>OW121816.1:61690955-62918555 GCA_933228935.1 Pemphredon lugubris
GTTGATAAAATGGATGTAAAGTGGATAAAATGGATGTAGAGTTAATAAAATTGGATGTAGAGTGGATAAAATGGATGTAGAGTTGATAAAAATGGATGTAGAGTGGATAAAAATGGATGTAGATTGGATAAAATAGATGTAGAGTGGATAAAAATGGATGTAGAGTTGATAAAAATGGAAGTAGAGTGGATAAAATGGATGTAGAGTAGATAAAATGGATGTAGAGTGGATAAAATGGATGTAGAGTTCATAAAAATGGATGTAGATTAGATAAAATGGATGTAGAGTGGATAAAATGGATGTAGAGTTGATAAAATGGATGTAAAGTGGATAAAATGGATGTAGAGTTAATAAAAATGGATGTAGAGTGGATAAAATGGATGTAGAGTGGATAAAAATGGATGTAGAGTGGATAAAATGGATGTAGAGATGATAACAATGGATGTAGAGTGGATAAAATGGATGTAGAGTAGATAAAATGGATGTAGAGTGGATAAAATGGATGTAGAGTGGATAAAATGGTTGTAGAGTGGATAAAATGGATGTAGAGTGGATAAAATGGATGTAGAATGGATAAAATGGATGTAAAGTGGATAAAAATGTTTGTCGAGTGGATAAAATGGATGTAGAGTGGATAAAATGGATGTACAGTTAATAAAAATGGATGTAGAGTGGATATAATGGATGTAGAGTTGATAAAATGGATGTAAAGTGGATAAAATGGATGTAGAGTTAATAAAAATGGATGTAGTGTGGAAATACTGGATGTAGAGAGGATAAAATGGATGTAGAGTGGATAAAATGGATGTAGAGTTCATAAAAATGGATGTAGAGTGGATAAAAATGGATGAAGATTGGATAAAATGGATGTAGAGTGGATAAAAATGGATGTAGAGTGGATAAAAATGGATGTAGAGTGGATAAAAATGGATGTAGGGTGGATAAAATGGATGTTGAGTGGATAAAATGGATGTAGAGTGGATAAAAATGGATGTAGAGTGGATGAAATGGATGTAGAGTGGATAAAATGGATGTAGAGTGGATAAAAATGGATGTAGAGTGGATAAAAATGGATGTAGATTGGATAAAATGGATGTAGAGTGGATAAAATGGATGTAGAATGGATAAAATGGATGTAAAGTGGATAAAAATGGATGTCGAGTGGATAAAATGGATGTAGAGTGGATAAAATGGATGTACAGTTAATAAAAATGGATGTAGAGTGGATATAATGGATGTAGAGTTGATAAAATGGATGTAAAGTGGATAAAATGGATGTAGAGTTAATAAAAATGGATGTAGTGTGGAAATACTGGATGTAGAGAGGATAAAATGGATGTAGAGTGGATAAAATGGATGTAGAGTTCATAAAAATGGATGTAGAGTGGATAAAAATGGATGAAGATTGGATAAAATGGATGTAGAGTGGATAAAAATGGATGTAGAGTGGATAAAAATGGATGTAGAGTGGATAAAAATGGATGTAGGGTGGATAAAATGGATGTTGAGTGGATAAAATGGATGTAGAGTGGATAAAAATGGATGTAGAGTGGATGAAATGGATGTAGAGTGGATAAAATGGATGTAGAGTGGATAAAAATGGATGTAGAGTGGATAAAAATGGATGTAGATTGGATAAAATGGATGTAGAGTGGATAAAATGGATGTAGAGTTGATAAAATGGTTGTAAAGTGGATAAAATGGATGTAGAGTTAATAAAAATGGATGTAGAGTGGATAAAATGGATGTAGAGTGGATAAAAATGGATGTAGAGTGGATAAAATGGATGTAGAGATGAAAAAAATGGATGTAGAGTGGATAAAATGGATGTAGAGTAGATAAAATGGATGTAGAGTGGATAAATTGGATGTAGAGTTCATAAAAATGGATGTAGAGTGGATAAAAATGGATGAAGATTGGATAAAATGGATGTAGAGTGGATAAAAATGGATGTAGAGTGGATAAAAATGGATGTAGAGTTCATTAAAATGGATGTAGAGTGGATAAAAATGGATGAAGATTGGATAAAATGGATGTAGAGTGGATAAAAATGGATGTAGAGTGGATAAAAATGGATGTAGAGTGGATAAAAATGGATGTAGAGTGGATAAAATGGATGTAGAGTTGATAAAATGGATGTAAAGTGGATAAAATGGATGTAGAGTTAATAAAAATGGATGTAGAGTGGATAAAATGGGTGTAGAGTGGATAAAAATGGATGTAGAGTGGATAAAATGGATGTAGAGATGATAAAAATGGATGTAGAGTGGATAAAATGGATGTAGAGTGGATAAAATGGATGTAGAGTTGATAAAATGGATGTAAAGTGGATAAAATGGATGTAGAGTTAATAAAATTGGATGTAGAGTGGATAAAATGGATGTAGAGTTGATAAAAATGGATGTAGAGTGGATAAAAATGGATGTAGATTGGATAAAATGGATGTAGAGTGGATAAAAATGGATGTAGATTGGATAAAATGGATGTAGAGTGGATAAAACGGATGTAGAGTGGATAAAAATGGATGTAGAGTGGATACAATGGATGTAGAGTGGATAAAAATGGATATAGGGTAGATAAAATGGATGTAGAGTTAATAAAAATGGATGTAGAGTATATAAATTGGATGTAGAGTATATAAAATGGATGTAGAGTGGATAAAAATGGATGTCGAGTGGATAAAATGGATGTAGAGTGGATAAAAATGGATGTAGATTGGATAAAATGGATGTAGAGTTAATAAAAATGGATGTAGAGTGGATAAAATGGATGTAGAGTTGATAAAAATGGATGTAGAGTGGATAAAAATGGATGTAGATTGGATAAAATGGATGTAGAGTGGATAAAATGGATGTAGAGTTGATAAAATGGATGTAAAGTGGATAAAATGGATGTAGAGTTAATAAAATTGAATGTAGAGTGGATAAAATGGATGTAGAGTTGATAAAAATGGATGTTGAGTGGATAAAATGGATGTAGAGTAGATAAAATGGATGTAAAGTGGATAAAAATGGATGTAGAGTGGATAAAATGGATGTAGAGTGGATAAAATGGATGTAGAGTTGATAAAAATGGATGTAGAGTGGATAAAAATGGATGTAGATTGGATAAAATGGATGTAGAGTGGATAAAAATGGATGTAGAGTATATAAATTGGATGTAGAGTATATAAAATGGATGTTGAGTGGATAAAAATGGATGTAGATTGGATAAAATGGATGTAGAGTGGATAAAAATGGATGTAGAGTATATAAATTGGATGTAGAGTATATAAAATGGATGTAGAGTGGATAAAAATGGATGTAGAGTGGATAAAATGGATGTAGAGTCGATAAAATGGATGTAGAGTGGATAAAAATGGATGTAGAGTGGATAAAATGGATGTAGAGTGCATAAAAATGGATGTTGAGTGGATAAAATGGATGTAGAGTAGATAAAATGGATGTAAAGTGGATAAAAATGGATGTAGAGTGGATAAAATGGATGTAGAGTGGATAAAATGGATGTAGAGTGGATAAAAATGGATGTAGAGTGGAGAAAATGGATGTAGAGTGTATAAAATGGATGTAGAGTGAATAAAATGGATGTAGAGTGGATAAAATTGATGTAGAGTGTATAAAATGGATGTAGAGTGGATAAAAATGGATGTAGAGTGGATAAAAATGGATGTAGATTGGATAAAATGGATGTAGAGTTGATAAAATGGATGTAGAGTTGATAAAATGGATGTAAAGTGGATAAAATGGATGTAGAGTTAATAAAATTGGATGTAGAGTGGATAAAATGGATGTAGAGTTGATAAAAATGGATGTAGAGTGGATAAAAATGGATGTAGATTGGATAAAATAGATGTAGAGTGGATAAAAATGGATGTAGAGTTGATAAAAATGGAAGTAGAGTGGATAAAATGGATGTAGAGTAGATAAAATGGATGTAGAGTGGATAAAATGGATGTAGAGTTCATAAAAATGGATGTAGATTAGATAAAATGGATGTAGAGTGGATAAAATGGATGTAGAGTTGATAAAATGGATGTAAAGTGGATAAAATGGATGTAGAGTTAATAAAAATGGATGTAGAGTGGATAAAATGGATGTAGAGTGGATAAAAATGGATGTAGAGTGGATAAAATGGATGTAGAGATGATAACAATGGATGTAGAGTGGATAAAATGGATGTAGAGTAGATAAAATGGATGTAGAGTGGATAAAATGGATGTAGAGTGGATAAAATGGTTGTAGAGTGGATGAAATGGATGTAGAGTGGATAAAATGGATGTAGAATGGATAAAATGGATGTAAAGTGGATAAAAATGGATGTCGAGTGGATAAAATGGATGTAGAGTGGATAAAATGGATGTACAGTTAATAAAAATGGATGTAGAGTGGATATAATGGATGTAGAGTTGATAAAATGGATGTAAAGTGGATAAAATGGATGTAGAGTTAATAAAAATGGATGTAGTGTGGAAATACTGGATGTAGAGAGGATAAAATGGATGTAGAGTGGATAAAATGGATGTAGAGTTCATAAAAATGGATGTAGAGTGGATAAAAATGGATGAAGATTGGATAAAATGGATGTAGAGTGGATAAAAATGGATGTAGAGTGGATAAAAATGGATGTAGAGTGGATAAAAATGGATGTAGGGTGGATAAAATGGATGTTGAGTGGATAAAATGGATGTAGAGTGGATAAAAATGGATGTAGAGTGGATAAAATGGATGTAGAGTGGATAAAATGGATGTAGAGTGGATAAAAATGGATGTAGAGTGGATAAAAATGGATGTAGATTGGATAAAATGGATGTAGAGTGGATAAAATGGATGTAGAGTTGATAAAATGGTTGTAAAGTGGATAAAATGGATGTAGAGTTAATAAAAATGGATGTAGAGTGGATAAAATGGATGTAGAGTGGATAAAAATGGATGTAGAGTGGATAAAATGGATGTAGAGATGAAAAAAATGGATGTAGAGTGGATAAAATGGATGTAGAGTAGATAAAATGGATGTAGAGTGGATAAATTGGATGTAGAGTTCATAAAAATGGATGTAGAGTGGATAAAAATGGATGTAGAGTGGATAAAATGGATGTAGAGTGGATAAAAATGGATGTAGAGTGGATAAAAATGGATGTAGAGTTCATTAAAATGGATGTAGAGTGGATAAAAATGGATGTAGAGTGGATAAAATGGATGTAGAGTGGATAAAAATGGATGTAGAGTGGATAAAAATGGATGTAGAGTGGATAAAAATGGATGTAGAGTGGATAAAATGGATGTAGAGTTGATAAAATGGATGTAAAGTGGATAAAATGGATGTAGAGTTAATAAAAATGGATGTAGAGTGGATAAAATGGGTGTAGAGTGGATAAAAATGGATGTAGAGTGGATAAAATGGATGTAGAGATGATAAAAATGGATGTAGAGTGGATAAAATGGATGTAGAGTGGATAAAATGGATGTAGAGTTGATAAAATGGATGTAAAGTGGATAAAATGGATGTAGAGTTAATAAAATTGGATGTAGAGTGGATAAAATGGATGTAGAGTTGATAAAAATGGATGTAGAGTGGATAAAAATGGATGTAGATTGGATAAAATGGATGTAGAGTGGATAAAAATGGATGTAGATTGGATAAAATGGATGTAGAGTGGATAAAACGGATGTAGAGTGGATAAAAATGGATGTAGAGTGGATACAATGGATGTAGAGTGGATAAAAATGGATATAGGGTAGATAAAATGGATGTAGAGTTAATAAAAATGGATGTAGAGTATATAAATTGGATGTAGAGTATATAAAATGGATGTAGAGTGGATAAAAATGGATGTCGAGTGGATAAAATGGATGTAGAGTGGATAAAAATGGATGTAGATTGGATAAAATGGATGTAGAGTTAATAAAAATGGATGTAGAGTGGATAAAATGGATGTAGAGTTGATAAAAATGGATGTAGAGTGGATAAAAATGGATGTAGATTGGATAAAATGGATGTAGAGTGGATAAAAATGGATGTAGAGTATACAGGGTGTCCCGTAACTAGCTCGACACCGGGAAATGAGGGGTAGCTGAGGTGATTCTGAACAACTTTCTCCTTAGCAATAATGTCCTAAGCGCCTTCGGTTTTGAATTATTAACGAAACGGCTAGGCCAATCCGAGCGCTTATCTGGCGCGCGCTCGAAACGAGAGTGTGGTCTCTGGATCGTGCTCGACCGCGAGCGTGAACAAGTGCATCGCCTGGGTATCGACGGAAGCCTACGGCAAATGTCACATCGCCTTCAAATAAACTAATACTCGTTGAATAACTGTGTCCGATGCTCTTACCCGTTATTCAATAGGAACGAAGATTGTAGTATTTGTGGAAAAAATGTTTCTCTTAACAGCACGTTTTCAGGTGGATAAATTATCGTTAGAATAATTTATAATAACTAACGTTAGAAAAGCCTTGTTAAACTCACCCATTCGACCACGAATCACCCTGCTTCGACGAAAGTAGGTCATTGGCACTAGGTCACAGTGCCGATTTTGCCCTTCCTAAGAATCTCGAGAGCCTCAACAGCTCATTTTACGGTAAACTCACTTGACACTGACACACACAGTAGGAACGGCACTTGCCTAATTTATGGCAGGGCGCACGGCTAATCGCAGGTACGCGAACACCCCCGAGAGTCGAGCGGCCGTCGGGTCACTTTACCGAACGCGCATTTCACCGCACGAGCACTGTTACCGATATTCCGTAATAAAATAATTATGTTTGAACGTGATTGAGCCTACGTAAGAGATGTTGGTGGCCCTGAAAAGGGCCCATTGTTGTTATGCCAAAATTGCCAAGTTTAGTTCGACGTACCCGCGTCACACTTGCATGCACACATCGGAGCACCGGTGGACGTTGCGCTGCACTTCTCCCAATGTTTCTCGATTAAGAAACGTAACAAATATCCTGTAATACTCCGCGTTAGTTCGTTGCTGTATGGTACCCGTTCGGTTTGAAAAACGATTCTGCCAGCTCTAGCGTTTCTTGGGTCTTGCTTAGAACGACGTTCGTTAGGGAAGGGATATTTTTACAATAGTGCAACGGAGTGGGTCGCACATTTGGAGTCACCGTTCATTCAGCAAAAAAATACACGCGCATTTAGGGCGGCCGCATGGTCTTCTCCACTACGAACGCGGTAGCGAAGACAAGGGCAAGGAGTGCCATAAATTTCACTATTGTCCATACCGTGTCGTAAAGGGAAAGTGTGGCTATTTTACGAAATACGTGCATCGGCTTAAGACTGCATCGACAGCGTACACGCAACATAAACCTTTAATATTTTCTTACGATTCTTTCCGCGAAGACGAAACAGTACACACAACTTGGAAAATGATCAATTTAATATTGTATTGTGTTAGCGAGGACACTGTTTGATACGCATTTCGAGACAGACATCGTTATGTCTATCAACATTTTGGTCGTCTGGAACAGGTCCCCCTGATCGGGCCCATGTACCGCGGCACGCTTTGCTGCTCGCGTTCCCGTAAACAGTCGGTTGCCGCGCGCGTGCGATAATCATAACAAGATCGAAATCAGAGATTCTTAGGGAGCCGACTGTTTAAGATTTTAAGCATTTCGACACGCCGCAAACAGTGTCTTCGCGCTTGTACTTTTATTCACGCCATGCACTCTACACTAAACATCCCACAACATTAAATTTATAATATTACAAATGACACGGGCAAGCGTGTATGCGTCGCAAGCAGTGTCTTCGCAATACAATACAATACTAAATTGATAATTTTGGGAATTGTATGTACTGTTCCTTCTTTGCGGGAAGAATCGTAAGAAAATATTAAAGGATTATGTTGCGTGTACGCTGTCGATGTAGTTTTAAGACGATGCACGTATTTCGTAAAATAGCCACACTTTCCCTTTACGACACGGTATGGACAATAGTGAAATTTATGGCACTCCTTGCCCTGCGTCTTCGCTAGCGCGTTCGTAGTGACGAAGACCATGCGTCCGCCCCGAGCGCACGGGTATTTTTTGGCTGAATTGACTCCAAATGTGCGAGCCACTACGTTGTACTATTGTAAAAATATCCCTTCCCTAACGAACGTCGTTCTAAGCAAGACCCAAGAAACGCTAGAGCTGGCAGAATCGTTTTTCAAACCGAACGGGTACCATACAGCAACGAACTAACGCGGAGTATTACAGGATATTTGTTACGTTTCTTAATCGAAAACCATTGGAAGAAGTGCAGCGCAACGTCCGCCGGTGCTCCGAGACGTGCATGCAAGCGCGAGGAGGGCACGTCGAGCCGATCTTGGCAATTTTGGCAATAACAATCGGCCCTTTTCAGGGCCACCAACTATCTCTAACGTAGGTTCAATTACGTTCCTCTACATAATTGTTTTATTCGGAGTTATCGGTGAAAGTGCTCACGCAGTGAAATGCACGTTCGGTAAAGTGACCCGATCGCCGATCGCCGCTCGACTCTCGGGGGTGTCCGCGTACCTGCGATTAGCCGTGCGCCCTGCCATAAATTAGACAAGTGCCGTTCCTACTGTGTGTGTCAGTGTCAAGTGAGTTCACCGAACCGGCCGTATAATCAGCTGTTGAAGTTCTCGAGATTCTTACGAAGGACAAAATCGGCACTGTGACCTACTGCCAACGACTTACTTCCGTCGAGGGCAGGTTGATTCGTTGGCGAAAGGGTGAGTTTAACAAGATTCTTCTAACGTTAGTTATTCACATCGTTTATCTTAGACCATAATTTACCCACCTGAAAACATGCTGTTAAGAAAATCATTTTTTCCACAAATACTACAACTTTTCATACCACCCGAATTACGAGTGACAGTATTGAACACAGTTATGCAACGACTATTAGTCTATTTGAAGACGATATGTGATATTTGCCGTATGCTTTTCTCGATACCCACGCGATCTACTTGTTCACGCTCGCGGCGGAGCGTGTCAGAGACCACACTCTCGTTTCGAGCGCGCGTTCGATACGCGCTCGGATTGGCCTAGCCGTTTCGTTAATAATTCAAAACCGAAGGCGCTTAGGACATTATTGCTAAGGAGAAAGTTGTTCAGAATCACCTCAGCTACCCCTCATTTCCCGGTGTCGAGCTAGTTACGGGACACCCTGTATAAATTGGATGTAGAGTATATAAAATGGATGTAGAGTGGATAAAAATGGATGTCGAGTGGATAAAATGGATGTAGAGTGGATAAAAATGGATGTAGATTGGATAAAATGGATGTAGAGTGGATAAAACGGATGTAGAGTGGATAAAAATGGATGTAGAGTGGATACAATGGATGTAGAGTGGATAAAAATGGATATAGGGTAGATAAAATGGATGTAGAGTTAATAAAAATGGATGTAGAGTGGATATAATGGATGTAGAGAGGATAAAATGGATGTGGAGTGGATAACAATGGATGTAGAGTGGATAAAATGGATGTAGAGTGGATAAAATGGATGTAGAGGGGATAAAATGGTTGTAGAGTGGATAAAATGGATGTAGAGTTGATAAAAATGGATGTAGAGTGGATAAAATGGTTGTAGAGTGGATAAAATGGATGTAGAGTTGATAAAAATGGAAGTAGAGTGGATAAAATGGATGTATAGTGGATAAAAATGGATGTAGAGTGGATAAAATGGATGTAGAGTGGATAAAAATGGATGTAGAGTGGATGAAATGGATGTAGAGTGGATAAAATGGATGTAGAGTGGATAAAAATGGATGTAGAGTGGATAAAAATGGATGTAGATTGGATAAAATGGATGTAGAGTGGATAAAAATGGATGTAGAGTGGATAAAATGGATGTAGAGTGGATAAAATGGTTGTAGAGTGGATAAAATGGATGTAGAGTGGATAAAATGGATGTAGAATGGATAAAATGGATGTAAAGTGGATAAAAATGGATGTCGAGTGGATAAAATGGATGTAGAGTGGATAAAATGGATGTACAGTTAATAAAAATGGATGTAGAGTGGATATAATGGATGTAGAGTTGATAAAATGGATGTAAAGTGGATAAAATGGATGTAGAGTTAATAAAAATGGATGTAGTGTGGAAATACTGGATGTAGAGAGGATAAAATGGATGTAGAGTGGATAAAATGGATGTAGAGTTAATAAAATTGGATGGAGAGTGGATGAAATGGATGTAGAGTGGATAAAATGGATGTAGAGTGGATAAAAATGGATGTAGAGTGGATAAAATGGATGTAGAGTGGATAAAATGGATGTAGGGTGGATAAAAAAGGATGTAGAGTGGATAAAATGGATGTAGAGTGTATAAAATGGATGTAGAGTGAATAAAATGGATGTAGAGTGGATAAAATTGATGTAGAGTGTATAAAATGGATGTAGAGTGGATAAAAATGGATGTAGAGTGGATAAAAATGGATGTAGATTGGATAAAATGGATGTAGAGTGGATAAAATGGATGTAGAGTTGATAAAATGGATGTAAAGTGGATAAAATGGATGTAGAGTTAATAAAATTGGATGTAGAGTGGATAAAATGGATGTAGAGTTGATAAAAATGGATGTAGAGTGGATAAAAATGGATGTAGATTGGATAAAATGGATGTAGAGTGGATAAAAATGGATGTAGAGTATATAAATTGGATGTAGAGTATATAAAATGGATGTAGAGTGGATAAAAATGGATGTCGAGTGGATAAAATGGATGTAGAGGGGATAAAATGGTTGTAGAGTGGATAAAATGGATGTAGAGTTGATAAAAATGGATGTAGAGTGGATAAAATGGTTGTAGAGTGGATAAAATGGATGTAGAGTTGATAAAAATGGATGTAGAGTGGATAAAAATGGATGTAGAGTATATAAATTGGATGTAGAGTATATAAAATGGATGTAGAGTGGATAAAAATGGATGTCGAGTGGATAAAATGGATGTAGAGTGGATAAAAATGGATGTAGATTGGATAAAAATGGATGTAGATTGGATAAAATGGATGTAGAGTGGATAAAAATGGATGTAGAGTATATAAATTGGATGTAGAGTATATAAAATGGATGTAGAGTGGATAAAAATGGATGTAGATTGGATAAAATGGATGTAGAGTGGATAAAAATGGATGTAGAGTATATAAATTGGATGTAGAGTATATAAAATGGATGTAGAGTGGATAAAAATGGATGTCGAGTGGATAAAATGGATGTAGAGTGGATAAAAATGGATGTAGATTGGATAAAATGGATGTAGAGTTAATAAAAATGGATGTAGAGTGGATAAAATGGATGTAGAGTTGATAAAAATGGATGTAGAGTGGATAAAAATGGATGTAGATTGGATAAAATGGATGTAGAGTGGATAAAAATGGATGTAGAGTATATAAATTGGATGTAGAGTATATAAAATGGATGTAGAGTGGATAAAAATGGATGTCGAGTGGATAAAATGGATGTAGAGTGGATAAAAATGGATGTAGATTGGATAAAATGGATGTAGAGTGGATAAAACGGATGTAGAGTGGATAAAAATGGATGTAGAGTGGATACAATGGATGTAGAGTGGATAAAAATGGATATAGGGTAGATAAAATGGATGTAGAGTTAATAAAAATGGATGTAGAGTGGATATAATGGATGTAGAGAGGATAAAATGGATGTGGAGTGGATAACAATGGATGTAGAGTGGATAAAATGGATGTAGAGTGGATAAAATGGATGTAGAGGGGATAAAATGGTTGTAGAGTGGATAAAATGGATGTAGAGTTGATAAAAATGGATGTAGAGTGGATAAAATGGTTGTAGAGTGGATAAAATGGATGTAGAGTTGATAAAAATGGAAGTAGAGTGGATAAAATGGATGTATAGTGGATAAAAATGGATGTAGAGTGGATAAAATGGATGTAGAGTGGATAAAAATGGATGTAGAGTGGATGAAATGGATGTAGAGTGGATAAAATGGATGTAGAGTGGATAAAAATGGATGTAGAGTGGATAAATATGGATGTAGATTGGATAAAATGGATGTAGAGTGGATAAAATGGATGTAGAGTTGATAAAATGGATGTAAAGTGGATAAAATGGATGTAGAGTTAATAAAAATGGATGTAGAGTGGATAAAATGGATGTAGAGTGGATAAAAATGGATGTAGAGTGGATAAAATGGATGTAGAGATGATAACAATGGATGTAGAGTGGATAAAATGGATGTAGAGTAGATAAAATGGATGTAGAGTGGATAAAATGGATGTAGAGTTCATAAAAATGGATGTAGAGTGAATAAAAATGGATGTAGATTGGATAAAATGGATGTAGAGTGGATAAAAATGGATGTAGAGTGGATAAAATGGATGTAGAGTGGATAAAATGGTTGTAGAGTGGATAAAATGGATGTAGAGTGGATAAAATGGATGTAGAATGGATAAAATGGATGTAAAGTGGATAAAAATGGATGTCGAGTGGATAAAATGGATGTAGAGTGGATAAAATGGATGTACAGTTAATAAAAATGGATGTAGAGTGGATATAATGGATGTAGAGTTGATAAAATGGATGTAAAGTGGATAAAATGGATGTAGAGTTAATAAAAATGGATGTAGTGTGGAAATACTGGATGTAGAGAGGATAAAATGGATGTAGAGTGGATAAAATGGATGTAGAGTGGATAAAAATGGATGTAGAGTGGATAAAATGGATGTAGAGTGGATAAAATGGATGTAGGGTGGATAAAAAAGGATGTAGAGTGGATAAAATGGATGTAGAGTGTATAAAATGGATGTAGAGTGAATAAAATGGATGTAGAGTGGATAAAATTGATGTAGAGTGTATAAAAATGGATGTAGATTGGATAAAATGGATGTAGAGTGGATAAAATGGATGTAGAGTTGATAAAATGGATGTAAAGTGGATAAAATGGATGTAGAGTTAATAAAATTGGATGTAGAGTGGATAAAATGGATGTAGAGTTGATAAAAATGGATGTAGAGTGGATAAAAATGGATGTAGATTGGATAAAATGGATGTAGAGTGGATAAAAATGGATGTAGAGTATATAAATTGGATGTAGAGTATATAAAATGGATGTAGAGTGGATAAAAATGGATGTCGAGTGGATAAAATGGATGTAGAGTGGATAAAAATGAATGTAGATTGGATAAAATGGATGTAGAGTGGATAAAAATGGATGTAGAGTATATAAATTGGATGTAGAGTATATAAAATGGATGTAGAGTGGATAAAAATGGATGTCGAGTGGATAAAATGGATGTAGAGGGGATAAAATGGTTGTAGAGTGGATAAAATGGATGTAGAGTTGATAAAAATGGATGTAGAGTGGATAAAATGGTTGTAGAGTGGATAAAATGGATGTAGAGTTGATAAAAATGGATGTAGAGTGGATAAAAATGGATGTAGAGTATATAAATTGGATGTAGAGTATATAAAATGGATGTAGAGTGGATAAAAATGGATGTCGAGTGGATAAAATGGATGTAGAGTGGATAAAAATGGATGTAGATTGGATAAAATGGATGTAGAGTGGATAAAAATGGATGTAGAGTATATAAATTGGATGTAGAGTATATAAAATGGATGTAGAGTGGATAAAAATGGATGTCGAGCGGATAAAATGGATGTAGAGTGGATAAAAATGGATGTAGATTGGATAAAATGGATGTAGAGTGGATAAAATGGATGTAGAGTGGATAAAACGGATGTAGAGTGGATAAAAATGGATGTCGAGTGGATAAAATGGATGTAGAGGGGATAAAATGGTTGTAGAGTGGATAAAATGGATGTAGAGTTGATAAAAATGGATGTAGAGTGGATAAAATGGTTGTAGAGTGGATAAAATGGATGTAGAGTTGATAAAAATGGATGTAGAGTGGATAAAAATGGATGTAGAGTATATAAATTGGATGTAGAGTATATAAAATGGATGTAGAGTGGATAAAAATGGATGTAGATTGGATAAAATGGATGTAGAGTGGATAAAAATGGATGTAGAGTATATAAATTGGATGTAGAGTATATAAAATGGATGTAGAGTGGATAAAAATGGATGTAGATTGGATAAAATGGATGTAGAGTGGATAAAAATGGATGTAGAGTATATAAATTGGATGTAGAGTATATAAAATGGATGTAGAGTGGATAAAAATGGATGTCGAGTGGATAAAATGGATGTAGAGTGGATAAAAATGGATGTAGATTGGATAAAATGGATGTAGAGTGGATAAAATGGATGTAGAGTTGATAAAAATGGATGTAGAGTGGATAAAAATGGATGTAGATTGGATAAAATGGATGTAGAGTGGATAAAAATGGATTTAGAGTATATAAATTGGATGTAGAGTATATAAAATGGATGTAGAGTGGATAAAAATGGATGTCGAGTGGATAAAATGGATGTAGAGTGGATAAAAATGGATGTAGATTGGATAAAATGGATGTAGAGTGGATAAAACGGATGTAGAGTGGATAAAAATGGATGTAGAGTGGATACAATGGATGTAGAGTGGATAAAAATGGATATAGGGTAGATAAAATGGATGTAGAGTTAATAAAAATGGATGTAGAGTGGATATAATGGATGTAGAGAGGATAAAATGGATGTGGAGTGGATAACAATGGATGTAGAGTGGATAAAATGGATGTAGAGTGGATAAAATGGATGTAGAGGGGATAAAATGGTTGTAGAGTGGATAAAATGGATGTAGAGTTGATAAAAATGGATGTAGAGTGGATAAAATGGTTGTAGAGTGGATAAAATGGATGTAGAGTTGATAAAAATGGAAGTAGAGTGGATAAAATGGATGTATAGTGGATAAAAATGGATGTAGAGTGGATAAAATGGATGTAGAGTGGATAAAAATGGATGTAGAGTGGATGAAATGGATGTAGAGTGGATAAAATGGATGTAGAGTGGATAAAAATGGATGTAGAGTGGATAAAAATGGATGTAGATTGGATAAAATGGATGTAGAGTGGATAAAATGGATGTAGAGTTGATAAAATGGATGTAAAGTGGATAAAATGGATGTAGAGTTAATAAAAATGGATGTAGAGTGGATAAAATGGATGTAGAGTGGATAAAAATGGATGTAGAGTGGATAAAATGGATGTAGAGATGATAACAATGGATGTAGAGTGGATAAAATGGATGTAGAGTAGATAAAATGGATGTAGAGTGGATATAATGGATGTAGAGTTGATAAAATGGATGTAAAGTGGATAAAATGGATGTAGAGTTAATAAAAATGGATGTAGTGTGGAAATACTGGATGTAGAGAGGATAAAATGGATGTAGAGTGGATGAAATGGATGTAGAGTGGATAAAATGGATGTAGAGTGGATAAAAATGGATGTAGAGTGGATAAAATGGATGTAGAGTGGATAAAATGGATGTAGGGTGGATAAAAAAGGATGTAGAGTGGATAAAATGGATGTAGAGTGTATAAAATGGATGTAGAGTGAATAAAATGGATGTAGAGTGGATAAAATTGATGTAGAGTGTATAAAATGGATGTAGAGTGGATAAAAATGGATGTAGAGTGGATAAAAATGGATGTAGATTGGATAAAATGGATGTAGAGTGGATAAAATGGATGTAGAGTTGATAAAATGGATGTAAAGTGGATAAAATGGATGTAGAGTTAATAAAATTGGATGTAGAGTGGATAAAATGGATGTAGAGTTGATAAAAATGGATGTAGAGTGGATAAAAATGGATGTAGATTGGATAAAATGGATGTAGAGTGGATAAAAATGGATGTAGAGTATATAAATTGGATGTAGAGTATATAAAATGGATGTAGAGTGGATAAAAATGGATGTCGAGTGGATAAAATGGATGTAGAGTTGATAAAAATGGATGTAGAGTGGATAAAATGGTTGTAGAGTGGATAAAATGGATGTAGAGTTGATAAAAATGGATGTAGAGTGGATAAAAATGGATGTAGAGTATATAAATTGGATGTAGAGTATATAAAATGGATGTAGAGTGGATAAAAATGGATGTCGAGTGGATAAAATGGATGTAGAGTGGATAAAAATGGATGTAGATTGGATAAAAATGGATGTAGATTGGATAAAATGGATGTAGAGTGGATAAAAATGGATGTAGAGTATATAAATTGGATGTAGAGTATATAAAATGGATGTAGAGTGGATAAAAATGGATGTAGATTGGATAAAATGGATGTAGAGTGGATAAAAATGGATGTAGAGTATATAAATTGGATGTAGAGTATATAAAATGGATGTAGAGTGGATAAAAATGGATGTCGAGTGGATAAAATGGATGTAGAGTGGATAAAAATGGATGTAGATTGGATAAAATGGATGTAGAGTTAATAAAAATGGATGTAGAGTGGATAAAATGGATGTAGAGTTGATAAAAATGGATGTAGAGTGGATAAAAATGGATGTAGATTGGATAAAATGGATGTAGGGTATATAAATTGGATGTAGAGTATATAAAATGGATGTAGAGTGGATAAAAATGGATGTCGAGTGGATAAAATGGATGTAGAGTGGATAAAAATGGATGTAGATTGGATAAAATGGATGTAGAGTGGATAAAACGGATGTAGAGTGGATAAAAATGGATGTAGAGTGGATACAATGGATGTAGAGTGGATAAAAATGGATATAGGGTAGATAAAATGGATGTAGAGTTAATAAAAATGGATGTAGAGTGGATATAATGGATGTAGAGAGGATAAAATGGATGTGGAGTGGATAACAATGGATGTAGAGTGGATAAAATGGATGTAGAGTGGATAAAATGGATGTAGAGGGGATAAAATGGTTGTAGAGTGGATAAAATGGATGTAGAGTTGATAAAAATGGATGTAGAGTGGATAAAATGGTTGTAGAGTGGATAAAATAGATGTAGAGTTGATAAAAATGGAAGTAGAGTGGATAAAATGGATGTATAGTGGATAAAAATGGATGTAGAGTGGATAAAATGGATGTAGAGTGGATAAAAATGGATGTAGAGTGGATGAAATGGATGTAGAGTGGATAAAATGGATGTAGAGTGGATAAAAATGGATGTAGAGTGGATAAAAATGGATGTAGATTGGATAAAATGGATGTAGAGTGGATAAAATGGATGTAGAGTTGATAAAATGGATGTAAAGTGGATAAAATGGATGTAGAGTTAATAAAAATGGATGTAGAGTGGATAAAATGGATGTAGAGTGGATAAAAATGGATGTAGAGTGGATAAAATGGATGTAGAGATGATAACAATGGATGTAGAGTGGATAAAATGGATGTAGAGTAGATAAAATGGATGTAGAGTGGATAAAATGGATGTAGAGTTCATAAAAATGGATGTAGAGTGGATAAAAATGGATGTAGATTGGATAAAATGGATGTAGAGTGGATAAAAATGGATGTAGAGTGGATAAAATGGATGTAGAGTGGATAAAATGGTTGTAGAGTGGATAAAATGGATGTAGAGTGGATAAAATGGATGTAGAATGGATAAAATGGATGTAAAGTGGATAAAAATGGATGTCGAGTGGATAAAATGGATGCAGAGTGGATAAAATGGATGTACAGTTAATAAAAATGGATGTAGAGTGGATATAATGGATGTAGAGTTGATAAAATGGATGTAAAGTGGATAAAATGGATGTAGAGTTAATAAAAATGGATGTAGTGTGGAAATACTGGATGTAGAGAGGATAAAATGGATGTAGAGTGGATGAAATGGATGTAGAGTGGATAAAATGGATGTAGAGTGGATAAAAATGGATGTAGAGTGGATAAAATGGATGTAGAGTGGATAAAATGGATGTAGGGTGGATAAAAAAGGATGTAGAGTGGATAAAATGGATGTAGAGTGTATAAAATGGATGTAGAGTGAATAAAATGGATGTAGAGTGGATAAAATTGATGTAGAGTGTATAAAATGGATGTAGAGTGGATAAAAATGGATGTAGAGTGGATAAAAATGGATGTAGATTGGATAAAATGGATGTAGAGTGGATAAAATGGATGTAGAGTTGATAAAATGGATGTAAAGTGGATAAAATGGATGTAGAGTTAATAAAATTGGATGTAGAGTGGATAAAATGGATGTAGAGTTGATAAAAATGGATGTAGAGTGGATAAAAATGGATGTAGATTGGATAAAATGGATGTAGAGTGGATAAAAATGGATGTAGAGTATATAAATTGGATGTAGAGTATATAAAATGGATGTAGAGTGGATAAAAATGGATGTCGAGTGGATAAAATGGATGTAGAGTGGATAAAAATGGATGTAGATTGGATAAAATGGATGTAGAGTGGATAAAAATGGATGTAGAGTATATAAATTGGATGTAGAGTATATAAAATGGATGTAGAGTGGATAAAAATGGATGTCGAGTGGATAAAATGGATGTAGAGGGGATAAAATGGTTGTAGAGTGGATAAAATGGATGTAGAGTTGATAAAAATGGATGTAGAGTGGATAAAATGGTTGTAGAGTGGATAAAATGGATGTAGAGTTGATAAAAATGGATGTAGAGTGGATAAAAATGGATGTAGAGTATATAAATTGGATGTAGAGTATATAAAATGGATGTAGAGTGGATAAAAATGGATGTCGAGTGGATAAAATGGATGTAGAGTGGATAAAAATGGATGTAGATTGGATAAAATGGATGTAGAGTGGATAAAAATGGATGTAGAGTATATAAATTGGATGTAGAGTATATAAAATGGATGTAGAGTGGATAAAAATGGATGTCGAGTGGATAAAATGGATGTAGAGTGGATAAAAATGGATGTAGATTGGATAAAATGGATGTAGAGTGGATAAAAATGGATGTAGAGTATATAAATTGGATGTAGAGTATATAAAATGGATGTAGAGTGGATAAAAATGGATGTAGATTGGATAAAATGGATGTGGAGTGGATAACAATGGATGTAGAGAGGATAAAATGGATGTAGGGTGGATAAAAATGGATGTAGAGTGGATAAAATGGATGTAGAGTGTATAAAATGGATGTAGAGTGAATAAAATGGATGTAGAGTGGATAAAATTGATGTAGAGTGTATAAAATGGATGTAGAGTGGATAAAAATGGATGTAGAGTGGATAAAAATGGATGTAGATTGGATAAAATGGATGTAGAGTGGATAAAATGGATGTAGAGTTGATAAAATGGATGTAAAGTGGATAAAATGGATGTAGAGTTAATAAAATTGGATGTAGAGTGGATAAAATGGATGTAGAGTTGATAAAAATGGATGTAGAGTGGATAAAAATGGATGTAGATTGGATAAAATGGATGTAGAGTGGATAAAAATGGATGTAGAGTATATAAATTGGATGTAGAGTATATAAAATGGATGTAGAGTGGATAAAAATGGATGTAGAGTGGATAAAAATGGATGTAGATTGGATAAAATGGATGTAGAGTTAATAAAAATGGATGTAGAGTGGATAAAATGGATGTAGAGTTGATAAAAATGGATGTAGAGTGGATAAAAATGGATGTAGATTGGATAAAATGGATGTAGAGTGGATAAAAATGGATGTAGAGTATATAAATTGGATGTAGAGTATATAAAATGGATGTAGAGTGGATAAAAATGGATGTCGAGTGGATAAAATGGATGTAGAGTGGATAAAAATGGATGTAGATTGGATAAAATGGATGTAGAGTGGATAAAACGGATGTAGAGTGGATAAAAATGGATGTAGAGTGGATACAATGGATGTAGAGTGGATAAAAATGGATATAGGGTAGATAAAATGGATGTAGAGTTAATAAAAATGGATGTAGAGTGGATATAATGGATGTAGAGAGGATAAAATGGATGTGGAGTGGATAACAATGGATGTAGAGTGGATAAAATGGATGTAGAGTGGATAAAATGGATGTAGAGGGGATAAAATGGTTGTAGAGTGGATAAAATGGATGTAGAGTTGATAAAAATGGAAGTAGAGTGGATAAAATGGATGTATAGTGGATAAAAATGAATGTAGAGTGGATAAAATGGATGTAGAGTGGATAAAAATGGATGTAGAGTGGATGAAATGGATGTAGAGTGGATAAAATGGATGTAGAGTGGATAAAAATGGATGTAGAGTGGATAAAAATGGATGTAGATTGGATAAAATGGATGTAGAGTGGATAAAATGGATGTAGAGTTGATAAAATGGATGTAAAGTGGATAAAATGGATGTAGAGTTAATAAAAATGGATGTAGAGTGGATAAAATGGATGTAGAGTGGATAAAAATGGATGTAGAGTGGATAAAATGGATGTAGAGATGATAACAATGGATGTAGAGTGGATAAAATGGATGTAGAGTAGATAAAATGGATGTAGAGTGGATAAAATGGATGTAGAGTTCATAAAAATGGATGTAGATTAGATAAAATGGATGTAGAGTGGATAAAATGGATGTAGAGTTGATAAAATGGATGTAAAGTGGATAAAATGGATGTAGAGTTAATAAAAATGGATGTAGAGTGGATAAAATGGATGTAGAGTGGATAAAAATGGATGTAGAGTGGATAAAATGGATGTAGAGATGATAACAATGGATGTAGAGTGGATAAAATGGATGTAGAGTAGATAAAATGGATGTAGAGTGGATAAAATGGATGTAGAGTGGATAAAATGGTTGTAGAGTGGATAAAATGGATGTAGAGTGGATAAAATGGATGTAGAATGGATAAAATGGATGTAAAGTGGATAAAAATGGATGTCGAGTGGATTAAATGGATGTAGAGTGGATAAAATGGATGTACAGTTAATAAAAATGGATGTAGAGTGGATATAATGGATGTAGAGTTGATAAAATGGATGTAAAGTGGATAAAATGGATGTAGAGTTAATAAAAATGGATGTAGTGTGGAAATACTGGATGTAGAGAGGATAAAATGGATGTAGAGTGGATAAAATGGATGTAGAGTTCATAAAAATGGATGTAGAGTGGATAAAAATGGATGAAGATTGGATAAAATGGATGTAGAGTGGATAAAAATGGATGTAGAGTGGATAAAAATGGATGTAGAGTGGATAAAAATGGATGTAGGGTGGATAAAATGGATGTTGAGTGGATAAAATGGATGTAGAGTGGATAAAAATGGATGTAGAGTGGATGAAATGGATGTAGAGTGGATAAAATGGATGTAGAGTGGATAAAAATGGATGTAGAGTGGATAAAAATGGATGTAGATTGGATAAAATGGATGTAGAGTGGATAAAATGGATGTAGAGTTGATAAAATGGTTGTAAAGTGGATAAAATGGATGTAGAGTTAATAAAAATGGATGTAGAGTGGATAAAATGGATGTAGAGTGGATAAAAATGGATGTAGAGTGGATAAAATGGATGTAGAGATGAAAAAAATGGATGTAGAGTGGATAAAATGGATGTAGAGTAGATAAAATGGATGTAGAGTGGATAAAATGGATGTAGAGTGGATAAAAATGGATGAAGATTGGATAAAATGGATGTAGAGTGGATAAAAATGGATGTAGAGTGGATAAAAATGGATGTAGAGTTCATTGAAATGGATGTAGAGTGGATAAAAATGGATGAAGATTGGATAAAATGGATGTAGAGTGGATAAAAATGGATGTAGAGTGGATAAAAATGGATGTAGAGTGGATAAAAATGGATGTAGAGTGGATAAAATGGATGTAGAGTTGATAAAATGGATGTAAAGTGGATAAAATGGATGTAGAGTTAATAAAAATGGATGTAGAGTGGATAAAATGGGTGTAGAGTGGATAAAAATGGATGTAGAGTGGATAAAATGGATGTAGAGATGATAAAAATGGATGTAGAGTGGATAAAATGGATGTAGAGTGGATAAAATGGATGTAGAGTTGATAAAATGGATGTAAAGTGGATAAAATGGATGTAGAGTTAATAAAATTGGATGTAGAGTGGATAAAATGGATGTAGAGTTGATAAAAATGGATGTAGAGTGGATAAAAATGGATGTAGATTGGATAAAATGGATGTAGAGTGGATAAAAATGGATGTAGATTGGATAAAATGGATGTAGAGTGGATAAAACGGATGTAGAGTGGATAAAAATGGATGTAGAGTGGATACAATGGATGTAGAGTGGATAAAAATGGATATAGGGTAGATAAAATGGATGTAGAGTTAATAAAAATGGATGTAGAGTATATAAATTGGATGTAGAGTATATAAAATGGATGTAGAGTGGATAAAAATGGATGTCGAGTGGATAAAATGGATGTAGAGTGGATAAAAATGGATGTAGATTGGATAAAATGGATGTAGAGTGGATAAAACGGATGTAGAGTGGATAAAAATGGATGTAGAGTGGATACAATGGATGTAGAGTGGATAAAATGGATGTAGAGTGGATAAAAATGGATGTAGAGTGGATAAAAATGGATGTAGATTGGATAAAATGGATGTAGAGTGGATAAAATGGATGTAGAGTTGATAAAATGGATGTAAAGTGGATAAAATGGATGTAGAGTTAATAAAAATGGATGTAGAGTGGACAAAATGGATGTAGAGTGGATAAAAATGGATGTAGAGTGGATAAAATGGATGTAGAGATGAAAAAAATGGATGTAGAGTGGATAAAATGGATGTAGAGTGGATAAAATGGATGTAGAGTGGATAAAATGGATGTAGAGTTCATAAAAATGGATGTAGAGTGGATAAAAATGGATGAAGATTGGATAAAATGGATGTAGAGTGGATAAAAATGGATGTAGAGTGGATAAAAATGGATGTAGAGTTCATTAAAATGGATGTAGAGTGGATAAAAATAGATGAAGATTGGATAAAATGGATGTAGAGTGGATAAAAATGGATGTAGAGTGGATAAAAATGGATGTAGAGTGGATAAAAATGGATGTAGAGTGGATAAAATGGATGTTGAGTGGATAAAATGGATGTAGAGTGGATAAAAATGGATGTAGAGTGGATAAAATGGATGTAGAGTGGATAAAATGGATGTAGAGTGGATAAAAATGGATGTAGAGTGGATAAAAATGGATGTAGATTGGATAAAATGGATGTAGAGTGGATAAAATGGATGTAGAGTTGATAAAATGGATGTAAAGTGGATAAAATGGATGTAGAGTTAATAAAAATGGATGTAGAGTGGATAAAATGGATGTAGAGTGGATAAAAATGGATGTAGAGTGGATAAAATGGATGTAGAGATGATAAAAATGGATGTAGAGTGGATAAAAATGGATGTAGAGTGGATAAAATGGATGTTGAGTGGATAAAATGGATGTAGAGTGGATAAAATGGATGTAGAGTTGATAAAATGGATGTAAAGTGGATAAAATGGATGTAGAGTTAATAAAAATGGATGTAGAGTGGATAAAATGGATGTAGAGTGGATAAAATGGATGTAGAGTGGATAAAATGGATGTAGAGTTGATAAAATGGATGTAAAGTGGATAAAATGGATGTAGAGTTAATAAAAATGGATGTAGAGTGGATAAAATGGATGTAGAGTGGATAAAAATGGATGTAGAGTGGATAAAATGGATGTAGAGATGATAAAAATGGATGTAGAGTGGATAAAATGGATGTAGAGTAGATAAAATGGATGTAGAGTGGAAATAATGGATGTAGAGAGGATAAAATGGATATAGAGTGGATAAAATGGATGTAGAGTTCATAAAAATGGATGTAGAGTGGAAATAATGGATGTAGAGAGGATAAAATGGATGTAGAGTGGATAAAATGGATGTAGAGTTCATAAAAATGGATGTAGAGTGGATAAAAATGGATGTAGATTGGATAAAATGGATGTGGAGTGGATAACAATGGATGTAGAGTGGATAAAAATGGATGTAGAGTGGATAAAATGGATGTAGAGTGGATAAAAATGGATGTAGAGAGGATAAAATGGATGTAGAGTGGATAAAATGGATGTACAGTTAATAAAAATGGATGTAGAGTGGAAATAATGGATGTAGAGAGGATAAAATGGATGTAGAGTGGATAAAATGGATGTAGAGTTCATAAAAATGGATGTAGAGTGGATAAAAATGGATGTAGATTGGATAAAATGGATGTGGAGTGGATAACAATGGATGTAGAGAGGATAAAAATGGATATAGGGTAGATAGAATGGATGTAGAGTTAATAAAAATGGATGTAGAGTGGATATAATGGATGTAGAGAGGATAAAATGGATGTGGAGTGGATAACAATGGATGTAGAGTGGATAAAATGGATGTAGAGTGGATAAAATGGATGTAGAGTGCATAAAAATGGATGTTGAGTGGATAAAATGGATGTAGAGTGGATAAAATTAATGTACATTTAATAAAAATGGATGTAGAGTGGATAAAAATGGATGTAGAATGGATAAAATGGATGTAGAGTTAATAGAAGTGGATGTAGAGTGGATAAAATGGATGTAGAGTTGATAAAAATGGATGTAGAGTGGATAAAAATGGATGTAGATTGGATAAAATGGATGTAGAGTGGATAAAAATGGATGTAGATTATATAAATTGGATGTAGAGTATATAAAATGGATGTAGAGTGCATAAAAATGGATGTTGAGTGGATAAAATGGATGTAGAGTGGATAAAATTAATGTACATTTAATAAAAATGGATGTAGAGTGGATAAAAATGGATGTAGAATGGATAAAATGGATGTAGAGTTAATAGAAGTGGATGTAGAGTGGATAAAATGGATGTAGAGTTAATAAAAATGGATGTAGAGTGGATAAAATGGATGTAGAGTGGATAAAAATGGATGTAGAGTGGATAAAATGGATGTAGAGATGATAAAAATGGATGTAGAGTGGATAAAATGGATGTAGAGTAGATAAAATGGATGTAGAGTGGAAATAATGGATGTAGAGAGGATAAAATGGATATAGAGTGGATAAAATGGATGTAGAGTTCATAAAAATGGATGTAGAGTGGATAAAAATGGATGTAGATTGGATAAAATGGATGTAGAGTGGATAAAAATATATGTAGAGTGGATAAAATGGATGTAGAGTTAATAAAAATGGATGTAGAGTGGAAATAATGGATGTAGAGAGGATAAAATGGATGTAGAGTGGATAAAATGGATGTAGAGTTCATAAAAATGGATGTAGAGTGGATAAAATGGATGTAGAGTGGATAAAATGGTTGTAGAGTGGATAAAATGGATGTAGGGTGGATAAAATGGATGTAGAGAGGATAAAATGGAAGTAGAGTGGATAAAAATGGATGTAGAGTGGATAAAAATGGATGTAGAGTGGATAAAATGGATGTAGAGTGGATAAAAATGGATGTCGAGAGGATAAAATGGATGTAGAGTGGATAAAATGGATGTAGAGTTCATAAAAATGGATGTAGAGTGGATAAAAATGGATGTAGATTGGATAAAATGGATGTGGAGTGGATAACAATGGATGTAGAGAGGATAAAAATGGATATAGGGTAGATAAAATGGATGTAGAGTTAATAAAAATGGATGTAGAGTGGATATAATGGATGTAGAGAGGATAAAATGGATGTGGAGTGGATAACAATGGATGTAGAGTGGATAAAATGGATGTAGAGTGGATAAAATGGATGAAGAGTGGATAAAATGGTTGTAGAGTGGATAAAATGGATGTAGAGTAGATAAAATGGATGTAGAGTGGATAAAAATGGATGTAGAGAGGATAAAATGGATGTAGAGTGGATAAAATGGATGTACAGTTAATAAAAATGGATGTAGAGTGGAAATAATGGATGTAGAGAGGATAAAATGGATGTAGAGTGGATAAAATGGATGTAGAGTTCATAAAAATGGATGTAGAGTGGATAAAAATGGATGTAGATTGGATAAAATGGATGTGGAGTGGATAACAATGGATGTAGAGAGGATAAAAATGGATATAGGGTAGATAAAATGGATGTAGAGTTAATAAAAATGGATGTAGAGTGGATATAATGGATGTAGAGAGGATAAAATGGATGTGGAGTGGATAACAATGGATGTAGAGTGGATAAAATGGATGTAGAGTGGATAAAATGGATGTAGAGTTAATAAAAATGGATGTAGAGTGGATAAAATGGATGTATAGTGGATAAAAATGGATGTAGAGTAGATAAAATAGATGTAGAGTGGATAAAAATGGATGTAGAGTGGATAAAATGGATGTCGAGTGGATAAAATGGATGTAGAGTGGATAAAAATAGATGTAGAGTGGATAAAACTGGATGTAGAGTGGATACATTGGATGTAGAGTGGATAAAAATGGATGTAGAGTGGATAAAATGGATGTAGAGTGGATAAAATGGATGTAGAGTGGATAAAATGGATGTACATTTAATAAAAATGGATGTGGAGTGCATAAAAATGGATGTTGAGTGGATAAAATGGATGTAGAGTGGATAAAATTAATGTACATTTAATAAAAATGGATGTAGAGTGGATAAAAATGGATGTAGAATGGATAAAATGGATGTAGAGTTAATAGAAGTGGATGTAGAGTGGATAAAATGGATGTAGAGTTGATAAAAATGGATGTAGAGTGGATAAAAATGGATGTAGATTGGATAAAATGGATGTAGAGTGGATAAAAATGGATGTAGATTATATAAATTGGATGTAGAGTATATAAAATGGATGTAGAGTGGATAAAAATGGATGTCGAGTGGATAAAATGGATGTAGAGTGGATAAAATGGATGTAGATTGGATAAAATGGATGTAGAGTTAATAAAAATGGATGTAGAGTGGATAAAATGGATGTATAGTGGATAAAAATGGATGTAGAGTGGATAAAATGGATGAAGAGTGGATAAAATGGTTGTAGAGTGGATAAAATGGATGTAGAGTAGATAAAATGGATGTAGAGTGGATAAAAATGGATGTAGAGAGGATAAAATGGATGTAGAGTGGATAAAATGGATGTACAGTTAATAAAAATGGATGTAGAGTGGAAATAATGGATGTAGAGAGGATAAAATGGATGTAGAGTGGATAAAATGGATGTAGAGTTCATAAAAATGGATGTAGAGTGGATAAAAATGGATGTAGATTGGATAAAATGGATGTGGAGTGGATAACAATGGATGTAGAGAGGATAAAAATGGATATAGGGTAGATAAAATGGATGTAGAGTTAATAAAAATGGATGTAGAGTGGATATAATGGATGTAGAGAGGATAAAATGGATGTGGAGTGGATAACAATGGATGTAGAGTGGATAAAATGGATGTAGAGTGGATAAAATGGATGTAGAGTGCATAAAAATGGATGTTGAGTGGATAAAATGGATGTAGAGTGGATAAACTTAATGTACATTTAATAAAAATGGATGTAGAGTGGATAAAAATGGATGTAGAATGGATAAAATGGATGTAGAGTTAATAGAAGTGGATGTAGAGTGGATAAAATGGATGTAGAGTTGATAAAAATGGATGTAGAGTGGATAAAAATGGATGTAGATTGGATAAAATGGATGTAGAGTGGATAAAAATGGATGTAGATTATATAAATTGGATGTAGAGTATATAAAATGGATGTAGAGTGGATAAAAATGGATGTCGAGTGGATAAAATGGATGTAGAGTGGATAAAATGGATGTAGATTGGATAAAATGGATGTAGAGTTAATAAAAATGGATGTAGAGTGGATAAAATGGATGTATAGTGGATAAAAATGGATGTAGAGTAGATAAAATAGATGTAGAGTGGATAAAAATGGATGTAGAGTGGATAAAATGGATGTCGAGTGGATAAAATGGATGTAGAGTGGATAAAAATAGATGTAGATTGGATAAAAATGGATGTAGATTGGATAAAATGGATGTAGAGTGGATAAAAATGGATGTAGAGTATATAAATTGGATGTAGAGTATATAAAATGGATGTAGAGTGGATAAAAATGGATGTAGATTGGATAAAATGGATGTAGAGTGGATAAAAATGGATGTAGAGTATATAAATTGGATGTAGAGTATATAAAATGGATGTAGAGTGGATAAAAATGGATGTCGAGTGGATAAAATGGATGTAGAGTGGATAAAAATGGATGTAGATTGGATAAAATGGATGTAGAGTTAATAAAAATGGATGTAGAGTGGATAAAATGGATGTAGAGTTGATAAAAATGGATGTAGAGTGGATAAAAATGGATGTAGATTGGATAAAATGGATGTAGAGTATATAAATTGGATGTAGAGTATATAAAATGGATGTAGAGTGGATAAAAATGGATGTCGAGTGGATAAAATGGATGTAGAGTGGATAAAAATGGATGTAGATTGGATAAAATGGATGTAGAGTGGATAAAACGGATGTAGAGTGGATAAAAATGGATGTAGAGTGGATACAATGGATGTAGAGTGGATAAAAATGGATATAGGGTAGATAAAATGGATGTAGAGGGGATAAAATGGTTGTAGAGTGGATAAAATGGATGTAGAGTTGATAAAAATGGATGTAGAGTGGATAAAATGGTTGTAGAGTGGATAAAATGGATGTAGAGTTGATAAAAATGGAAGTAGAGTGGATAAAATGGATGTATAGTGGATAAAAATGGATGTAGAGTGGATAAAATGGATGTAGAGTGGATAAAAATGGATGTAGAGTGGATGAAATGGATGTAGAGTGGATAAAATGGATGTAGAGTGGATAAAAATGGATGTAGAGTGGATAAAAATGGATGTAGATTGGATAAAATGGATGTAGAGTGGATAAAATGGATGTAGAGTTGATAAAATGGATGTAAAGTGGATAAAATGGATGTAGAGTTAATAAAAATGGATGTAGAGTGGATAAAATGGATGTAGAGTGGATAAAAATGGATGTAGAGTGGATAAAATGGATGTAGAGATGATAACAATGGATGTAGAGTGGATAAAATGGATGTAGAGTAGATAAAATGGATGTAGAGTGGATAAAATGGATGTAGAGTTCATAAAAATGGATGTAGAGTGGATAAAAATGGATGTAGATTGGATAAAATGGATGTAGAGTGGATAAAAATGGATGTAGAGTGGATAAAATGGATGTAGAGTGGATAAAATGGTTGTAGAGTGGATAAAATGGATGTAGAGTGGATAAAATGGATGTAGAATGGATAAAATGGATGTAAAGTGGATAAAAATGGATGTCGAGTGGATAAAATGGATGTAGAGTGGATAAAATGGATGTACAGTTAATAAAAATGGATGTAGAGTGGATATAATGGATGTAGAGTTGATAAAATGGATGTAAAGTGGATAAAATGGATGTAGAGTTAATAAAAATGGATGTAGTGTGGAAATACTGGATGTAGAGAGGATAAAATGGATGTAGAGTGGATGAAATGGATGTAGAGTGGATAAAATGGATGTAGAGTGGATAAAAATGGATGTAGAGTGGATAAAAATGGATGTAGATTGGATAAAATGGATGTAGAGTGGATAAAATGGATGTAGAGTTGATAAAATGGATGTAAAGTGGATAAAATGGATGTAGAGTTAATAAAATTGGATGTAGAGTGGATAAAATGGATGTAGAGTTGATAAAAATGGATGTAGAGTGGATAAAAATGGATGTAGATTGGATAAAATGGATGTAGAGTGGATAAAAATGGATGTAGGGTGGATAAAAAAGGATGTAGAGTGGATAAAATGGATGTAGAGTGTATAAAATGGATGTAGAGTGAATAAAATGGATGTAGAGTGGATAAAATTGATGTAGAGTGTATAAAATGGATGTAGAGTGGATAAAAATGGATGTAGAGTGGATAAAAATGGATGTAGATTGGATAAAATGGATGTAGAGTGGATAAAATGGATGTAGAGTTGATAAAATGGATGTAAAGTGGATAAAATGGATGTAGAGTTAATAAAATTGGATGTAGAGTGGATAAAATGGATGTAGAGTTGATAAAAATGGATGTAGAGTGGATAAAAATGGATGTAGATTGGATAAAATGGATGTAGAGTGGATAAAAATGGATGTAGAGTATATAAATTGGATGTAGAGTATATAAAATGGATGTAGAGTGGATAAAAATGGATGTCGAGTGGATAAAATGGATGTAGAGTGGATAAAAATGGATGTAGATTGGATAAAATGGATGTAGAGTGGATAAAAATGGATGTAGAGTATATAAATTGGATGTAGAGTATATAAAATGGATGTAGAGTGGATAAAAATGGATGTCGAGTGGATAAAATGGATGTAGAGGGGATAAAATGGTTGTAGAGTGGATAAAATGGATGTAGAGTTGATAAAAATGGATGTAGAGTGGATAAAATGGTTGTAGAGTGGATAAAATGGATGTAGAGTTGATAAAAATGGATGTAGAGTGGATAAAAATGGATGTAGAGTATATAAATTGGATGTAGAGTATATAAAATGGATGTAGAGTGGATAAAAATGGATGTCGAGTGGATAAAATGGATGTAGAGTGGATAAAAATGGAAGTAGATTGGATAAAATGGATGTAGAGTGGATAAAAATGGATGTAGAGTATATAAATTGGATGTAGAGTATATAAAATGGATGTAGAGTGGATAAAAATGGATGTCGAGTGGATAAAATGGATGTAGAGTGGATAAAAATGGATGTAGATTGGATAAAATGGATGTAGAGTGGATAAAAATGGATGTAGAGTATATAAATTGGATGTAGAGTATATAAAATGGATGTAGAGTGGATAAAAATGGATGTAGATTGGATAAAATGGATGTGGAGTGGATAACAATGGATGTAGAGAGGATAAAATGGATGTAGGGTGGATAAAAATGGATGTAGAGTGGATAAAATGGATGTAGAGTGTATAAAATGGATGTAGAGTGAATAAAATGGATGTAGAGTGGATAAAATTGATGTAGAGTGTATAAAATGGATGTAGAGTGGATAAAAATGGATGTAGAGTGGATAAAAATGGATGTAGATTGGATAAAATGGATGTAGAGTTGATAAAATGGATGTAAAGTGGATAAAATGGATGTAGAGTTAATAAAATTGGATGTAGAGTGGATAAAATGGATGTAGAGTTGATAAAAATGGATGTAGAGTGGATAAAAATGGATGTAGAGTATATAAATTGGATGTAGAGTATATAAAATGGATGTAGAGTGGATAAAAATGGATGTCGAGTGGATAAAATGGATGTAGAGTGGATAAAATGGATGTAGAGTTGATAAAAATGGATGTAGAGTGGATAAAAATGGATGTAGATTGGATAAAATGGATGTAGAGTGGATAAAATGGATGTAGAGTTGATAAAATGGATGTAAAGTGGATAAAATGGATGTAGAGTTAATAAAATTGGATGTAGAGTGGATAAAATGGATGTAGAGTTGATAAAAATGGATGTAGAGTGGATAAAAATGGATGTAGATTGGATAAAATGGATGTAGAGTGGATAAAAATGGATGTAGAGTATATAAATTGGATGTAGAGTATATAAAATGGATGTAGAGTGGATAAAAATGGATGTCGAGTGGATAAAATGGATGTAGAGTGGATAAAAATGGATGTAGATTGGATAAAATGGATGTAGAGTTAATAAAAATGGATGTAGAGTGGATAAAATGGATGTAGAGTTGATAAAAATGGATGTAGAGTGGATAAAAATGGATGTAGATTGGATAAAATGGATGTAGAGTGGATAAAAATGGATGTAGAGTATATAAATTGGATGTAGAGTATATAAAATGGATGTAGAGTGGATAAAAATGGATGTCGAGTGGATAAAATGGATGTAGAGTGGATAAAAATGGATGTAGATTGGATAAAATGGATGTAGAGTGGATAAAACGGATGTAGAGTGGATAAAAATGGATGTAGAGTGGATACAATGGATGTAGAGTGGATAAAAATGGATATAGGGTAGATAAAATGGATGTAGAGTTAATAAAAATGGATGTAGAGTGGATATAATGGATGTAGAGAGGATAAAATGGATGTGGAGTGGATAACAATGGATGTAGAGTGGATAAAATGGATGTAGAGTGGATAAAATGGATGTAGAGGGGATAAAATGGTTGTAGAGTGGATAAAATGGATGTAGAGTTGATAAAAATGGAAGTAGAGTGGATAAAATGGATGTATAGTGGATAAAAATGGATGTAGAGTGGATAAAATGGATGTAGAGTGGATAAAAATGGATGTAGAGTGGATAAAATGGATGTAGAGTGGATAAAATGGATGTAGAGTGGATAAAAATGGATGTAGAGTGGATAAAAATGGATGTAGATTGGATAAAATGGATGTAGAGTGGATAAAATGGATGTAGAGTTGATAAAATGGATGTAAAGTGGATAAAATGGATGTAGAGTTAATAAAAATGGATGTAGAGTGGATAAAATGGATGTAGAGTGGATAAAAATGGATGTAGAGTGGATAAAATGGATGTAGAGATGATAACAATGGATGTAGAGTGGATAAAATGGATGTAGAGTAGATAAAATGGATGTAGAGTGGATAAAATGGATGTAGAGTTCATAAAAATGGATGTAGATTAGATAAAATGGATGTAGAGTGGATAAAATGGATGTAGAGTTGATAAAATGGATGTAAAGTGGATAAAATGGATGTAGAGTTAATAAAAATGGATGTAGAGTGGATAAAATGGATGTAGAGTGGATAAAAATGGATGTAGAGTGGATAAAATGGATGTAGAGATGATAACAATGGATGTAGAGTGGATAAAATGGATGTAGAGTAGATAAAATGGATGTAGAGTGGATAAAATGGATGTAGAGTGGATAAAATGGTTGTAGAGTGGATAAAATGGATGTAGAGTGGATAAAATGGATGTAGAATGGATAAAATGGATGTAAAGTGGATAAAAATTGATGTCGAGTGGATAAAATGGATGTAGAGTGGATAAAATGGATGTACAGTTAATAAAAATGGATGTAGAGTGGATATAATGGATGTAGAGTTGATAAAATGGATGTAAAGTGGATAAAATGGATGTAGAGTTAATAAAAATGGATGTAGTGTGGAAATACTGGATGTAGAGAGGATAAAATGGATGTAGAGTGGATAAAATGGATGTAGAGTGGATAAAATGGATGTAGAGTGGATAAAAATGGATGTAGAGTGGATAAAATGGATGTAGAGTGGATAAAATGGATGTAGGGTGGATAAAAAAGGATGTAGAGTGGATAAAATGGATGTAGAGTGTATAAAATGGATGTAGAGTGAATAAAATGGATGTAGAGTGGATAAAATTGATGTAGAGTGTATAAAATGGATGTAGAGTGGATAAAAATGGATGTAGAGTGGATAAAAATGGATGTAGATTGGATAAAATGGATGTAGAGTGGATAAAATGGATGTAGAGTTGATAAAATGGATGTAAAGTGGATAAAATGGATGTAGAGTTAATAAAATTGGATGTAGAGTGGATAAAATGGATGTAGAGTTGATAAAAATGGATGTAGAGTGGATAAAAATGGATGTAGATTGGATAAAATGGATGTAGAGTGGATAAAAATGGATGTAGAGTATATAAATTGGATGTAGAGTATATAAAATGGATGTAGAGTGGATAAAATGGATGTAGAGTGGATAAAAATGGATGTAGATTGGATAAAATGGATGTAGAGTGGATAAAAATGGATGTAGAGTATATAAATTGGATGTAGAGTATATAAAATGGATGTAGAGTGGATAAAAATGGATGTCGAGTGGATAAAATGGATGTAGAGTTGATAAAAATGGATGTAGAGTGGATAAAAATGGATGTAGAGTATATAAATTGGATGTAGAGTATATAAAATGGATGTAGAGTGGATAAAAATGGATGTCGAGTGGATAAAATGGATGTAGAGTGGATAAAAATGGATGTAGATTGGATAAAATGGATGTAGAGTGGATAAAAATGGATGTAGAGTATATAAATTGGATGTAGAGTATATAAAATGGATGTAGAGTGGATAAAAATGGATGTCGAGTGGATAAAATGGATGTAGAGTGGACAAAAATGGATGTAGATTGGATAAAATGGATGTAGAGTGGATAAAAATGGATGTAGAGTATATAAATTGGATGTAGAGTATATAAAATGGATGTAGAGTGGATAAAAATGGATGTAGATTGGATAAAATGGATGTGGAGTGGATAACAATGGATGTAGAGAGGATAAAATGGATGTAGGGTGGATAAAAATGGATGTAGAGTGGATAAAATGGATGTAGAGTGTATAAAATGGATGTAGAGTGAATAAAATGGATGTAGAGTGGATAAAATTGATGTAGAGTGTATAAAATGGATGTAGAGTGGATAAAAATGGATGTAGAGTGGATAAAAATGGATGTAGATTGGATAAAATGGATGTAGAGTGGATAAAATGGATGTAGAGTTGATAAAATGGATGTAAAGTGGATAAAATGGATGTAGAGTTAATAAAATTGGATGTAGAGTGGATAAAATGGATGTAGAGTTGATAAAAATGGATGTAGAGTGGATAAAAATGGATGTAGATTGGATAAAATGGATGTAGAGTGGATAAAAATGGATGTAGAGTATATAAATTGGATGTAGAGTATATAAAATGGATGTAGAGTGGATAAAAATGGATGTCGAGTGGATAAAATGGATGTAGAGTGGATAAAAATGGATGTAGATTGGATAAAATGGATGTAGAGTGGATAAAAATGGATGTAGAGTGGATACAATGGATGTAGAGTTGATAAAAATGGATGTAGAGTGGATAAAAATGGATGTAGAGTGGATAAAACGGATGTAGAGTGGATAAAAATGGATGTAGAGTGGATACAATGGATGTAGAGTGGATAAAAATGGATATAGGGTAGATAAAATGGATGTAGAGTTAATAAAAATGGATGTAGAGTGGATATAATGGATGTAGAGAGGATAAAATGGATGTGGAGTGGATAACAATGGATGTAGAGTGGATAAAATGGATGTAGAGGGGATAAAATGGTTGTAGAGTGGATAAAATGGATGTAGAGTTGATAAAAATGGAAGTAGAGTGGATAAAATGGATGTATAGTGGATAAAAATGGATGTAGAGTGGATAAAATGGATGTAGAGTGGATAAAAATGGATGTAGAGTGGATGAAATGGATGTAGAGTGGATAAAATGGATGTAGAGTGGATAAAAATGGATGTAGAGTGGATAAAAATGGATGTAGATTGGATAAAATGGATGTAGAGTGGATAAAATGGATGTAGAGTTGATAAAATGGATGTAAAGTGGATAAAATGGATGTAGAGTTAATAAAAATGGATGTAGAGTGGATAAAATGGATGTAGAGTGGATAAAAATGGATGTAGAGTGGATAAAATGGATGTAGAGATGATAACAATGGATGTAGAGTGGATAAAATGGATGTAGAGTAGATAAAATGGATGTAGAGTGGATAAAATGGATGTAGAGTTCATAAAAATGGATGTAGATTAGATAAAATGGATGTAGAGTGGATAAAATGGATGTAGAGTTGATAAAATGGATGTAAAGTGGATAAAATGGATGTAGAGTTAATAAAAATGGATGTAGAGTGGATAAAATGGATGTAGAGTGGATAAAAATGGATGTAGAGTGGATAAAATGGATGTAGAGATGATAACAATGGATGTAGAGTGGATAAAATGGATGTAGAGTAGATAAAATGGATGTAGAGTGGATAAAATGGATGTAGAGTGGATAAAATGGTTGTAGAGTGGATAAAATGGATGTAGAGTGGATAAAATGGATGTAGAATGGATAAAATGGATGTAAAGTGGATAAAAATGGATGTCGAGTGGATAAAATGGATGTAGAGTGGATAAAATGGATGTACAGTTAATAAAAATGGATGTAGAGTGGATATAATGGATGTAGAGTTGATAAAATGGATGTAAAGTGGATAAAATGGATGTAGAGTTAATAAAAATGGATGTAGTGTGGAAATACTGGATGTAGAGAGGATAAAATGGATGTAGAGTGGATAAAATGGATGTAGAGTTCATAAAAATGGATGTAGAGTGGATAAAAATGGATGAAGATTGGATAAAATGGATGTAGAGTGGATAAAAATGGATGTAGAGTGGATAAAAATGGATGTAGAGTGGATAAAAATGGATGTAGGGTGGATAAAATGGATGTTGAGTGGATAAAATGGATGTAGAGTGGATAAAAATGGATGTAGAGTGGATGAAATGGATGTAGAGTGGATAAAATGGATGTAGAGTGGATAAAAATGGATGTAGAGTGGATAAAAATGGATGTAGATTGGATAAAATGGATGTAGAGTGGATAAAATGGATGTAGAGTTGATAAAATGGTTGTAAAGTGGATAAAATGGATGTAGAGTGGATAAAATGGATGTAGAGTTGATAAAATGGATGTAAAGTGGATAAAATGGATGTAGAGTTAATAAAAATGGATGTAGAGTGGACAAAATGGATGTAGAGTGGATAAAAATGGATGTAGAGTGGATAAAATGGATGTAGAGATGAAAAAAATGGATGTAGAGTGGATAAAATGGATGTAGAGTAGATAAAATGGATGTAGAGTTGATAAAAATGGAAGTTGAGTGGATAAAATGGATGTATAGTGGATAAAAATGGATGTAGAGTGGATAAAATGGATGTAGAGTGGATAAAAATGGATGTAGAGTGGATGAAATGGATGTAGAGTGGATAAAATGGATGTAGAGTGGATAAAAATGGATGTAGAGTGGATAAAAATGGATGTAGATTGGATAAAATGGATGTAGAGTGGATAAAATGGATGTAGAGTTGATAAAATGGATGTAAAGTGGATAAAATGGATGTAGAGTTAATAAAAATGGATGTAGAGTGGATAAAATGGATGTAGAGTGGATAAAAATGGATGTAGAGTGGATAAAATGGATGTAGAGATGATAACAATGGATGTAGAGTGGATAAAATGGATGTAGAGTAGATAAAATGGATGTAGAGTGGATAAAATGGATGTAGAGTTCATAAAAATGGATGTAGATTAGATAAAATGGATGTAGAGTGGATAAAATGGATGTAGAGTTGATAAAATGGATGTAAAGTGGATAAAATGGATGTAGAGTTAATAAAAATGGATGTAGAGTGGATAAAATGGATGTAGAGTGGATAAAAATGGATGTAGAGTGGATAAAATGGATGTAGAGATGATAACAATGGATGTAGAGTGGATAAAATGGATGTAGAGTAGATAAAATGGATGTAGAGTGGATAAAATGGATGTAGAGTGGATAAAATGGTTGTAGAGTGGATAAAATGGATGTAGAGTGGATAAAATGGATGTAGAATGGATAAAATGGATGTAAAGTGGATAAAAATGGATGTCGAGTGGATAAAATGGATGTAGAGTGGATAAAATGGATGTAGAGTGGATAAAAATGGATGTAGAGTATATAAATTGGATGTAGAGTATATAAAATGGATGTAGAGTGGATAAAAATGGATGTAGATTGGATAAAATGGATGTAGAGTGGATAAAAATGGATGTAGAGTATATAAATTGGATGTAGAGTATATAAAATGGATGTAGAGTGGATAAAAATGGATGTCGAGTGGATAAAATGGATGTAGAGTGGATAAAAATGGATGTAGATTGGATAAAATGGATGTAGAGTTAATAAAAATGGATGTAGAGTGGATAAAATGGATGTAGAGTTGATAAAAATGGATGTAGAGTGGATAAAAATGGATGTAGATTGGATAAAATGGATGTAGAGTATATAAATTGGATGTAGAGTATATAAAATGGATGTAGAGTGGATAAAAATGGATGTCGAGTGGATAAAATGGATGTAGAGTGGATAAAAATGGATGTAGATTGGATAAAATGGATGTAGAGTGGATAAAACGGATGTAGAGTGGATAAAAATGGATGTAGAGTGGATACAATGGATGTAGAGTGGATAAAAATGGATATAGGGTAGATAAAATGGATGTAGAGTTAATAAAAATGGATGTAGAGTGGATATAATGGATGTAGAGAGGATAAAATGGATGTGGAGTGGATAACAATGGATGTAGAGTGGATAAAATGGATGTAGAGTGGATAAAATGGATGTAGAGGGGATAAAATGGTTGTAGAGTGGATAAAATGGATGTAGAGTTGATAAAAATGGATGTAGAGTGGATAAAATGGTTGTAGAGTGGATAAAATGGATGTAGAGTTGATAAAAATGGAAGTAGATTGGATAAAATGGATGTAGAGTGGATAAAAATGGATGTAGAGTATATAAATTGGATGTAGAGTATATAAAATGGATGTAGAGTGGATAAAAATGGATGTCGAGTGGATAAAATGGATGTAGAGGGGATAAAATGGTTGTAAAGTGGATAAAATGGATGTAGAGTTGATAAAAATGGATGTAGAGTGGATAAAATGGTTGTAGAGTGGATCAAATGGATGTAGAGTTGATAAAAATGGATGTAGAGTGGATAAAAATGGATGTAGAGTATATAAATTGGATGTAGAGTATATAAAATGGATGTAGAGTGGATAAAAATGGATGTCGAGTGGATAAAATGGATGTAGAGTGGATAAAAATGGATGTAGATTGGATAAAATGGATGTAGAGTGGATAAAAATGGATGTAGAGTATATAAATTGGATGTAGAGTATATAAAATGGATGTAGAGTGGATAAAAATGGATGTCGAGTGGATAAAATGGATGTAGAGTGGATAAAATGGATGTAGAGTTGATAAAATGGATGTAAAGTGGATAAAATGGATGTAGAGTTAATAAAATTGGATGTAGAGTGGATAAAATGGATGTAGAGTTGATAAAAATGGATGTAGAGTGGATAAAAATGGATGTAGAGTATATAAATTGGATGTAGAGTATATAAAATGGATGTAGAGTGGATAAAAATGGATGTCGAGTGGATAAAATGGATGTAGAGTGGATAAAATGGATGTAGAGTTGATAAAAATGGATGTAGAGTGGATAAAAATGGATGTAGATTGGATAAAATGGATGTAGAGTGGATAAAATGGATGTAGAGTTGATAAAATGGATGTAAAGTGGATAAAATGGATGTAGAGTTAATAAAATTGGATGTAGAGTGGATAAAATGGATGTAGAGTTGATAAAAATGGATGTAGAGTGGATAAAAATGGATGTAGATTGGATAAAATGGATGTAGAGTGGATAAAAATGGATGTAGAGTATATAAATTGGATGTAGAGTATATAAAATGGATGTAGAGTGGATAAAAATGGATGTCGAGTGGATAAAATGGATGTAGAGTGGATAAAAATGGATGTAGATTGGATAAAATGGATGTAGAGTTAATAAAAATGGATGTAGAGTGGATAAAATGGATGTAGAGTTGATAAAAATGGATGTAGAGTGGATAAAAATGGATGTAGATTGGATAAAATGGATGTAGAGTGGATAAAAATGGATGTAGAGTATATAAATTGGATGTAGAGTATATAAAATGGATGTAGAGTGGATAAAAATGGATGTCGAGTGGATAAAATGGATGTAGAGTGGATAAAATGGATGTAGAGTGGATAAAATGGATGTAGAGTTCATAAAAATGGATGTAGATTAGATAAAATGGATGTAGAGTGGATAAAATGGATGTAGAGTTGATAAAATGGATGTAAAGTGGATAAAATGGATGTAGAGTTAATAAAAATGGATGTAGAGTGGATAAAATGGATGTAGAGTGGATAAAAATGGATGTAGAGTGGATAAAATGGATGTAGAGATGATAACAATGGATGTAGAGTGGATAAAATGGATGTAGAGTAGATAAAATGGATGTAGAGTGGATAAAATGGATGTAGAGTGGATAAAATGGTTGTAGAGTGGATAAAATGGATGTAGAGTGGATAAAATGGATGTAGAATGGATAAAATGGATGTAAAGTGGATAAAAATGGATGTCGAGTGGATAAAATGGATGTAGAGTGGATAAAATGGATGTAGAGTGGATAAAAATGGATGTAGAGTATATAAATTGGATGTAGAGTATATAAAATGGATGTAGAGTGGATAAAAATGGATGTAGATTGGATAAAATGGATGTAGAGTGGATAAAAATGGATGTAGAGTATATAAATTGGATGTAGAGTATATAAAATGGATGTAGAGTGGATAAAAATGGATGTCGAGTGGATAAAATGGATGTAGAGTGGATAAAAATGGATGTAGATTGGATAAAATGGATGTAGAGTTAATAAAAATGGATGTAGAGTGGATAAAATGGATGTAGAGTTGATAAAAATGGATGTAGAGTGGATAAAAATGGATGTAGATTGGATAAAATGGATGTAGAGTATATAAATTGGATGTAGAGTATATAAAATGGATGTAGAGTGGATAAAAATGGATGTCGAGTGGATAAAATGGATGTAGAGTGGATAAAAATGGATGTAGATTGGATAAAATGGATGTAGAGTGGATAAAACGGATGTAGAGTGGATAAAAATGGATGTAGAGTGGATACAATGGATGTAGAGTGGATAAAAATGGATATAGGGTAGATAAAATGGATGTAGAGTTAATAAAAATGGATGTAGAGTGGATATAATGGATGTAGAGAGGATAAAATGGATGTGGAGTGGATAACAATGGATGTAGAGTGGATAAAATGGATGTAGAGTGGATAAAATGGATGTAGAGGGGATAAAATGGTTGTAGAGTGGATAAAATGGATGTAGAGTTGATAAAAATGGATGTAGAGTGGATAAAATGGTTGTAGAGTGGATAAAATGGATGTAGAGTTGATAAAAATGGAAGTAGATTGGATAAAATGGATGTAGCGTGGATAAAAATGGATGTAGAGTATATAAATTGGATGTAGAGTATATAAAATGGATGTAGAGTGGATAAAAATGGATGTCGAGTGGATAAAATGGATGTAGAGGGGATAAAATGGTTGTAAAGTGGATAAAATGGATGTAGAGTTGATAAAAATGGATGTAGAGTGGATAAAATGGTTGTAGAGTGGATAAAATGGATGTAGAGTTGATAAAAATGGATGTAGAGTGGATAAAAATGGATGTAGAGTATATAAATTGGATGTAGAGTATATAAAATGGATGTAGAGTGGATAAAAATGGATGTCGAGTGGATAAAATGGATGTAGAGTGGATAAAAATGGATGTAGATTGGATAAAATGGATGTAGAGTGGATAAAAATGGATGTAGAGTATATAAATTGGATGTAGAGTATATAAAATGGATGTAGAGTGGATAAAAATGGATGTCGAGTGGATAAAATGGATGTAGAGTGGATAAAATGGATGTAGAGTTGATAAAATGGATGTAAAGTGGATAAAATGGATGTAGAGTTAATAAAATTGGATGTAGAGTGGATAAAATGGATGTAGAGTTGATAAAAATGGATGTAGAGTGGATAAAAATGGATGTAGAGTATATAAATTGGATGTAGAGTATATAAAATGGATGTAGAGTGGATAAAAATGGATGTCGAGTGGATAAAATGGATGTAGAGTGGATAAAAATGGATGTAGATTGGATAAAATGGATGTAGAGTGGATAAAACGGATGTAGAGTGGATAAAAATGGATGTAGAGTGGATACAATGGATGTAGAGTGGATAAAAATGGATATAGGGTAGATAAAATGGATGTAGAGTTAATAAAAATGGATGTAGAGTGGATATAATGGATGTAGAGAGGATAAAATGGATGTGGAGTGGATAACAATGGATGTAGAGTGGATAAAATGGATGTAGAGTGGATAAAATGGATGTAGAGGGGATAAAATGGTTGTAGAGTGGATAAAATGGATGTAGAGTTGATAAAAATGGAAGTAGAGTGGATAAAATGGATGTATAGTGGATAAAAATGGATGTAGAGTGGATAAAATGGATGTAGAGTGGATAAAAATGGATGTAGAGTGGATGAAATGGATGTAGAGTGGATAAAATGGATGTAGAGTGGATAAAAATGGATGTAGAGTGGATAAAAATGGATGTAGAATGGATAAAATGGATGTAGAGTGGATAAAATGGATGTAGAGTTGATAAAATGGATGTAAAGTGGATAAAATGGATGTAGAGTTAATAAAAATGGATGTAGAGTGGATAAAATGGATGTAGAGTGGATAAAAATGGATGTAGAGTGGATAAAATGGATGTAGAGATGATAACAATGGATGTAGAGTGGATAAAATGGATGTAGAGTAGATAAAATGGATGTAGAGTGGATAAAATGGATGTAGAGTTCATAAAAATGGATGTAGATTAGATAAAATGGATGTAGAGTGGATAAAATGGATGTAGAGTTGATAAAATGGATGTAAAGTGGATAAAATGGATGTAGAGTTAATAAAAATGGATGTAGAGTGGATAAAATGGATGTAGAGTGGATAAAAATGGATGTAGAGTGGATAAAATGGATGTAGAGATGATAACAATGGATGTAGAGTGGATAAAATGGATGTAGAGTAGATAAAATGGATGTAGAGTGGATAAAATGGATGTAGAGTGGATAAAATGGTTGTAGAGTGGATAAAATGGATGTAGAGTGGATAAAATGGATGTAGAATGGATAAAATGGATGTAAAGTGGATAAAAATTGATGTCGAGTGGATAAAATGGATGTAGAGTGGATAAAATGGATGTACAGTTAATAAAAATGGATGTAGAGTGGATATAATGGATGTAGAGTTGATAAAATGGATGTAAAGTGGATAAAATGGATGTAGAGTTAATAAAAATGGATGTAGTGTGGAAATACTGGATGTAGAGAGGATAAAATGGATGTAGAGTGGATGAAATGGATGTAGAGTGGATAAAATGGATGTAGAGTGGATAAAAATGGATGTAGAGTGGATAAAATGGATGTAGAGTGGATAAAATGGATGTAGGGTGGATAAAAAAGGATGTAGAGTGGATAAAATGGATGTAGAGTGTATAAAATGGATGTAGAGTGAATAAAATGGATGTAGAGTGGATAAAATTGATGTAGAGTGTATAAAATGGATGTAGAGTGGATAAAAATGGATGTAGAGTGGATAAAAATGGATGTAGATAGGATAAAATGGATGTAGAGTGGATAAAATGGATGTAGAGTTGATAAAATGGATGTAAAGTGGATAAAATGGATGTAGAGTTAATAAAATTGGATGTAGAGTGGATAAAATGGATGTAGAGTTGATAAAAATGGATGTAGAGTGGATAAAAATGGATGTAGATTGGATAAAATGGATGTAGAGTGGATAAAAATGGATGTAGAGTATATAAATTGGATGTAGAGTATATAAAATGGATGTAGAGTGGATAAAAATGGATGTCGAGTGGATAAAATGGATGTAGAGTGGATAAAAATGGATGTAGATTGGATAAAATGGATGTAGAGTGGATAAAAATGGATGTAGAGTATATAAATTGGATGTAGAGTATATAAAATGGATGTAGAGTGGATAAAAATGGATGTCGAGTGGATAAAATGGATGTAGAGGGGATAAAATGGTTGTAGAGTGGATAAAATGGATGTAGAGTTGATAAAAATGGATGTAGAGTGGATAAAATGGTTGTAGAGTGGATAAAATGGATGTAGAGTTGATAAAAATGGATGTAGAGTGGATAAAAATGGATGTAGAGTATATAAATTGGATGTAGAGTATATAAAATGGATGTAGAGTGGATAAAAATGGATGTCGAGTGGATAAAATGGATGTAGAGTGGATAAAAATGGATGTAGATTGGATAAAATGGATGTAGAGTGGATAAAAATGGATGTAGAGTATATAAATTGGATGTAGAGTATATAAAATGGATGTAGAGTGGATAAAAATGGATGTCGAGTGGATAAAATGGATGTAGAGTGGATAAAAATGGATGTAGATTGGATAAAATGGATGTAGAGTGGATAAAAATGGATGTAGAGTATATAAATTGGATGTAGAGTATATAAAATGGATGTAGAGTGGATAAAAATGGATGTAGATTGGATAAAATGGATGTGGAGTGGATAACAATGGATGTAGAGAGGATAAAATGGATGTAGGGTGGATAAAAATGGATGTAGAGTGGATAAAATGGATGTAGAGTGTATAAAATGGATGTAGAGTGAATAAAATGGATGTAGAGTGGATAAAATTGATGTAGAGTGTATAAAATGGATGTAGAGTGGATAAAAATGGATGTAGAGTGGATAAAAATGGATGTAGATTGGATAAAATGGATGTAGAGTGGATAAAATGGATGTAGAGTTGATAAAATGGATGTAATGTGGATAAAATGGATGTAGAGTTAATAAAATTGGATGTAGAGTGGATAAAATGGATGTAGAGTTGATAAAAATGGATGTAGAGTGGATAAAAATGGATGTAGATTGGATAAAATGGATGTAGAGTGGATAAAAATGGATGTAGAGTATATAAATTGGATGTAGAGTATATAAAATGGATGTAGAGTGGATAAAAATGGATGTCGAGTGGATAAAATGGATGTAGAGTGGATAAAAATGGATGTAGATTGGATAAAATGGATGTAGAGTGGATAAAAATGGATGTAGAGTGGATACAATGGATGTAGAGTTGATAAAAATGGATGTAGAGTGGATAAAAATGGATGTAGAGTGGATAAAACGGATGTAGAGTGGATAAAAATGGATGTAGAGTGGATACAATGGATGTAGAGTGGATAAAAATGGATATAGGGTAGATAAAATGGATGTAGAGTTAATAAAAATGGATGTAGAGTGGATATAATGGATGTAGAGAGGATAAAATGGATGTGGAGTGGATAACAATGGATGTAGAGTGGATAAAATGGATGTAGAGGGGATAAAATGGATGTAGAGTGGATAAAATGGATGTAGAGTTGATAAAAATGGAAGTAGAGTGGATAAAATGGATGTATAGTGGATAAAAATGGATGTAGAGTGGATAAAATGGATGTAGAGTGGATAAAAATGGATGTAGAGTGGATGAAATGGATGTAGAGTGGATAAAATGGATGTAGAGTGGATAAAAATGGATGTAGAGTGGATAAAAATGGATGTAGATTGGATAAAATGGATGTAGAGTGGATAAAATGGATGTAGAGTTGATAAAATGGATGTAAAGTGGATAAAATGGATGTAGAGTTAATAAAAATGGATGTAGAGTGGATAAAATGGATGTAGAGTGGATAAAAATGGATGTAGAGTGGATAAAATGGATGTAGAGATGATAACAATGGATGTAGAGTGGATAAAATGGATGTAGAGTGGATAAAATGGATGTAGAGTTCATAAAAATGGATGTAGATTAGATAAAATGGATGTAGAGTGGATAAAATGGATGTAGAGTTGATAAAATGGATGTAAAGTGGATAAAATGGATGTAGAGTTAATAAAAATGGATGTAGAGTGGATAAAATGGATGTAGAGTGGATAAAAATGGATGTAGAGTGGATAAAATGGATGTAGAGATGATAACAATGGATGTAGAGTGGATAAAATGGATGTAGAGTAGATAAAATGGATGTAGAGTGGATAAAATGGATGTAGAGTGGATAAAATGGTTGTAGAGTGGATAAAATGGATGTAGAGTGGATAAAATGGATGTAGAATGGATAAAATGGATGTAAAGTGGATAAAAATGGATGTCGAGTGGATAAAATGGATGTAGAGTGGATAAAATGGATGTACAGTTAATAAAAATGGATGTAGAGTGGATATAATGGATGTAGAGTTGATAAAATGGATGTAAAGTGGATAAAATGGATGTAGAGTTAATAAAAATGGATGTAGTGTGGAAATACTGGATGTAGAGAGGATAAAATGGATGTAGAGTGGATAAAATGGATGTAGAGTTCATAAAAATGGATGTAGAGTGGATAAAAATGGATGAAGATTGGATAAAATGGATGTAGAGTGGATAAAAATGGATGTAGAGTGGATAAAAATGGATGTAGAGTGGATAAAAATGGATGTAGGGTGGATAAAATGGATGTTGAGTGGATAAAATGGATGTAGAGTGGATAAAAATGGATGTAGAGTGGATGAAATGGATGTAGAGTGGATAAAATGGATGTAGAGTGGATAAAAATGGATGTAGAGTGGATAAAAATGGATGTAGATTGGATAAAATGGATGTAGAGTGGATAAAATGGATGTAGAGTTGATAAAATGGTTGTAAAGTGGATAAAATGGATGTAGAGTTAATAAAAATGGATGTAGAGTGGATAAAATGGATGTAGAGTGGATAAAAATGGATGTAGAGTGGATAAAATGGATGTAGAGATGAAAAAAATGGATGTAGAGTGGATAAAATGGATGTAGAGTAGATAAAATGGATGTAGAGTGGATAAAATGGATGTAGAGTTCATAAAAATGGATGTAGAGTGGATAAAAATGGATGAAGATTGGATAAAATGGATGTAGAGTGGATAAAAATGGATGTAGAGTGGATAAAAATGGATGTAGAGTTCATTAAAATGGATGTAGAGTGGATAAAAATGGATGAAGATTGGATAAAATGGATGTAGAGTGGATAAAAATGGATGTAGAGTGGATAAAAATGGATGTAGAGTGGATAAAAATGGATGTAGAGTGGATAAAATGGATGTAGAGTTGATAAAATGGATGTAAAGTGGATAAAATGGATGTAGAGTTAATAAAAATGGATGTAGAGTGGATAAAATGGGTGTAGAGTGGATAAAAATGGATGTAGAGTGGATAAAATGGATGTAGAGATGATAAAAATGGATGTAGAGTGGATAAAATGGATGTAGAGTGGATAAAATGGATGTAGAGTTGATAAAATGGATGTAAAGTGGATAAAATGGATGTAGAGTTAATAAAATTGGATGTAGAGTGGATAAAATGGATGTAGAGTTGATAAAAATGGATGTAGAGTGGATAAAAATGGATGTAGATTGGATAAAATGGATGTAGAGTGGATAAAAATGGATGTAGATTGGATAAAATGGATGTAGAGTGGATAAAACGGATGTAGAGTGGATAAAAATGGATGTAGAGTGGATACAATGGATGTAGAGTGGATAAAAATGGATATAGGGTAGATAAAATGGATGTAGAGTTAATAAAAATGGATGTAGAGTATATAAATTGGATGTAGAGTATATAAAATGGATGTAGAGTGGATAAAAATGGATGTCGAGTGGATAAAATGGATGTAGAGTGGATAAAAATGGATGTAGATTGGATAAAATGGATGTAGAGTGGATAAAACGGATGTAGAGTGGATAAAAATGGATGTAGAGTGGATACAATGGATGTAGAGTGGATAAAATGGATGTAGAGTGGATAAAAATGGATGTAGAGTGGATAAAAATGGATGTAGATTGGATAAAATGGATGTAGAGTGGATAAAATGGATGTAGAGTTGATAAAATGGATGTAAAGTGGATAAAATGGATGTAGAGTTAATAAAAATGGATGTAGAGTGGACAAAATGGATGTAGAGTGGATAAAAATGGATGTAGAGTGGATAAAATGGATGTAGAGATGAAAAAAATGGATGTAGAGTGGATAAAATGGATGTAGAGTAGATAAAATGGATGTAGAGTTGATAAAAATGGAAGTAGAGTGGATAAAATGGATGTATAGTGGATAAAAATGGATGTAGAGTGGATAAAATGGATGTAGAGTGGATAAAAATGGATGTAGAGTGGATGAAATGGATGTAGAGTGGATAAAATGGATGTAGAGTGGATAAAAATGGATGTAGAGTGGATAAAAATGGATGTAGATTGGATAAAATGGATGTAGAGTGGATAAAATGGATGTAGAGTTGATAAAATGGATGTAAAGTGGATAAAATGGATGTAGAGTTAATAAAAATGGATGTAGAGTGGATAAAATGGATGTAGAGTGGATAAAAATGGATGTAGAGTGGATAAAATGGATGTAGAGATGATAACAATGGATGTAGAGTGGATAAAATGGATGTAGAGTAGATAAAATGGATGTAGAGTGGATAAAATGGATGTAGAGTTCATAAAAATGGATGTAGATTAGATAAAATGGATGTAGAGTGGATAAAATGGATGTAGAGTTGATAAAATGGATGTAAAGTGGATAAAATGGATGTAGAGTTAATAAAAATGGATGTAGAGTGGATAAAATGGATGTAGAGTGGATAAAAATGGATGTAGAGTGGATAAAATGGATGTAGAGATGATAACAATGGATGTAGAGTGGATAAAATGGATGTAGAGTAGATAAAATGGATGTAGAGTGGATAAAATGGATGTAGAGTGGATAAAATGGTTGTAGAGTGGATAAAATGGATGTAGAGTGGATAAAATGGATGTAGAATGGATAAAATGGATGTAAAGTGGATAAAAATGGATGTCGAGTGGATAAAATGGATGTAGAGTGGATAAAATGGATGTACAGTTAATAAAAATGGATGTAGAGTGGATATAATGGATGTAGAGTTGATAAAATGGATGTAAAGTGGATAAAATGGATGTAGAGTTAATAAAAATGGATGTAGTGTGGAAATACTGGATGTAGAGAGGATAAAATGGATGTAGAGTGGATAAAATGGATGTAGAGTTCATAAAAATGGATGTAGAGTGGATAAAAATGGATGAAGATTGGATAAAATGGATGTAGAGTGGATAAAAATGGATGTAGAGTGGATAAAAATGGATGTAGAGTGGATAAAAATGGATGTAGGGTGGATAAAATGGATGTTGAGTGGATAAAATGGATGTACAGTGGATAAAAATGGATGTAGAGTGGATGAAATGGATGTAGAGTGGATAAAATGGATGTAGAGTGGATAAAAATGGATGTAGAGTGGATAAAAATGGATGTAGATTGGATAAAATGGATGTAGAGTGGATAAAATGGATGTAGAGTTGATAAAATGGTTGTAAAGTGGATAAAATGGATGTAGAGTTAATAAAAATGGATGTAGAGTGGATAAAATGGATGTAGAGTGGATAAAAATGGATGTAGAGTGGATAAAATGGATGTAGAGATGAAAAAAATGGATGTAGAGTGTATAAAATGGATGTAGAGTGGATAAAAATGGATGTAGAGTGGATAAAAATGGATGTAGATTGGATAAAATGGATGTAGAGTGGATAAAATGGATGTAGAGTTGATAAAATGGATGTAAAGTGGATAAAATGGATGTAGAGTTAATAAAATTGGATGTAGAGTGGATAAAATGGATGTAGACTTGATAAAAATGGATGTAGAGTGGATAAAAATGGATGTAGATTGGATAAAATGGATGTAGAGTGGATAAAAATGGATGTAGAGTATATAAATTGGATGTAGAGTATATAAAATGGATGTAGAGTGGATAAAAATGGATGTCGAGTGGATAAAATGGATGTAGAGTGGATAAAAATGGATGTAGATTGGATAAAATGGATGTAGAGTTAATAAAAATGGATGTAGAGTGGATAAAATGGATGTAGAGTTGATAAAAATGGATGTAGAGTGGATAAAAATGGATGTAGATTGGATAAAATGGATGTAGAGTGGATAAAAATGGATGTAGAGTATATAAATTGGATGTAGAGTATATAAAATGGATGTAGAGTGGATAAAAATGGATGTCGAGTGGATAAAATGGATGTAGAGTGGATAAAAATGGATGTAGATTGGATAAAATGGATGTAGAGTGGATAAAAATGGATGTAGATTGGATAAAATGGATGTAGAGTGGATAAAAATGGATGTAGAGTATATAAATTGGATGTAGAGTATATAAAACGGATGTAGAGTGGATAAAAATGGATGTAGAGTGGATACAATGGATGTAGAGTGGATAAAAATGGATATAGGGTAGATAAAATGGATGTAGAGTTAATAAAAATGGATGTAGAGTGGATATAATGGATGTAGAGAGGATAAAATGGATGTGGAGTGGATAACAATGGATGTAGAGTGGATAAAATGGATGTAGAGTGGATAAAATGGATGTAGAGGGGATAAAATGGTTGTAGAGTGGATAAAATGGATGTAGAGTTGATAAAAATGGAAGTAGAGTGGATAAAATGGATGTATAGTGGATAAAAATGGATGTAGAGTGGATAAAATGGATGTAGAGTGGATAAAAATGGATGTAGAGTGGATGAAATGGATGTAGAGTGGATAAAATGGATGTAGAGTGGATAAAAATGGATGTAGAGTGGATAAAAATGGATGTAGATTGGATAAAATGGATGTAGAGTGGATAAAATGGATGTAGAGTTGATAAAATGGATGTAAAGTGGATAAAATGGATGTAGAGTTAATAAAAATGGATGTAGAGTGGATAAAATGGATGTAGAGTGGATAAAAATGGATGTAGAGTGGATAAAATGGATGTAGAGATGATAACAATGGATGTAGAGTGGATAAAATGGATGTAGAGTAGATAAAATGGATGTAGAGTGGATAAAATGGATGTAGAGTTCATAAAAATGGATGTAGATTAGATAAAATGGATGTAGAGTGGATAAAATGGATGTAGAGTTGATAAAATGGATGTAAAGTGGATAAAATGGATGTAGAGTTAATAAAAATGGATGTAGAGTGGATAAAATGGATGTAGAGTGGATAAAAATGGATGTAGAGTGGATAAAATGGATGTAGAGTTGATAACAATGGATGTAGAGTGGATAAAATGGATGTAGAGTAGATAAAATGGATGTAGAGTGGATAAAATGGATGTAGAGTGGATAAAATGGTTGTAGAGTGGATAAAATGGATGTAGAGTGGATAAAATGGATGTAGAATGGATAAAATGGATGTAAAGTGGATAAAAATGGATGTCGAGTGGATAAAATGGATGTAGAGTGGATAAAATGGATGTACAGTTAATAAAAATGGATGTAGAGTGGATATAATGGATGTAGAGTTGATAAAATGGATGTAAAGTGGATAAAATGGATGTAGAGTTAATAAAAATGGATGTAGTGTGGAAATACTGGATGTAGAGAGGATAAAATGGATGTAGAGTGGATAAAATGGATGTAGAGTTCATAAAAATGGATGTAGAGTGGATAAAAATGGATGAAGATTGGATAAAATGGATGTAGAGTGGATAAAAATGGATGTAGAGTGGATAAAAATGGATGTAGAGTGGATAAAAATGGATGTAGGGTGGATAAAATGGATGTTGAGTGGATAAAATGGATGTAGAGTGGATAAAAATGGATGTAGAGTGGATGAAATGGATGTAGAGTGGATAAAATGGATGTAGAGTGGATAAAAATGGATGTAGAGTGGATAAAAATGGATGTAGATTGGATAAAATGGATGTAGAGTGGATAAAATGGATGTAGAGTTGATAAAATGGTTGTAAAGTGGATAAAATGGATGTAGAGTTAATAAAAATGGATGTAGAGTGGATAAAATGGATGTAGAGTGGATAAAAATGGATGTAGAGTGGATAAAATGGATGTAGAGATGAAAAAAATGGATGTAGAGTGGATAAAATGGATGTAGAGTAGATAAAATGGATGTAGAGTGGATAAAATGGATGTAGAGTTCATAAAAATGGATGTAGAGTGGATAAAAATGGATGAAGATTGGATAAAATGGATGTAGAGTGGATAAAAATGGATGTAGAGTGGATAAAAATGGATGTAGAGTTCATTAAAATGGATGTAGAGTGGATAAAAATGGATGAAGATTGGATAAAATGGATGTAGAGTGGATAAAAATGGATGTAGAGTGGATAAAAATGGATGTAGAGTGGATAAAAATGGATGTAGAGTGGATAAAATGGATGTAGAGTTGATAAAATGGATGTAAAGTGGATAAAATGGATGTAGAGTTAATAAAAATGGATGTAGAGTGGATAAAATGGGTGTAGAGTGGATAAAAATGGATGTAGAGTGGATAAAATGGATGTAGAGATGATAAAAATGGATGTAGAGTGGATAAAATGGATGTAGAGTGGATAAAATGGATGTAGAGTTGATAAAATGGATGTAAAGTGGATAAAATGGATGTAGAGTTAATAAAATTGGATGTAGAGTGGATAAAATGGATGTAGAGTTGATAAAAATGGATGTAGAGTGGATAAAAATGGATGTAGATTGGATAAAATGGATGTAGAGTGGATAAAAATGGATGTAGATTGGATAAAATGGATGTAGAGTGGATAAAACGGATGTAGAGTGGATAAAAATGGATGTAGAGTGGATACAATGGATGTAGAGTGGATAAAAATGGATATAGGGTAGATAAAATGGATGTAGAGTTAATAAAAATGGATGTAGAGTATATAAATTGGATGTAGAGTATATAAAATGGATGTAGAGTGGATAAAAATGGATGTCGAGTGGATAAAATGGATGTAGAGTGGATAAAAATGGATGTAGATTGGATAAAATGGATGTAGAGTGGATAAAACGGATGTAGAGTGGATAAAAATGGATGTAGAGTGGATACAATGGATGTAGAGTGGATAAAAATGGATGTAGAGTGGATAAAAATGGATGTAGAGTGGATAAAATGGATGTAGAGTGGATAAAATGGATGTAGAGTTGATAAAATGGATGTAAAGTGGATAAAATGGATGTAGAGTTAATAAAAATGGATGTAGAGTGGACAAAATGGATGTAGAGTGGATAAAAATGGATGTAGAGTGGATAAAATGGATGTAGAGATGAAAAAAATGGATGTAGAGTGGATAAAATGGATGTAGAGTAGATAAAATGGATGTAGAGTTGATAAAAATGGAAGTAGAGTGGATAAAATGGATGTATAGTGGATAAAAATGGATGTAGAGTGGATAAAATGGATGTAGAGTGGATAAAAATGGATGTAGAGTGGATGAAATGGATGTAGAGTGGATAAAATGGATGTAGAGTGGATAAAAATGGATGTAGAGTGGATAAAAATGGATGTAGATTGGATAAAATGGATGTAGAGTGGATAAAATGGATGTAGAGTTGATAAAATGGATGTAAAGTGGATAAAATGGATGTAGAGTTAATAAAAATGGATGTAGAGTGGATAAAATGGATGTAGAGTGGATAAAAATGGATGTAGAGTGGATAAAATGGATGTAGAGATGATAACAATGGATGTAGAGTGGATAAAATGGATGTAGAGTAGATAAAATGGATGTAGAGTGGATAAAATGGATGTAGAGTTCATAAAAATGGATGTAGATTAGATAAAATGGATGTAGAGTGGATAAAATGGATGTAGAGTTGATAAAATGGATGTAAAGTGGATAAAATGGATGTAGAGTTAATAAAAATGGATGTAGAGTGGATAAAATGGATGTAGAGTGGATAAAAATGGATGTAGAGTGGATAAAATGGATGTAGAGATGATAACAATGGATGTAGAGTGGATAAAATGGATGTAGAGTAGATAAAATGGATGTAGAGTGGATAAAATGGATGTAGAGTGGATAAAATGGTTGTAGAGTGGATAAAATGGATGTAGAGTGGATAAAATGGATGTAGAATGGATAAAATGGATGTAAAGTGGATAAAAATGGATGTCGAGTGGATAAAATGGATGTAGAGTGGATAAAATGGATGTACAGTTAATAAAAATGGATGTAGAGTGGATATAATGGATGTAGAGTTGATAAAATGGATGTAAAGTGGATAAAATGGATGTAGAGTTAATAAAAATGGATGTAGTGTGGAAATACTGGATGTAGAGAGGATAAAATGGATGTAGAGTGGATAAAATGGATGTAGAGTTCATAAAAATGGATGTAGAGTGGATAAAAATGGATGAAGATTGGATAAAATGGATGTAGAGTGGATAAAAATGGATGTAGAGTGGATAAAAATGGATGTAGAGTGGATAAAAATGGATGTAGAGTTCATTAAAATGGATGTAGAGTGGATAAAAATGGATGAAGATTGGATAAAATGGATGTAGAGTGGATAAAAATGGATGTAGAGTGGATAAAAATGGATGTAGAGATGAAAAAAATGGATGTAGAGTGGATAAAATGGATGTAGAGTAGATAAAATGGATGTAGAGTGGATAAAATGGATGTAGAGTTCATAAAAATGGATGTAGAGTGGATAAAAATGGATGAAGATTGGATAAAATGGATGTAGAGTGGATAAAAATGGATGTAGAGTGGATAAAAATGGATGTAGAGTTCATTAAAATGGATGTAGAGTGGATAAAAATGGATGTAGAGTGGATAAAATGGATGTAGAGTGGATAAAAATGGATGTAGAGTGGATAAAAATGGATGTAGAGTGGATAAAAATGGATGTAGAGTGGATAAAATGGATGTAGAGTTGATAAAATGGATGTAAAGTGGATAAAATGGATGTAGAGTTAATAAAAATGGATGTAGAGTGGATAAAATGGGTGTAGAGTGGATAAAAATGGATGTAGAGTGGATAAAATGGATGTAGAGATGATAAAAATGGATGTAGAGTGGATAAAATGGATGTAGAGTGGATAAAATGGATGTAGAGTTGATAAAATGGATGTAAAGTGGATAAAATGGATGTAGAGTTAATAAAATTGGATGTAGAGTGGATAAAATGGATGTAGAGTTGATAAAAATGGATGTAGAGTGGATAAAAATGGATGTAGATTGGATAAAATGGATGTAGAGTGGATAAAAATGGATGTAGATTGGATAAAATGGATGTAGAGTGGATAAAACGGATGTAGAGTGGATAAAAATGGATGTAGAGTGGATACAATGGATGTAGAGTGGATAAAAATGGATATAGGGTAAATAAAATGGATGTAGAGTTAATAAAAATGGATGTAGAGTATATAAATTGGATGTAGAGTATATAAAATGGATGTAGAGTGGATAAAAATGGATGTCGAGTGGATAAAATGGATGTAGAGTGGATAAAAATGGATGTAGATTGGATAAAATGGATGTAGAGTGGATAAAACGGATGTAGAGTGGATAAAAATGGATGTAGAGTGGATACAATGGATGTAGAGTGGATAAAATGGATGTAGAGTGGATAAAAATGGATGTAGAGTGGATAAAAATGGATGTAGATTGGATAAAATGGATGTAGAGTGGATAAAATGGATGTAGAGTTGATAAAATGGATGTAAAGTGGATAAAATGGATGTAGAGTTAATAAAAATGGATGTAGAGTGGACAAAATGGATGTAGAGTGGATAAAAATGGATGTAGAGTGGATAAAATGGATGTAGAGATGAAAAAAATGGATGTAGAGTGGATAAAATGGATGTAGAGTAGATAAAATGGATGTAGAGTGGATAAAATGGATGTAGAGTTCATAAAAATGGATGTAGAGTGGATAAAAATGGATGAAGATTGGATAAAATGGATGTAGAGTGGATAAAAATGGATGTAGAGTGGATAAAAATGGATGTAGAGTTCATAAAAATGGATGTAGAGTGGATAAAAATAGATGAAGATTGGATAAAATGGATGTAGAGTGGATAAAAATGGATGTAGAGTGGATAAAAATGGATGTAGAGTGGATAAAAATGGATGTAGAGTGGATAAAATGGATGTTGAGTGGATAAAATGGATGTAGAGTGGATAAAAATGGATGTAGAGTGGATGAAATGGATGTAGAGTGGATAAAATGGATGTAGAGTGGATAAAAATGGATGTAGAGTGGATAAAAATGGATGTAGATTGGATAAAATGGATGTAGAGTGGATAAAATGGATGTAGAGTTGATAAAATGGATGTAAAGTGGATAAAATGGATGTAGAGTTAATAAAAATGGATGTAGAGTGGATAAAATGGATGTAGAGTGGATAAAAATGGATGTAGAGTGGATAAAATGGATGTAGAGATGATAAAAATGGATGTAGAGTGGATAAAAATGGATGTAGAGTGGATAAAATGGATGTTGAGTGGATAAAATGGATGTAGAGTGGATAAAATGGATGTAGAGTTGATAAAATGGATGTAAAGTGGATAAAATGGATGTAGAGTTAATAAAAATGGATGTAGAGTGGATAAAATGGATGTAGAGTGGATAAAATGGATGTAGAGTGGATAAAATGGATGTAGAGTTGATAAAATGGATGTAAAGTGGATAAAATGGATGTAGAGTTAATAAAAATGGATGTAGAGTGGATAAAATGGATGTAGAGTGGATAAAAATGGATGTAGAGTGGATAAAATGGATGTAGAGATGATAAAAATGGATGTAGAGTGGATAAAATGGATGTAGAGTAGATAAAATGGATGTAGAGTGGAAATAATGGATGTAGAGAGGATAAAATGGATATAGAGTGGATAAAATGGATGTAGAGTTCATAAAAATGGATGTAGAGTGGAAATAATGGATGTAGAGAGGATAAAATGGATGTAGAGTGGATAAAATGGATGTAGAGTTCATAAAAATGGATGTAGAGTGGATAAAAATGGATGTAGATTGGATAAAATGGATGTGGAGTGGATAACAATGGATGTAGAGTGGATAAAAATGGATGTAGAGTGGATAAAATGGATGTAGAGTGGATAAAAATGGATGTAGAGAGGATAAAATGGATGTAGAGTGGATAAAATGGATGTACAGTTAATAAAAATGGATGTAGAGTGGAAATAATGGATGTAGAGAGGATAAAATGGATGTAGAGTGGATAAAATGGATGTAGAGTTCATAAAAATGGATGTAGAGTGGATAAAAATGGATGTAGATTGGATAAAATGGATGTGGAGTGGATAACAATGGATGTAGAGAGGATAAAAATGGATATAGGGTAGATAAAATGGATGTAGAGTTAATAAAAATGGATGTAGAGTGGATATAATGGATGTAGAGAGGATAAAATGGATGTGGAGTGGATAACAATGGATGTAGAGTGGATAAAATGGATGTAGAGTGGATAAAATGGATGTAGAGTGCATAAAAATGGATGTTGAGTGGATAAAATGGATGTAGAGTGGATAAAATTAATGTACATTTAATAAAAATGGATGTAGAGTGGATAAAAATGGATGTAGAATGGATAAAATGGATGTAGAGTTAATAGAAGTGGATGTAGAGTGGATAAAATGGATGTAGAGTTGATAAAAATGGATGTAGAGTGGATAAAAATGGATGTAGATTGGATAAAATGGATGTAGAGTGGATAAAAATGGATGTAGATTATATAAATTGGATGTAGAGTATATAAAATGGATGTAGAGTGCATAAAAATGGATGTTGAGTGGATAAAATGGATGTAGAGTGGATAAAATTAATGTACATTTAATAAAAATGGATGTAGAGTGGATAAAAATGGATGTAGAATGGATAAAATGGATGTAGAGTTAATAGAAGTGGATGTAGAGTGGATAAAATGGATGTAGAGTTAATAAAAATGGATGTAGAGTGGATAAAATGGATGTAGAGTGGATAAAAATGGATGTAGAGTGGATAAAATGGATGTAGAGATGATAAAAATGGATGTAGAGTGGATAAAATGGATGTAGAGTAGATAAAATGGATGTAGAGTGGAAATAATGGATGTAGAGAGGATAAAATGGATATAGAGTGGATAAAATGGATGTAGAGTTCATAAAAATGGATGTAGAGTGGATAAAAATGGATGTAGAATGGATAAAATGGATGTAGAGTGGATAAAAATATATGTAGAGTGGATAAAATGGATGTAGAGTTAATAAAAATGGATGTAGAGTGGAAATAATGGATGTAGAGAGGATAAAATGGATGTAGAGTGGATAAAATGGATGTAGAGTTCATAAAAATGGATGTAGAGTGGATAAAATGGATGTAGAGTGGATAAAATGGTTGTAGAGTGGATAAAATGGATGTAGAGTGGATAAAATGGATGTAGAGAGGATAAAATGGAAGTAGAGTGGATAAAAATGGATGTAGAGTGGATAAAAATGGATGTAGAGTGGATAAAATGGATGTAGAGTGGATAAAAATGGATGTCGAGAGGATAAAATGGATGTAGAGTGGATAAAATGGATGTAGAGTTCATAAAAATGGATGTAGAGTGGATAAAAATGGATGTAGATTGGATAAAATGGATGTGGAGTGGATAACAATGGATGTAGAGAGGATAAAAATGGATATAGGGTAGATAAAATGGATGTAGAGTTAATAAAAATGGATGTAGAGTGGATATAATGGATGTAGAGAGGATAAAATGGATGTGGAGTGGATAACAATGGATGTAGAGTGGATAAAATGGATGTAGAGTGGATAAAATGGATGAAGAGTGGATAAAATGGTTGTAGAGTGGATAAAATGGATGTAGAGTAGATAAAATGGATGTAGAGTGGATAAAAATGGATGTAGAGAGGATAAAATGGATGTAGAGTGGATAAAATGGATGTACAGTTAATAAAAATGGATGTAGAGTGGAAATAATGGATGTAGAGAGGATAAAATGGATGTAGAGTGGATAAAATGGATGTAGAGTTCATAAAAATGGATGTAGAGTGGATAAAAATGGATGTAGATTGGATAAAATGGATGTGGAGTGGATAACAATGGATGTAGAGAGGATAAAAATGGATATAGGGTAGATAAAATGGATGTAGAGTTAATAAAAATGGATGTAGAGTGGATATAATGGATGTAGAGAGGATAAAATGGATGTGGAGTGGATAACAATGGATGTAGAGTGGATAAAATGGATGTAGAGTGGATAAAATGGATGTAGAGTTAATAAAAATGGATGTAGAGTGTATAAAATGGATGTATAGTGGATAAAAATGGATGTAGAGTAGATAAAATAGATGTAGAGTGGATAAAAATGGATGTAGAGTGGATAAAATGGATGTCGAGTGGATAAAATGGATGTAGAGTGGATAAAAATAGATGTAGAGTGGATAAAACTGGATGTAGAGTGGATACATTGGATGTAGAGTGGATAAAAATGGATGTAGAGTGGATAAAATGGATGTAGAGTGGATAAAATGGATGTAGAGTGGATAAAATGGATGTACATTTAATAAAAATGGATGTGGAGTGCATAAAAATTAATGTTGAGTGGATAAAATGGATGTAGAGTGGATAAAATTAATGTACATTTAATAAAAATGGATGTAGAGTGGATAAAAATGGATGTAGAATGGATAAAATGGATGTAGAGTTAATAGAAGTGGATGTAGAGTGGATAAAATGGATGTAGAGTTGATAAAAATGGATGTAGAGTGGATAAAAATGGATGTAGATTGGATAAAATGGATGTAGAGTGGATAAAAATGGATGTAGATTATATAAATTGGATGTAGAGTATATAAAATGGATGTAGAGTGGATAAAAATGGATGTCGAGTGGATAAAATGGATGTAGAGTGGATAAAATGGATGTAGATTGGATAAAATGGATGTAGAGTTAATAAAAATGGATGTAGAGTGGATAAAATGGATGTATAGTGGATAAAAATGGATGTAGAGTAGATAAAATAGATGTAGAGTGGATAAAAATGGATGTAGAGTGGATAAAATGGATGTCGAGTGGATAAAATGGATGTAGAGTGGATAAAAATAGATGTAGAGTGGATAAAAATGGATGTAGAGTGGATACATTGGATGTAGAGTGGATAAAAATGGATGTAGAGTGGATAAAATGGATGTAGAGTGGATAAAATGGATGTAGAGTGGATAAAATGGATGTACATTTAATAAAAATGGATGTAGAGTGGATAAAATGGATGTAGAGTAGATAAAATGGATGTAGAGTGGATAAAATGGATGTAGAGTTGATAAAATGGATGTAAAGTGGATAAAATGGATGTAGAGTTAATAAAAATGGATGTAGAGTGGAAATAATGGATGTAGAGAGGATAAAATGGATGTAGAGTGGATAAAATGGATGTAGAGTTCATAAAAATGGATGTAGAGTGGATAAAAATGGATGTAGATTGGATAAAATGGATGTAGAGTGGATAAAAATGGATGTAGAGTGGATAAAATGGATGTAGAGTTAATAAAAATGGATGTAGAGTGGAAATAATGGATGTAGAGAGGATAAAATGGATGTAGAGTGGATAAAATGGATGTAGAGTTCATAAAAATGGATGTAGAGTGGATAAAATGGATGTAGAGTGGATAAAATGATTGTAGAGTGGATAAAATGGATGTAGAGTGGATAAAAATGGATGTAGAGTGGATAAAATGGATGTAGAGTGGATAAAATGGTTGTAGAGTGGATAAAAATGGATGTAGAGTGGATAAAATGGATGTAGAATGGATAAAATGGATGTAAAGTGGATAAAAATGGATGTAGAGTGGATAAAATGGATGTAGAGTGGATAAAAATGGATGTAGAGTGGATAAAATGGATGTAGAGTTGATAAAAATGGATGTAGAGTGGATAAAAATGGATGTAGATTGGATAAAATGGATGTAGAGTGGATAAATATGGATGTAGATTATATAAATTGGATGTAGAGTATATAAAATGGATGTAGAGTTGATAAAATGGATGTAAAGTGGATAAAATGGATGTAGAGTTAATAAAAATGGATGTAGAGTGGATAAAATGGATGTAGAGTGGATAAAAATGGATGTAGAGTGGATAAAATGGATGTAGAGATGATAAAAATGGATGTAGAGTGGATAAAATGGATGTAGAGTAGATAAAATGGATGTAGAGTGGAAATAATGGATGTAGAGAGGATAAAATGGATATAGAGTGGATAAAATGGATGTAGAGTTCATAAAAATGGATGTAGAGTGGATAAAAATGGATGTAGATTGGATAAAATGGATGTAGAGTGGATAAAAATATATGTAGAGTGGATAAAATGGATGTAGAGTTAATAAAAATGGATGTAGAGTGGAAATAATGGATGTAGAGAGGATAAAATGGATGTAGAGTGGATAAAATGGATGTAGAGTTCATAAAAATGGATGTAGAGTGGATAAAATGGATGTAGAGTGGATAAAATGGTTGTAGAGTGGATAAAATGGATGTAGAGTGGATAAAATGGATGTAGAGAGGATAAAATGGAAGTAGAGTGGATAAAAATGGATGTAGAGTGGATAAAAATGGATGTAGAGTGGATAAAATGGATGTAGAGTGGATAAAAATGGATGTCGAGAGGATAAAATGGATGTAGAGTGGATAAAATGGATGTAGAGTTCATAAAAATGGATGTAGAGTGGATAAAAATGGATGTAGATTGGATAAAATGGATGTGGAGTGGATAACAATGGATGTAGAGAGGATAAAAATGGATATAGGGTAGATAAAATGGATGTAGAGTTAATAAAAATGGATGTAGAGTGGATATAATGGATGTAGAGAGGATAAAATGGATGTGGAGTGGATAACAATGGATGTAGAGTGGATAAAATGGATGTAGAGTGGATAAAATGGATGAAGAGTGGATAAAATGGTTGTAGAGTGGATAAAATGGATGTAGAGTAGATAAAATGGATGTAGAGTGGATAAAAATGGATGTAGAGAGGATAAAATGGATGTAGAGTGGATAAAATGGATGTACAGTTAATAAAAATGGATGTAGAGTGGAAATAATGGATGTAGAGAGGATAAAATGGATGTAGAGTGGATAAAATGGATGTAGAGTTCATAAAAATGGATGTAGAGTGGATAAAAATGGATGTAGATTGGATAAAATGGATGTGGAGTGGATAACAATGGATGTAGAGAGGATAAAAATGGATATAGGGTAGATAAAATGGATGTAGAGTTAATAAAAATGGATGTAGAGTGGATATAATGGATGTAGAGAGGATAAAATGGATGTGGAGTGGATAACAATGGATGTAGAGTGGATAAAATGGATGTAGAGTGGATAAAATGGATGTAGAGTGCATAAAAATGGATGTTGAGTGGATAAAATGGATGTAGAGTGGATAAAATTAATGTACATTTAATAAAAATGGATGTAGAGTGGATAAAAATGGATGTAGAATGGATAAAATGGATGTAGAGTTAATAGAAGTGGATGTAGAGTGGATAAAATGGATGTAGAGTTGATAAAAATGGATGTAGAGTGGATAAAAATGGATGTAGATTGGATAAAATGGATGTAGAGTGGATAAAAATGGATGTAGATTATATAAATTGGATGTAGAGTATATAAAATGGATGTAGAGTGGATAAAAATGGATGTCGAGTGGATAAAATGGATGTAGAGTGGATAAAATGGATGTAGATTGGATAAAATGGATGTAGAGTTAATAAAAATGGATGTAGAGTGGATAAAATGGATGTATAGTGGATAAAAATGGATGTAGAGTAGATAAAATAGATGTAGAGTGGATAAAAATGGATGTAGAGTGGATAAAATGGATGTCGAGTGGATAAAATGGATGTAGAGTGGATAAAAATAGATGTAGAGTGGATAAAAATGGATGTAGAGTGGATACAATGGATGTAGAGTGGATAAAATGGATGTAGAGTGGATAAAATGGATGTACATTTAATAAAAATGGATGTAGAGTGGATAAAAATGGATGTAGAGTGGATAAAAATGGATGTAGATTGGATAAAATGGATGTAGAGTTAATAAAAGTGGATGTAGAGTGGATAAAATGGATGTAGAGTTGATAAAAATGGATGTAGAGTGGATAAAAATGGATGTAGATTGGATAAAATGGATGTAGAGTGGATAAAAATGGATGTAGAGTATATAAATTGGATGTAGAGTATATAAAATGGATGTAGAGTGGATAAAAATGGATGTCGAGTGGATAAAATGGATGTAGAGTGGATAAAAATGGATGTAGATTGGATAAAATGGATGTAGAGTGGATGAAAATGGATGTAGAGTGGATAAAATGGATGTAGAGTAGATAAAATGGATGTAGAGTGGATAAAATGGATGTAGAGTTGATAAAATGGATGTAAAGTGGATAAAATGGATGTAGAGTTAATAAAAATGGATGTAGAGTGGAAATAATGGATGTAGAGAGGATAAAATGGATGTAGAGTGGATAAAATGGATGTAGAGTTCATAAAAATGGATGTAGAGTGGATAAAAATGGATGTAGATTGGATAAAATGGATGTAGAGTGGATAAAAATGGATGTAGAGTGGATAAAATGGATGTAGAGTTAATAAAAATGGATGTAGAGTGGAAATAATGGATGTAGAGAGGATAAAATGGATGTAGAGTGGATAAAATGGATGTAGAGTTCATAAAAATGGATGTAGAGTGGATAAAATGGATGTAGAGTGGATAAAATGATTGTAGAGTGGATAAAATGGATGTAGAGTGGATAAAAATGGATGTAGAGTGGATAAAATGGATGTAGAGTGGATAAAATGGTTGTAGAGTGGATAAAAATGGATGTAGAGTGGATAAAATGGATGTAGAATGGATAAAATGGATGTAAAGTGGATAAAAATGGATGTAGAGTGGATAAAATGGATGTAGAGTGGATAAAAATGGATGTAAAGAGGATAAAATGGATGTAGAGTGGATAAAATGGATGTACAGTTAATAAAAATGGATGTAGAGTGGAAATAATGGATGTAGAGAGGATAAAATGGATGTGGAGTGGATAACAATGGATGTAGAGTGGATAAAATGGATGTAGAGTGGATAAAATGGATGTAAAGTGGATAAAATGGATGTAGAGTTAATAAAAATGGATGTAGAGTGGATAAAATGGATGTAGAGTGGATAAAAATGGATGTAGAGTGGATAAAATGGATGTAGAGTGGAGAAAATGGATGTACATTTAATAAAAATGGATGTAGAGTGGATAAAAATGGATGTAGATTGGATAAAATGGATGTAGATTAGATAAAATGGATGTGGAGTGGATAACAATGGATGTAGAGAGGATAAAAATGGATATAGGGTAGATAAAATGGATGTAGAGTTAATAAAAATGGATGTAGAGTGGATATAATGGATGTAGAGAGGATAAAATGGATGTGGAGTGGATAACAATGGATGTAGAGTGGATAAAATGGATGAAGAGTGGATAAAATGGTTGTAGAGTGGATAAAATGGATGTAGAGTGGATAAAAATGGATGTAGAGTGGAATTAATGGATGTAGAGAGGATAAAATGGATGTAGAGTGGATAAAATGGATGTAGAGTTCATAAAAATGGATGTAGAGTGGATAAAAATGGATGTAGATTAGATAAAATGGATGTGGAGTGGATAACAATGGATGTAGAGAGGATAAAAATGGATATAGGGTAGATAAAATGGATGTAGAGTTAATAAAAATGGATGTAGAGTGGATATAATGGATGTAGAGAGGATAAAATGGATGTGGAGTGGATAACAATGGATGTAGAGTGGATAAGATGGATGAAGAGTGGATAAAATGGTTGTAGAGTGGATAAAATGGATGTAGAGTGGATAAAAATGGATGTAGAGTGGATAAAATGGATGTAGAGTGGATAAAAATGGATGTAGAGTGGATAAAATGGATGTAGAGTGGAGAAAATGGATGTACATTTAATAAAAATGGATGTAGAGTGGATAAAAATGGATGTAGATTGGATAAAATGGATGTAGAGTGGATAAAATGGTTGTAGAGTGGATAAAAATGGATGTAGAGTGGATAAAATGGATGTAGAATGGATAAAATGGATGTAAAGTGGATAAAAATGGATGTCGAGTGGATAAAATGGATGTAGAGTGGATAAAAATAGATGCAGAAAGGATAAAATGGAAGTAGAGTGGATAAAAATGGATGTAGAGTGGATAAAAATGGATGTAGAGTGGATAAAAAGGATGTAGAGTGGATAAAAATGGATGTAGAGAGGATAAAATGGATGTAGAGTGGATAAAATGGATGTACAGTTAATAAAAATGGATGTAGAGTGGAAATAATGGATGTAGAGAGGATAAAATGGATGTAGAGTGGATAAAATGGATGTAGAGTTCATAAAAATGGATGTAGAGTGGATAAAAATGGATGTAGATTGGATAAAATGGATGTAGAGTTGATAAAATGGATGTAAAGTGGATAAAATGGATGTAGAGTTAATAAAAATGGATGTAGAGTGGAAATAATGGATGTAGAGAGGATAAAATGGATGTAGAGCGGATAAAATGGATGTAGAGTTCATAAAAATGGATGTAGAGTGGATAAAAATGGATGTAGATTGGATAAAATGGATGTGGAGTGGATAACAATGGATGTAGAGAGGATAAAAATGGATATAGGGTAGATAAAATGGATGTAGAGTTAATAAAAATGGATGTAGAGTGGTTATAATGGATGTAGAGAGGATAAAATGGATGTGGAGTGGATAACAATGGATGTAGAGTGGATAAAATGGATGTAGAGTGGATAAAATGGATGTAGAGTGGATAAAATGGTTGTAGAGTGGATAAAATGGATGTAGAGTTGATAAAAATGGATGTAGAGTGGATAAAACGGATGTAGAGTGGATAAAAATGGATGTAGAGTGGATAAAATGGATGTAGAGTGGATAAAATGGATGTAGAGTTGATAAAAATGGATGTAGAGTGGATAAAACGGATGTTGAGTGGATAAAAATGGATGTAGAGTGGATAAAATGGATGTAGAGTGCATAAAAATGGATGTTGAGTGGATAAAATGGATGTCGAGTGGATAAAATGGATGTCGAGTGGATAAAATGGATGTAGAGTGGATAAAAATGGATGTAGAGTGGATAAAATGGATGTAGAGTGGATAAAAATGGATGTAGATTGGATAAAATGGATGTAGAGTGGATAAAAATGGATGTAGAGTATATAAATTGGATGTAGAGTATATAAAATGGATGTAGAGTGGATAAAAATGGATGTCGAGTGGATAAAATGAATGTAGAGTGGATAAAAATGGATGTGGATTGGATAAAATGGATGTAGAGAGGATAAAATGGATGTAGAGTGGATAAAAATGGATGTAGAGTGGATAAAATGGATGTAGAGTGCATAAAAATGGATGTTGAGTGGATAAAATGGATGTAGAGTGGATAAAATGGATGTAAAGTCGATAAAAATGGATGTAGAGTGGATAAAATGGATGTAGAGTGGCTAAAATGGATGTAGAGTGGATAAAAATGGATGTAGAGTGGATAAAATGGATGTAGAGTGCATAAAAATGGATGTAGAGTGGATAAAATGGATGTAAAGTGGATAAAAAGGACAAAGAGTGGATATAATGGATGTAGAGAGGATAAAATGGATGTAGAGTGGATAAAAATGGATGTAGAGTGGATAAAATGGATGTAGAGTGCATAAAAATGGATGTTGAGTGGATAAAATGGATGTAGAGTTGATAAAAATGGATGTAGAGTGGATAAAATGGATGTAGAGTAGATAAAATGGATGTAGAGTGGATAAAATGGATGTAGAGTTGATAAAATGGATGCAGAGTGGATAAAAATAGATGTAGTGTGGATAAAATGGATGTAGAGTGGATAACAATGGATGTAGAGTGGATAAAATGGATGTAGAGTGGATAAAAATGGATGTCGAGTGGATAAAATGGATGTCGAGTGGATAAAATGGATGTAGAGAGGATAAAAATGGATGTAGAGTGGATAAAATGGATGTAGAGTTGATAAAAATGGATGTAGAGTGGATAAAATGGATGTAGAGTAGATAAAATGGATGTAGAGTGGATAAAAATGGATGTCGAGTGGATAAAATGGATGTCGAGTGGATAAAAATGGATGTAGATTGGATAAAATGGATTTAGAGTGGATATAATGGATGTAGAATGGATAAAAATGGATGTAGTGTGGATAAAATGGATGTAGAGTGGATAAAAATGGATGTAGAGTGGATAAAATGGATGTAGAGTGGATAAAAATGGATGTAGATTGGATAAAATGGATGTAGAGTGGATAAAAATGGATGTAGAGTATATAAATTGGATGTAGAGTATATAAAATGGATGTAGAGTGGATAAAAATGGATGTCGAGTGGATAAAATGAATGTAGAGTGGATAAAAATGGATGTGGATTGGATAAAATGGATGTAGAGAGGATAAAATGGATGTAGAGTGGATAAAAATGGATGTAGAGTGGATAAAATGGATGTAGAGTGCATAAAAATGGATGTTGAGTGGATAAAATGGATGTAGAGTGGATAAAATGGATGTAAAGTCGATAAAAATGGATGTAGAGTGGATAAAATGGATGTAGAGTGGCTAAAATGGATGTAGAGTGGATAAAAATGGATGTAGAGTGGATAAAATGGATGTAGAGTGCATAAAAATGGATGTAGAGTGGATAAAATGGATGTAAAGTGGATAAAAATGGATGTCGAGTGGATAAAATGGATGTCGAGTGGATAAAATGGATGTAGAGAGGATAAAAATGGATGTAGAGTGGATAAAATGGATGTAGAGTTGATAAAAATGGATGTAGAGTGGATAAAATGGATGTAGAGTAGATAAAATGGATGTAGAGTGGATAAAAATGGATGTAGAGTAGATAAAATGGATGTAGAGTGGATAAAATGGATGTAGAGTTGATAAAATGGATGTAAAGTGGATAAAAATGGATGTCGAGTGGATAAAATGGATGTAGAGAGGATAAAATGGATGTAGAGTGGATAAAAATGGATGTAGAGTGGATAAAATGGATGTAGAGTGCATAAAAATGGATGTTGAGTGGATAAAATGGATGTAGAGTTGATAAAAATGGATGTAGAGTGGGTAAAATGGATGTAGAGTAGATAAAATGGATGTAGAGTGGATAAAATGGATGTAGAGTTGATAAAATGGATGCAGAGTGGATAAAAATAGATGTAGTGTGGATAAAATGGATGTAGAGTGGATAACAATGGATGTAGAGTGGATAAAAATGGATGTCGAGTGGATAAAATGGATGTCGAGTGGATAAAATGGATGTAGAGAGGATAAAAATGGATGTAGAGTGGATAAAATGGATGTAGAGTTGATAAAAATGGATGTAGAGTGGATAAAATGGATGTAGAGTAGATAAAATGGATGTAGAGTGGATAAAAATGGATGTCGAGTGGATAAAATGGATGTCGAGTGGATAAAATGGATGTAGAGTGGATAAAAATGGATGTAGAGTGGATAAAATGGATGTAGAGTGGATAAAAATGGATGTAGATTGGATAAAATGGATTTAGAGTGGATATAATGGATGTAGAATGGATAAAAATGGATGTAGTGTGGATAAAATGGATGTAGAGTGGATAAAAATGGATGTAGAGTGGATAAAATGGATGTAGAGTGGATAAAACTGATGTAGAGTGGATAAAAAGGATGTAGAGTGGATAAAATGGATGCAGAGTGGATAAAAATAGATGTAGTGTGGATAAAATGGATGTAGAGTGGATAAAATGGATGTAGAGTGGATAAAATGGATGTAGTGTGGATAAAAATGGATGTAGAGTGGATAAAATGGATGTAGAGTGTATAAAATGGATGTAGAGTGAATAAAATGGATTTAGAGTGGATAAAATTGATGTAGAGTGTATAAAATGGATGTAGAGTGGATAAAAATGGATGTAGAGTGGATAAAAATGGATGTAGAGTGGATAAAATGGATGTAGAGTGCATAAAAATGGATGTTGAGTGGATAAAATGGATGTAGAGTGGATAAAATGGATGTAGAGTGGATAAAAATGGATGTAGAGTGGATAAAATGGATGTAGAGTGGCTAAAATGGATGTAGAGTGGATAAAAATGGATGTAGAGAGGATAAAAATGGATGTAGAGTTGATAAAATAGATGTAAAGTGGATAAAATGGATGTAGAGTTAATAATAATGGATGTAGAGTGGAAATAATGGATGTAGAGAGGATAAAATGGATGTAGAGTGGATAAAATGGATGTAGAGTTCATAAAAATGGATGTAGAGTGGATAAAAATGGATGTAGAGTGGATAAAATGGATGTAGAGTTGATAAAATGGATATAGAGTTCATAAAAATGGATGTAGAGTGGATAAAAATGGATGTAGAGTTGATAAAATGGATGTAGAGTGGATAAAAATGGATGTAGAGTGGATAAAATGGATGTAGAGTGCATAAAAATGGATGTAGAGTGGATAAAATGGATGTAGAGTGGATAAAATGGACAAAGAGTGGATATAATGGATGTAGAGAGGATAAAATGGATGTAGAGTGGATAAAAATGGATGTAGAGTGGATAAAATGGATGTAGAGTGCATAAAAATGGATGTTGAGTGGATAAAATGGATGTAGAGTGGATAAAATGGATGTAGAGAGGATAAAAATGGATGTAGAGTGGATAAAATGGATGTAGAGTTGATAAAAATGGATGTAGAGTGTATAAAATGGATGTAGAGTAGATAAAATGGATGTAGAGTGGATAAAAATGGATGTCGAGTGGATAAAATGGATGTCGAGTGGATAAAATGGATGTAGAGTGGATAAAAATGGATGTAGAGTGGCTAAAATGGATGTAGAGTGGATAAAAATGGATGTAGAGAGGATAAAAATGGATGTAGAGTTGATCAAATGGATGTAAAGTGGATAAAATGGATGTAGAGTTAATAAAAATGGATGTAGAGTGGAAATAATGGATGTAGAGGGGATAAAATGGATGTAGAGTGGATAAAATGGATGTAGAGTTCATAAAAATGGATGTAGAGTTAATAAAAATGGATGTAGAGTGGAAATAATGGATGTAGAGGGGATAAAATGGATGTAGAGTGGATAAAATGGATGTAGAGTTCATAAAAATGGATGTAGAGTGGATAAAAATGGATGTAGATTGGATAAAATGGATGTAGAGTGGATAAAAATGGATGTAGATTGGATAAAATGGATGTAGAGTTGATAAAATGGATATAGAGTTCATAAAAATGGATGTAGAGTGGATAAAAATGGATGTAGAGTTGATAAAATGGATGTAGAGTGGATAAAAATGGATGTAGAGTGGATAAAATGGATGTAGAGTGCATAAAAATGGATGTAGAGTGGATAAAATGGATGTAGAGTGGATAAAATGGACAAAGAGTGGATATAATGGATGTAGAGAGGATAAAATGGATGTAGAGTGGATAAAAATGGATGTAGATTGGATAAAATGGATGTAGAGTGCATAAAAATGGATGTAGATTGGATAAAATGGATGTAGAGTTGATAAAATGGATATAGAGTTCATAAAAATGGATGTAGAGTGGATAAAAATGGATGTAGAGTTGATAAAATGGATGTAGAGTGGATAAAAATGGATGTAGAGTGGATAAAATGGATGTAGAGTGCATAAAAATGGATGTAGAGTGGATAAAATGGATGTAGAGTGGATAAAATGGACAAAGAGTGGATATAATGGATGTAGAGAGGATAAAATGGATGTAGAGTGGATAAAAATGGATATAGGGTAGATAAAATGGATCTAGAGTGGATAAAATGGATGTAGAGTGGATAAAAATGGATGTAGAGTGGATAAAAAAGGATGTAGAGTGGATGAAATGGATGTAGGGTGGATAAAATGGATGTAGAGTGGATAAAAATGGATGTAGAGTTGATAAAATGGATGTAGAGTGGATAAAAATGGATGTAGAGTGGATAAAATGGATGTAGAGTGCATAAAAATGGATGTAGAGTGGATAAAATGGACAAAGAGTGGATATAATGGATGTAGAGAGGATAAAATGGATGTAGAGTGGATAAAAATGGATGTAGAGTGGATAAAATGGATGTAGAGTGCATAAAAATGGATGTTGAGTGGATAAAATGGATGTAGAGTGGATAAAATGGATATAAAGTCGATAAAAATGGATGTAGAGTGGATAAAATGGATGTAGAGTGCATAAAAATGGATGTTGAGTGGATAAAATGGATGTAGAGTGGATAAAATGGATATAAAGTCGATAAAAATGGATGTAGAGTGGATAAAATGGATGTAGAGTAGATAAAATGGATGTAGAGTGGATAAAAATGGATGTAGAGTGGATAAAATGGATGTAGAGTGGATAAAAATGGATGTAGAGTGGATAAAATGGATGTAGAGTGGATAAAATGGACAAAGAGTGGATATAATGGATGTAGAGAGGATAAAATGGATGTAGAGTGGATAAAAATGGATGTAGAGTGGATAAAATGGATGTAGAGTGCATAAAAATGGATGTTGAGTGGATAAAATGGATGTAGAGTGGATAAAATGGATGTAGAGAGGATAAAAATGGATGTAGAGTGGATAAAATGGATGTAGAGTTGATAAAAATGGATGTAGAGTGTATAAAATGGATGTAGAGTAGATAAAATGGATGTAGAGTGGATAAAAATGGATGTCGAGTGGATAAAATGGATGTCGAGTGGATAAAATGGATGTAGAGTGGATAAAAATGGATGTAGAGTGGCTAAAATGGATGTAGAGTGGATAAAAATGGATGTAGAGAGGATAAAAATGGATGTAGAGTTGATCAAATGGATGTAAAGTGGATAAAATGGATGTAGAGTTAATAAAAATGGATGTAGAGTGGAAATAATGGATGTAGAGGGGATAAAATGGATGTAGAGTGGATAAAATGGATGTAGAGTTCATAAAAATGGATGTAGAGTTAATAAAAATGGATGTAGAGTGGAAATAATGGATGTAGAGGGGATAAAATGGATGTAGAGTGGATAAAATGGATGTAGAGTTCATAAAAATGGATGTAGAGTGGATAAAAATGGATGTAGATTGGATAAAATGGATGTAGAGTGCATAAAAATGGATGTAGATTGGATAAAATGGATGTAGAGTTGATAAAATGGATATAGAGTTCATAAAAATGGATGTAGAGTGGATAAAAATGGATGTAGAGTTGATAAAATGGATGTAGAGTGGATAAAAATGGATGTAGAGTGGATAAAATGGATGTAGAGTGCATAAAAATGGATGTAGAGTGGATAAAATGGATGTAGAGTGGATAAAATGGACAAAGAGTGGATATAATGGATGTAGAGAGGATAAAATGGATGTAGAGTGGATAAAAATGGATATAGAGTAGATAAAATGGATCTAGAGTGGATAAAATGGATGTAGAGTGGATAAAAATGGATGTAGAGTGGATAAAAAAGGATGTAGAGTGGATGAAATGGATGTAGGGTGGATAAAACGGATGTAGAGTGGATAAAAATGGATGTAGAGTTGATAAAATGGATGTAGAGTGGATAAAAATGGATGTAGAGTGGATAAAATGGATGTAGAGTGCATAAAAATGGATGTAGAGTGGATAAAATGGACAAAGAGTGGATATAATGGATGTAGAGAGGATAAAATGGATGTAGAGTGGATAAAAATGGATGTAGAGTGGATAAAATGGATGTAGAGTGCATAAAAATGGATGTTGAGTGGATAAAATGGATGTAGAGTGGATAAAATGGATATAAAGTCGATAAAAATGGATGTAGAGTGGATAAAATGGATGTAGAGTGGCTAAAATGGATGTAGAGTGGATAAAAATGGATGTAGAGTGGATAAAATGGATGTAGAGTGCATAAAAATGGATGTAGAGTGGATAAAATGGATGTAGAGTGGATAAAATGGACAAAGAGTGGATATAATGGATGTAGAGAGGATAAAATGGATGTAGAGTGGATAAAAATGGATGTAGAGTGGATAAAATGGATGTAGAGTGCATAAAAATGGATGTTGAGTGGATAAAATGGATGTAGAGTGGATAAAATGGATGTAGAGTAGATAAAATGGATGTAGAGTGGATAAAAATGGATGTCGAGTGGATAAAATGGATGTCGAGTGGATAAAATGGATGTAGAGTGGATAAAAATGGATGTAGAGTGGATAAAATGGATGTAGAGTGGATAAAAATGGATGTAGATTGGATAAAATGGATGTAGAGTGGATAAAAATGGATGTAGAGTATATAAATTGGATGTAGAGTATTTAAAATGGATGTAGAGTGGATAAAAATGGATGTCGAGTGGATAAAATGAATGTAGAGTGGATAAAAATGGATGTGGATTGGATAAAATGGATGTAGAGTTAATAAAAATGGATGTAGAGTGGATAAAATGGATGTAGAGTTGATAAAAATGGATGTAGAGTGGATACAAATGGATGTAGAGTGGATAAAATGGATGTAGAGTTGATAAAAATGGATGTGGAGTGGATAACAATAGATGTAGAGTGGATAAAATGGATGTAGAGTTGATAAAAATGGATGTAGAGTGGATACAATGGATGTAGAGTAGATAAAATGGATGTAGAGCGGATAAATTGGATGTAGAGTTGATAAAAATGGATGTAGAGTGGATAAAATGGATGTAGAGTTGATAAAAATGGATGTAGAGTGTATAAAATGGATGTAGAGTAGATAAAATGGATGTAGAGTGGATAAAAATGGATGTCGAGTGGATAAAATGGATGTCGAGTGGATAAAATGGATGTAGAGTGGATAAAAATGGATGTAGAGTGGCTAAAATGGATGTAGAGTGGATAAAAATGGATGTAGAGAGGATAAAAATGGATGTAGAGTTGATCAAATGGATGTAAAGTGGATAAAATGGATGTAGAGTTAATAAAAATGGATGTAGAGTGGAAATAATGGATGTAGAGGGGATAAAATGGATGTAGAGTGGATAAAATGGATGTAGAGTTCATAAAAATGGATGTAGAGTTAATAAAAATGGATGTAGAGTGGAAATAATGGATGTAGAGGGGATAAAATGGATGTAGAGTGGATAAAATGGATGTAGAGTTCATAAAAATGGATGTAGAGTGGATAAAAATGGATGTAGATTGGATAAAATGGATGTAGAGTGCATAAAAATGGATGTAGATTGGATAAAATGGATGTAGAGTTGATAAAATGGATGTGGAGTGGATAACAATGGATGTAGAGAGGATAAAAATGGATATAGGGTAGATAAAATGGATGTAGAGTTAATAAAAATGGATGTAGAGTGGATATAATGGATGTAGAGAGGATAAAATGGATGTGGAGTGGATAACAATGGATGTAGAGTGGATAAGATGGATGAAGAGTGGATAAAATGGTTGTAGAGTGGATAAAATGGATGTAGAGTGGATAAAAATGGATGTAGAGTGGATAAAATGGATGTAGAGTGGATAAAAATGGATGTAGAGTGGATAAAATGGATGTAGAGTGGAGAAAATGGATGTACATTTAATAAAAATGGATGTAGAGTGGATAAAAATGGATGTAGATTGGATAAAATGGATGTAGAGTGGATAAAATGGTTGTAGAGTGGATAAAAATGGATGTAGAGTGGATAAAATGGATGTAGAATGGATAAAATGGATGTAAAGTGGATAAAAATGGATGTCGAGTGGATAAAATGGATGTAGAGTGGATAAAAATAGATGCAGAAAGGATAAAATGGAAGTAGAGTGGATAAAAATGGATGTAGAGTGGATAAAAATGGATGTAGAGTGGATAAAAAGGATGTAGAGTGGATAAAAATGGATGTAGAGAGGATAAAATGGATGTAGAGTGGATAAAATGGATGTACAGTTAATAAAAATGGATGTAGAGTGGAAATAATGGATGTAGAGAGGATAAAATGGATGTAGAGTGGATAAAATGGATGTAGAGTTCATAAAAATGGATGTAGAGTGGATAAAAATGGATGTAGATTGGATAAAATGGATGTAGAGTTGATAAAATGGATGTAAAGTGGATAAAATGGATGTAGAGTTAATAAAAATGGATGTAGAGTGGAAATAATGGATGTAGAGAGGATAAAATGGATGTAGAGCGGATAAAATGGATGTAGAGTTCATAAAAATGGATGTAGAGTGGATAAAAATGGATGTAGATTGGATAAAATGGATGTGGAGTGGATAACAATGGATGTAGAGAGGATAAAAATGGATATAGGGTAGATAAAATGGATGTAGAGTTAATAAAAATGGATGTAGAGTGGTTATAATGGATGTAGAGAGGATAAAATGGATGTGGAGTGGATAACAATGGATGTAGAGTGGATAAAATGGATGTAGAGTGGATAAAATGGATGTAGAGTGGATAAAATGGTTGTAGAGTGGATAAAATGGATGTAGAGTTGATAAAAATGGATGTAGAGTGGATAAAACGGATGTAGAGTGGATAAAAATGGATGTAGAGTGGATACAATGGTTGTAGAGTGGATAAAATGGATGTAGAGTTGATAAAAATGGATGTAGAGTGGATAAAACGGATGTTGAGTGGATAAAAATGGATGTAGAGTGGATAAAATGGATGTAGAGTGCATAAAAATGGATGTTGAGTGGATAAAATGGATGTCGAGTGGATAAAATGGATGTCGAGTGGATAAAATGGATGTAGAGTGGATAAAAATGGATGTAGAGTGGATAAAATGGATGTAGAGTGGATAAAAATGGATGTAGATTGGATAAAATGGATGTAGAGTGGATAAAAATGGATGTAGAGTATATAAATTGGATGTAGAGTATATAAAATGGATGTAGAGTGGATAAAAATGGATGTCGAGTGGATAAAATGGATGTAGAGTGGATAAAAATGGATGTAGATTGGATAAAATGGATGTAGAGAGGATAAAATGGATGTAGAGTGGATAAAAATGGATGTAGAGTGGATAAAATGGATGTAGAGTGGATAAAAATGGATGTTGAGTGGATAAAATGGATGTAGAGTGGATAAAATGGATGTAAAGTCGATAAAAATGGATGTAGAGTGGATAAAATGGATGTAGAGTGGCTAAAATGGATGTAGAGTGGATAAAAATGGATGTAGAGTGGATAAAATGGATGTAGAGTGCATAAAAATGGATGTAGAGTGGATAAAATGGATGTAAAGTGGATAAAAAGGACAAAGAGTGGATATAATGGATGTAGAGAGGATAAAATGGATGTAGAGTGGATAAAAATGGATGTAGAGTGGATAAAATGGATGTAGAGTGCATAAAAATGGATGTTGAGTGGATAAAATGGATGTAGAGTTGATAAAAATGGATGTAGAGTGGGTAAAATGGATGTAGAGTAGATAAAATGGATGTAGAGTGGATAAAATGGATGTAGAGTTGATAAAATGGATGCAGAGTGGATAAAAATAGATGTAGTGTGGATAAAATGGATGTAGAGTGGATAACAATGGATGTAGAGTGGATAAAATGGATGTAGAGTGGATAAAAATGGATGTCGAGTGGATAAAATGGATGTCGAGTGGATAAAATGGATGTAGAGAGGATAAAAATGGATGTAGAGTGGATAAAATGGATGTAGAGTTGATAAAAATGGATGTAGAGTGGATAAAATGGATGTAGAGTAGATAAAATGGATGTAGAGTGGATAAAAATGGATGTCGAGTGGATAAAATGGATGTCGAGTGGATAAAAATGGATGTAGATTGGATAAAATGGATTTAGAGTGGATATAATGGATGTAGAATGGATAAAAATGGATGTAGTGTGGATAAAATGGATGTAGAGTGGATAAAAATGGATGTAGAGTGGATAAAATGGATGTAGAGTGGATAAAAATGGATGTAGATTGGATAAAATGGATGTAGAGTGGATAAAAATGGATGTAGAGTATATAAATTGGATGTAGAGTATATAAAATGGATGTAGAGTGGATAAAAATGGATGTCGAGTGGATAAAATGAATGTAGAGTGGATAAAAATGGATGTGGATTGGATAAAATGGATGTAGAGAGGATAAAATGGATGTAGAGTGGATAAAAATGGATGTAGAGTGGATAAAATGGATGTAGAGTGCATAAAAATGGATGTTGAGTGGATAAAATGGATGTAGAGTGGATAAAATGGATGTAAAGTCGATAAAAATGGATGTAGAGTGGATAAAATGGATGTAGAGTGGATAAAATGGATGTAGAGTGGATAAAAATGGATGTAGAGTGGATAAAATGGATGTAGAGTGCATAAAAATGGATGTAGAGTGGATAAAATGGATGTAAAGTGGATAAAAATGGATGTCGAGTGGATAAAATGGATGTCGAGTGGATAAAATGGATGTAGAGAGGATAAAAATGGATGTAGAGTGGATAAAATGGATGTAGAGTTGATAAAAATGGATGTAGAGTGGATAAAATGGATGTAGAGTAGATAAAATGGATGTAGAGTGGATAAAAATGGATGTAGAGTAGATAAAATGGATGTAGAGTGGATAAAATGGATGTAGAGTTGATAAAATGGATGTAAAGTGGATAAAAATGGATGTCGAGTGGATAAAATGGATGTAGAGAGGATAAAATGGATGTAGAGTGGATAAAAATGGATGTAGAGTGGATAAAATGGATGTAGAGTGCATAAAAATGGATGTTGAGTGGATAAAATGGATGTAGAGTTGATAAAAATGGATGTAGAGTGGGTAAAATGGATGTAGAGTAGATAAAATGGATGTAGAGTGGATAAAATGGATGTAGAGTTGATAAAATGGATGCAGAGTGGATAAAAATAGATGTAGTGTGGATAAAATGGATGTAGAGTGGATAACAATGGATGTAGAGTGGATAAAAATGGATGTCGAGTGGATAAAATGGATGTCGAGTGGATAAAATGGATGTAGAGAGGATAAAAATGGATGTAGAGTGGATAAAATGGATGTAGAGTTGATAAAAATGGATGTAGAGTGGATAAAATGGATGTAGAGTAGATAAAATGGATGTAGAGTGGATAAAAATGGATGTCGAGTGGATAAAATGGATGTCGAGTGGATAAAATGGATGTAGAGTGGATAAAAATGGATGTAGAGTGGATAAAATGGATGTAGAGTGGATAAAAATGGATGTAGATTGGATAAAATGGATTTAGAGTGGATATAATGGATGTAGAATGGATAAAAATGGATGTAGTGTGGATAAAATGGATGTAGAGTGGATAAAAATGGATGTAGAGTGGATAAAATGGATGTAGAGTGGATAAAACTGATGTAGAGTGGATAAAAAGGATGTAGAGTGGATAAAATGGATGCAGAGTGGATAAAAATAGATGTAGTGTGGATAAAATGGATGTAGAGTGGATAAAATGGATGTAGAGTGGATAAAATGGATGTAGTGTGGATAAAAATGGATGTAGAGTGGATAAAATGGATGTAGAGTGTATAAAATGGATGTAGAGTGAATAAAATGGATGTAGAGTGGATAAAATTGATGTAGAGTGTATAAAATGGATGTAGAGTGGATAAAAATGGATGTAGAGTGGATAAAAATGGATGTAGAATGGATAAAATGGATGTAGAGTGCATAAAAATGGATGTTGAGTGGATAAAATGGATGTAGAGTGGATAAAATGGATGTAAAGTGGATAAAAATGGATGTAGAGTGGATAAAATGGATGTAGAGTGGCTAAAATGGATGTAGAGTGGATAAAAATGGATGTAGAGAGGATAAAAATGGATGTAGAGTTGATAAAATGGATGTAAAGTGGATAAAATGGATGTAGAGTTAATAATAATGGATGTAGAGTGGAAATAATGGATGTAGAGAGGATAAAATGGATGTAGAGTGGATAAAATGGATGTAGAGTTCATAAAAATGGATGTAGAGTGGATAAAAATGGATGTAGAGTGGATAAAATGGATGTAGAGTGGATAAAATGGATATAGAGTTCATAAAAATGGATGTAGAGTGGATAAAAATGGATGTAGAGTTGATAAAATGGATGTAGAGTGGATAAAAATGGATGTAGAGTGGATAAAATGGATGTAGAGTGCATAAAAATGGATGTAGAGTGGATAAAATGGATGTAGAGTGGATAAAATGGACAAAGAGTGGATATAATGGATGTAGAGAGGATAAAATGGATGTAGAGTGGATAAAAATGGATGTAGAGTGGATAAAATGGATGTAGAGTGCATAAAAATGGATGTTGAGTGGATAAAATGGATGTAGAGTGGATAAAATGGATGTAGAGAGGATAAAAATGGATGTAGAGTGGATAAAATGGATGTAGAGTTGATAAAAATGGATGTAGAGTGTATAAAATGGATGTAGAGTAGATAAAATGGATGTAGAGTGGATAAAAATGGATGTCGAGTGGATAAAATGGATGTCGAGTGGATAAAATGGATGTAGAGTGGATAAAAATGGATGTAGAGTGGCTAAAATGGATGTAGAGTGGATAAAAATGGATGTAGAGAGGATAAAAATGGATGTAGAGTGGATAAAATGGATGTAAAGTGGATAAAATGGATGTAGAGTTAATAAAAATGGATGTAGAGTGGAAATAATGGATGTAGAGGGGATAAAATGGATGTAGAGTGGATAAAATGGATGTAGAGTTCATAAAAATGGATGTAGAGTTAATAAAAATGGATGTAGAGTGGAAATAATGGATGTAGAGGGGATAAAATGGATGTAGAGTGGATAAAATGGATGTAGAGTTCATAAAAATGGATGTAGAGTGGATAAAAATGGATGTAGATTGGATAAAATGGATGTAGAGTGCATAAAAATGGATGTAGATTGGATAAAATGGATGTAGAGTTGATAAAATGGATATAGAGTTCATAAAAATGGATGTAGAGTGGATAAAAATGGATGTAGAGTTGATAAAATGGATGTAGAGTGGATAAAAATGGATGTAGAGTGGATAAAATGGATGTAGAGTGCATAAAAATGGATGTAGAGTGGATAAAATGGATGTAGAGTGGATAAAATGGACAAAGAGTGGATATAATGGATGTAGAGAGGATAAAATGGATGTAGAGTGGATAAAAATGGATGTAGATTGGATAAAATGGATGTAGAGTGCATAAAAATGGATGTAGATTGGATAAAATGGATGTAGAGTTGATAAAATGGATATAGAGTTCATAAAAATGGATGTAGAGTGGATAAAAATGGATGTAGAGTTGATAAAATGGATGTAGAGTGGATAAAAATGGATGTAGAGTGGATAAAATGGATGTAGAGTGCATAAAAATGGATGTAGAGTGGATAAAATGGATGTAGAGTGGATAAAATGGACAAAGAGTGGATATAATGGATGTAGAGAGGATAAAATGGATGTAGAGTGGATAAAAATGGATATAGGGTAGATAAAATGGATGTAGAGTGGATAAAATGGATGTAGAGTGGATAAAAATGGATGTAGAGTGGATAAAAAAGGATGTAGAGTGGATGAAATGGATGTAGGGTGGATAAAACGGATGTAGAGTGGATAAAAATGGATGTAGAGTTGATAAAATGGATGTAGAGTGGATAAAAATGGATGTAGAGTGGATAAAATGGATGTAGAGTGCATAAAAATGGATGTAGAGTGGATAAAATGGACAAAGAGTGGATATAATGGATGTAGAGAGGATAAAATGGATGTAGAGTGGATAAAAATGGATGTAGAGTGGATAAAATGGATGTAGAGTGCATAAAAATGGATGTTGAGTGGATAAAATGGATGTAGAGTGGATAAAATGGATATAAAGTCGATAAAAATGGATGTAGAGTGGATAAAATGGATGTAGAGTGCATAAAAATGGATGTTGAGTGGATAAAATGGATGTAGAGTGGATAAAATGGATATAAAGTCGATAAAAATGGATGTAGAGTGGATAAAATGGATGTAGAGTGGATAAAATGGATGTAGAGTGGATAAAAATGGATGTAGAGTGGATAAAATGGATGTAGAGTGCATAAAAATGGATGTAGAGTGGATAAAATGGATGTAGAGTGGATAAAATGGACAAAGAGTGGATATAATGGATGTAGAGAGGATAAAATGGATGTAGAGTGGATAAAAATGGATGTAGAGTGGATAAAATGGATGTAGAGTGCATAAAAATGGATGTTGAGTGGATAAAATGGATGTAGAGTGGATAAAATGGATGTAGAGAGGATAAAAATGGATGTAGAGTGGATAAAATGGATGTAGAGTTGATAAAAATGGATGTAGAGTGTATAAAATGGATGTAGAGTAGATAAAATGGATGTAGAGTGGATAAAAATGGATGTCGAGTGGATAAAATGGATGTCGAGTGGATAAAATGGATGTAGAGTGGATAAAAATGGATGTAGAGTGGCTAAAATGGATGTAGAGTGGATAAAAATGGATGTAGAGAGGATAAAAATGGATGTAGAGTTGATCAAATGGATGTAAAGTGGATAAAATGGATGTAGAGTTAATAAAAATGGATGTAGAGTGGAAATAATGGATGTAGAGGGGATAAAATGGATGTAGAGTGGATAAAATGGATGTAGAGTTCATAAAAATGGATGTAGAGTTAATAAAAATGGATGTAGAGTGGAAATAATGGATGTAGAGGGGATAAAATGGATGTAGAGTGGATAAAATGGATGTAGAGTTCATAAAAATGGATGTAGAGTGGATAAAAATGGATGTAGATTGGATAAAATGGATGTAGAGTGCATAAAAATGGATGTAGATTGGATAAAATGGATGTAGAGTTGATAAAATGGATATAGAGTTCATAAAAATGGATGTAGAGTGGATAAAAATGGATGTAGAGTTGATAAAATGGATGTAGAGTGGATAAAAATGGATGTAGAGTGGATAAAATGGATGTAGAGTGCATAAAAATGGATGTAGAGTGGATAAAATGGATGTAGAGTGGATAAAATGGACAAAGAGTGGATATAATGGATGTAGAGTGGATAAAATGGATGTAGAGTGGATAAAAATGGATATAGGGTAGATAAAATGGATCTAGAGTGGATAAAATGGATGTAGAGTGGATAAAAATGGATGTAGAGTGGATAAAAATGGATGTAGAGTGGATGAAATGGATGTAGGGTGGATAAAACGGATGTAGAGTGGATAAAAATGGATGTAGAGTGGATAAAATGGATGTAGAGTGGATAAAAATGGATGTAGAGTGGATAAAATGGATGTAGAGTGCATAAAAATGGATGTAGAGTGGATAAAATGGACAAAGAGTGGATATAATGGATGTAGAGAGGATAAAATGGATGTAGAGTGGATAAAAATGGATGTAGAGTGGATAAAATGGATGTAGAGTGGATAAAAATGGATGTTGAGTGGATAAAATGGATGTAGAGTGGATAAAATGGATATAAAGTCGATAAAAATGGATGTAGAGTGGATAAAATGGATGTAGAGTGGATAAAATGGATGTAGAGTGGATAAAAATGGATGTAGAGTGGATAAAATGGATGTAGAGTGCATAAAAATGGATGTAGAGTGGATAAAATGGATGTAGAGTGGATAAAATGGACAAAGAGTGGATATAATGGATGTAGAGAGGATAAAATGGATGTAGAGTGGATAAAAATGGATGTAGAGTGGATAAAATGGATGTAGAGTGCATAAAAATGGATGTTGAGTGGATAAAATGGATGTAGAGTGGATAAAATGGATGTAGAGTAGATAAAATGGATGTAGAGTGGATAAAAATGGATGTCGAGTGGATAAAATGGATGTCGAGTGGATAAAATGGATGTAGAGTGGATAAAAATGGATGTAGAGTGGATAAAATGGATGTAGAGTGGATAAAAATGGATGTAGATTGGATAAAATGGATGTAGAGTGGATAAAAATGGATGTAGAGTATATAAATTGGATGTAGAGTATTTAAAATGGATGTAGAGTGGATAAAAATGGATGTCGAGTGGATAAAATGGATGTAGAGTGGATAAAAATGGATGTGGATTGGATAAAATGGATGTAGAGTTAATAAAAATGGATGTAGAGTGGATAAAATGGATGTAGAGTTGATAAAAATGGATGTAGAGTGGATACAAATGGATGTAGAGTGGATAAAATGGATGTAGAGTTGATAAAAATGGATGTGGAGTGGATAACAATAGATGTAGAGTGGATAAAATGGATGTAGAGTTGATAAAAATGGATGTAGAGTGGATACAATGGATGTAGAGTAGATAAAATGGATGTAGAGCGGATAAATTGGATGTAGAGTTGATAAAAATGGATGTAGAGTGGATAAAATGGATGTAGAGAGGATAAAATGGATGTAGAGTGGATAAAATGGATGTAGAGTGGATAAAATGGATGTAGAGTGGGTAAAAATGGATGTAGATTGGATAAAATGGATGTAGACTGGATAAAAATGGATGTAGAGTATATAAATTGGATGTAGAGTATATAAAATGGATGTAGAGTGGATAAAAATGGATGTCGAGTGGATAAAATGGATGTAGAGTGGATAAAAATGGATGTAGATTGGATAAAATGGATGTAGAGTTAATAAAAATGGATGTAGAGTGGATAAAATGGATGTAGATTGGATAAAATGGATGTAGAGTTAATAAAAATGGATGTAGAGTGCATAAAATGGATGTAGAGTTGATAAAAATGGATGTGGAGTGGATAACAATGGATGTAGAGTGGATAAAATGGATGTAGAGTTTATAAAAATGGATGTAGAGTGGATACAATGGATGTAGAGTAGATAAAATGGATGTAGAGCGGATAAAATGGATGTAGAGTTGATAAAAATGGATGTAGAGTGGATATAATGGATGTAGAGAGGATAAAATGGATGTAGAGTGGTTAAAATGGATGTAGAGTGGATAAAAAAGGATGTAGAGTGGATAAAATGGATTTGGAGTGGATAAAATGGATGTAGAGCGGATAAAATGGATGTAGAGTTGATAAAAATGGATGTAGAGTGGATATAATGGATGTAGAGAGGATAAAATGGATGTAGAGTGGTTAAAATGGATGTAGAGTGGATACAAACGGATGTAGAGTGGATAAAATGGATGTAAAGTGGATAAAAATGGATGTAGAGTTGATAAAATGGATGTAGAGTGGATAAAAATGGATGTAGAGTGGATAAAATGGATGTAGAGTGCATAAAAATGGATGTAGAGTGGATAAAATGGATGTAGAGTGGATAAAATGGACAAAGAGTGGATATAATGGATGTAGAGAGGATAAAATGGATGTAGAGTGGATAAAAATGGATATAGGGTAGATAAAATGGATCTAGAGTGGATAAAATGGATGTAGAGTGGATAAAAATGGATGTAGAGTGGATAAAAAAGGATGTAGAGTGGATGAAATGGATGTAGGGTGGATAAAACGGATGTAGAGTGGATAAAAATGGATGTAGAGTTGATAAAATGGATGTAGAGTGGATAAAAATGGATGTAGAGTGGATAAAATGGATGTAGAGTGCATAAAAATGGATGTAGAGTGGATAAAATGGACAAAGAGTGGATATAATGGATGTAGAGAGGATAAAATGGATGTAGAGTGGATAAAAATGGATGTAGAGTGGATAAAATGGATGTAGAGTGCATAAAAATGGATGTTGAGTGGATAAAATGGATGTAGAGTGGATAAAATGGATATAAAGTCGATAAAAATGGATGTAGAGTGGATAAAATGGATGTAGAGTGCATAAAAATGGATGTTGAGTGGATAAAATGGATGTAGAGTGGATAAAATGGATATAAAGTCGATAAAAATGGATGTAGAGTGGATAAAATGGATGTAGAGTGGATAAAATGGATGTAGAGTGGATAAAAATGGATGTAGAGTGGATAAAATGGATGTAGAGTGCATAAAAATGGATGTAGAGTGGATAAAATGGATGTAGAGTGGATAAAATGGACAAAGAGTGGATATAATGGATGTAGAGAGGATAAAATGGATGTAGAGTGGATAAAAATGGATGTAGAGTGGATAAAATGGATGTAGAGTGCATAAAAATGGATGTAGAGTGGATAAAATGGATGTAGAGTGGATAAAATGGATGTAGAGAGGATAAAAATGGATGTAGAGTGGATAAAATGGATGTAGAGTTGATAAAAATGGATGTAGAGTGTATAAAATGGATGTAGAGTAGATAAAATGGATGTAGAGTGGATAAAAATGGATGTCGAGTGGATAAAATGGATGTCGAGTGGATAAAATGGATGTAGAGTGGATAAAAATGGATGTAGAGTGGCTAAAATGGATGTAGAGTGGATAAAAATGGATGTAGAGAGGATAAAAATGGATGTAGAGTTGATCAAATGGATGTAAAGTGGATAAAATGGATGTAGAGTTAATAAAAATGGATGTAGAGTGGAAATAATGGATGTAGAGTGGATAAAATGGATGTAGAGTGGATAAAATGGATGTAGAGTTCATAAAAATGGATGTAGAGTTAATAAAAATGGATGTAGAGTGGAAATAATGGATGTAGAGTGGATAAAATGGATGTAGAGTGGATAAAATGGATGTAGAGTTCATAAAAATGGATGTAGAGTGGATAAAAATGGATGTAGATTGGATAAAATGGATGTAGAGTGCATAAAAATGGATGTAGATTGGATAAAATGGATGTAGAGTTGATAAAATGGATATAGAGTTCATAAAAATGGATGTAGAGTGGATAAAAATGGATGTAGAGTTGATAAAATGGATGTAGAGTGGATAAAAATGGATGTAGAGTGGATAAAATGGATGTAGAGTGCATAAAAATGGATGTAGAGTGGATAAAATGGATGTAGAGTGGATAAAATGGACAAAGAGTGGATATAATGGATGTAGAGAGGATAAAATGGATGTAGAGTGGATAAAAATGGATATAGGGTAGATAAAATGGATCTAGAGTGGATAAAATGGATGTAGAGTGGATAAAAATGGATGTAGAGTGGATAAAAAAGGATGTAGAGTGGATGAAATGGATGTAGGGTGGATAAAACGGATGTAGAGTGGATAAAAATGGATGTAGAGTGGATAAAATGGATGTAGAGTGGATAAAAATGGATGTAGAGTGGATAAAATGGATGTAGAGTGCATAAAAATGGATGTAGAGTGGATAAAATGGACAAAGAGTGGATATAATGGATGTAGAGAGGATAAAATGGATGTAGAGTGGATAAAAATGGATGTAGAGTGGATAAAATGGATGTAGAGTGCATAAAAATGGATGTTGAGTGGATAAAATGGATGTAGAGTGGATAAAATGGATATAAAGTCGATAAAAATGGATGTAGAGTGGATAAAATGGATGTAGAGTGGCTAAAATGGATGTAGAGTGGATAAAAATGGATGTAGAGTGGATAAAATGGATGTAGAGTGCATAAAAATGGATGTAGAGTGGATAAAATGGATGTAGAGTGGATAAAATGGACAAAGAGTGGATATAATGGATGTAGAGAGGATAAAATGGATGTAGAGTGGATAAAAATGGATGTAGAGTGGATAAAATGGATGTAGAGTGCATAAAAATGGATGTTGAGTGGATAAAATGGATGTAGAGTGGATAAAATGGATGTAGAGTAGATAAAATGGATGTAGAGTGGATAAAAATGGATGTCGAGTGGATAAAATGGATGTCGAGTGGATAAAATGGATGTAGAGTGGATAAAAATGGATGTAGAGTGGATAAAATGGATGTAGAGTGGATAAAAATGGATGTAGATTGGATAAAATGGATGTAGAGTGGATAAAAATGGATGTAGAGTATATAAATTGGATGTAGAGTATTTAAAATGGATGTAGAGTGGATAAAAATGGATGTCGAGTGGATAAAATGAATGTAGAGTGGATAAAAATGGATGTGGATTGGATAAAATGGATGTAGAGTTGATAAAAATGGATGTAGAGTGGATAAAATGGATGTAGAGTTGATAAAAATGGATGTAGAGTGGATAAAATGGATGTAGAGTGGATAAAATGGATGTAGAGTTGATAAAAATGGATGTGGAGTGGATAACAATAGATGTAGAGTGGATAAAATGGATGTAGAGTTGATAAAAATGGATGTAGAGTGGATACAATGGATGTAGAGTAGATAAAATGGATGTAGAGCGGATAAATTGGATGTAGAGTTGATAAAAATGGATGTAGAGTGGATAAAATGGATGTAGAGAGGATAAAATGGATGTCGAGTGGATAAAATGGATGTAGAGTGGATAAAATGGATGTAGAGTGGGTAAAAATGGATGTAGATTGGATAAAATGGATGTAGACTGGATAAAAATGGATGTAGAGTATATAAATTGGATGTAGAGTATATAAAATGGATGTAGAGTGGATAAAAATGGATGTCGAGTGGATAAAATGGATGTAGAGTGGATAAAAATGGATGTAGATTGGATAAAATGGATGTAGAGTTAATAAAAATGGATGTAGAGTGGATAAAATGGATGTAGATTGGATAAAATGGATGTAGAGTTAATAAAAATGGATGTAGAGTGCATAAAATGGATGTAGAGTTGATAAAAATGGATGTGGAGTGGATAACAATGGATGTAGAGTGGATAAAATGGATGTAGAGTTTATAAAAATGGATGTAGAGTGGATACAATGGATGTAGAGTAGATAAAATGGATGTAGAGCGGATAAAATGGATGTAGAGTTGATAAAAATGGATGTAGAGTGGATATAATGGATGTAGAGAGGATAAAATGGATGTAGAGTGGTTAAAATGGATGTAGAGTGGATAAAAAAGGATGTAGAGTGGATAAAATGGATTTGGAGTGGATAAAATGGATGTAGAGCGGATAAAATGGATGTAGAGTTGATAAAAATGGATGTAGAGTGGATATAATGGATGTAGAGAGGATAAAATGGATGTAGAGTGGTTAAAATGGATGTAGAGTGGATACAAACGGATGTAGAGTGGATAAAATGGATGTAGAGTGGATAAAAATGGATGTAGAGTGGATAAAATGGATGTAGAGTGCATAAAAATGGATGTAGAGTGGATAAAATGGATGTAGAGTGGATAAAATGGACAAAGAGTGGATATAATGGATGTAGAGAGGATAAAATGGATGTAGAGTGGATAAAAATGGATGTAGAGTGGATAAAATGGATGTAGAGTGCATAAAAATGGATGTTGAGTGGATAAAATGGATATAAAGTCGATAAAAATGGATGTAGAGTGGATAAAATGGATGTAGAGTGGCTAAAATGGATGTAGAGTGGATAAAAATGGATGTAGAGTGGATAAAATGGATGTAGAGTGCATAAAAATGGATGTAGATTGGATAAAATGGATGTAGAGCGGATAAAATGGATGTAGAGTTGATAAAAATGGATGTAGAGTGGATATAATGGATGTAGAGAGGATAAAATGGATGTAAAGTGGATAAAAATGGATGTCGAGTGGATAAAATGGATGTAGAGTGGATAAAAATAGATGCAGAAAGGATAAAATGGAAGTAGAGTGGATAAAAATGGATGTAGAGTGGATAAAAATGGATGTAGAGTGGATAAAATGGATGTAGAGTGGATAAAAATGGATGTAGAGAGGATAAAATGGATGTAGAGTGGATAAAATGGATGTACAGTTAATAAAAATGGATGTAGAGTGGAAATAATGGATGTAGAGAGGATAAAATGGATGTAGAGTGGATAAAATGGATGTAGAGTTCATAAAAATGGATGTAGAGTGGATAAAAATGGATGTAGATTGGATAAAATGGATGTAGAGTTGATAAAATGGATGTAAAGTGGATAAAATGGATGTAGAGTTAATCAAAATGGATGTAGAGTGGAAATAATGGATGTAGAGAGGATAAAATGGATGTAGAGCGGATAAAATGGATGTAGAGTTCATAAAAATGGATGTAGAGTGGATAAAAATGGATGTAGATTGGATAAAATGGATGTGGAGTGGATAACAATGGATGTAGAGAGGATAAAAATGGATATAGGGTAGATAAAATGGATGTAGAGTTAATAAAAATGGATGTAGAGTGGTTATAATGGATGTAGAGAGGATAAAATGGATGTGGAGTGGATAACAATGGATGTAGAGTGGATAAAATGGATGTAGAGTGGATAAAATGGATGTAGAGTGGATAAAATGGTTGTAGAGTGGATAAAATGGATGTAGAGTTGATAAAAATGGATGTAGAGTGGATAAAACGGATGTAGAGTGGATAAAAATGGATGTAGAGTGGATACAATGGTTGTAGAGTGGATAAAATGGATGTAGAGTTGATAAAAATGGATGTAGAGTGGATAAAACGGATGTAGAGTGGATAAAAATGGATGTAGAGTGGATACAATGGTTGTAGAGTGGGTAAAATGGATGTAGAGTAGATAAAATGGATGTAGAGTGGATAAAATGGATGTAGAGTTGATAAAAATGGATGTAGAGTGGATATAATGGATGTAGAGAGGATAAAATGGATGTAGAGTGGTTAAAATGGATGTAGAGTGGATAAAAACGGATGTAGAGTGGATAAAATGGATGTAGAGTGGATAAAATGGTTGTAGAGTGGATAAAATGGATGTAGAGTTGATAAAACGGATGTAGAGTGGATAAAAATGGATGTAGAGTGGATACAATGGTTGTAGAGTGGATAAAATGGATGTAGAGCGGATAAAATGGATGTAGAGTTGATAAAAATGGATGTAGAGTGGATATAATGGATGTAGAGAGGATAAAATGGATGTAGAGTGGTTAAAATGGATGTAGAGTGGATAAAAACGGATGTAGAGTGGATAAAATGGATGTAGAGTGGATAAAATGGTTGTAGAGTGGATAAAATGGATGTAGAGTTGATAAAAATGGATGAAGAGTGGATAAAATGGACGTAGAGTGAATAAACTGGATGTAGAGTTGATAAAAATGGATGTAGAGTGGATATAATTGATGTAGAGAGGATAAAAAGGATGTAGAGTGGATAAAAATGGATGTAGAGAGGATAAAATGGATGTAGAGTTGATAAAATGGATGTAGAGTTCATAAAAATGGATGTAGAGTGGATAAAAATGGATGTAGAGTGGATAAAAATGGATGTAGAGTGGATAAAATGGATGTAGAGTGGATAAAAATGGATGTAGAGTGGATAAAATGGATGTAGAGAGAATAACATGCATGTAGAGTGGATAAAATGGATGTAGAGTGGATAAAATGGATGTAGAGTGGATAAAAATGGATTTAGGGTGGATATAATGGATGTAGAATAGATAAAAATGGATGTAGTGTGGATAAAATGGATGTAGAGTGGATAAAAATGGATGTAGAGTGGATAAAATGGATGTAGAGTGGATAAAACGGATGTAGAGTGGACAAAAAGGATGTAGAGTGGATAAAATGGATGCAGAGTGGATAAAAATAGATGTAGTATGGATAAAATGGATGTAGAGTGGATAACAATGGATGTAGAGTGGATAAAATGGATGTAGAGTGGATAAAAATGGATGTAGAATGGATAAAATGGATGTAGAGTGCATAAAAATGGATGTTGAGTGGATAAAATGGATGTAGAGTGGATAAAATGGATGTAAAGTGGATAAAAATGGATGTAGAGTGGATAAAATGGATGTAGAGTGGCTAAAATGGATGTAGAGTGGATAAAAATGGATGTAGAGAGGATAAAAATGGATGTAGAGTTGATAAAATGGATGTAAAGTGGATAAAATGGATGTAGAGTTAATAATAATGGATGTAGAGTGGAAATAATGGATGTAGAGAGGATAAAATGGATGTAGAGTGGATAAAATGGATGTAGAGTTCATAAAAATGGATGTAGAGTGGATAAAAATGGATGTAGATTGGATAAAATGGATGTAGAGTTGATAAAATGGATATCTAGTTCATAAAAATGGATGTAGAGTGGATAAAAATGGATGTAGAGTTGATAAAATGGATGTAGAGTGGATAAAAATGGATGTAGAGTGGATAAAATGGATGTAGAGTGCATAAAAATGGATGTAGAGTGGATAAAATGGATGTAGAGTGGATAAAATGGACAAAGAGTGGATATAATGGATGTAGAGAGGATAAAATGGATGTAGAGTGGATAAAAATGGATGTAGAGTGGATAAAATGGATGTAGAGTGCATAAAAATGGATGTTGAGTGGATAAAATGGATGTAGAGTGGATAAAATGGATGTAGAGAGGATAAAAATGGATGTAGAGTGGATAAAATGGATGTAGAGTTGATAAAAATGGATGTAGAGTTGATAAAATGGATGTAGAGTAGATAAAATGGATGTAGAGTGGATAAAAATGGATGTTGAGTGGATAAAATGGATGTCGAGTGGATAAAATGGATGTAGAGTGGATAAAAATGGATGTAGAGTGGATAAAATGGATGTAGAGTGGATAAAAATGGATGTAGATTGGATAAAATGGATTTAGAGTGGATATAATGGATGTAGAATGGATAAAAATGGATGTAGTGTGGATAAAATGGATGTAGAGTGGATAAAAATGGATGTAGAGTGGATAAAATGGATGTAGAGTGGATAAAACGGATGTAGAGTGGATAAAAAGGATGTAGAGTGGATAAAATGGATGCAGAGTGGATAAAAATAGATGTAGTGTGGATAAAATGGATGTAGAGTGGATAACAATGGATGTAGAGTGGATAAAATGGATGTAGTGTGGATAAAAATGGATGTAGAGTGGATAAAATGGATGTAGAGTGTATAAAATGGATGTAGAGTGAATAAAATGGATTTAGAGTGGATAAAATTGATGTAGAGTGTATAAAATGGATGTAGAGTGGATAAAAATGGATGTAGAGTGGATAAAAATGGATGTAGAATGGATAAAATGGATGTAGAGTGCATAAAAATGGATGTTGAGTGGATAAAATGGATGTAGAGTGGATAAAATGGATGTAAAGTGGATAAAAATGGATGTAGAGTGGATAAAATGGATGTAGAGTGGCTAAAATGGATGTAGAGTGGATAAAAATGGATGTAGAGAGGATAAAAATGGATGTAGAGTTGATAAAATGGATGTAAAGTGGATAAAATGGATGTAGAGTTAATAAAAATGGATGTAGAGTGGAAATAATGGATGTAGAGAGGATAAAATGGATGTAGAGTGGATAAAATGGATGTAGAGTTCATAAAAATGGATGTAGAGCGGATAAAAATGGATGTAGATTGGATAAAATGGATGAAGAGTTGATAAAATGGATATAGAGTTCATAAAAATGGATGTAGAGTGGATAAAAATGGATGTAGAGTTGATAAAATGGATGTAGAGTGGATAAAAATGGATGTAGAGTGGATAAAATGGATGTAGAGTGCATAAAAATGGATGTAGAGTGGATAAAATGGATGTAGAGTGGATAAAATGGACAAAGAGTGGATATAATGGATGTAGAGAGGATAAAATGGATGTAGAGTGGATAAAAATGGATGTAGAGTGGATAAGATGGATGTAGAGTGCATAAAAATGGATGTTGAGTGGATAAAATGGATGTAGAGTGGATAAAAATGGATATAGGGTAGATAAAATGGATCTAGAGTGGATAAAATGGATGTAGAGTGGATAAAAATGGATGTAGAGTGGATAAAATGGATGTAGAGTGGATAAAATGGACAAAGAGTGGATATAATGGATGTAGAGTGGATAAAATGGATGTAGAGTGCATAAAAATGGATGTTGAGTGGATAAAATGGATGTAGAGTGGATAAAATGGATGTAGAGTAGATAAAATGGATGTAGAGTGGATAAAAATGGATGTCGAGTGGATAAAATGGATGTCGAGTGGATAAAATGGATGTAGAGTGGATAAAAATGGATGTAGAGTGGATAAAATGGATGTAGAGTGGATAAAAATGGATGTAGATTGGATAAAATGGATGTAGAGTGGATAAAAATGGATGTAGAGTATATAAATTGGATGTAGAGTATATAAAATGGATGTAGAGTGGATAAAAATGGATGTCGAGTGGATAAAATGAATGTAGAGTGGATAAAAATGGATGTGGATTGGATAAAATGGATGTAGAGAGGATAAAATGGATGTAGAGTGGATAAAAATGGATGTAGAGTGGATAAAATGGATGTAGAGTGCATAAAAATGGATGTTGAGTGGATAAAATGGATGTAGAGTGGATAAAATGGATGTAAAGTCGATAAAAATGGATGTAGAGTGGATAAAATGGATGTAGAGTGCATAAAAATGGATGTAGAGTGGATAAAATGGATGTAGAGTGGATAAAATGGACAAAGAGTGGATATAATGGATGTAGAGAGGATAAAATGGATGTAGAGTGGATAAAAATGGATGTAGAGTGGATAAAATGGATGTAGAGTGCATAAAAATGGATGTTGAGTGGATAAAATGGATGTAGAGTTGATAAAAATGGATGTAGAGTGGGTAAAATGGATGTAGAGTAGATAAAATGGATGTAGAGTGGATAAAATGGATGTAGAGTTGATAAAATGGATGCAGAGTGGATAAAAATAGATGTAGTGTGGATAAAATGGATGTAGAGTGGATAACAATGGATGTAGAGTGGATAAAATGGATGTAGAGTGGATAAAAATGGATGTCGAGTGGATAAAATGGATGTCGAGTGGATAAAATGGATGTAGAGAGGATAAAAATGGATGTAGAGTGGATAAAATGGATGTAGAGTTGATAAAAATGGATGTAGAGTGGATAAAATGGATGTAGAGTAGATAAAATGGATGTAGAGTGGATAAAAATGGATGTCGAGTGGATAAAATGGATGTCGAGTGGATAAAATGGATGTAGAGTGGATAAAAATGGATGTAGAGTGGATAAAATGGATGTAGAGTGGATAAAAATGGATGTAGATTGGATAAAATGGATTTAGAGTGGATATAATGGATGTAGAATGGATAAAAATGGATGTAGTGTGGATAAAATGGATGTAGAGTGGATAAAAATGGATGTAGAGTGGATAAAATGGATGTAGAGTGGATAAAACGGATGTAGAGTGGATAAAAAGGATGTAGAGTGGATAAAATGGATGCAGAGTGGATAAAAATAGATGTAGTGTGGATAAAATGGATGTAGAGTGGATAACAATGGATGTAGAGTGGATAAAATGGATGTAGTGTGGATAAAAATGGATGTAGAGTGGATAAAATGGATGTAGAGTGTATAAAATGGATGTAGAGTGAATAAAATGGATTTAGAGTGGATAAAATTAATGTAGAGTGTATAAAATGGATGTAGAGTGGATAAAAATGGATGTAGAGTGGATAAAAATGGATGTAGAATGGATAAAATGGATGTAGAGTGCATAAAAATGGATGTTGAGTGGATAAAATGGATGTAGAGTGGATAAAATGGATGTAAAGTGGATAAAAATGGATGTAGAGTGGATAAAATGGATGTAGAGTGGCTAAAATGGATGTAGAGTGGATAAAAATGGATGTAGAGAGGATAAAAATGGATGTAGAGTTGATAAAATAGATGTAAAGTGGATAAAATGGATGTAGAGTTAATAATAATGGATGTAGAGTGGAAATAATGGATGTAGAGAGGATAAAATGGATGTAGAGTGGATAAAATGGATGTAGAGTTCATAAAAATGGATGTAGAGTGGATAAAAATGGATGTAGAGTGGATAAAATGGATGTAGAGTTGATAAAATGGATATAGAGTTCATAAAAATGGATGTAGAGTGGATAAAAATGGATGTAGAGTTGATAAAATGGATGTAGAGTGGATAAAAATGGATGTAGAGTGGATAAAATGGATGTAGAGTGCATAAAAATGGATGTAGAGTGGATAAAATGGATGTAGAGTGGATAAAATGGACAAAGAGTGGATATAATGGATGTAGAGAGGATAAAATGGATGTAGAGTGGATAAAAATGGATGTAGAGTGGATAAAATGGATGTAGAGTGCATAAAAATGGATGTTGAGTGGATAAAATGGATGTAGAGTGGATAAAATGGATGTAGAGAGGATAAAAATGGATGTAGAGTGGATAAAATGGATGTAGAGTTGATAAAAATGGATGTAGAGTGTATAAAATGGATGTAGAGTAGATAAAATGGATGTAGAGTGGATAAAAATGGATGTCGAGTGGATAAAATGGATGTAGAGTGGATAAAAATGGATGTAGATTGGATAAAATGGATTTAGAGTGGATATAATGGATGTAGAATGGATAAAAATGGGTGTAGTGTGGATAAAATGGATGTAGAGTGGATAAAAATGGATGTAGAGTGGATAAAATGGATGTAGAGTGGATAAAATGGATATAAAGTCGATAAAAAGGATGTAGAGTGGATAAAATGGATGCAGAGTGGATAAAAATAGATGTAGTGTGGATAAAATGGATGTAGAGTGGATAACAATGGATGTAGAGTGGATAAAATGGATGTAGTGTGGATAAAAATGGATGTAGAGTGGATAAAATGGATGTAGAGTGTATAAAATGGATGTAGAGTGAATAAAATGGATTTAGAGTGGATAAAATTGATGTAGAGTGTATAAAATGGATGTAGAGTGGATAAAAATGGATGTAGAGTGGATAAAAATGGATGTAGAATGGATAAAATGGATGTAGAGTGCATAAAAATGGATGTTGAGTGGATAAAATGGATGTAGAGTGGATAAAATGGATGTAAAGTGGATAAAAATGGATGTAGAGTGGATAAAATGGATGTAGAGTGGCTAAAATGGATGTAGAGTGGATAAAAATGGATGTAGAGAGGATAAAAATGGATGTAGAGTTGATCAAGTGGATGTAAAGTGGATAAAATGGATGTAGAGTTAATAAAAATGGATGTAGAGTGGAAATAATGGATGTAGAGAGGATAAAATGGATGTAGAGTGGATAAAATGGATGTAGAGTTCATAAAAATGGATGTAGAGTGGATAAAAATGGATGTAGATTGGATAAAATGGATGTAGAGTGCATAAAAATGGATGTAGATTGGATAAAATGGATGTAGAGTTGATAAAATGGATATAGAGTTCATAAAAATGGATGTAGAGTGGATAAAAATGGATGTAGAGTTGATAAAATGGATGTAGAGTGGATAAAAATGGATGTAGAGTGGATAAAATGGATGTAGAGTTAATAAAAATGGATGTAGAGTGGATAAAATGGATGTAGAGTGGATAAAATGGACAAAGAGTGGATATAATGGATGTAGAGAGGATAAAATGGATGTAGAGTGGATAAAAATGGATATAGGGTAGATAAAATGGATCTAGAGTGGATAAAATGGATGTAGAGTGGATAAAAATGGATGTAGAGTGGATAAAAAAGGATGTAGAGTGGATGAAATGGATGTAGGGTGGATAAAACGGATGTAGAGTGGATAAAAATGGATGTAGAGTTGATAAAATGGATGTAGAGTGGATAAAAATGGATGTAGAGTGGATAAAATGGATGTAGAGTGCATAAAAATGGATGTAGAGTGGATAAAATGGATGTAGAGTGGATAAAATGGACAAAGAGTGGATATAATGGATGTAGAGAGGATAAAATGGATGTAGAGTGGATAAAAATGGATGTAGAGTGGATAAAATGGATGTAGAGTGCATAAAAATGGATGTTGAGTGGATAAAATGGATGTAGAGTGGATAAAATGGATATAAAGTCGATAAAAATGGATGTAGAGTGGATAAAATGGATGTAGAGTGGCTAAAATGGATGTAGAGTGGATAAAAATGGATGTAGAGTGGATAAAAATGGATGTGGAGTATATAAATTGGATGTAGAGTATTTAAAATGGATGTAGAGTGGATAAAAATGGATGTCGAGTGGATAAAATGAATGTAGAGTGGATAAAAATGGATGTGGATTGGATAAAATGGATGTAGAGTTAATAAAAATGGATGTAGAGTGGATAAAATGGATGTAGAGTTGATAAAAATGGATGTAGAGTGGATACAAATGGATGTAGAGTGGATAAAATGGATGTAGAGTTGATAAAAATGGATGTGGAGTGGATAACAATGGATGTAGAGTGGATAAAATGGATGTAGAGTTGATAAAAATGGATGTAGAGTGGATACAATGGATGTAGAGTAGATAAAATGGATGTAGAGCGGATAAATTGGATGTAGAGTTGATAAAAATGGATGTAGAGTGGATATAATGGATGTAGAGAGGATAAAATGGATGTAGAGTGGTTAAAATGGATGTAGAGTTGATAAAAATGGATGTAGAGTGGATATAATGGATGTAGAGAGGATAAAATGGATGTCGAGTGGATAAAATGGATGTAGAGTGGATAAAATGGATGTAGAGTGGGTAAAAATGGATGTAGATTGGATAAAATGGATGTAGACTGGATAAAAATGGATGTAGAGTATATAAATTGGATGTAGAGTATATAAAATGGATGTAGAGTGGATAAAAATGGATGTCGAGTGGATAAAATGGATGTAGAGTGGATAAAAATGGATGTAGATTGGATAAAATGGATGTAGAGTTAATAAAAATGGATGTAGAGTGGATAAAATGGATGTAGATTGGATAAAATGGATGTAGAGTTAATAAAAATGGATGTAGAGTGGATAAAATGGATGTAGAGTGGATAAAAATGGATGTCGAGTGGATAAAATGGATGTAGAGTGGATAAAAATGGATGTAGATTGGATAAAATGGATGTAGAGTTAATAAAAATGGATGTAGAGTGGATAAAAATGGATGTAGAATGGATAAAATGGATGTAGAGTGCATAAAAATGGATGTTGAGTGGATAAAATGGATGTAGAGTGGATAAAATGGATGTAAAGTGGATAAAAATGGATGTAGAGTGGATAAAATGGATGTAGAGTGGCTAAAATGGATGTAGAGTGGATAAAAATGGATGTAGAGAGGATAAAAATGGATGTAGAGTTGATCAAATGGATGTAAAGTGGATAAAATGGATGTAGAGTTAATAAAAATGGATGTAGAGTGGAAATAATGGATGTAGAGAGGATAAAATGGATGTAGAGTGGATAAAATGGATGTAGAGTTCATAAAAATGGATGTAGAGTGGATAAAAATGGATGTAGATTGGATAAAATGGATGTAGAGTGCATAAAAATGGATGTAGATTGGATAAAATGGATGTAGAGTGGATAAAATGGATATAGAGTTCATAAAAATGGATGTAGAGTGGATAAAAATGGATGTAGAGTTGATAAAATGGATGTAGAGTGGATAAAAATGGATGTAGAGTGGATAAAATGGATGTAGAGTGCATAAAAATGGATGTAGAGTGGATAAAATGTATGTAGAGTGGATAAAATGGACAAAGAGTGGATATAATGGATGTAGAGAGGATAAAATGGATGTAGAGTGGATAAAAATGGATATAGGGTAGATAAAATGGATCTAGAGTGGATAAAATGGATGTAGAGTGGATAAAAATGGATGTAGAGTGGATAAAAATGGATGTAGAGTGGATGAAATGGATGTAGGGTGGATAAAACGGATGTAGAGTGGATAAAAATGGATGTAGAGTTGATAAAATGGATGTAGAGTGGATAAAAATGGATGTAGAGTGGATAAAATGGATGTAGAGTGCATAAAAATGGATGTAGAGTGGATAAAATGGATGTAGAGTGGATAAAATGGACAAAGAGTGGATATAATGGATGTAGAGAGGATAAAATGGATGTAGAGTGGATAAAAATGGATGTAGAGTGGATAAAATGGATGTAGAGTGCATAAAAATGGATGTTGAGTGGATAAAATGGATGTAGAGTGGATAAAATGGATATAAAGTCGATAAAAATGGATGTAGAGTGGATAAAATGGATGTAGAGTGGCTAAAATGGATGTAGAGTGGATAAAAATGGATGTAGAGTGGATAAAAATGGATGTGGAGTATATAAATTGGATGTAGAGTATTTAAAATGGATGTAGAGTGGATAAAAATGGATGTCGAGTGGATAAAATGAATGTAGAGTGGATAAAAATGGATGTGGATTGGATAAAATGGATGTAGAGTTAATAAAAATGGATGTAGAGTGGATAAAATGGATGTAGAGTTGAAAAAAATGGATGTAGAGTGGATACAAATGGATGTAGAGTGGATAAAATGGATGTAGAGTTGATAAAAATGGATGTGGAGTGGATAACAATGGATGTAGAGTGGATAAAATGGATGTAGAGTTGATAAAAATGGATGTAGAGTGGATACAATGGATGTAGAGTAGATAAAATGGATGTAGAGTTGATAAAAATGGATGTGGAGTGGATAACAATGGATGTAGAGTGGATAAAATGGATGTAGAGTTGATAAAAATGGATGTAGAGTGGATACAATGGATGTAGAGTAGATAAAATGGATGTAGAGCGGATAAATTGGATGTAGAGTTGATAAAAATGGATGTAGAGTGGATATAATGGATGTAGAGAGGATAAAATGGATGTAGAGTGGTTAAAATGGATGTAGAGTTGATAAAAATGGATGTAGAGTGGATATAATGGATGTAGAGAGGATAAAATGGATGTCGAGTGGATAAAATGGATGTAGAGTGGATAAAATGGATGTAGAGTGGGTAAAAATGGATGTAGATTGGATAAAATGGATGTAGACTGGATAAAAATGGATGTAGAGTATATAAATTGGATGTAGAGTATATAAAATGGATGTAGAGTGGATAAAAATGGATGTCGAGTGGATAAAATGGATGTAGAGTGGATAAAAATGGATGTAGATTGGATAAAATGGATGTAGAGTTAATAAAAATGGATGTAGAGTGGATAAAATGGATGTAGATTGGATAAAATGGATGTAGAGTTAATAAAAATGGATGTAGAGTGCATAAAATGGATGTAGAGTGGATAAAAATGGATGTCGAGTGGATAAAATGGATGTAGAGTGGATAAAAATGGATGTAGATTGGATAAAATGGATGTAGAGTTAATAAAAATGGATGTAGAGTGGATAAAAATGGATGTAGAATGGATAAAATGGATGTAGAGTGCATAAAAATGGATGTTGAGTGGATAAAATGGATGTAGAGTGGATAAAATGGATGTAAAGTGGATAAAAATGGATGTAGAGTGGATAAAATGGATGTAGAGTGGCTAAAATGGATGTAGAGTGGATAAAAATGGATGTAGAGAGGATAAAAATGGATGTAGAGTTGATCAAATGGATGTAAAGTGGATAAAATGGATGTAGAGTTAATAAAAATGGATGTAGAGTGGAAATAATGGATGTAGAGAGGATAAAATGGATGTAGAGTGGATAAAATGGATGTAGAGTTCATAAAAATGGATGTAGAGTGGATAAAAATGGATGTAGATTGGATAAAATGGATGTAGAGTGCATAAAAATGGATGTAGATTGGATAAAATGGATGTAGAGTTGATAAAATGGATATAGAGTTCATAAAAATGGATGTAGAGTGGATAAAAATGGATGTAGAGTTGATAAAATGGATGTAGAGTGGATAAAAATGGATGTAGAGTGGATAAAATGGATGTAGAGTGCATAAAAATGGATGTAGAGTGGATAAAATGTATGTAGAGTGGATAAAATGGACAAAGAGTGGATATAATGGATGTAGAGAGGATAAAATGGATGTAGAGTGGATAAAAATGGATATAGGGTAGATAAAATGGATCTAGAGTGGATAAAATGGATGTAGAGTGGATAAAAATGGATGTAGAGTGGATAAAAAAGGATGTAGAGTGGATGAAATGGATGTAGGGTGGATAAAACGGATGTAGAGTGGATAAAAATGGATGTAGAGTTGATAAAATGGATGTAGAGTGGATAAAAATGGATGTAGAGTGGATAAAATGGATGTAGAGTGCATAAAAATGGATGTAGAGTGGATAAAATGGATGTAGAGTGGATAAAATGGACAAAGAGTGGATATAATGGATGTAGAGAGGATAAAATGGATGTAGAGTGGATAAAAATGGATGTAGAGTGGATAAAATGGATGTAGAGTGCATAAAAATGGATGTTGAGTGGATAAAATGGATGTAGAGTGGATAAAATGGATATAAAGTCGATAAAAATGGATGTAGAGTGGATAAAATGGATGTAGAGTGGCTAAAATGGATGTAGAGTGGATAAAAATGGATGTAGAGTGGATAAAAATGGATGTGGAGTATATAAATTGGATGTAGAGTATTTAAAATGGATGTAGAGTGGATAAAAATGGATGTCGAGTGGATAAAATGGATGTAGAGTGGATAAAAATGGATGTGGATTGGATAAAATGGATGTAGAGTTAATAAAAATGGATGTAGAGTGGATAAAATGGATGTAGAGTTGAAAAAAATGGATGTAGAGTGGATACAAATGGATGTAGAGTGGATAAAATGGATGTAGAGTTGATAAAAATGGATGTGGAGTGGATAACAATGGATGTAGAGTGGATAAAATGGATGTAGAGTTGATAAAAATGGATGTAGAGTGGATACAATGGATGTAGAGTAGATAAAATGGATGTAGAGCGGATAAATTGGATGTAGAGTTGATAAAAATGGATGTAGAGTGGATATAATGGATGTAGAGAGGATAAAATGGATGTAGAGTGGTTAAAATGGATGTAGAGTTGATAAAAATGGATGTAGAGTGGATATAATGGATGTAGAGAGGATAAAATGGATGTCGAGTGGATAAAATGGATGTAGAGTGGATAAAATGGATGTAGAGTGGGTAAAAATGGATGTAGATTGGATAAAATGGATGTAGACTGGATAAAAATGGATGTAGAGTATATAAATTGGATGTAGAGTATATAAAATGGATGTAGAGTGGATAAAAATGGATGTCGAGTGGATAAAATGGACAAAGAGTGGATATAATGGATGTAGAGAGGATAAAATGGATGTAGAGTGGATAAAAATGGATATAGGGTAGATAAAATGGATCTAGAGTGGATAAAATGGATGTAGAGTGGATAAAAATGGATGTAGAGTGGATAAAAAAGGATGTAGAGTGGATGAAATGGATGTAGGGTGGATAAAACGGATGTAGAGTGGATAAAAATGGATGTAGAGTTGATAAAATGGATGTAGAGTGGATAAAAATGGATGTAGAGTGGATAAAATGGATGTAGAGTGCATAAAAATGGATGTAGAGTGGATAAAATGGATGTAGAGTGGATAAAATGGACAAAGAGTGGATATAATGGATGTAGAGAGGATAAAATGGATGTAGAGTGGATAAAAATGGATGTAGAGTGGATAAAATGGATGTAGAGTGGATAAAAATGGATGTCGAGTGGATAAAATGAATGTAGAGTGGATAAAAATGGATGTGGATTGGATAAAATGGATGTAGAGTTAATAAAAATGGATGTAGAGTGGATAAAATGGATGTAGAGTTGATAAAAATGGATGTAGAGTGGATACAAATGGATGTAGAGTGGATAAAATGGATGTAGAGTTGATAAAAATGGATGTGGAGTGGATAACAATGGATGTAGAGTGGATAAAATGGATGTAGAGTTGATAAAAATGGATGTAGAGTGGATACAATGGATGTAGAGTAGATAAAATGGATGTAGAGCGGATAAATTGGATGTAGAGTTGATAAAAATGGATGTAGAGTGGATATAATGGATGTAGAGAGGATAAAATGGATGTAGAGTGGTTAAAATGGATGTAGAGTTGATAAAAATGGATGTAGAGTGGATATAATGGATGTAGAGAGGATAAAATGGATGTCGAGTGGATAAAATGGATGTAGAGTGGATAAAATGGATGTAGAGTGGGTAAAAATGGATGTAGATTGGATAAAATGGATGTAGACTGGATAAAAATGGATGTAGAGTATATAAATTGGATGTAGAGTATATAAAATGGATGTAGAGTGGATAAAAATGGATGTCGAGTGGATAAAATGGATGTAGAGTGGATAAAAATGGATGTAGATTGGATAAAATGGATGTAGAGTTAATAAAAATGGATGTAGAGTGGATAAAATGGATGTAGATTGGATAAAATGGATGTAGAGTTAATAAAAATGGATGTAGAGTGCATAAAATGGATGTAGAGTTGATAAAAATGGATGTGGAGTGGATAACAATGGATGTAGAGTGGATAAAATGGATGTAGAGTTTATAAAAATGGCTGTAGAGTGGATACAATGGATGTAGAGTAGATAAAATGGATGTAGAGCGGATAAAATGGATGTAGAGTTAATAATAATGGATGTAGAGTGGAAATAATGGATGTAGAGAGGATAAAATGGATGTAGAGTGGATAAAATGGATGTAGAGTTCATAAAAATGGATGTAGAGTGGATAAAAATGGATGTAGAGTGGATAAAATGGATGTAGAGTTGATAAAATGGATGTAGAGTTCATAAAAATGGATGTAGAGTGGATAAAAATGGATGTAGAGTTGATAAAATGGATGTAGAGTGGATAAAAATGGATGTAGAGTGGATAAAATGGATGTAGAGTGCATAAAAATGGATGTAGAGTGGATAAAATGGATGTAGAGTGGATAAAATGGACAAAGAGTGGATATAATGGATGTAGAGAGGATAAAATGGATGTAGAGTGGATAAAAATGGATGTAGAGTGGATAAAATGGATGTAGAGTGCATAAAAATGGATGTTGAGTGGATAAAATGGATGTAGAGTGGATAAAATGGATGTAGAGAGGATAAAAATGGATGTAGAGTGGATAAAATGGATGTAGAGTTGATAAAAATGGATGTAGAGTGTATAAAATGGATGTAGAGTAGATAAAATGGATGTAGAGTGGATAAAAATGGATGTCGAGTGGATAAAATGGATGTCGAGTGGATAAAAATGGATGTAGATTGGATAAAATGGATTTAGAGTGGATATAATGGATGTAGAATGGATAAAAATGGATGTAGTGTGGATAAAATGGATGTAGAGTGGATAAAAATGGATGTAGAGTGGATAAAATGGATGTAGAGTGGATAAAACGGATATAGAGTGGATAAAAAGGATGTAGAGTGGATAAAATGGATGCAGAGTGGATAAAAATAGATGTAGTGTGGATAAAATGGATGTAGAGTGGATAACAATGGATGTAGAGTGGATAAAATGGATGTAGTGTGGATAAAAATGGATGTAGAGTGGATAAAATGGATGTAGAGTGTATAAAATGGATGTAGAGTGAATAAAATGGATTTAGAGTGGATAAAATTGATGTAGAGTGTATAAAATGGATGTAAAGTGGATAAAAATGGATGTAGAGTGGATAAAAATGGATGTAGAGTGGATAAAATGGATGTAGAGTGCATAAAAATGGATGTTGAGTGGATAAAATGGATGTAGAGTGGATAAAATGGATGTAAAGTGGATAAAAATGGATGTAGAGTGGATAAAATGGATGTAGAGTGGCTAAAATGGATGTAGAGTGGATAAAAATGGATGTAGAGAGGATAAAAATGGATGTAGAGTTGATCAAATGGATGTAAAGTGGATAAAATGGATGTAGAGTGGAAATAATGGATGTAGAGAGGATAAAATGGATGTAGAGTGGATAAAATGGATGTAGAGTTCATAAAAATGGATGTAGAGTGGATAAAAATGGATGTAGATTGGATAAAATGGATGTAGAGTGCATAAAAATGGATGTAGATTGGATAAAATGGATGTAGAGTTGATAAAATGGATATAGAGTTCATAAAAATGGATGTAGAGTGGATAAAAATGGATGTAGAGTTGATAAAATGGATGTAGAGTGGATAAAAATGGATGTAGAGTGGATAAAATGGATGTAGAGTGCATAAAAATGGATGTAGAGTGGATAAAATGGATGTAGAGTGGATAAAATGGACAAAGAGTGGATATAATGGATGTAGAGAGGATAAAATGGATGTAGAGTGGATAAAAATGGATATAGGGTAGATAAAATGGATCTAGAGTGGATAAAATGGATGTAGAGTGGATAAAAATGGATGTAGAGTGGATAAAAAAGGATGTAGAGTGGATGAAATGGATGTAGGGTGGATAAAACGGATGTAGAGTGGATAAAAATGGATGTAGAGTTGATAAAATGGATGTAGAGTGGATAAAAATGGATGTAGAGTGGATAAAATGGATGTAGAGTGCATAAAAATGGATGTAGAGTGGATAAAATGGATGTAGAGTGGATAAAATGGACAAAGAGTGGATATAATGGATGTAGAGAGGATAAAATGGATGTAGAGTGGATAAAAATGGATGTAGAGTGGATAAAATGGATGTAGAGTGCATAAAAATGGATGTTGAGTGGATAAAATGGATGTAGAGTGGATAAAATGGATATAAAGTCGATAAAAATGGATGTAGAGTGGATAAAATGGATGTAGAGTGGCTAAAATGGATGTAGAGTGGATAAAAATGGATGTAGAGTGGATAAAAATGGATGTGGAGTATATAAATTGGATGTAGAGTATTTAAAATGGATGTAGAGTGGATAAAAATGGATTTCGAGTGGATAAAATGGATGTAGAGTGGATAAAAATGGATGTGGATTGGATAAAATGGATGTAGAGTTAATAAAAATGGATGTAGAGTGGATAAAATGGATGTAGAGTTGATAAAAATGGATGTAGAGTGGATACAAATGGATGTAGAGTGGATAAAATGGATGTAGAGTTGATAAAAATGGATGTGGAGTGGATAACAATGGATGTAGAGTGGATAAAATGGATGTAGAGTTGATAAAAATGGATGTAGAGTGGATAAAATGGATGTAGAGTAGATAAAATGGATGTAGAGCGGATAAATTGGATGTAGAGTTGATAAAAATGGATGTAGAGTGGATATAATGGATGTAGAGAGGATAAAATGGATGTAGAGTGGTTAAAATGGATGTAGAGTTGATAAAAATGGATGTAGAGTGGATATAATGGATGTAGAGAGGATAAAACGGATGTCGAGTGGATAAAATGGATGTAGAGTGGATAAAATGGATGTAGAGTGGATAAAAATGGATGTAGATTGGATAAAATGGATGTAGACTGGATAAAAATGGATGTAGAGTATATAAATTGGATGTAGAGTATATAAAATGGATGTAGAGTGGATAAAAATGGATGTCGAGTGGATAAAATGGATGTAGAGTGGATAAAAATGGATGTAGATTGGATAAAATGGATGTAGAGTTAATAAAAATGGATGTAGAGTGGATAAAATGGATGTAGATTGGATAAAATGGATGTAGAGTTAATAAAAATGGATGTAGAGTGCATAAAATGGATGTAGAGTTGATAAAAATGGATGTGGAGTGGATAACAATGGATGTAGAGTGGATAAAATGGTTGTAGAGTTTATAAAAATGGATGTAGAGTGGATACAATGGATGTAGAGTAGATAAAATGGATGTAGAGCGGATAAAATGGATGTAGAGTTGATAAAAATGGATGTAGAGTGGATATAATGGATGTAGAGAGGATAAAATGGATGTAGAGTGGTTAAAATGGATGTAGAGTGGAAAAAAAAGGATGTAGAGTGGATAAAATGGATCTGGAGTGGATAAAATGGATGTAGAGCGGATAAAATGGATGTAGAGTTGATAAAAATGGATGTAGAGTGGATATAATGGATGTAGAGAGGATAAAATGGATGTAGAGTGGTTAAAATGGATGTAGAGTGGATAAAAACGGATGTAGAGTGGATAAAATGGATGTAGAGTGGATAAAAATGGATGTAGAGTGGATAAAATGGATGTAGAGTGCATAAAAATGGATGTAGAGTGGATAAAATGGATGTAGAGTGGATAAAATGGACAAAGAGTGGATATAATGGATGTAGAGAGGATAAAATGGATGTAGAGTGGATAAAAATGGATGTAGAGTGGATAAAATGGATGTAGAGTGCATAAAAATGGATGTTGAGTGGATAAAATGGATATAAAGTCGATAAAAATGGATGTAGAGTGGATAAAATGGATGTAGAGCGGCTAAAATGAATGTAGAGTGGATAAAAATGGATGTAGAGTGGATAAAATGGATGTAGAGTGCATAAAAATGGATGTAGAGTGGATAAAATGGATGTAGAGTGGATAAAATGGACAAAGAGTGGATATAATGGATGTAGAGACGATAAAATGGATGTAGAGTGGATAAAAATGGATGTAGAGTGGATAAAATGGATGTAGAGTGCATAAAAATGGATGTTGAGTGGATAAAATGGATGTAGAGTGGATAAAATGGATGTAGAGTAGATAAAATGGATGTAGAGTGGATAAAAATGGATGTCGAGTGGATAAAATGGATGTAGAGTGGATAAAAATGGATGTAGAGTGGATAAAAATGGATGTAGAATGGATAAAATGGATGTAGAGTGCGTAAAAATGGATGTTGAGTGGATAAAATGGATGTAGAGTGGATAAAATGGATGCAGAGTGGATAAAAATAGATGTAGTGTGGATAAAATGGATGTAGAGTGGATAACAATGGATGTAGAGTGGATAAAATGGATGTAGTGTGGATAAAAATGGATGTAGAGTGGATAAAATGGATGTAGAGTGTATAAAATGGATGTAGAGTGAATAAAATGGATTTAGAGTGGATAAAATTGATGTAGAGTGTATAAAATGGATGTAGAGTGGATAAAAATGGATGTAGAGTGGATAAAAATGGATGTAGAATGGATAAAATGGATGTAGAGTGCATAAAAATGGATGTTGAGTGGATAAAATGGATGTAGAGTGGATAAAATGGATGTAGAGTGGATAAAAATGGATGTAGAGTGGATAAAATGGATGTAGAGTGGCTAAAATGGATGTAGAGTGGATAAAAATGGATGTAGAGAGGATAAAAATGGATGTAGAGTTGATCAAATGGATGTAAAGTGGATAAAATGGATGTAGAGTTAATAAAAATGGATGTAGAGTGGAAATAATGGATGTAGAGAGGATAAAATGGATGTAGAGTGGATAAAATGGATGTAGAGTTCATAAAAATGGATGTAGAGTGGATAAAAATGGATGTAGATTGGATAAAATGGATGTAGAGTGCATAAAAATGGATGTAGATTGGATAAAATGGATGTAGAGTTGATAAAATGGATATAGAGTTCATAAAAATGGATGTAGAGTGGATAAAAATGGATGTAGAGTTGATAAAATGGATGTAGAGTGGATAAAAATGGATGTAGAGTGGATAAAATGGATGTAGAGTGCATAAAAATGGATGTAGAGTGGATAAAATGGATGTAGAGTGGATAAAATGGACAAAGAGTGGATATAATGGATGTAGAGAGGATAAAATGGATGTAGAGTGGATAAAAATGGATATAGGGTAGATAAAATGGATCTAGAGTGGATAAAATGGATGTAGAGTGGATAAAAATGTATGTAGAGTGGATAAAAAAGGATGTAGAGTGGATGAAATGGATGTAGGGTGGATAAAACGGATGTAGAGTGGATAAAAATGGATGTAGAGTTGATAAAATGGATGTAGAGTGGATAAAAATGGATGTAGAGTGGATAAAATGGATGTAGAGTGCATAAAAATGGATGTAGAGTGGATAAAATGGATGTAGAGTGGATAAAATGGACAAAGAGTGGATATAATGGATGTAGAGAGGATAAAATGGATGTAGAGAGGATAAAAATGGATGTAGAGTTGATAAAATGGATGTAAAGTGGATAAAAATGGATGTAGAGTGGATAAAATGGATGTAGAGTGGCTAAAATGGATGTAGAGTGGATAAAAATGGATGTAGAGAGGATAAAAATGGATGTAGAGTTGATAAAATGGATGTAAAGTGGATAAAATGGATGTAGAGTTAATAAAAATGGATGTAGAGTGGAAATAATGGATGTAGAGAGGATAAAATGGATGTAGAGTGGATAAAATGGATGTAGAGTTCATAAAAATGGATGTAGAGTGTATAAAATGGATGTAGAGTAGATAAAATGGATGTAGAGTGGATAAAAATGGATGTCGAGTGGATAAAATGGATGTCGAGTGGATAAAAATGGATGTAGATTGGATAAAATGGATTTAGAGTGGATATAATGGATGTAGAATGGATAAAAATGGATGTAGTGTGGATAAAATGGATGTAGAGTGGATAAAAATGGATGTAGAGTGGATAAAATGAATGTAGAGTGGATAAAACGGATATAGAGTGGATAAAAAGGATGTAGAGTGGATAAAATGGATGCAGAGTGGATAAAAATAGATGTAGTGTGGATAAAATGGATGTAGAGTGGATAACAATGGATGTAGAGTGGATAAAATGGATGTAGTGTGGATAAAAATGGATGTAGAGTGGATAAAATGGATGTAGAGTGTATAAAATGGATGTAGAGTGAATAAAATGGATTTAGAGTGGATAAAATTGATGTAGAGTGTATAAAATGGATGTAAAGTGGATAAAAATGGATGTAGAGTGGATAAAAATGGATGTAGAATGGATAAAATGGATGTAGAGTGCATAAAAATGGATGTTGAGTGGATAAAATGGATGTAGAGTGGATAAAATGGATATAAAGTCGATAAAAATGGATGTAGAGTGGATAAAATGGATGTAGAGTGGCTAAAATGGATGTAGAGTGGATAAAAATGGATGTAGAGTGGATAAAAATGGATGTGGAGTATATAAATTGGATGTAGAGTATTTAAAATGGATGTAGAGTGGATAAAAATGGATGTCGAGTGGATAAAATGAATGTAGAGTGGATAAAAATGGATGTGGATTGGATAAAATGGATGTAGAGTTAATAAAAATGGATGTAGAGTGGATAAAATGGATGTAGAGTTGATAAAAATGGATGTAGAGTGGATACAAATGGATGTAGAGTGGATAAAATGGATGTAGAGTTGATAAAAATGGATGTGGAGTGGATAACAATGGATGTAGAGTGGATAAAATGGATGTAGAGTTGATAAAAATGGATGTAGAGTGGATACAATGGATGTAGAGTAGATAAAATGGATGTAGAGCGGATAAATTGGATGTAGAGTTGATAAAAATGGATGTAGAGTGGATATAATGGATGTAGAGAGGATAAAATGGATGTAGAGTGGTTAAAATGGATGTAGAGTTGATAAAAATGGATGTAGAGTGGATATAATGGATGTAGAGAGGATAAAACGGATGTCGAGTGGATAAAATGGATGTAGAGTGGATAAAATGGATGTAGAGTGGGTAAAAATGGATGTAGATTGGATAAAATGGATGTAGACTGGATAAAAATGGATGTAGAGTATATAAATTGGATGTAGAGTATATAAAATGGATGTAGAGTGGATAAAAATGGATGTCGAGTGGATAAAATGGATGTAGAGTGGATAAAAATGGATGTAGATTGGATAAAATGGATGTAGAGTTAATAAAAATGGATGTAGAGTGGATAAAATGGATGTAGATTGGATAAAATGGATGTAGAGTTAATAAAAATGGATGTAGAGTGCATAAAATGGATGTAGAGTTGATAAAAATGGATGTGGAGTGGATAACAATGGATGTAGAGTGGATAAAATGGTTGTAGAGTTTATAAAAATGGATGTAGAGTGGATACAATGGATGTAGAGTAGATAAAATGGATGTAGAGCGGATAAAATGGATGTAGAGTTGATAAAAATGGATGTAGAGTGGATATAATGGATGTAGAGAGGATAAAATGGATGTAGAGTGGTTAAAATGGATGTAGAGTGGATAAAAAAGGATGTAGAGTGGATAAAATGGATCTGGAGTGGATAAAATGGATGTAGAGCGGATAAAATGGATGTAGAGTTGATAAAAATGGATGTAGAGTGGATATAATGGATGTAGAGAGGATAAAATGGATGTAGAGTGGTTAAAATGGATGTAGAGTGGATAAAAACGGATGTAGAGTGGATAAAATGGATGTAGAGTGGATAAAAATGGATGTAGAGTGGATAAAATGGATGTAGAGTGCATAAAAATGGATGTAGAGTGGATAAAATGGATGTAGAGTGGATAAAATGGACAAAGAGTGGATATAATGGATGTAGAGAGGATAAAATGGATGTAGAGTGGATAAAAATGGATGTAGAGTGGATAAAATGGATGTAGAGTGGGTAAAAATGGATGTAGATTGGATAAAATGGATGTAGACTGGATAAAAATGGATGTAGAGTATATAAATTGGATGTAGAGTATATAAAATGGATGTAGAGTGGATAAAAATGGATGTCGAGTGGATAAAATGGATGTAGAGTGGATAAAAATGGATGTAGATTGGATAAAATGGATGTAGAGTTAATAAAAATGGATGTAGAGTGGATAAAATGGATGTAGATTGGATAAAATGGATGTAGAGTTAATAAAAATGGATGTAGAGTGCATAAAATGGATGTAGAGTTGATAAAAATGGATGTGGAGTGGATAACAATGGATGTAGAGTGGATAAAATGGTTGTAGAGTTTATAAAAATGGATGTAGAGTGGATACAATGGATGTAGAGTAGATAAAATGGATGTAGAGCGGATAAAATGGATGTAGAGTTGATAAAAATGGATGTAGAGTGGATATAATGGATGTAGAGAGGATAAAATGGATGTAGAGTGGTTAAAATGGATGTAGAGTGGATAAAAAAGGATGTAGAGTGGATAAAATGGATCTGGAGTGGATAAAATGGATGTAGAGCGGATAAAATGGATGTAGAGTTGATAAAAATGGATGTAGAGTGGATATAATGGATGTAGAGAGGATAAAATGGATGTAGAGTGGTTAAAATGGATGTAGAGTGGATAAAAACGGATGTAGAGTGGATAAAATGGATGTAGAGTGGATAAAAATGGATGTAGAGTGGATAAAATGGATGTAGAGTGCATAAAAATGGATGTAGAGTGGATAAAATGGATGTAGAGTGGATAAAATGGACAAAGAGTGGATATAATGGATGTAGAGAGGATAAAATGGATGTAGAGTGGATAAAAATGGATGTAGAGTGGATAAAATGGATGTAGAGTGCATAAAAATGGATGTTGAGTGGATAAAATGGATATAAAGTCGATAAAAATGGATGTAGAGTGGATAAAATGGATGTAGAGCGGCTAAAATGAATGTAGAGTGGATAAAAATGGATGTAGAGTGGATAAAATGGATGTAGAGTGCATAAAAATGGATGTAGAGTGGATAAAATGGATGTAGAGTGGATAAAATGGACAAAGAGTGGATATAATGGATGTAGAGACGATAAAATGGATGTAGAGTGGATAAAAATGGATGTAGAGTGGATAAAATGGATGTAGAGTGCATAAAAATGGATGTTGAGTGGATAAAATGGATGTAGAGTGGATAAAATGGATGTAGAGTAGATAAAATGGATGTAGAGTGGATAAAAATGGATGTCGAGTGGATAAAATGGATGTAGAGTGGATAAAAATGGATGTAGAGTGGATAAAAATGGATGTAGAATGGATAAAATGGATGTAGAGTGCGTAAAAATGGATGTTGAGTGGATAAAATGGATGTAGAGTGGATAAAATGGATGCAGAGTGGATAAAAATAGATGTAGTGTGGATAAAATGGATGTAGAGTGGATAACAATGGATGTAGAGTGGATAAAATGGATGTAGTGTGGATAAAAATGGATGTAGAGTGGATAAAATGGATGTAGAGTGTATAAAATGGATGTAGAGTGAATAAAATGGATTTAGAGTGGATAAAATTGATGTAGAGTGTATAAAATGGATGTAGAGTGGATAAAAATGGATGTAGAGTGGATAAAAATGGATGTAGAGAGGATAAAAATGGATGTAGAGTTGATCAAATGGATGTAAAGTGGATAAAATGGATGTAGAGTTAATAAAAATGGATGTAGAGTGGAAATAATGGATGTAGAGAGGATAAAATGGATGTAGAGTGGATAAAATGGATGTAGAGTTCATAAAAATGGATGTAGAGTGGATAAAAATGGATGTAGATTGGATAAAATGGATGTAGAGTGCATAAAAATGGATGTAGATTGGATAAAATGGATGTAGAGTTGATAAAATGGATATAGAGTTCATAAAAATGGATGTAGAGTGGATAAAAATGGATGTAGAGTTGATAAAATGGATGTAGAGTGGATAAAAATGGATGTAGAGTGGATAAAATGGATGTAGAGTGCATAAAAATGGATGTAGAGTGGATAAAATGGATGTAGAGTGGATAAAATGGACAAAGAGTGGATATAATGGATGTAGAGAGGATAAAATGGATGTAGAGTGGATAAAAATGGATATAGGGTAGATAAAATGGATCTAGAGTGGATAAAATGGATGTAGAGTGGATAAAAATGTATGTAGAGTGGATAAAAAAGGATGTAGAGTGGATGAAATGGATGTAGGGTGGATAAAACGGATGTAGAGTGGATAAAAATGGATGTAGAGTTGATAAAATGGATGTAGAGTGGATAAAAATGGATGTAGAGTGGATAAAATGGATGTAGAGTGCATAAAAATGGATGTAGAGTGGATAAAATGGATGTAGAGTGGATAAAATGGACAAAGAGTGGATATAATGGATGTAGAGAGGATAAAATGGATGTAGAGAGGATAAAAATGGATGTAGAGTTGATAAAATGGATGTAAAGTGGATAAAAATGGATGTAGAGTGGATAAAATGGATGTAGAGTGGCTAAAATGGATGTAGAGTGGATAAAAATGGATGTAGAGAGGATAAAAATGGATGTAGAGTTGATAAAATGGATGTAAAGTGGATAAAATGGATGTAGAGTTAATAAAAATGGATGTAGAGTGGAAATAATGGATGTAGAGAGGATAAAATGGATGTAGAGTGGATAAAATGGATGTAGAGTTCATAAAAATGGATGTAGAGTGTATAAAATGGATGTAGAGTAGATAAAATGGATGTAGAGTGGATAAAAATGGATGTCGAGTGGATAAAATGGATGTCGAGTGGATAAAAATGGATGTAGAGTGGATAAAATGGATTTAGAGTGGATATAATGGATGTAGAATGGATAAAAATGGATGTAGTGTGGATAAAATGGATGTAGAGTGGATAAAAATGGATGTAGAGTGGATAAAATGGATGTAGAGTGGATAAAACGGATATAGAGTGGATAAAAAGGATGTAGAGTGGATAAAATGGATGCAGAGTGGATAAAAATAGATGTAGTGTGGATAAAATGGATGTAGAGTGGATAACAATGGATGTAGAGTGGATAAAATGGATGTAGTGTGGATAAAAATGGATGTAGAGTGGATAAAATGGATGTAGAGTGTATAAAATGGATGTAGAGTGAATAAAATGGATTTAGAGTGGATAAAATTGATGTAGAGTGTATAAAATGGATGTAAAGTGGATAAAAATGGATGTAGAGTGGATAAAAATGGATGTAGAATGGATAAAATGGATGTAGAGTGCATAAAAATGGATGTTGAGTGGATAAAATGGATGTAGAGTGGATAAAATGGATGTAAAGTGGATAAAAATGGATGTAGAGTGGATAAAATGGATGTAGAGTGGCTAAAATGGATGTAGAGTGGATAAAATTGATGTAGAGTGTATAAAATGGATGTAAAGTGGATAAAAATGGATGTAGAGTGGATAAAAATGGATGTAGAATGGATAAAATGGATGTAGAGTGCATAAAAATGGATGTTGAGTGGATAAAATGGATGTAGAGTGGAAATAATGGATGTAGAGAGGATAAAATGGATGTAGAGTGGATAAAATGGATGTAGAGTTCATAAAAATGGATGTAGAGTGGATAAAAATGGATGTAGAGTGGATAAAATGGATGTAGAGTTGATAAAATGGATATAGAGTTCATAAAAATGGATGTAGAGTGGATAAAAATGGATGTAGAGTTGATAAAATGGATGTAGAGTGGATAAAAATGGATGTAGAGTGGATAAAATGGATGTAGAGTGCATAAAAATGGATGTAGAGTGGATAAAATGGATGTAGAGTGGATAAAATGGACAAAGAGTGGATATAATGGATGTAGAGAGGATAAAATGGATGTAGAGTGGATAAAAATGGATGTAGAGTGGATAAAATGGATGTAGAGTGCATAAAAATGGATGTAGAGTGGATAAAATGGATGTAGAGTGGATAAAATGGATGTAGAGAGGATAAAAATGGATGTAGAGTGGATAAAATGGATGTAGAGTTGATAAAAATGGATGTAGAGTGTATAAAATGGATGTAGAGTAGATAAAATGGATGTAGAGTGGATAAAAATGGATGTCGAGTGGATAAAATGGATGTCGAGTGGATAAAAATGGATGTAGATTGGATACAATGGATTTAGAGTGGATATAATGGATGTAGAATGGATAAAAATGGATGTAGTGTGGATAAAATGGATGTAGAGTGGATAAAAATGGATGTAGAGTGGATAAAATGGATGTAGAGTGGATAAAACGGATATAGAGTGGATAAAAAGGATGTAGAGTGGATAAAATGGATGCAGAGTGGATAAAAATAGATGTAGTGTGGATAAAATGGATGTAGAGTGGATAACAATGGATGTAGAGTGGATAAAATGGATGTAGTGTGGATAAAAATGGATGTAGAGTGGATAAAATGGATGTAGAGTGTATAAAATGGATGTAGAGTGAATAAAATGGATTTAGAGTGGATAAAATTGATGTAGAGTGTATAAAATGGATGTAAAGTGGATAAAAATGGATGTAGAGTGGATAAAAATGGATGTAGAATGGATAAAATGGATGTAGAGTGCATAAAAATGGATGTTGAGTGGATAAAATGGATGTAGAGTGGATAAAATGGATGTAAAGTGGATAAAAATGGATGTAGAGTGGATAAAATGGATGTAGAGTGGCTAAAATGGATGTAGAGTGGATAAAAATGGATGTAGAGAGGATAAAAATGGATGTAGAGTTGATCAAATGGATGTAAAGTGGATAAAATGGATGTAGAGTGGAAATAATGGATGTAGAGAGGATAAAATGGATGTAGAGTGGATAAAATGGATGTAGAGTTCATAAAAATGGATGTAGAGTGGATAAAAATGGATGTAGATTGGATAAAATGGATGTAGAGTGCATAAAAATGGATGTAGAGTGGATAAAATGGATGTAGAGTTGATAAAATGGATATAGAGTTCATAAAAATGGATGTAGAGTGGATAAAAATGGATGTAGAGTTGATAAAATGGATGTAGAGTGGATAAAAATGGATGTAGAGTGGATAAAATGGATGTAGAGTGCATAAAAATGGATGTAGAGTGGATAAAATGGATGTAGAGTGGATAAAATGGACAAAGAGTGGATATAATGGATGTAGAGAGGATAAAATGGATGTAGAGTGGATAAAAATGGATATAGGGTAGATAAAATGGATCTAGAGTGGATAAAATGGATGTAGAGTGGATAAAAATGGATGTAGAGTGGATAAAAAAGGATGTAGAGTGGATGAAATGGATGTAGGGTGGATAAAACGGATGTAGAGTGGATAAAAATGGATGTAGAGTTGATAAAATGGATGTAGAGTGGATAAAAATGGATGTAGAGTGGATAAAATGGATGTAGAGTGCATAAAAATGGATGTAGAGTGGATAAAATGGATGTAGAGTGGATAAAATGGACAAAGAGTGGATATAATGCATGTAGAGAGGATAAAATGGATGTAGAGTGGATAAAAATGGATGTAGAGTGGATAAAATGGATGTAGAGTGCATAAAAATGGATGTTGAGTGGATAAAATGGATGTAGAGTGGATAAAATGGATATAAAGTCGATAAAAATGGATGTAGAGTGGATAAAATGGATGTAGAGTGGCTAAAATGGATGTAGAGTGGATAAAAATGGATGTAGAGTGGATAAAAATGGATGTGGAGTATATAAATTGGATGTAGAGTATTTAAAATGGATGTAGAGTGGATAAAAATGGATGTCGAGTGGATAAAATGAATGTAGAGTGGATAAAAATGGATGTGGATTGGATAAAATGGATGTAGAGTTAATAAAAATGGATGTAGAGTGGATAAAATGGATGTAGAGTTGATAAAAATGGATGTAGAGTGGATACAAATGGATGTAGAGTGGATAAAATGGATGTAGAGTTGATAAAAATGGATGTGGAGTGGATAACAATGGATGTAGAGTGGATAAAATGGATGTAGAGTTGATAAAAATGGATGTAGAGTGGATACAATGGATGTAGAGTAGATAAAATGGATGTAGAGCGGATAAATTGGATGTAGAGTTGATAAAAATGGATGTAGAGTGGATATAATGGATGTAGAGTGGATAAAATGGATGTAGAGTGGTTAAAATGGATGTAGAGTTGATAAAAATGGATGTAGAGTGGATATAATGGATGTAGAGAGGATAAAACGGATGTCGAGTGGATAAAATGGATGTAGAGTGGATAAAATGGATGTAGAGTGGGTAAAAATGGATGTAGATTGGATAAAATGGATGTAGACTGGATAAAAATGGATGTAGAGTATATAAATTGGATGTAGAGTATATAAAATGGATGTAGAGTGGATAAAAATGGATGTCGAGTGGATAAAATGGATGTAGAGTGGATAAAAATGGATGTAGATTGGATAAAATGGATGTAGAGTTAATAAAAATGGATGTAGAGTGGATAAAATGGATGTAGATTGGATAAAATGGATGTAGAGTTAATAAAAATGGATGTAGAGTGCATAAAATGGATGTAGAGTTGATAAAAATGGATGTGGAGTGGATAACAATGGATGTAGAGTGGATAAAATGGTTGTAGAGTTTATAAAAATGGATGTAGAGTGGATAAAATGGATGTAGAGTAGATAAAATGGATGTAGAGTGGATAAAATGGATGTAGAGTTGATAAAAATGGATGTAGAGTGGATATAATGGATGTAGAGAGGATAAAATGGATGTAGAGTGGTTAAAATGGATGTAGAGTGGATAAAAAAGGATGTAGAGTGGATAAAATGGATCTGGAGTGGATAAAATGGATGTAGAGCGGATAAAATGGATGTAGAGTTGATAAAAATGGATGTAGAGTGGATATAATGGATGTAGAGAGGATAAAATGGATGTAGAGTGGTTAAAATGGATGTAGAGTGGATAAAAACGGATGTAGAGTGGATAAAATGGATGTAGAGTGGATAAAAATGGATGTAGAGTGGATAAAATGGATGTAGAGTGCATAAAAATGGATGTAGAGTGGATAAAATGGATGTAGAGTGGATAAAATGGACAAAGAGTGGATATAATGGATGTAGAGAGGATAAAATGGATGTAGAGTGGATAAAAATGGATGTAGAGTGGATAAAATGGATGTAGAGTGCATAAAAATGGATGTTGAGTGGATAAAATGGATATAAAGTCGATAAAAATGGATGTAGAGTGGATAAAATGGATGTAGAGCGGCTAAAATGAATGTAGAGTGGATAAAAATGGATGTAGAGTGGATAAAATGGATGTAGAGTGCATAAAAATGGATGTAGAGTGGATAAAATGGATGTAGAGTGGATAAAATGGACAAAGAGTGGATATAATGGATGTAGAGACGATAAAATGGATGTAGAGTGGATAAAAATGGATGTAGAGTGGATAAAATGGATGTAGAGTGCATAAAAATGGATGTTGAGTGGATAAAATGGATGTAGAGTGGATAAAATGGATGTAGAGTAGATAAAATGGATGTAGAGTGGATAAAAATGGATGTCGAGTGGATAAAATGGATGTAGAGTGGATAAAAATGGATGTAGAGTGGATAAAAATGGATGTAGAATGGATAAAATGGATGTAGAGTGCGTAAAAATGGATGTTGAGTGGATAAAATGGATGTAGAGTGGATAAAATGGATGCAGAGTGGATAAAAATAGATGTAGTGTGGATAAAATGGATGTAGAGTGGATAACAATGGATGTAGAGTGGATAAAATGGATGTAGTGTGGATAAAAATGGATGTAGAGTGGATAAAATGGATGTAGAGTGTATAAAATGGATGTAGAGTGAATAAAATGGATTTAGAGTGGATAAAATTGATGTAGAGTGTATAAAATGGATGTAGAGTGGATAAAAATGGATGTAGAGTGGATAAAAATGGATGAAGAATGGATAAAATGGATGTAGAGTGCATAAAAATGGATGTTGAGTGGATAAAATGGATGTAGAGTGGATAAAATGGATGTAATGTGGATAAAAATGGATGTAGAGTGGATAAAATGGATGTAGAGTGGCTAAAATGGATGTAGAGTGGATAAAAATGGATGTAGAGAGGATAAAAATGGATGTAGAGTTGATCAAATGGATGTAAAGTGGATAAAATGGATGTAGAGTTAATAAAAATGGATGTAGAGTGGAAATAATGGATGTAGAGAGGATAAAATGGATGTAGAGTGGATAAAATGGATGTAGAGTTCATAAAAATGGATGTAGAGTGGATAAAAATGGATGTAGATTGGATAAAATGGATGTAGAGTGCATAAAAATGGATGTAGATTGGATAAAATGGTTGTAGAGTTGATAAAATGGATATAGAGTTCATAAAAATGGATGTAGAGTGGATAAAAATGGATGTAGAGTTGATAAAATGGATGTAGAGTGGATAAAAATGGATGTAGAGTGGATAAAATGGATGTAGAGTGCATAAAAATGGATGTAGAGTGGATAAAATGGATGTAGAGTGGATAAAATGGACAAAGAGTGGATATAATGGATGTAGAGAGGATAAAATGGATGTAGAGTGGATAAAAATGGATATAGGGTAGATAAAATGGATCTAGAGTGGATAAAATGGATGTAGAGTGGATAAAAATGTATGTAGAGTGGATAAAAAAGGATGTAGAGTGGATGAAATGGATGTAGGGTGGATAAAACGGATGTAGAGTGGATAAAAATGGATGTAGAGTTGATAAAATGGATGTAGAGTGGATAAAAATGGATGTAGAGTGGATAAAATGGATGTAGAGTGGATAAAAATGGATGTAGAGTGGATAAAATGGATGTAGAGTGGATAAAATGGACAAAGAGTGGATATAATGGATGTAGAGAGGATAAAATGGATGTAGAGAGGATAAAAATGGATGTAGAGTTGATAAAATGGATGTAAAGTGGATAAAAATGGATGTAGAGTGGATAAAATGGATGTAGAGTGGATAAAATGGATGTAGAGTGGATAAAAATGGATGTAGAGAGGATAAAAATGGATGTAGAGTTGATAAAATGGATGTAAAGTGGATAAAATGGATGTAGAGTTAATAAAAATGGATGTAGAGTGGAAATAATGGATGTAGAGAGGATAAAATGGATGTAGAGTGGATAAAATGGATGTAGAGTTCATAAAAATGGATGTAGAGTGTATAAAATGGATGTAGAGTAGATAAAATGGATGTAGAGTGGATAAAAATGGATGTCGAGTGGATAAAATGGATGTCGAGTGGATAAAAATGGATGTAGATTGGATAAAATGGATTTAGAGTGGATATAATGGATGTAGAATGGATAAAAATGGATGTAGTGTGGATAAAATGGATGTAGAGTGGATAAAAATGGATGTAGAGTGGATAAAATGGATGTAGAGTGGATAAAACGGATATAGAGTGGATAAAAAGGATGTAGAGTGGATAAAATGGATGCAGAGTGGATAAAAATAGATGTAGTGTGGATAAAATGGATGTAGAGTGGATAACAATGGATGTAGAGTGGATAAAATGGATGTAGTGTGGATAAAAATGGATGTAGAGTGGATAAAATGGATGTAGAGTGTATAAAATGGATGTAGAGTGAATAAAATGGATTTAGAGTGGATAAAATTGATGTAGAGTGTATAAAATGGATGTAAAGTGGATAAAAATGGATGTAGAGTGGATAAAAATGGATGTAGAATGGATAAAATGGATGTAGAGTGCATAAAAATGGATGTTGAGTGGATAAAATGGATGTAGAGTGGATAAAATGGATGTAAAGTGGATAAAAATGGATGTAGAGTGGATAAAATGGATGTAGAGTGGCTAAAATGGATGTAGAGTGGATAAAATTGATGTAGAGTGTATAAAATGGATGTAAAGTGGATAAAAATGGATGTAGAGTGGATAAAAATGGATGTAGAGTGGATAAAATGGATGTAGAGTGCATAAAAATGGATGTTGAGTGGATAAAATGGATGTAGAGTGGAAATAATGGATGTAGAGAGGATAAAATGGATGTAGAGTGGATAAAATGGATGTAGAGTTCATAAAAATGGATGTAGAGTGGATAAAAATGGATGTAGAGTGGATAAAATGGATGTAGAGTTGATAAAATGGATATAGAGTTCATAAAAATGGATGTAGAGTGGATAAAAATGGATGTAGAGTTGATAAAATGGATGTAGAGTGGATAAAAATGGATGTAGAGTGGATAAAATGGATGTAGAGTGCATAAAAATGGATGTAGAGTGGATAAAATGGATGTAGAGTGGATAAAATGGACAAAGAGTGGATATAATGGATGTAGAGAGGATAAAATGGATGTAGAGTGGATAAAAATGGATGTAGAGTGGATAAAATGGATGTAGAGTGCATAAAAATGGATGTTGAGTGGATAAAATGGATGTAGAGTGGATAAAATGGATGTAGAGTGGATAAAAATGGATGTAGAGTGGATAAAATGGATGTAGAGTTGATAAAAATGGATGTAGAGTGTATAAAATGGATGTAGAGTAGATAAAATGGATGTAGAGTGGATAAAAATGGATGTCGAGTGGATAAAATGGATGTCGAGTGGATAAAAATGGATGTAGATTGGATACAATGGATTTAGAGTGGATATAATGGATGTAGAATGGATAAAAATGGATGTAGTGTGGATAAAATGGATGTAGAGTGGATAAAAATGGATGTAGAGTGGATAAAATGGATGTAGAGTGGATAAAACGGATATAGAGTGGATAAAAAGGATGTAGAGTGGATAAAATGGATGCAGAGTGGATAAAAATAGATGTAGTGTGGATAAAATGGATGTAGAGTGGATAACAATGGATGTAGAGTGGATAAAATGGATGTAGTGTGGATAAAAATGGATGTAGAGTGGATAAAATGGATGTAGAGTGTATAAAATGGATGTAGAGTGAATAAAATGGATTTAGAGTGGATAAAATTGATGTAGAGTGTATAAAATGGATGTAAAGTGGATAAAAATGGATGTAGAGTGGATAAAAATGGATGTAGAATGGATAAAATGGATGTAGAGTGCATAAAAATGGATGTTGAGTGGATAAAATGGATGTAGAGTGGATAAAATGGATGTAAAGTGGATAAAAATGGATGTAGAGTGGATAAAATGGATGTAGAGTGGCTAAAATGGATGTAGAGTGGATAAAAATGGATGTAGAGTGGATAAAAATGGATGTAGAGTTGATCAAATGGATGTAAAGTGGATAAAATGGATGTAGAGTGGAAATAATGGATGTAGAGAGGATAAAATGGATGTAGAGTGGATAAAATGGATGTAGAGTTCATAAAAATGGATGTAGAGTGGATAAAAATGGATGTAGATTGGATAAAATGGATGTAGAGTGCATAAAAATGGATGTAGATTGGATAAAATGGATGTAGAGTTGATAAAATGGATATAGAGTTCATAAAAATGGATGTAGAGTGGATAAAAATGGATGTAGAGTTGATAAAATGGATGTAGAGTGGATAAAAATGGATGTAGAGTGGATAAAATGGATGTAGAGTGCATAAAAATGGATGTAGAGTGGATAAAATGGATGTAGAGTGGATAAAATGGACAAAGAGTGGATATAATGGATGTAGAGAGGATAAAATGGATGTAGAGTGGATAAAAATGGATATAGGGTAGATAAAATGGATCTAGAGTGGATAAAATGGATGTAGAGTGGATAAAAATGGATGTAGAGTGGATAAAAAAGGATGTAGAGTGGATAAAATGGATGTAGAGTGGATAAAACGGATGTAGAGTGGATAAAAATGGATGTAGAGTTGATAAAATGGATGTAGAGTGGATAAAAATGGATGTAGAGTGGATAAAATGGATGTAGAGTGCATAAAAATGGATGTAGAGTGGATAAAATGGATGTAGAGTGGATAAAATGGACAAAGAGTGGATATAATGGATGTAGAGAGGATAAAATGGATGTAGAGTGGATAAAAATGGATGTAGAGTGGATAAAATGGATGTAGAGTGCATAAAAATGGATGTTGAGTGGATAAAATGGATGTAGAGTGGATAAAATGGATATAAAGTCGATAAAAATGGATGTAGAGTGGATAAAATGGATGTAGAGTGGCTAAAATGGATGTAGAGTGGATAAAAATGGATGTAGAGTGGATAAAAATGGATGTTGAGTATATAAATTGGATGTAGAGTATTTAAAATGGATGTAGAGTGGATAAAAATGGATGTCGAGTGGATAAAATGAATGTAGAGTGGATAAAAATGGATGTGGATTGGATAAAATGGATGTAGAGTTAATAAAAATGGATGTAGAGTGGATAAAATGGATGTAGAGTTGATAAAAATGGATGTAGAGTGGATACAAATGGATGTAGAGTGGATAAAATGGATGTAGAGTTGATAAAAATGGATGTGGAGTGGATAACAATGGATGTAGAGTGGATAAAATGGATGTAGAGTTGATAAAAATGGATGTAGAGTGGATACAATGGATGTAGAGTAGATAAAATGGATGTAGAGCGGATAAATTGGATGTAGAGTTGATAAAAATGGATGTAGAGTGGATATAATGGATGTAGAGAGGATAAAATGGATGTAGAGTGGTTAAAATGGATGTAGAGTGGATAAAAATGGATGTAGAGTGGATATAATGGATGTAGAGAGGATAAAACGGATGTCGAGTGGATAAAATGGATGTAGAGTGGATAAAATGGATGTAGAGTGGGTAAAAATGGATGTAGATTGGATAAAATGGATGTAGACTGGATAAAAATGGATGTAGAGTATATAAATTGGATGTAGAGTATATAAAATGGATGTAGAGTGGATAAAAATGGATGTCGAGTGGATAAAATGGATGTAGAGTGGATAAAAATGGATGTAGATTGGATAAAATGGATGTAGAGTTAATAAAAATGGATGTAGAGTGGATAAAATGGATGTAGATTGGATAAAATGGATGTAGAGTTAATAAAAATGGATGTAGAGTGCATAAAATGGATGTAGAGTTGATAAAAATGGATGTGGAGTGGATAACAATGGATGTAGAGTGGATAAAATGGTTGTAGAGTTTATAAAAATGGATGTAGAGTGGATACAATGGATGTAGAGTAGATAAAATGGATGTAGAGTGGATAAAATGGATGTAGAGTTGATAAAAATGGATGTAGAGTGGATATAATGGATGTAGAGAGGATAAAATGGATGTAGAGTGGTTAAAATGGATGTAGAGTGGATAAAAAAGGATGTAGAGTGGATAAAATGGATCTGGAGTGGATAAAATGGATGTAGAGCGGATAAAATGGATGTAGAGTTGATAAAAATGGATGTAGAGTGGATATAATGGATGTAGAGAGGATAAAATGGATGTAGAGTGGTTAAAATGGATGTAGAGTGGATAAAAACGGATGTAGAGTGGATAAAATGGATGTAGAGTGGATAAAAATGGATGTAGAGTGGATAAAATGGATGTAGAGTGCATAAAAATGGATGTAGAGTGGATAAAATGGATGTAGAGTGGATAAAATGGACAAAGAGTGGATATAATGGATGTAGAGTGGATAAAATGGATGTAGAGTGGATAAAAATGGATGTAGAGTGGATAAAATGGATGTAGAGTGCATAAAAATGGATGTTGAGTGGATAAAATGGATATAAAGTCGATAAAAATGGATGTAGAGTGGATAAAATGGATGTAGAGTGGCTAAAATGGATGTAGAGTGGATAAAAATGGATGTAGAGTGGATAAAATGGATGTAGAGTGCATAAAAATGGATGTAGAGTGGATAAAATGGATGTAGAGTGGATAAAATGGACAAAGAGTGGATATAATGGATGTAGAGACGATAAAATGGATGTAGAGTGGATAAAAATGGATGTAGAGTGGATAAAATGGATGTAGAGTGCATAAAAATGGATGTTGAGTGGATAAAATGGATGTAGAGTGGATAAAATGGATGTAGAGTAGATAAAATGGATGTAGAGTGGATAAAAATGGATGTCGAGTGGATAAAATGGATGTAGAGTGGATAAAAATGGATGTAGAGTGGATAAAAATGGATGTAGAATGGATAAAATGGATGTAGAGTGCGTAAAAATGGATGTTGAGTGGATAAAATGGATGTAGAGTGGATAAAATGGATGCAGAGTGGATAAAAATAGATGTAGTGTGGATAAAATGGATGTAGAGTGGATAACAATGGATGTAGAGTGGATAAAATGGATGTAGTGTGGATAAAAATGGATGTAGAGTGGATAAAATGGATGTAGAGTGTATAAAATGGATGTAGAGTGAATAAAATGGATTTAGAGTGGATAAAATTGATGTAGAGTGTATAAAATGGATGTAGAGTGGATAAAAATGGATGTAGAGTGGATAAAAATGGATGTAGAATGGATAAAATGGATGTAGAGTGCATAAAAATGGATGTTGAGTGGATAAAATGGATGTAGAGTGGATAAAATGGATGTAAAGTGGATAAAAATGGATGTAGAGTGGATAAAATGGATGTAGAGTGGCTAAAATGGATGTAGAGTGGATAAAAATGGATGTAGAGAGGATAAAAATGGATGTAGAGTTGATCAAATGGATGTAAAGTGGATAAAATGGATGTAGAGTTAATAAAAATGGATGTAGAGTGGAAATAATGGATGTAGAGAGGATAAAATGGATGTAGAGTGGATAAAATGGATGTAGAGTTCATAAAAATGGATGTAGAGTGGATAAAAATGGATGTAGATTGGATAAAATGGATGTAGAGTGCATAAAAATGGATGTAGATTGGATAAAATGGATGTAGAGTTGATAAAATGGATATAGAGTTCATAAAAATGGATGTAGAGTGGATAAAAATGGATGTAGAGTTGATAAAATGGATGTAGAGTGGATAAAAATGGATGTAGAGTGGATAAAATGGATGTAGAGTGCATAAAAATGGATGTAGAGTGGATAAAATGGATGTAGAGTGGATAAAATGGACAAAGAGTGGATATAATGGATGTAGAGAGGATAAAATGGATGTAGAGTGGATAAAAATGGATATAGGGTAGATAAAATGGATGTAGAGTGGATAAAATGGATGTAGAGTGGATAAAAATGGATGTAGAGTGGATAAAAAAGGATGTAGAGTGGATGAAATGGATGTAGGGTGGATAAAACGGATGTAGAGTGGATAAAAATGGATGTAGAGTTGATAAAATGGATGTAGAGTGGATAAAAATGGATGTAGAGTGGATAAAATGGATGTAGAGTGCATAAAAATGGATGTAGAGTGGATAAAATGGATGTAGAGTGGATAAAATGGACAAAGAGTGGATATAATGGATGTAGAGAGGATAAAATGGATGTAGAGAGGATAAAAATGGATGTAGAGTTGATAAAATGGATGTAAAGTGGATAAAAATGGATGTAGAGTGGATAAAATGGATGTAGAGTGGATAAAATGGATGTAGAGTGGATAAAAATGGATGTAGAGAGGATAAAAATGGATGTAGAGTTGATAAAATGGATGTAAAGTGGATAAAATGGATGTAGAGTTAATAAAAATGGATGTAGAGTGGAAATAATGGATGTAGAGAGGATAAAATGGATGTAGAGTGGATAAAATGGATGTAGAGTTCATAAAAATGGATGTAGAGTGTATAAAATGGATGTAGAGTAGATAAAATGGATGTAGAGTGGATAAAAATGGATGTCGAGTGGATAAAATGGATGTCGAGTGGATAAAAATGGATGTAGATTGGATAAAATGGATTTAGAGTGGATATAATGGATGTAGAATGGATAAAAATGGATGTAGTGTGGATAAAATGGATGTAGAGTGGATAAAAATGGATGTAGAGTGGATAAAATGGATGTAGAGTGGATAAAACGGATATAGAGTGGATAAAATGGATGTAGAGTGGATAAAATGGATGCAGAGTGGATAAAAATAGATGTAGTGTGGATAAAATGGATGTAGAGTGGATAACAATGGATGTAGAGTGGATAAAATGGATGTAGTGTGGATAAAAATGGATGTAGAGTGGATAAAATGGATGTAGAGTGTATAAAATGGATGTAGAGTGAATAAAATGGATTTAGAGTGGATAAAATTGATGTAGAGTGTATAAAATGGATGTAAAGTGGATAAAAATGGATGTAGAGTGGATAAAAATGGATGTAGAATGGATAAAATGGATGTAGAGTGCATAAAAATGGATGTTGAGTGGATAAAATGGATGTAGAGTGGATAAAATGGATGTAAAGTGGATAAAAATGGATGTAGAGTGGATAAAATGGATGTAGAGTGGCTAAAATGGATGTAGAGTGGATAAAAATGGATGTAGAGAGGATAAAAATGGATGTAGAGTTGATCAAATGGATGTAAAGTGGATAAAATGGATGTAGAGTGGAAATAATGGATGTAGAGAGGATAAAATGGATGTAGAGTGGATAAAATGGATGTAGAGTTCATAAAAATGGATGTAGAGTGGATAAAAATGGATGTAGATTGGATAAAATGGATGTAGAGTGCATAAAAATGGATGTAGATTGGATAAAATGGATGTAGAGAGGATAAAAATGGATGTAGAGTTGATAAAATGGATGTAAAGTGGATAAAAATGGATGTAGAGTGGATAAAATGGATGTAGAGTGGCTAAAATGGATGTAGAGTGGATAAAACGGATGTAGAGTGGATAAAAATGGATGTAGAGTTGATAAAATGGATGTAGAGTGGATAAAAATGGATGTAGAGTGGATAAAATGGATGTAGAGTGCATAAAAATGGATGTAGAGTGGATAAAATGGATGTAGAGTGGATAAAATGGACAAAGAGTGGATATAATGGATGTAGAGAGGATAAAATGGATGTAGAGTGGATAAAAATGGATGTAGAGTGGATAAAATGGATGTAGAGTGCATAAAAATGGATGTTGAGTGGATAAAATGGATGTAGAGTGGATAAAATGGATATAAAGTCGATAAAAATGGATGTAGAGTGGATAAAATGGATGTAGAGTGGCTAAAATGGATGTAGAGTGGATAAAAATGGATGTAGAGTGGATAAAAATGGATGTGGAGTATATAAATTGGATGTAGAGTATTTAAAATGGATGTAGAGTGGATAAAAATGGATGTCGAGTGGATAAAATGAATGTAGAGTGGATAAAAATGGATGTGGATTGGATAAAATGGATGTAGAGTTAATAAAAATGGATGTAGAGTGGATAAAATGGATGTAGAGTTGATAAAAATGGATGTAGAGTGGATAAAATTGGATGTAGAGTGGATAAAATGGATGTAGAGTTGATAAAAATGGATGTGGAGTGGATAACAATGGATGTAGAGTGGATAAAATGGATGTAGAGTTGATAAAAATGGATGTAGAGTGGATAAAATGGATGTAGAGTAGATAAAATGGATGTAGAGCGGATAAATTGGATGTAGAGTTGATAAAAATGGATGTAGAGTGGATATAATGGATGTAGAGAGGATAAAATGGATGTAGAGTGGATAAAATGGATGTAGAGTTGATAAAAATGGATGTAGAGTGGATATAATGGATGTAGAGAGGATAAAACGGATGTCGAGTGGATAAAATGGATGTAGAGTGGATAAAATGGATGTAGAGTGGGTAAAAATGGATGTAGATTGGATAAAATGGATGTAGACTGGATAAAAATGGATGTAGAGTCTATAAATTGGATGTAGAGTATATAAAATGGATGTAGTGTGGATAAAAATGGATGTCGAGTGGATAAAATGGATGTAGAGTGGATAAAAATGGATGTAGATTGGATAAAATGGATGTAGAGTTAATAAAAATGGATGTAGAGTGGATAAAATGGATGTAGATTGGATAAAATGGATGTAGAGTTAATAAAAATGGATGTAGAGTGCATAAAATGGATGTAGAGTTGATAAAAATGGATGTGGAGTGGATAACAATGGATGTAGAGTGGATAAAATGGTTGTAGAGTTTATAAAAATGGATGTAGAGTGGATACAATGGATGTAGAGTAGATAAAATGGATGTAGAGCGGATAAAATGGATGTAGAGTTGATAAAAATGGATGTAGAGTGGATATAATGGATGTAGAGAGGATAAAATGGATGTAGAGTGGTTAAAATGGATGTAGAGTGGATAAAAAAGGATGTAGAGTGGATAAAATGGATCTGGAGTGGATAAAATGGATGTAGAGCGGATAAAATGGATGTAGAGTTGATAAAAATGGATGTAGAGTGGATATAATGGATGTAGAGAGGATAAAATGGATGTAGAGTGGTTAAAATGGATGTAGAGTGGATAAAAACGGATGTAGAGTGGATAAAATGGATGTAGAGTGGATAAAAATGGATGTAGAGTGGATAAAATGGATGTAGAGTGCATAAAAATGGATGTAGAGTGGATAAAATGGATGTAGAGTGGATAAAATGGACAAAGAGTGGATATAATGGATGTAGAGAGGATAAAATGGATGTAGAGTGGATAAAAATGGATGTAGAGTGGATAAAATGGATGTAGAGTGCATAAAAATGGATGTTGAGTGGATAAAATGGATATAAAGTCGATAAAATGGATGTAGAGTAGATAAAATGGATGTAGAGTGGATAAAAATGGATGTCGAGTGGATAAAATGGATGTAGAGTGGATAAAAATGGATGTAGAGTGGATAAAAATGGATGTAGAATGGATAAAATGGATGTAGAGTGCGTAAAAATGGATGTTGAGTGGATAAAATGGATGTAGAGTGGATAAAATGGATGCAGAGTGGATAAAAATAGATGTAGTGTGGATAAAATGGATGTAGAGTGGATAACAATGGATGTAGAGTGGATAAAATGGATGTAGTGTGGATAAAAATGGATGTAGAGTGGATAAAATGGATGTAGAGTGTATAAAATGGATGTAGAGTGAATAAAATGGATTTAGAGTGGATAAAATTGATGTAGAGTGTATAAAATGGATGTAGAGTGGATAAAAATGGATGTAGAGTGGATAAAAATGGATGTAGAATGGATAAAATGGATGTAGAGTGCATAAAAATGGATGTTGAGTGGATAAAATGGATGTAGAGTGGATAAAATGGATGTAAAGTGGATAAAAATGGATGTAGAGTGGATAAAATGGATGTAGAGTGGCTAAAATGGATGTAGAGTGGATAAAAATGGATGTAGAGAGGATAAAAATGGATGTAGAGTTGATCAAATGGATGTAAAGTGGATAAAATGGATGTAGAGTTAATAAAAATGGATGTAGAGTGGAAATAATGGATGTAGAGAGGATAAAATGGATGTAGAGTGGATAAAATGGATGTAGAGTTCATAAAAATGGATGTAGAGTGGATAAAAATGGATGTAGATTGGATAAAATGGATGTACAGTGCATAAAAATGGATGTAGATTGGATAAAATGGATGTAGAGTTGATAAAATGGATATAGAGTTCATAAAAATGGATGTAGAGTGGATAAAAATGGATGTAGAGTTGATAAAATGGATGTAGAGTGGATAAAAATGGATGTAGAGTGGATAAAATGGATGTAGAGTGCATAAAAATGGATGTAGAGTGGATAAAATGGATGTAGAGTGGATAAAATGGACAAAGAGTGGATATAATGGATGTAGAGAGGATAAAATGGATGTAGAGTGGATAAAAATGGATATAGGGTAGATAAAATGGATCTAGAGTGGATAAAATGGATGTAGAGTGGATAAAAATGGATGTAGAGTGGATAAAAAAGGATGTAGAGTGGATGAAATGGATGTAGGGTGGATAAAACGGATGTAGAGTGGATAAAAATGGATGTAGAGTTGATAAAATGGATGTAGAGTGGATAAAAATGGATGTAGAGTGGATAAAATGGATGTAGAGTGCATAAAAATGGATGTAGAGTGGATAAAATGGATGTAGAGTGGATAAAATGGACAAAGAGTGGATATAATGGATGTAGAGAGGATAAAATGGATGTAGAGAGGATAAAAATGGATGTAGAGTTGATAAAATGGATGTAAAGTGGATAAAAATGGATGTAGAGTGGATAAAATGGATGTAGAGTGGCTAAAATGGATGTAGAGTGGATAAAAATGGATGTAGAGAGGATAAAAATGGATGTAGAGTTGATAAAATGGATGTAAAGTGGATAAAATGGATGTAGAGTTAATAAAAATGGATGTAGAGTGGAAATAATGGATGTAGAGAGGATAAAATGGATGTAGAGTGGATAAAATGGATGTAGAGTTCATAAAAATGGATGTAGAGTGTATAAAATGGATGTAGAGTAGATAAAATGGATGTAGAGTGGATAAAAATGGATGTCGAGTGGATAAAATGGATGTCGAGTGGATAAAAATGGATGTAGATTGGATAAAATGGATTTAGAGTGGATATAATGGATGTAGAATGGATAAAAATGGATGTAGTGTGGATAAAATGGATGTAGAGTGGATAAAAATGGATGTAGAGTGGATAAAATGGATGTAGAGTGGATAAAATGGATATAGAGTGGATAAAAAGGATGTAGAGTGGATAAAATGGATGCAGAGTGGATAAAAATAGATGTAGTGTGGATAAAATGGATGTAGAGTGGATAACAATGGATGTAGAGTGGATAAAATGGATGTAGTGTGGATAAAAATGGATGTAGAGTGGATAAAATGGATGTAGAGTGTATAAAATGGATGTAGAGTGAATAAAATGGATTTAGAGTGGATAAAATTGATGTAGAGTGTATAAAATGGATGTAAAGTGGATAAAAATGGATGTAGAGTGGATAAAAATGGATGTAGAATGGATAAAATGGATGTAGAGTGCATAAAAATGGATGTTGAGTGGATAAAATGGATGTAGAGTGGATAAAATGGATGTAAAGTGGATAAAAATGGATGTAGAGTGGATAAAATGGATGTAGAGTGGATAAAAATGGATGTAGAGTGGATAAAAATGGATGTAGAGAGGATAAAAATGGATGTAGAGTTGATCAAATGGATGTAAAGTGGATAAAATGGATGTAGAGTGGAAATAATGGATGTAGAGAGGATAAAATGGATGTAGAGTGGATAAAATGGATGTAGAGTTCATAAAAATGGATGTAGAGTGGATAAAAATGGATGTAGATTGGATAAAATGGATGTAGAGTGCATAAAAATGGATGTAGATTGGATAAAATGGATGTAGAGTTGATAAAATGGATGTAGAGTTCATAAAAATGGATGTAGAGTGGATAAAAATGGATGTAGAGTTGATAAAATGGATGTAGAGTGGATAAAAATGGATGTAGAGTGGATAAAATGGATGTAGAGTGCATAAAAATGGATGTAGAGTGGATAAAATGGATTTATAGTGGATAAAATGGACAAAGAGTGGATATAATGGATGTAGAGAGGATAAAATGGATGTAGAGTGGATAAAAATGGATATAGGGTAGATAAAATGGATCTAGAGTGGATAAAATGGATGTAGAGTGGATAAAAATGGATGTAGAGTGGATAAAAAAGGATGTAGAGTGGATGAAATGGATGTAGGGTGGATAAAACGGATGTAGAGTGGATAAAAATGGATGTAGAGTGGATAAAATGGATGTAGAGTGGATAAAAATGGATGTAGAGTGGATAAAATGGATGTAGAGTGCATAAAAATGGATGTAGAGTGGATAAAATGGATGTAGAGTGGATAAAATGGACAAAGAGTGGATATAATGGATGTAGAGAGGATAAAATGGATGTAGAGTGGATAAAAATGGATGTAGAGTGGATAAAATGGATGTAGAGTGCATAAAAATGGATGTTGAGTGGATAAAATGGATGTAGAGTGGATAAAATGGATATAAAGTCGATAAAAATGGATGTAGAGTGGATAAAATGGATGTAGAGTGGATAAAATGGATGTAGAGTGGATAAAAATGGATGTAGAGTGGATAAAAATGGATGTGGAGTATATAAATTGGATGTAGAGTATTTAAAATGGATGTAGAGTGGATAAAAATGGATGTCGAGTGGATAAAATGAATGTAGAGTGGATAAAAATGGATGTGGATTGGATAAAATGGATGTAGAGTTAATAAAAATGGATGTAGAGTGGATAAAATGGATGTAGAGTTGATAAAAATGGATGTAGAGTGGATACAAATGGATGTAGAGTGGATAAAATGGATGTAGAGTTGATAAAAATGGATGTGGAGTGGATAACAATGGATGTAGAGTGGATAAAATGGATGTAGAGTTGATAAAAATGGATGTAGAGTGGATACAATGGATGTAGAGTAGATAAAATGGATGTAGAGCGGATAAATTGGATGTAGAGTTGATAAAAATGGATGTAGAGTGGATATAATGGATGTAGAGAGGATAAAATGGATGTAGAGTGGTTAAAATGGATGTAGAGTTGATAAAAATGGATGTAGAGTGGATATAATGGATGTAGAGAGGATAAAATGGATGTCGAGTGGATAAAATGGATGTAGAGTGGATAAAATGGATGTAGAGTGGGTAAAAATGGATGTAGATTGGATAAAATGGATGTAGACTGGATAAAAATGGATGTAGAGTATATAAATTGGATGTAGAGTATATAAAATGGATGTAGAGTGGATAAAAATGGATGTCGAGTGGATAAAATGGATGTAGAGTGGATAAAAATGGATGTAGATTGGATAAAATGGATGTAGAGTTAATAAAAATGGATGTAGAGTGGATAAAATGGATGTAGATTGGATAAAATGGATGTAGATTTAATAAAAATGGATGTAGAGTGCATAAAATGGATGTAGAGTTGATAAAAATGGATGTGGAGTGGATAACAATGGATGTAGAGTGGATAAAATGGTTGTAGAGTTTATAAAAATGGATGTAGAGTGGATACAATGGATGTAGAGTAGATAAAATGGATGTAGAGCGGATAAAATGGATGTAGAGTTGATAAAAATGGATGTAGAGTGGATATAATGGATGTAGAGAGGATAAAATGGATGTAGAGTGGTTAAAATGGATGTAGAGTGGATAAAAAAGGATGTAGAGTGGATAAAATGGATCTGGAGTGGATAAAATGGATGTAGAGCGGATAAAATGGATGTAGAGTTGATAAAAATGGATGTAGAGTGGATATAATGGATGTAGAGAGGATAAAATGGATGTAGAGTGGTTAAAATGGATGTAGAGTGGATAAAAACGGATGTAGAGTGGATAAAATGGATGTAGAGTGGATAAAAATGGATGTAGAGTGGATAAAATGGATGTAGAGTGCATAAAAATGGATGTAGAGTGGATAAAATGGATGTAGAGTGGATAAAATGGACAAAGAGTGGATATAATGGATGTAGAGAGGATAAAATGGATGTAGAGTGGATAAAAATGGATGTAGAGTGGATAAAATGGATGTAGAGTGCATAAAAATGGATGTTGAGTGGATAAAATGGATATAAAGTCGATAAAAATGGATGTAGAGTGGATAAAATGGATGTAGAGTGGCTAAAATGGATGTAGAGTGGATAAAAATGGATGTAGAGTGGATAAAATGGATGTAGAGTGCATAAAAATGGATGTAGAGTGGATAAAATGGATGTAGAGTGGATAAAATGGACAAAGAGTGGATATAATGGATGTAGAGAGGATAAAATGGATGTAGAGTGGATAAAAATGGATGTAGAGTGGATAAAATGGATGTAGAGTGCATAAAAATGGATGTTGAGTGGATAAAATGGATGTAGAGTGGATAAAATGGATGTAGAGTAGATAAAATGGATGTAGAGTGGATAAAAATGGATGTCGAGTGGATAAAATGGATGTAGAGTGGATAAAAATGGATGTAGAGTGGATAAAAATGGATGTAGAATGGATAAAATGGATGTAGAGTGCGTAAAAATGGATGTTGAGTGGATAAAATGGATGTAGAGTGGATAAAATGGATGCAGAGTGGATAAAAATAGATGTAGTGTGGATAAAATGGATGTAGAGTGGATAACAATGGATGTAGAGTGGATAAAATGGATGTAGTGTGGATAAAAATGGATGTAGAGTGGATAAAATGGATGTAGAGTGTATAAAATGGATGTAGAGTGAATAAAATGGATTTAGAGTGGATAAAATTGATGTAGAGTGTATAAAATGGATGTAGAGTGGATAAAAATGGATGTAGAGTGGATAAAAATGGATGTAGAATGGATAAAATGGATGTAGAGTGCATAAAAATGGATGTTGAGTGGATAAAATGGATGTAGAGTGGATAAAATGGATGTAAAGTGGATAAAAATGGATGTAGAGTGGATAAAATGGATGTAGAGTGGCTAAAATGGATGTAGAGTGGATAAAAATGGATGTAGAGAGGATAAAAATGGATGTAGAGTTGATCAAATGGATGTAAAGTGGATAAAATGGATGTAGAGTTAATAAAAATGGATGTAGAGTGGAAATAATGGATGTAGAGAGGATAAAATGGATGTAGAGTGGATAAAATGGATGTACAGTTCATAAAAATGGATGTAGAGTGGATAAAAATGGATGTAGATTGGATAAAATGGATGTAGAGTGCATAAAAATGGATGTAGATTGGATAAAATGGATGTAGAGTTGATAAAATGGATATAGAGTTCATAAAAATGGATGTAGAGTGGATAAAAATGGATGTAGAGTTGATAAAATGGATGTAGAGTGGATAAAAATGGATGTAGAGTGGATAAAATGGATGTAGAGTGCATAAAAATGGATGTAGAGTGGATAAAATGGATGTAGAGTGGATAAAATGGACAAAGAGTGGATATAATGGATGTAGAGAGGATAAAATGGATGTAGAGTGGATAAAAATGGATATAGGGTAGATAAAATGGATCTAGAGTGGATAAAATGGATGTAGAGTGGATAAAAATGGATGTAGAGTGGATAAAAAAGGATGTAGAGTGGATGAAATGGATGTAGGGTGGATAAAACGGATGTAGAGTGGATAAAAATGGATGTAGAGTTGATAAAATGGATGTAGAGTGGATAAAAATGGATGTAGAGTGGATAAAATGGATGTAGAGTGCATAAAAATGGATGTAGAGTGGATAAAATGGATGTAGAGTGCATAAAAATGGATGTAGAGTGGATAAAATGGATGTAGAGTGGATAAAATGGACAAAGAGTGGATATAATGGATGTAGAGAGGATAAAATGGATGTAGAGTGGATAAAAATGGATGTAGAGTGGATAAAATGGATGTAGAGTGCATAAAAATGGATGTTGAGTGGATAAAATGGATATAAAGTCGATAAAAATGGATGTAGAGTGGATAAAATGGATGTAGAGTGGCTAAAATGGATGTAGAGTGGATAAAAATGGATGTAGAGTGGATAAAATGGATGTAGAGTGCATAAAAATGGATGTAGAGTGGATAAAATGGATGTAGAGTGGATAAAATGGACAAAGAGTGGATATAATGGATGTAGAGAGGATAAAATGGATGTAGAGTGGATAAAAATGGATGTAGAGTGGATAAAATGGATGTAGAGTGCATAAAAATGGATGTTGAGTGGATAAAATGGATGTAGAGTGGATAAAATGGATGTAGAGTAGATAAAATGGATGTAGAGTGGATAAAAATGGATGTCGAGTGGATAAAATGGATGTAGAGTGGATAAAAATGGATGTAGAGTGGATAAAAATGGATGTAGAATGGATAAAATGGATGTAGAGTGCGTAAAAATGGATGTTGAGTGGATAAAATGGATGTAGAGTGGATAAAATGGATGCAGAGTGGATAAAAATAGATGTAGTGTGGATAAAATGGATGTAGAGTGGATAACAATGGATGTAGAGTGGATAAAATGGATGTAGTGTGGATAAAAATGGATGTAGAGTGGATAAAATGGATGTAGAGTGTATAAAATGGATGTAGAGTGAATAAAATGGATTTAGAGTGGATAAAATTGATGTAGAGTGTATAAAATGGATGTAGAGTGGATAAAAATGGATGTAGAGTGGATAAAAATGGATGTAGAATGGATAAAATGGATGTAGAGTGCATAAAAATGGATGTTGAGTGGATAAAATGGATGTAGAGTGGATAAAATGGATGTAAAGTGGATAAAAATGGATGTAGAGTGGATAAAATGGATGTAGAGTGGCTAAAATGGATGTAGAGTGGATAAAAATGGATGTAGAGAGGATAAAAATGGATGTAGAGTTGATCAAATGGATGTAAAGTGGATAAAATGGATGTAGAGTTAATAAAAATGGATGTAGAGTGGAAATAATGGATGTAGAGAGGATAAAATGGATGTAGAGTGGATAAAATGGATGTACAGTTCATAAAAATGGATGTAGAGTGGATAAAAATGGATGTAGATTGGATAAAATGGATGTAGAGTGGATAAAAATGGATGTAGATTGGATAAAATGGATGTAGAGTTGATAAAATGGATATAGAGTTCATAAAAATGGATGTAGAGTGGATAAAAATGGATGTAGAGTTGATAAAATGGATGTAGAGTGGATAAAAATGGATGTAGAGTGGATAAAATGGATGTAGAGTGCATAAAAATGGATGTAGAGTGGATAAAATGGATGTAGAGTGGATAAAATGGACATAGAGTGGATATAATGGATGTAGAGAGGATAAAATGGATGTAGAGTGGATAAAAATGGATATAGGGTAGATAAAATGGATCTAGAGTGGATAAAATGGATGTAGAGTGGATAAAAATGGATGTAGAGTGGATAAAAAAGGATGTAGAGTGGATGAAATGGATGTAGGGTGGATAAAACGGATGTAGAGTGGATAAAAATGGATGTAGAGTTGATAAAATGGATGTAGAGTGGATAAAAATGGATGTAGAGTGGATAAAATGGATGTAGAGTGCATAAAAATGGATGTAGAGTGGATAAAATGGATGTAGAGTGGATAAAATGGACAAAGAGTGGATATAATGGATGTAGAGAGGATAAAATGGATGTAGAGTGGATAAAAATGGATGTAGAGTGGATAAAATGGATGTAGAGTGCATAAAAATGGATGTTGAGTGGATAAAATGGATGTAGAGTGGATAAAATGGATATAAAGTCGATAAAAATGGATGTAGAGTGGATAAAATGGATGTAGAGTGGCTAAAATGGATGTAGAGTGGATAAAAATGGATGTGGAGTATATAAATTGGATGTAGAGTATTTAAAATGGATGTAGAGTGGATAAAAATGGATGTCGAGTGGATAAAATGAATGTAGAGTGGATAAAAATGGATGTGGATTGGATAAAATGGATGTAGAGTTAATAAAAATGGATGTAGAGTGGATAAAATGGATGTAGAGTTGATAAAAATGGATGTAGAGTGGATAAAAATGGATGTAGAGTGGATAAAATGGATGTAGAGTTGATAAAAATGGATGTGGAGTGGATAACAATGGATGTAGAGTGGATAAAATGGATGTAGAGTTGATAAAAATGGATGTAGAGTGGATACAATGGATGTAGAGTAGATAAAATGGATGTAGAGCGGATAAATTGGATGTAGAGTTGATAAAAATGGATGTAGAGTGGATATAATGGATGTAGAGAGGATAAAATGGATGTAGAGTGGTTAAAATGGATGTAGAGTTGATAAAAATGGATGTAGAGTGGATATAATGGATGTAGAGAGGATAAAATGGATGTCGAGTGGATAAAATGGATGTAGAGTGGATGAAATGGATGTAGAGTGGGTAAAAATGGATGTAGATTGGATAAAATGGATGTAGACTGGATAAAAATGGATGTAGAGTATATAAATTGGATGTAGAGTATATAAAATGGATGTAGAGTGGATAAAAATGGATGTCGAGTGGATAAAATGGATGTAGAGTGGATAAAAATGGATGTAGATTGGATAAAATGGATGTAGAGTTAATAAAAATGGATGTAGAGTGGATAAAATGGATGTAGATTGGATAAAATGGATGTAGAGTTAATAAAAATGGATGTAGAGTGGATAAAATGGATGTAGAGTTGATAAAAATGGATGTGGAGTGGATAACAATGGATGTAGAGTGGATAAAATGGATGTAGAGTTTATAAAAATGGATGTAGAGTGGATACAATGGATGTAGAGTAGATAAAATGGATGTAGAGCGGATAAAATGGATGTAGAGTTGATAAAAATGGATGTAGAGTGGATATAATGGATGTAGAGAGGATAAAATGGATGTAGAGTGGTTAAAATGGATGTAGAGTGGATAAAAAAGGATGTAGAGTGGATAAAATGGATCTGGAGTGGATAAAATGGATGTAGAGCGGATAAAATGGATGTAGAGTTGATAAAAATGGATGTAGAGTGGATATAATGGATGTAGAGAGGATAAAATGGATGTAGAGTGGTTAAAATGGATGTAGAGTGGATAAAAACGGATGTAGAGTGGATAAAATGGATGTAGAGTGGATAAAAATGGATGTAGAGTGGATAAAATGGATGTAGAGTGCATAAAAATGGATGTAGAGTGGATAAAATGGATGTAGAGTGGATAAAATGGACAAAGAGTGGATATAATGGATGTAGAGAGGATAAAATGGATGTAGAGTGGATAAAAATGGATGTAGAGTGGATAAAATGGATGTAGAGTGCATAAAAATGGATGTTGAGTGGATAAAATGGATATAAAGTCGATAAAAATGTATGTAGAGTGGATAAAATGGATGTAGAGTGGCTAAAATGGATGTAGAGTGGATAAAAATGGATGTAGAGTGGATAAAATGGATGTAGAGTGCATAAAAATGGATGTAGAGTGGATACAATGGATTTGGAGTGGATAAAATGGACAAAGAGTGGATATAATGGATGTAGAGAGGATAAAATGGATGTAGAGTGGATAAAAATGGATGTAGAGTGGATAAAATGGATGTAGAGTGCATAAAAATGGATGTTGAGTGGATAAAATGGATGTAGAGTGGATAAAATGGATGTAGAGTAGATAAAATGGATGTAGAGTGGATAAAAATGGATGTCGAGTGGATAAAATGGATGTAGAGTGGATAAAAATGGATGTAGAGTGGATAAAAATGGATGTAGAATGGATAAAATGGATGTAGAGTGCGTAAAAATGGATGTTGAGTGGATAAAATGGATGTAGAGTGGATAAAATGGATGTAAAGTGGATAAAAATGGATGTAGAGTGGATAAAATGGATGTAGAGTGGATAAAATGGATGTAGAGTGGATAAAAATGGATGTAGAGAGGATAAAAATGGATGTAGAGTTGATAAAATGGATGTAAAGTGGATAAAATGGATGTAGAGTTAATAAAAAATGGATGTAGAGTGGAAATAATGGATGTAGAGAGGATAAAATGGATGTAGAGTGGATAAAATGGATGTAGAGTTCATAAAAATGGATGTAGAGTGGATAAAAATGGATGTAGATTGGATAAAATGGATGTAGAGTTGATAAAATGGATATAGAGTTCATAAAAATGGATGTAGAGTGGATAAAAATGGATGTATATTGGATAAAATGGATGTAGAGTGGATAAAAATGGATGTAGAGTGGATAAAAAAGGATGTAGAGTGGATAATGGATGTAGGGTGGATAAAACGGATGTAGAGTGGATAAAAATGGATGTAGAGTTGATAAAATGGATGTAGAGTGGATAAAAATAGATGTAGAGTGGATAAAATGGATGTAGAGTGCATAAAAATGGATGTAGAGTGGATAAAATGGATGTAGAGTGGATAAAATGGACAAAGAGTGGATATAATGGATGTAGAGAGGATAAAATGGATGTAGAGTGGATAAAAATGGATGTAGAGTGGATAAAATGGATGTAGAGTGCATAAAAATGGATGTTGAGTGGATAAAATGGATGTAGAGTGGATAAAATGGATATAAAGTCGATAAAAATGGATGTAGAGTGGATAAAATGGATGTAGAGTGGATAAAATGGATGTAGAGTGGATAAAAATGGATGTAGAGTGGATAAAATGGATGTAGAGTGCATAAAAATGGATGTAGAGTGGATAAAATGGATGTAGAGTGGATAAAATGGACAAAGAGTGGATATAATGGATGTAGAGAGGATAAAATGGATGTAGAGTGGATAAAAATGGATGTAGAGTGGATAAAATGGATGTAGAGTGCATAAAAATGGATGTTGAGTGGATAAAATGGATGTAGAGTGGATAAAATGGATGTAGAGTGGATAAAATGGATGTAGAGTTGATAAAAATGGATGTCGAGTGGATAAAATGGATGTCGAGTGGATAAAATGGATGTAGAGTGGATAAAAATGGATGTAGAGTGGATAAAATGGATGTAGAGTAGATAAAATGGATGTAGAGCGGATAAATTGGATGTAGAGTTGATAAAAATGGATGTAGAGTGGATATAATGGATGTAGAGAGGATAAAATGGATGTAGAGTGGTTAAAATGGATGTAGAGTTGATAAAAATGGATGTAGAGTGGATATAATGGATGTAGAGAGGATAAAATGGATGTCGAGTGGATAAAATGGATGTAGAGTGGATAAAAATGGATGTAGAGTGGATAAAATGGATGTAGAGTGGGTAAAAATGGATGTAGATTGGATAAAATGGATGTAGACTGGATAAAAATGGATGTAGAGTATATAAATTGGATGTAGAGTATATAAAATGGATGTAGAGTGGATAAAAATGGATGTCGAGTGGATAAAATGGATGTAGAGTGGATACAAATGGATGTAGATTGGATAAAATGGATGTAGAGTTAATAAAAATGGATGTAGAGTGGATAAAATGGATGTAGATTGGATAAAATGGATGTAGAGTTAATAAAAATGGATGTAGAGTGCATAAAATGGATGTAGAGTTGATAAAAATGGATGTTGAGTGGATAAAATGGATATAAAGTCGATAAAAATGGATGTAGAGTGGATAAAATGGATGTAGAGTGGCTAAAATGGATGTAGAGTGGATAAAAATGGATGTAGAGTGGATAAAATGGACAAAGAGTGGATATAATGGATGTAGAGAGGATAAAATGGATGTAGAGTGGATAAAAATGGATGTAGAGTGGATAAAATGGATGTAGAGTGCATAAAAATGGATGTTGAGTGGATAAAATGGATGTAGAGTGGATAAAATGGATATAAAGTCGATAAAAATGGATGTAGAGTGGATAAAATGGATGTAGAGTGGCTAAAATGGATGTAGAGTGGATAAAATGGATGTAGAGTGGATAAAATGGACAAAGAGTGGATATAATGGATGTAGAGAGGATAAAATGGATGTAGAGTGGATAAAAATGGATGTAGAGTGGATAAAATGGATGTAGAGTGCATAAAAATGGATGTAGAGTGGATAAAATGGATGTAGAGTGGATAAAATGGACAAAGAGTGGATATAATGGATGTAGAGAGGATAAAATGGATGTAGAGTGGATAAAAATGGATGTAGAGTGGATAAAATGGATGTAGAGTGCATAAAAATGGATGTTGAGTGGATAAAATGGATGTAGAGTGGATAAAATGGATGCAGAGTGGATAAAAATAGATGTAGTGTGGATAAAATGGATGTAGAGTGGATAACAATGGATGTAGAGTGGATAAAATGGATGTAGTGTGGATAAAAATGGATGTAGAGTGGATAAAATGGATGTAGAGTGTATAAAATGGATGTAGAGTGAATAAAATGGATTTAGAGTGGATAAAATTGATGTAGAGTGTATAAAATGGATGTAGAGTGGATAAAAATGGATGTAGAGTGGATAAAAATGGATGTAGAATGGATAAAATGGATGTAGAGTGCATAAAAATGGATGTTGAGTGGATAAAATGGATGTAGAGTGGATAAAATGGATGTAAAGTGGATAAAAATGGATGTAGAGTGGATAAAATGGATGTAGAGTGGCTAAAATGGATGTAGAGTGGATAAAAATGGATGTAGAGAGGATAAAAATGGATGTAGAGTTGATCAAATGGATGTAAAGTGGATAAAATGGATGTAGAGTTAATAAAAATGGATGTAGAGTGGAAATAATGGATGTAGAGAGGATAAAATGGATGTAGAGTGGATAAAATGGATGTAGAGTTCATAAAAATGGATGTAGAGTGGATAAAAATGGATGTAGATTGGATAAAATGGATGTAGAGTGCATAAAAATGGATGTAGATTGGATAAAATGGATGTAGAGTTGATAAAATGGATATAGAGTTCATAAAAATGGATGTAGAGTGGATAAAAATGGATGTAGAGTTGATAAAATGGATGTAGAGTGGATAAAAATGGATGTAGAGTGGATAAAATGGATGTAGAGTGGATAAAAATGGATGTAGAGTGGATAAAATGGATGTAGAGTGGATAAAATGGACAAAGAGTGGATATAATGGATGTAGAGAGGATAAAATGGATGTAGAGTGGATAAAAATGGATATAGGGTAGATAAAATGGATCTAGAGTGGATAAAATGGATGTAGAGTGGATAAAAATGGATGTAGAGTGGATAAAAAAGGATGTAGAGTGGATGAAATGGATGTAGTGTGGATAAAACGGATGTAGAGTGGATAAAAATGGATGTAGAGTTGATAAAATGGATGTAGAGTGGATAAAAATGGATGTAGAGTGGATAAAATGGATGTAGAGTGCATAAAAATGGATGTAGAGTGGATAAAATGGATGTAGAGTGGATAAAATGGACAAAGAGTGGATATAATGGATGTAGAGAGGATAAAATGGATGTAGAGTGGATAAAAATGGATGTAGAGTGGATAAAATGGATGTAGAGTGCATAAAAATGGATGTTGAGTGGATAAAATGGATGTAGAGTGGATAAAATGGATATAAAGTCGATAAAAATGGATGTAGAGTGGATAAAATGGATGTAGAGTGGCTAAAATGGATGTAGAGTGGATAAAAATGGATGTGGAGTATATAAATTGGATGTAGAGTATTTAAAATGGATGTAGAGTGGATAAAAATGGATGTCGAGTGGATAAAATGAATGTAGAGTGGATAAAAATGGATGTGGATTGGATAAAATGGATGTAGAGTTAATAAAAATGGATGTAGAGTGGATAAAATGGATGTAGAGTTGATAAAAATGGATGTAGAGTGGATAAAAATGGATGTAGAGTGGATAAAATGGATGTAGAGTTGATAAAAATGGATGTGGAGTGGATAACAATGGATGTAGAGTGGATAAAATGGATGTAGAGTTGATAAAAATGGATGTAGAGTGGATAAAATGGATGTAGAGTAGATAAAATGGATGTAGAGCGGATAAATTGGATGTAGAGTTGATAAAAATGGATGTAGAGTGGATATAATGGATGTAGAGAGGATAAAATGGATGTAGAGTGGTTAAAATGGATGTAGAGTTGATAAAAATGGATGTAGAGTGGATATAATGGATGTAGAGAGGATAAAATGGATGTCGAGTGGATAAAATGGATGTAGAGTGGATGAAATGGATGTAGAGTGGGTAAAAATGGATGTAGATTGGATAAAATGGATGTAGACTGGATAAAAATGGATGTAGAGTATATAAATTGGATGTAGAGTATATAAAATGGATGTAGAGTGGATAAAAATGGATGTCGAGTGGATAAAATGGATGTAGAGTGGATAAAAATGGATGTAGATTGGATAAAATGGATGTAGAGTTAATAAAAATGGATGTAGAGTGGATAAAATGGATGTAGATTGGATAAAATGGATGTAGAGTTAATAAAAATGGATGTAGAGTGCATAAAATGGATGTAGAGTTGATAAAAATGGATGTGGAGTGGATAACAATGGATGTAGAGTGGATAAAATGGATGTAGAGTTTATAAAAATGGATGTAGAGTGGATACAATGGATGTAGAGTAGATAAAATGGATGTAGAGCGGATAAAATGGATGTAGAGTTGATAAAAATGGATGTAGAGTGGATATAATGGATGTAGAGAGGATAAAATGGATGTAGAGTGGTTAAAATGGATGTAGAGTGGATAAAAAAGGATGTAGAGTGGATAAAATGGATCTGGAGTGGATAAAATGGATGTAGAGCGGATAAAATGGATGTAGAGTTGATAAAAATGGATGTAGAGTGGATATAATGGATGTAGAGAGGATAAAATGGATGTAGAGTGGTTAAAATGGATGTAGAGTGGATAAAAACGGATGTAGAGTGGATAAAATGGATGTAGAGTGGATAAAAATGGATGTAGAGTGGATAAAATGGATGTAGAGTGCATAAAAATGGATGTAGAGTGGATAAAATGGATGTAGAGTGGATAAAATGGACAAAGAGTGGATATAATGGATGTAGAGAGGATAAAATGGATGTAGAGTGGATAAAAATGGATGTAGAGTGGATAAAATGGATGTAGAGTGCATAAAAATGGATGTTGAGTGGATAAAATGGATATAAAGTCGATAAAAATGTATGTAGAGTGGATAAAATGGATGTAGAGTGGCTAAAATGGATGTAGAGTGGATAAAAATGGATGTAGAGTGGATAAAATGGATGTAGAGTGCATAAAAATGGATGTAGAGTGGATACAATGGATTTGGAGTGGATAAAATGGACAAAGAGTGGATATAATGGATGTAGAGAGGATAAAATGGATGTAGAGTGGATAAAAATGGATGTAGAGTGGATAAAATGGATGTAGAGTGCATAAAAATGGATGTTGAGTGGATAAAATGGATGTAGAGTGGATAAAATGGATGTAGAGTAGATAAAATGGATGTAGAGTGGATAAAAATGGATGTCGAGTGGATAAAATGGATGTAGAGTGGATAAAAATGGATGTAGAGTGGATAAAAATGGATGTAGAATGGATAAAATGGATGTAGAGTGCGTAAAAATGGATGTTGAGTGGATAAAATGGATGTAGAGTGGATAAAATGGATGTAAAGTGGATAAAAATGGATGTAGAGTGGATAAAATGGATGTAGAGTGGCTAAAATGGATGTAGAGTGGATAAAAATGGATGTAGAGAGGATAAAAATGGATGTAGAGTTGATAAAATGGATGTAAAGTGGATAAAATGGATGTAGAGTTAATAAAAATGGATGTAGAGTGGAAATAATGGATGTAGAGAGGATAAAATGGATGTAGAGTGGATAAAATGGATGTAGAGTTCATAAAAATGGATGTAGAGTGGATAAAAATGGATGTAGATTGGATAAAATGGATGTAGAGTTGATAAAATGGATATAGAGTTCATAAAAATGGATGTAGAGTGGATAAAAATGGATGTATATTGGATAAAATGGATGTAGAGTGGATAAAAATGGATGTAGAGTGGATAAAAAAGGATGTAGAGTGGATAATGGATGTAGGGTGGATAAAACGGATGTAGAGTGGATAAAAATGGATGTAGAGTTGATAAAATGGATGTAGAGTGGATAAAAATAGATGTAGAGTGGATAAAATGGATGTAGAGTGCATAAAAATGGATGTAGAGTGGATAAAATGGATGTAGAGTGGATAAAATGGACAAAGAGTGGATATAATGGATGTAGAGAGGATAAAATGGATGTAGAGTGGATAAAAATGGATGTAGAGTGGATAAAATGGATGTAGAGTGCATAAAAATGGATGTTGAGTGGATAAAATGGATGTAGAGTGGATAAAATGGATATAAAGTCGATAAAAATGGATGTAGAGTGGATAAAATGGATGTAGAGTGGCTAAAATGGATGTAGAGTGGATAAAAATGGATGTAGAGTGGATAAAATGGATGTAGAGTGCATAAAAATGGATGTAGAGTGGATAAAATGGATGTAGAGTGGATAAAATGGACAAAGAGTGGATATAATGGATGTAGAGAGGATAAAATGGATGTAGAGTGGATAAAAATGGATGTAGAGTGGATAAAATGGATGTAGAGTGCATAAAAATGGATGTTGAGTGGATAAAATGGATGTAGAGTGGATAAAATGGATGTAGAGTGGATAAAATGGATGTAGAGTTGATAAAAATGGATGTCGAGTGGATAAAATGGATGTCGAGTGGATAAAATGGATGTAGAGTGGATAAAAATGGATGTAGAGTGGATAAAATGGATGTAGAGTAGATAAAATGGATGTAGAGCGGATAAATTGGATGTAGAGTTGATAAAAATGGATGTAGAGTGGATATAATGGATGTAGAGAGGATAAAATGGATGTAGAGTGGTTAAAATGGATGTAGAGTTGATAAAAATGGATGTAGAGTGGATAAAATGGATGTAGAGTAGATAAAATGGATGTAGAGCGGATAAATTGGATGTAGAGTTGATAAAAATGGATGTAGAGTGGATAAAATGGATGTAGAGTGGGTAAAAATGGATGTAGATTGGATAAAATGGATGTAGACTGGATAAAAATGGATGTAGAGTATATAAATTGGATGTAGAGTATATAAAATGGATGTAGAGTGGATAAAAATGGATGTCGAGTGGATAAAATGGATGTAGAGTGGATACAAATGGATGTAGATTGGATAAAATGGATGTAGAGTTAATAAAAATGGATGTAGAGTGGATAAAATGGATGTAGATTGGATAAAATGGATGTAGAGTTAATAAAAATGGATGTAGAGTGCATAAAATGGATGTAGAGTTGATAAAAATGGATGTTGAGTGGATAAAATGGATATAAAGTCGATAAAAATGGATGTAGAGTGGATAAAATGGATGTAGAGTGGCTAAAATGGATGTAGAGTGGATAAAAATGGATGTAGAGTGGATAAAATGGACAAAGAGTGGATATAATGGATGTAGAGAGGATAAAATGGATGTAGAGTGGATAAAAATGGATGTAGAGTGGATAAAATGGATGTAGAGTGCATAAAAATGGATGTTGAGTGGATAAAATGGATGTAGAGTGGATAAAATGGATATAAAGTCGATAAAAATGGATGTAGAGTGGATAAAATGGATGTAGAGTGGCTAAAATGGATGTAGAGTGGATAAAATGGATGTAGAGTGGATAAAATGGACAAAGAGTGGATATAATGGATGTAGAGAGGATAAAATGGATGTAGAGTGGATAAAAATGGATGTAGAGTGGATAAAATGGATGTAGAGTGCATAAAAATGGATGTAGAGTGGATAAAATGGATGTAGAGTGGATAAAATGGACAAAGAGTGGATATAATGGATGTAGAGAGGATAAAATGGATGTAGAGTGGATAAAAATGGATGTAGAGTGGATAAAATGGATGTAGAGTGCATAAAAATGGATGTTGAGTGGATAAAATGGATGTAGAGTGGATAAAATGGATGTAGAGTAGATAAAATGGATGTAGAGTGGATAAAAATGGATGTAGAGTGGATAAAATGGATGTAGAGTGCATAAAAATGGATGTTGAGTGGATAAAATGGATGTAGAGTGGATAAAATGGATGTAAAGTCGATAAAAATGGATGTAGAGTGGATAAAATGGATGTAGAGTGGCTAAAATGGATGTAGAGTGGATAAAAATGGATGTAGAGTGGATAAAATGGATGTAGAGTGCATAAAAATGGATGTAGAGTGGATAAAATGGATGTAGAGTGGATAAAATGGACAAAGAGTGGATATAATGGATGTAGAGAGGATAAAATGGATGTAGAGTGGATAAAAATGGATGTAGAGTGGATAAAATGGATGTAGAGTGCATAAAAATGGATGTTGAGTGGATAAAATGGATGTAGAGTTGATAAAAATGGATGTAGAGTGGGTAAAATGGATGTAGAGTAGATAAAATGGATGTAGAGTGGATAAAATGGATGTAGAGTTGATAAAATGGATGCAGAGTGGATAAAAATAGATGTAGTGTGGATAAAATGGATGTAGAGTGGATAACAATGGATGTAGAGTGGATAAAATGGATGTAGAGTGGATAAAAATGGATGTCGAGTGGATAAAATGGATGTCGAGTGGATAAAATGGATGTAGAGAGGATAAAAATGGATGTAGAGTGGATAAAATGGATGTAGAGTTGATAAAAATGGATGTAGAGTGGATAAAATGGATGTAGAGTAGATAAAATGGATGTAGAGTGGATAAAAATGGATGTCGAGTGGATAAAATGGATGTAGAGTGGATAAAATGGATGTAGAGTGGATAAAAATGGATGTAGAGTGGATAAAATGGATGTAGAGTGGATAAAAATGGATGTAGATTGGATAAAATGGATTTAGAGTGGATATAATGGATGTAGATTGGATAAAAATGGATGTAGTGTGGATAAAATGGATGTAGAGTGGATAAAAATGGATGTAGAGTGGATAAAATGGATGTAGAGTGGATAAAACGGATGTAGAGTGGATAAAAAGGATGTAGAGTGGATAAAATGGATGCAGAGTGGATAAAAATAGATGTAGTGTGGATAAAATGGATGTAGAGTGGATAACAATGGATGTAGAGTGGATAAAATGGATGTAGTGTGGATAAAAATGGATGTAGAGTGGATAAAATGGATGTAGAGTGTATAAAATGGATGTAGAGTGAATAAAATGGATTTAGAGTGGATAAAATTAATGTAGAGTGTATAAAATGGATGTAGAGTGGATAAAAATGGATGTAGAGTGGATAAAAATGGATGTAGAGTGGATAAAATGGATGTAGAGTGCATAAAAATGGATGTTGAGTGGATAAAATGGATGTAGAGTGGATAAAATGGATGTAAAGTGGATAAAAATGGATGTAGAGTGGATAAAATGGATGTAGAGTGGCTAAAATGGATGTAGAGTGGATAAAAATGGATGTAGAGAGGATAAAAATGGATGTAGAGTTGATAAAATAGATGTAAAGTGGATAAAATGGATGTAGAGTTAATAATAATGGATGTAGAGTGGAAATAATGGATGTAGAGAGGATAAAATGGATGTAGAGTGGATAAAATGGATGTAGAGTTCATAAAAATGGATGTAGAGTGGATAAAAATGGATGTAGAGTGGATAAAATGGATGTAGAGTTGATAAAATGGATATAGAGTTCATAAAAATGGATGTAGAGTGGATAAAAATGGATGTAGAGTTGATAAAATGGATGTAGAGTGGATAAAAATGGATGTAGAGTGGATAAAATGGATGTAGAGTGCATAAAAATGGATGTAGAGTGGATAAAATGGATGTAGAGTGGATAAAATGGACAAAGAGTGGATATAATGGATGTAGAGAGGATAAAATGGATGTAGAGTGGATAAAAATGGATGTAGAGTGGATAAAATGGATGTAGAGTGCATAAAAATGGATGTTGAGTGGATAAAATGGATGTAGAGTGGATAAAATGGATGTAGAGAGGATAAAAATGGATGTAGAGTGGATAAAATGGATGTAGAGTTGATAAAAATGGATGTAGAGTGTATAAAATGGATGTGGAGTAGATAAAATGGATGTAGAGTGGATAAAAATGGATGTCGAGTGGATAAAATGGATGTCGAGTGGATAAAAATGGATGTAGATTGGATAAAATGGATTTAGAGTGGATATAATGGATGTAGAATGGATAAAAATGGGTGTAGTGTGGATAAAATGGATGTAGAGTGGATAACAATGGATGTAGAGTGGATAAAATGGATGTAGTGTGGATAAAAATGGATGTAGAGTGGATAAAATGGATGTAGAGTGTATAAAATGGATGTAGAGTGAATAAAATGGATTTAGAGTGGATAAAATTGATGTAGAGTGTATAAAATGGATGTAGAGTGGATAAAAATGGATGTCGAGTGGATAAAATGAATGTAGAGTGGATAAAAATGGATGTGGATTGGATAAAATGGATGTAGAGTTAATAAAAATGGATGTAGAGTGGATAAAATGGATATAAAGTCGATAAAAATGGATGTAGAGTGGATAAAATGGATGTAGAGTGGCTAAAATGGATGTAGAGTGGATAAAAATGGATGTAGAGTGGATAAAAATGGATGTGGAGTATATAAATTGGATGTAGAGTATTTAAAATGGATGTAGAGTGGATAAAAATGGATGTCGAGTGGATAAAATGAATGTAGAGTGGATAAAAATGGATGTGGATTGGATAAAATGGATGTAGAGTTAATAAAAATGGATGTAGAGTGGTTAAAATGGATGTAGAGTTGATAAAAATGGATGTAGAGTGGATACAAATGGATGTAGAGTGGATAAAATGGATGTAGAGTTGATAAAAATGGATGTGGAGTGGATAACAATGGATGTAGAGTGGATAAAATGGATGTAGAGTTGATAAAAATGGATGTAGAGTGGATACAATGGATGTAGAGTAGATAAAATGGATGTAGAGCGGATAAATTGGATGTAGAGTTGATAAAAATGGATGTAGAGTGGATATAATGGATGTAGAGAGGATAAAATGGATGTAGAGTGGTTAAAATGGATGTAGAGTTGATAAAAATGGATGTAGAGTGGATATAATGGATGTAGAGAGGATAAAATGGATGTCGAGTGGATAAAATGGATGTAGAGTGGATAAAATGGATGTAGAGTGGGTAAAAATGGATGTAGATTGGATAAAATGGATGTAGACTGGATAAAAATGGATGTAGAGTATATAAATTGGATGTAGAGTATATAAAATGGATGTAGAGTGGATAAAAATGGATGTCGAGTGGATAAAATGGATGTAGAGTGGATAAAAATGGATGTAGATTGGATAAAATGGATGTAGAGTTAATAAAAATGGATGTAGAGTGGATAAAATGGATGTAGATTGGATAAAATGGATGTAGAGTTAATAAAAATGGATGTAGAGTGCATAAAATGGATGTAGAGTTGATAAAAATGGATGTGGAGTGGATAACAATGGATGTAGAGTGGATAAAATGGATGTAGAGTTTATAAAAATGGCTGTAGAGTGGATACAATGGATGTAGAGTAGATAAAATGGATGTAGAGCGGATAAAATGGATGTAGAGTTAATAATAATGGATGTAGAGTGGAAATAATGGATGTAGAGAGGATAAAATGGATGTAGAGTGGATAAAATGGATGTAGAGTTCATAAAAATGGATGTAGAGTGGATAAAAATGGATGTAGAGTGGATAAAATGGATGTAGAGTTGATAAAATGGATATAGAGTTCATAAAAATGGATGTAGAGTGGATAAAAATGGATGTAGAGTTGATAAAATGGATGTAGAGTGGATAAAAATGGATGTAGAGTGGATAAAATGGATGTAGAGTGCATAAAAATGGATGTAGAGTGGATAAAATGGATGTAGAGTGGATAAAATGGACAAAGAGTGGATATAATGGATGTAGAGAGGATAAAATGGATGTAGAGTTCATAAAAATGGATGTAGAGTGGATAAAAATGGATGTAGATTGGATAAAATGGATGTAGAGTGCATAAAAATGGATGTAGATTGGATAAAATGGATGTAGAGTTGATAAAATGGATATAGAGTTCATAAAAATGGATGTAGAGTGGATAAAAATGGATGTAGAGTTGATAAAATGGATGTAGAGTGGATAAAAATGGATGTAGAGTGGATAAAATGGATGTAGAGTGCATAAAAATGGATGTAGAGTGGATAAAATGGATGTAGAGTGGATAAAATGGACAAAGAGTGGATATAATGGATGTAGAGAGGATAAAATGGATGTAGAGTGGATAAAAATGGATGTAGAGTGGATAAAATGGATGTAGAGTGCATAAAAATGGATGTAGAGTGGATAAAATGGATGTAGAGTGGATAAAATGGACAAAGAGTGGATATAATGGATGTAGAGAGGATAAAATGGATGTAGAGTGGATAAAAATGGATGTAGAGTGGATAAAATGGATGTAGAGTGCATAAAAATGGATGTTGAGTGGATAAAATGGATGTAGAGTGGATAAAATGGATGTAGAGTAGATAAAATGGATGTAGAGTGGATAAAAATGTATGTCGAGTGGATAAAATGGATGTCGAGTGGATAAAATGGATGTAGAGTGGATAAAAATGGATGTAGAGTGGATAAAATGGATGTAGAGTGGATAAAAATGGATGTAGATTGGATAAAATGGATGTAGAGTGGATAAAAATGGATGTAGAGTATATAAAGTGGATGTAGAGTATATAAAATGGATGTAGAGTGGATAAAAATGGATGTCGAGTGGATAAAATGAATGTAGAGTTAATAAAAATGGATGTAGAGTGGATAAAATGGATGTAGAGTTGATAAAAATGGATGTAGAGTGGATAAAAATGGATGTAGAGTGGATAAAATGGATGTAGAGTTGATAAAAATGGATGTGGAGTGGATAACAATGGATGTAGAGTGGATAAAATGGATGTAGAGTTGATAAAAATGGATGTAGAGTGGATACAATGGATGTAGAGTAGATAAAATGGATGTAGAGTGGATAAAATGGATGTAGAGTTGATAAAAATGGATGTAGAGTGGATATAATGGATGTAGAGAGGATAAAATGGATGTAGAGTGGTTAAAATGGATGTAGAGTTGATAAAAATGGATGTAGAGTGGATATAATGGATGTAGAGAGGATAAAATGGATGTCGAGTGGATAAAATGGATGTAGAGTGGATAAAAATGGATGTAGATTGGATAAAATGGATGTAGACTGGATAAAAATGGATGTAGAGTATATAAATTGGATGTAGAGTATATAAAATGAATGTAGAGTGGATAAAAATGGATGTCGAGTGGATAAAATGGATGTAGAGTGGATAAAAATGGATGTAGATTGGATAAAATGGATGTAGAGTTAATAAAAATGGATGTAGAGTGGATAAAAAAGGATGTAGAGTGGATAAAATGGATGTAGAGTGGATAAAATGGATGTAGAGTGGATAAAATGGATGTAGAGTTGATAAAAATGGATGTAGAGTGGATAAAATGGATGTAGAGAGGATAAAATGGATGTAGAGTGGTTAAAATGGATGTAGAGTGGATAAAAACGGATGTAGAGTGGATAAAATGGATGTAGAGTGGATAAAATGGTTGTAGAGTGGATAAAATGGATGTAGAGTTGATAAAAATGGATGAAGAGTGGATAAAATGGACGTAGAGTGAATAAACTGGATGTAGAGTTGATAAAAATGGATGTAGAGTGGATATAATTGATGTAGAGAGGATAAAAAGGATGTAGAGTGGATAAAAATGGATGTAGAGAGGATAAAATGGATGTAGAGTTGATAAAATGGATGTAGAGTTCATAAAAATGGATGTAGAGTGGATAAAAATGGATGTAGAGTGGATAAAAATGGATGTAGAGTGGATAAAATGGATGTAGAGTGGATAAAAATGGATGTAGAGTGGATAAAATGGATGTAGAGAGAATAACATGCATGTAGAGTGGATAAAATGGATGTAGAGTGGATAAAATGGATGTAGAGTTCATAAAAATGGATGTAGAGTGGATAAAAATGGATGTAGAGTGGATAAAAATGGATGTAGAGTGGATAAAATGGATGTAGAGTGGATAAAAATGGATGTAGAGTGGATAAAAATGGATTTAGAGTGGATATAATGGATGTAGAATAGATAAAAATGGATGTAGTGTGGATAAAATGGATGTAGAGTGGATAAAAATGGATGTAGAGTGGATAAAATGGATGTAGAGTGGATAAAACGGATGTAGAGTGGATAAAAAGGATGTAGAGTGGATAAAATGGATGCAGAGTGGATAAAAATAGATGTAGTGTGGATAAAATGGATGTAGAGTGGATAACAATGGATGTAGAGTGGATAAAATGGATGTAGAGTGGATAAAAATGGATGTAGAGTGGATAAAATGGATGTAGAGTGTATAAAATGGATGTAGAGTGAATAAAATGGATGTAGAGTGGATAAAATTGATGTAGAGTGTATAAAATGGATGTAGAGTGGATAAAAATGGATATAGAGTGGATAAAAATGGATGTAGATTGGATAAAATGGATGTAGAGTGGATAAAATGGATGTAGAGTTGATAAAATGGATGTAAAGTGGATAAAATGGATGTAGAGTTAATAAAATTGGATGTAGAGTGGATAAAATGGATGTAGAGTTGATAAAAATGGATGTAGAGTGGATAAAAATGGATGTAGATTGGATAAAATGGATGTGGAGTGGATAAAAATGGATGTAGAGTATATAAATTGGTAGTAGAGTATATAAAATGGATGTAGAGTGGATAAAAATGGATGTAGAGTGGATAAAATGGATGTAGAGTGGATAAAATGGACAAAGAGTGGATATAATGGATGTAGAGGGGATAAAATGGATGTAGAGTGGATAAAAATGGATGTAGAGTGGATAAAATGGATGTAGAGTGCATAAAAATGGATGTAGAGTGGATAAAATGGATGTAGAGTGGATAAAATGGACAAAGAGTGGATATAATGGATGTAGAGAGGATAAAATGGATGTAGAGTGGATAAAAATGGATGTAGAGTGGATAAAACGGATGTAGAGTGGATAAAAATGGATGTAGAGTTGATAAAATGGATGTAGAGTGGATAAAAATGGATGTAGAGTGGATAAAATGGATGTAGAGTGCATAAAAATGGATGTTGAGTGGATAAAATGGATGTAGAGTGGATAAAATGGATGTAAAGTCGATAAAACTGGATGTAGAGTGGATAAAATGGATGTAGAGTGGCTAAAATGGATGTAGAGTGGATAAAAATGGATGTAGAGTGGATAAAATGGATGTAGAGTCGATAAAATGGATGTAGAGTGGATAAAAATGGATGTAGAGTGGATAAAATGGATGTAGAGTGGATAAAAATGGATGTAGAGAGGATAAAATGGATGTAGAGTGGATAAAAATGGATGTAGACTGGATAAAAATGGATGTAGAGTATATAAATTGGATGTAGAGTATATAAAATGTATGTAGAGTGGATAAAAATGGATGTCGAGTGGATAAAATGGATGTAGAGTGGATAAAAATGGATGTAGATTGGATAAAATGGATGTAGAGTTAATAAAAATGGATGTAGAGTGGATAAAATGGATGTAGATTGGATCAAATGGATGTAGAGTTAATAAAAATGGATGTAGAGTGCATAAAATGGATGTAGAGTTGATAAAATGGATGTAGAGCGGATAAAATGGATGTAGAGTTGATAAAAATGGATGTAGAGTGGATATAATGGATGTAGAGAGGATAAAATGGATGTAGAGTGGTTAAAATGGATGTAGAGTTGATAAAAATGGATGTAGAGTGGATATAATGGATGTAGAGAGGATAAAATGGATGTCGAGTGGATAAAATGGATGTAGAGTGGATAAAAATGGATGTAGAGTGGATAAAATGGATGTAGAGCGGATAAAAATGGATGTAGATTGGATAAAATGGATGTAGACTGGATAAAAATGGATGTAGAGTATATAAATTGGATGTAGAGTATATAAAATGGATGTAGAGTGGATAAAAATGGATGTCGAGTGGATAAAATGGATGTAGAGTGGATAAAAATGGATGTAGATTGGATAAAATGGATGTAGAGTTAATAAAAATGGATGTAGAGTGGATAAAATGGATGTAGATTGGATAAAATGGATGTAGAGTTAATAAAAATGGATGTAGAGTGCATAAAATGGATGTAGAGTTGATAAAAATGGATGTGGAGTGGATAACAATGGATGTAGAGTGGATAAAATGGATGTAGAGTTCATAAAAATGGATGTAGAGAGGATAAAATGGATGTAGAGTGGTTAAAATGGATGTAGAGTGGATAAAAAAGGATGTAGAGTGGATAAAATGGATGTAGAGTGGATAAAATGGATGTAGAGCGGATAAAATGGATGTAGAGTTGATAAAAATGGATGTAGAGTGGATATAATGGATGTAGAGAGGATAAAATGGATGTAGAGTGGTTAAAATGGATGTAGAGTGGATAAAAACGGATGTAGAGTGGATAAAATGGATGTAGAGTGGATAAAATGGATGTAGAGTGGATAAAAATGGATGTAGACTGGATAAAAATGGATGTAGAGTATATAAATTGGATGTAGAGTATATAAAATGTATGTAGAGTGGATAAAAATGGATGTCGAGTGGATAAAATGGATGTAGAGTGGATAAAAATGGATGTAGATTGGATAAAATGGATGTAGAGTTAATAAAAATGGATGTAGAGTGGATAAAATGGATGTAGATTGGATCAAATGGATGTAGAGTTAATAAAAATGGATGTAGAGTGCATAAAATGGATGTAGAGTTGATAAAATGGATGTAGAGCGGATAAAATGGATGTAGAGTTGATAAAAATGGATGTAGAGTGGATATAATGGATGTAGAGAGGATAAAATGGATGTAGAGTGGTTAAAATGGATGTAGAGTTGATAAAAATGGATGTAGAGTGGATATAATGGATGTAGAGAGGATAAAATGGATGTCGAGTGGATAAAATGGATGTAGAGTGGATAAAAATGGATGTAGAGTGGATAAAATGGATGTAGAGCGGATAAAAATGGATGTAGATTGGATAAAATGGATGTAGACTGGATAAAAATGGATGTAGAGTATATAAATTGGATGTAGAGTATATAAAATGGATGTAGAGTGGATAAAAATGGATGTCGAGTGGATAAAATGGATGTAGAGTGGATAAAAATGGATGTAGATTGGATAAAATGGATGTAGAGTTAATAAAAATGGATGTAGAGTGGATAAAATGGATGTAGATTGGATAAAATGGATGTAGAGTTAATAAAAATGGATGTAGAGTGCATAAAATGGATGTAGAGTTGATAAAAATGGATGTGGAGTGGATAACAATGGATGTAGAGTGGATAAAATGGATGTAGAGTTCATAAAAATGGATGTAGAGTGGATACAATGGATGTAGAGTAGATAAAATGGATGTAGAGCGGATAAAATGGATGTAGAGTTGATAAAAATGGATGTAGAGTGGATATAATGGATGTAGAGAGGATAAAATGGATGTAGAGTGGTTAAAATGGATGTAGAGTGGATAAAAAAGGATGTAGAGTGGATAAAATGGATGTAGAGTGGATAAAATGGATGTAGAGCGGATAAAATGGATGTAGAGTTGATAAAAATGGATGTAGAGTGGATATAATGGATGTAGAGAGGATAAAATGGATGTAGAGTGGTTAAAATGGATGTAGAGTGGATAAAAACGGATGTAGAGTGGATAAAATGGATGTAGAGTGGATAAAATGGTTGTAGAGTGGATAAAATGGATGTAGAGTTGATAAAAATGGATGAAGAGTGGATAAAATGGACGTAGAGTGAATAAACTGGATGTAGAGTTGATAAAAATGGATGTAGAGTGGATATAATTGATGTAGAGAGGATAAAAAGGATGTAGAGTGGATAAAAATGGATGTAGAGAGGATAAAATGGATGTAGAGTTGATAAAATGGATGTAGAGTTCATAAAAATGGATGTAGAGTGGATAAAAATGGATGTAGAGTGGATAAAAATGGATGTAGAGTGGATAAAATGGATGTAGAGTGGATAAAAATGGATGTAGAGTGGATAAAATGGATGTAGAGAGAATAACATGCATGTTGAGTGGATAAAATGGATGTAGAGTGGATAAAATGGATGTAGAGTGGATAAAAATGGATTTAGAGTGGATATAATGGATGTAGAATAGATAAAAATGGATGTAGTGTGGATAAAATGGATGTAGAGTGGATAAAAATGGATGTAGAGTGGATAAAATGGATGTAGAGTGGATAAAACGGATGTAGAGTGGATAAAAAGGATGTAGAGTGGATAAAATGGATGCAGAGTGGATAAAAATAGATGTAGTATGGATAAAATGGATGTAGAGTGGATAACAATGGATGTAGAGTGGATAAAATGGATGTAGAGTGGATAAAAATGGATGTAGAGTGGCTAAAATGGATGTAGAGTGGATAAAAATGGATGTAGAGAGGATAAAAATGGATGTAGAGTTGATAAAATGGATGTAAAGTGGATAAAATGGATGTAGAGTTAATAAAAATGGATGTAGAGTGGAAATAATGGATGTAGAGAGGATAAAATGGATGTAGAGTGGATAAAATGGATGTAGAGTTCATAAAAATGGATGTAGAGTGGATAAAAATGGATGTAGATTGGATAAAATGGATGTAGAGTTGATAAAATGGATATAGAGTTCATAAAAATGGATGTAGAGTGGATAAAAATGGATGTATATTGGATAAAATGGATGTAGAGTGGATAAAAATGGATGTAGAGTGGATAAAAATGGATATAGGGTAGATAAAATGGATCTAGAGTGGATAAAATGGATGTAGAGTGGATAAAAATGGATGTAGAGTGGATAAAAAAGGATGTAGAGTGGATAATGGATGTAGGGTGGATAAAACGGATGTAGAGTGGATAAAAATGGATGTAGAGTTGATAAAATGGATGTAGAGTGGATAAAAATAGATGTAGAGTGGATAAAATGGATGTAGAGTGCATAAAAATGGATGTAGAGTGGATAAAATGGATGTAGAGTGGATAAAATGGACAAAGAGTGGATATAATGGATGTAGAGAGGATAAAATGGATGTAGAGTGGATAAAAATGGATGTAGAGTGGATAAAATGGATGTAGAGTGCATAAAAATGGATGTTGAGTGGATAAAATGGATGTAGAGTGGATAAAATGGATATAAAGTCGATAAAAATGGATGTAGAGTGGATAAAATGGATGTAGAGTGGCTAAAATGGATGTAGAGTGGATAAAAATGGATGTAGAGTGGATAAAATGGATGTAGAGTGCATAAAAATGGATGTAGAGTGGATAAAATGGATGTAGAGTGGATAAAATGGACAAAGAGTGGATATAATGGATGTAGAGAGGATAAAATGGATGTAGAGTGGATAAAAATGGATGTAGAGTGGATAAAATGGATGTAGAGTGCATAAAAATGGATGTTGAGTGGATAAAATGGATGTAGAGTGGATAAAATGGATGTAGAGTGGATAAAATGGATGTAGAGTTGATAAAAATGGATGTCGAGTGGATAAAATGGATGTCGAGTGGATAAAATGGATGTAGAGTGGATAAAAATGGATGTAGAGTGGATAAAATGGATGTAGAGTAGATAAAATGGATGTAGAGCGGATAAATTGGATGTAGAGTTGATAAAAATGGATGTAGAGTGGATATAATGGATGTAGAGAGGATAAAATGGATGTAGAGTGGTTAAAATGGATGTAGAGTTGATAAAAATGGATGTAGAGTGGATATAATGGATGTAGAGAGGATAAAATGGATGTCGAGTGGATAAAATGGATGTAGAGTGGATAAAAATGGATGTAGAGTGGATAAAATGGATGTAGAGTGGGTAAAAATGGATGTAGATTGGATAAAATGGATGTAGACTGGATAAAAATGGATGTAGAGTATATAAATTGGATGTAGAGTATATAAAATGGATGTAGAGTGGATAAAAATGGATGTCGAGTGGATAAAATGGATGTAGAGTGGATACAAATGGATGTAGATTGGATAAAATGGATGTAGAGTTAATAAAAATGGATGTAGAGTGGATAAAATGGATGTAGATTGGATAAAATGGATGTAGAGTTAATAAAAATGGATGTAGAGTGCATAAAATGGATGTAGAGTTGATAAAAATGGATGTTGAGTGGATAAAATGGATATAAAGTCGATAAAAATGGATGTAGAGTGGATAAAATGGATGTAGAGTGGCTAAAATGGATGTAGAGTGGATAAAAATGGATGTAGAGTGGATAAAATGGATGTAGAGTGCATAAAAATGGATGTAGAGTGGATAAAATGGATGTAGAGTGGATAAAATGGACAAAGAGTGGATATAATGGATGTAGAGAGGATAAAATGGATGTAGAGTGGATAAAAATGGATGTAGAGTGGATAAAATGGATGTAGAGTGCATAAAAATGGATGTAGAGTGGATAAAATGGATGTAGAGTGGATAAAATGGACAAAGAGTGGATATAATGGATGTAGAGAGGATAAAATGGATGTAGAGTGGATAAAAATGGATGTAGAGTGGATAAAATGGATGTAGAGTGCATAAAAATGGATGTTGAGTGGATAAAATGGATGTAGAGTGGATAAAATGGATGTAGAGAGGATAAAATGGATATAGAGTGGATAAAAATGGATGTAGAGTGGCTAAAATGGATGTAGAGTGGATAAAAATGGATGTAGAGAGGATAAAAATGGATGTAGAGTTGATAAAATGGATGTAAAGTGGATAAAATGGATGTAGAGTTAATAAAAATGGATGTAGAGTGGAAATAATGGATGTAGAGAGGATAAAATGGATGTAGAGTGGATAAAATGGATGTAGAGTTCATAAAAATGGATGTAGAGTGGATAAAAATGGATGTAGATTGGATAAAATGGATGTAGAGTTGATAAAATGGATATAGAGTTCATAAAAATGGATGTAGAGTGGATAAAAATGGATGTATATTGGATAAAATGGATGTAGAGTGGATAAAAATGGATGTAGAGTTGATAAAATGGATGTAGAGTGGATAAAAATAGATGTAGAGTGGATAAAATGGATGTAGAGTGCATAAAAATGGATGTAGAGTGGATAAAATGGATGTAGAGTGGATAAAATGGACAAAGAGTGGATATAATGGATGTAGAGAGGATAAAATGGATGTAGAGTGGATAAAAATGGATGTAGAGTGGATAAAATGGATGTAGAGTGCATAAAAATGGATGTTGAGTGGATAAAATGGATGTAGAGTGGATAAAATGGATATAAAGTCGATAAAAATGGATGTAGAGTGGATAAAATGGATGTAGAGTGGCTAAAATGGATGTAGAGTGGATAAAAATGGATGTAGAGTGGATAAAATGGATGTAGAGTGCATAAAAATGGATGTAGAGTGGATAAAATGGATGTAGAGTGGATAAAATGGACAAAGAGTGGATATAATGGATGTAGAGAGGATAAAATGGATGTAGAGTGGATAAAAATGGATGTAGAGTGGATAAAATGGATGTAGAGTGCATAAAAATGGATGTTGAGTGGATAAAATGGATGTAGAGTGGATAAAATGGATGTAGAGTGGATAAAATGGATGTAGAGTTGATAAAAATGGATGTCGAGTGGATAAAATGGATGTCGAGTGGATAAAATGGATGTAGAGTGGATAAAAATGGATGTAGAGTGGATAAAATGGATGTAGAGTAGATAAAATGGATGTAGAGCGGATAAATTGGATGTAGAGTTGATAAAAATGGATGTAGAGTGGATATAATGGATGTAGAGAGGATAAAATGGATGTAGAGTGGTTAAAATGGATGTAGAGTTGATAAAAATGGATGTAGAGTGGATATAATGGATGTAGAGAGGATAAAATGGATGTCGAGTGGATAAAATGGATGTAGAGTGGATAAAAATGGATGTAGAGTGGATAAAATGGATGTAGAGTGGGTAAAAATGGATGTAGATTGGATAAAATGGATGTAGACTGGATAAAAATGGATGTAGAGTATATAAATTGGATGTAGAGTATATAAAATGGATGTAGAGTGGATAAAAATGGATGTCGAGTGGATAAAATGGATGTAGAGTGGATACAAATGGATGTAGATTGGATAAAATGGATGTAGAGTTAATAAAAATGGATGTAGAGTGGATAAAATGGATGTAGATTGGATAAAATGGATGTAGAGTTAATAAAAATGGATGTAGAGTGCATAAAATGGATGTAGAGTTGATAAAAATGGATGTTGAGTGGATAAAATGGATATAAAGTCGATAAAAATGGATGTAGAGTGGATAAAATGGATGTAGAGTGGCTAAAATGGATGTAGAGTGGATAAAAATGGATGTAGAGTGGATAAAATGGATGTAGAGTGCATAAAAATGGATGTAGAGTGGATAAAATGGATGTAGAGTGGATAAAATGGACAAAGAGTGGATATAATGGATGTAGAGAGGATAAAATGGATGTAGAGTGGATAAAAATGGATGTAGAGTGGATAAAATGGATGTAGAGTGCATAAAAATGGATGTAGAGTGGATAAAATGGATGTAGAGTGGATAAAATGGACAAAGAGTGGATATAATGGATGTAGAGAGGATAAAATGGATGTAGAGTGGATAAAAATGGATGTAGAGTGGATAAAATGGATGTAGAGTGCATAAAAATGGATGTTGAGTGGATAAAATGGATGTAGAGTGGATAAAATGGATGTAGAGAGGATAAAATGGATATAGAGTGGATAAAAATGGATGTAGAGTGGCTAAAATGGATGTAGAGTGGATAAAAATGGATGTAGAGAGGATAAAAATGGATGTAGAGTTGATAAAATGGATGTAAAGTGGCTAAAATGGATGTAGAGTTAATAAAAATGGATGTAGAGTGGAAATAATGGATGTAGAGAGGATAAAATGGATGTAGAGTGGATAAAATGGATGTAGAGTTCATAAAAATGGATGTAGAGTGGATAAAAATGGATGTAGATTGGATAAAATGGATGTAGAGTTGATAAAATGGATATAGAGTTCATAAAAATGGATGTAGAGTGGATAAAAATGGATGTATATTGGATAAAATGGATGTAGAGTGGATAAAAATGGATGTAGAGTGGATAAAAATGGATATAGGGTAGATAAAATGGATCTAGAGTGGATAAAATGGATGTAGAGTGGATAAAAATGGATGTAGAGTGGATAAAAAAGGATGTAGAGTGGATAATGGATGTAGAGTGGATAAAATGGATGTAGAGTGGATAAAAATGGATGTAGAGTTGATAAAATGGATGTAGAGTGGATAAAAATAGATGTAGAGTGGATAAAATGGATGTAGAGTGCATAAAAATGGATGTAGAGTGGATAAAATGGATGTAGAGTGGATAAAATGGACAAAGAGTGGATATAATGGATGTAGAGAGGATAAAATGGATGTAGAGTGGATAAAAATGGATGTAGAGTGGATAAAATGGATGTAGAGTGCATAAAAATGGATGTTGAGTGGATAAAATGGATGTAGAGTGGATAAAATGGATATAAAGTCGATAAAAATGGATGTAGAGTGGATAAAATGGATGTAGAGTGGCTAAAATGGATGTAGAGTGGATAAAAATGGATGTAGAGTGGATAAAATGGATGTAGAGTGCATAAAAATGGATGTAGAGTGGATAAAATGGATGTAGAGTGGATAAAATGGACAAAGAGTGGATATAATGGATGTAGAGAGGATAAAATGGATGTAGAGTGGATAAAAATGGATGTAGAGTGGATAAAATGGATGTAGAGTGCATAAAAATGGATGTTGAGTGGATAAAATGGATGTAGAGTGGATAAAATGGATGTAGAGTGGATAAAATGGATGTAGAGTTGATAAAAATGGATGTCGAGTGGATAAAATGGATGTCGAGTGGATAAAATGGATGTAGAGTGGATAAAAATGGATGTAGAGTGGATAAAATGGATGTAGAGTAGATAAAATGGATGTAGAGCGGATAAATTGGATGTAGAGTTGATAAAAATGGATGTAGAGTGGATATAATGGATGTAGAGAGGATAAAATGGATGTAGAGTGGTTAAAATGGATGTAGAGTTGATAAAAATGGATGTAGAGTGGATATAATGGATGTAGAGAGGATAAAATGGATGTCGAGTGGATAAAATGGATGTAGAGTGGATAAAAATGGATGTAGAGTGGATAAAATGGATGTAGAGTGGGTAAAAATGGATGTAGATTGGATAAAATGGATGTAGACTGGATAAAAATGGATGTAGAGTATATAAATTGGATGTAGAGTATATAAAATGGATGTAGAGTGGATAAAAATGGATGTCGAGTGGATAAAATGGATGTAGAGTGGATACAAATGGATGTAGATTGGATAAAATGGATGTAGAGTTAATAAAAATGGATGTAGAGTGGATAAAATGGATGTAGATTGGATAAAATGGATGTAGAGTTAATAAAAATGGATGTAGAGTGCATAAAATGGATGTAGAGTTGATAAAAATGGATGTTGAGTGGATAAAATGGATGTAGAGAGGATAAAATGGATGTAGAGTGGATAAAAATGGATGTAGACTGGATAAAAATGGATGTAGAGTATATAAATTGGATGTAGAGTATATAAAATGTATGTAGAGTGGATAAAAATGGATGTCGAGTGGATAAAATGGATGTAGAGTGGATAAAAATGGATGTAGATTGGATAAAATGGATGTAGAGTTAATAAAAATGGATGTAGAGTGGATAAAATGGATGTAGATTGGATCAAATGGATGTAGAGTTAATAAAAATGGATGTAGAGTGCATAAAATGGATGTAGAGTTGATAAAATGGATGTAGAGCGGATAAAATGGATGTAGAGTTGATAAAAATGGATGTAGAGTGGATATAATGGATGTAGAGAGGATACAAATGGATGTAGAGTGGATAAAATGGATGTAGAGTTGATAAAAATGGATGTGGAGTGGATAACAATGGATGTAGAGTGGATAAAATGGATGTAGAGTTGATAAAAATGGATGTAGAGTGGATACAATGGATGTAGAGTAGATAAAATGGATGTAGAGCGGATAAAATGGATGTAGAGTTGATAAAAATGGATGTAGAGTGGATATAATGGATGTAGAGAGGATAAAATGGATGTAGAGTGGTTAAAATGGATGTAGAGTTGATAAAAATGGATGTAGAGTGGATATAATGGATGTAGAGAGGATAAAATGGATGTCGAGTGGATAAAATGGATGTAGAGTGGATAAAAATGGATGTAGATTGGATAAAATGGATGTAGACTGGATAAAAATGGATGTAGAGTATATAAATTGGATGTAGAGTATATAAAATGGATGTAGAGTGGATAAAAATGGATGTCGAGTGGATAAAAATGGATGTAGAGTGGATAAAATGGATGTAGAGTGGATAAAAATGGATGTAGAGTGGATAAAATGGATGTAGAGAGAATAACATGCATGTAGAGTGGATAAAATGGATGTAGAGTGGATAAAATGGATGTAGAATGGATAAAAATGGATTTAGAGTGGATATAATGGATGTAGAATAGATAAAAATGGATGTAGTGTGGATAAAATGGATGTAGAGTGGATAAAAATGGATGTAGAGTGGATAAAATGGATGTAGAGTGGATAAAATGGATGCAGAGTGGATAAAAATAGATGTAGTGTGGATAAAATGGATGTAGAGTGGATAACAATGGATGTAGAGTGGATAAAATGGATGTAGAGTGGATAAAAATGGATGTAGAGTGGATAAAATGGATGTAGAGTGTATAAAATGGATGTAGAGTGAATAAAATGGATGTAGAGTGGATAAAATTGATGTAGAGTGTATAAAATGGATGTAGAGTGGATAAAAATGGATATAGAGTGGATAAAAATGGATGTAGATTGGATAAAATGGATGTAGAGTGGATAAAATGGATGTAGAGTTGATAAAATGGATGTAAAGTGGATAAAATGGATGTAGAGTTAATAAAATTGGATGTAGAGTGGATAAAATGGATGTAGAGTTGATAAAAATGGATGTAGAGTGGATAAAAATGGATGTAGATTGGATAAAATGGATGTAGAGTGGATAAAAATGGATGTAGAGTATATAAATTGGATGTAGAGTATATAAAATGGATGTAGAGTGGATAAAAATGGATGTAGAGTGGATAAAATGGATGTAGAGTGGATAAAAATGGATGTAGAGAGGATAAAATGGATGTAGAGTGGATAAAAATGGATGTAGACTGGATAAAAATGGATGTAGAGTATATAAATTGGATGTAGAGAGGATAAAAATGGATGTAGAGTGGATAAAATGGATGTAGAGTTGATAAAAATGGATGTAGAGTGTATAAAATGGATGTAGAGTAGATAAAATGGATGTAGAGTGGATAAAAATGGATGTCGAGTGGATAAAATGGATGTCGAGTGGATAAAAATGGATGTAGAATGGATAAAATGGATTTAGAGTGGATATAATGGATGTAGAATGGATAAAAATGGATGTAGAGTGGATAAAATGGACAAAGAGTGGATATAATGGATGTAGAGAGGATAAAATGGATGTAGAGTGGATAAAAATGGATGTAGAGTGGATAAAAAAGGATGTAGAGTGGATGAAATGGATGTAGGGTGGATAAAACGGATGTAGAGTGGATAAAAATGGATGTAGAGTTGATAAAATGGATGTAGAGTGGATAAAAATGGATGTAGAGTGGATAAAATGGATGTAGAGTGCATCAAAATGGATATTGAGTGGATAAAATGGATGTAGAGTGGATAAAATGGATGTAAAGTCGATAAAAATGAATGTAGAGTGGATAAAATGGATGTAGAGTGGCTAAAATGGATGTAGAGTGGATAAAAATGGATGTAGAGTGGATAAAATGGATGTAGAGTCGATAAAATGGATGTAGAGTGGATAAAAATGGATGTAGAGTGGATAAAATGGATGTAGAGTGGATAAAAATGGATGTAGAGTGGATAAAATGGATGTAGAGTGCATAAAAATGGATGTTGAGTGGATAAAATGGATGTAGAGTGGATAAAATGGATGTAGAGAGGATAAAAATGGATGTAGAGTGGATAAAATGGATGTAGAGTTGATAAAAATGGATGTAGAGTGTATAAAATGGATGTAGAGTAGATAAAATGGATGTAGAGTGGATAAAAATGGATGTCGAGTGGATAAAATGGATGTCGAGTGGATAAAAATGGATGTAGATTGGATAAAATGGATTTAGAGTGGATATAATGGATGTAGAATGGATAAAAATGGATGTAGTGTGGATAAAATGGATGTAGAGTGGATAAAAATGGATGTAGAGTGGATAAAATGGATGTAGAGTGGATAAAACGGATATAGAGTGGATAAAAAGGATGTAGAGTGGATAAAATGGATGCAGAGTGGATAAAAATAGATGTAGTGTGGATAAAATGGATGTAGAGTGGATAACAATGGATGTAGAGTGGATAAAATGGATGTAGTGTGGATAAAAATGGATGTAGAGTGGATAAAATGGATGTAGAGTGTATAAAATGGATGTAGAGTGAATAAAATGGATTTAGAGTGGATAAAATTGATGTAGAGTGTATAAAATGGATGTAAAGTGGATAAAAATGGATGTAGAGTGGATAAAAATGGATGTAGAATGGATAAAATGGATGTAGAGTGCATAAAAATGGATGTTGAGTGGATAAAATGGATGTAGAGTGGATAAAATGGATGTAAAGTGGATAAAAATGGATGTAGAGTGGATAAAATGGATGTAGAGTGGCTAAAATGGATGTAGAGTGGATAAAAATGGATGTAGAGAGGATAAAAATGGATGTAGAGTTGATCAAATGGATGTAAAGTGGATAAAATGGATGTAGAGTTAATAAAAATGGATGTAGAGTGGAAATAATGGATGTAGAGAGGATAAAATGGATGTAGAGTGGATAAAATGGATGTAGAGTTCATAAAAATGGATGTAGAGTGGATAAAAATGGATGTAGATTGGATAAAATGGATGTAGAGTGCATAAAAATGGATGTAGATTGGATAAAATGGATGTAGAGTTGATAAAATGGATATAGAGTTCATAAAAATGGATGTAGAGTGGATAAAAATGGATGTAGAGTTGATAAAATGGATGTAGAGTGGATAAAAATGGATGTAGATTGGATAAAATGGATGTAGAGTGCATAAAAATGGATGTAGAGTGGATAAAATGGATGTAGAGTGGATAAAATGGACAAAGAGTGGATATAATGGATGTAGAGAGGATAAAATGGATGTAGAGTGGATAAAAATGGATATAGGGTAGATAAAATGGATCTAGAGTGGATAAAATGGATGTAGAGTGGATAAAAATGGATGTAGAGTGGATAAAAAAGGATGTAGAGTGGATGAAATGGATGTAGGGTGGATAAAACGGATGTAGAGTGGATAAAAATGGATGTAGAGTTGATAAAATGGATGTAGAGTGGATAAAATGGATGTAGAGTGGCTAAAATGGATGTAGAGTGGATAAAAATGGATGTAGAGTGGATAAAAATGGATGTGGAGTATATAAATTGGATGTAGAGTATTTAAAATGGATGTAGAGTGGATAAAATGGATGTAGAGTTGATAAAAATGGATGTAGAGTGGATACAAATGGATGTAGAGTGGATAAAATGGATGTAGAGTTGATAAAAATGGATGTGGAGTGGATAACAATGGATGTAGAGTGGATAAAATGGATGTAGAGTTGATAAAAATGGATGTAGAGTGGATACAATGGATGTAGAGTAGATAAAATGGATGTAGAGCGGATAAATTGGATGTAGAGTTGATAAAAATGGATGTAGAGTGGATATAATGGATGTAGAGAGGATAAAATGGATGTAGAGTGGTTAAAATGGATGTAGAGTTGATAAAAATGGATGTAGAGTGGATATAATGGATGTAGAGAGGATAAAATGGATGTCGAGTGGATAAAATGGATGTAGAGTGGATAAAAATGGATGTAGAGTGGATAAAATGGATGTAGAGTGGGTAAAAATGGATGTAGATTGGATAAAATGGATGTAGACTGGATAAAAATGGATGTAGAGTATATAAATTGGATGTAGAGTATATAAAATGGATGTAGAGTGGATAAAAATGGATGTCGAGTGGATAAAATGGATGTAGAGTGGATACAAATGGATGTAGATTGGATAAAATGGATGTAGAGTTAATAAAAATGGATGTAGAGTGGATAAAATGGATGTAGATTGGATAAAATGGATGTAGAGTTAATAAAAATGGATGTAGAGTGCATAAAATGGATGTAGAGTGGATAAAAATGGATGTTGAGTGGATAAAATGGATATAAAGTCGATAAAAATGGATGTAGAGTGGATAAAATGGATGTAGAGTGGATAAAATGGATGTAGAGTGGATAAAAATGGATGTAGAGTGGATAAAATGGACAAAGAGTGGATATAATGGATGTAGAGAGGATAAAATGGATGTAGAGTGGATAAAAATGGATGTAGAGTGGATAAAATGGATGTAGAGTGCATAAAAATGGATGTTGAGTGGATAAAATGGATGTAGAGTGGATAAAATGGATATAAAGTCGATAAAAATGGATGTAGAGTGGATAAAATGGATGTAGAGTGGCTAAAATGGATGTAGAGTGGATAAAATGGATGTAGAGTGGATAAAATGGACAAAGAGTGGATATAATGGATGTAGAGAGGATAAAATGGATGTAGAGTGGATAAAAATGGATGTAGAGTGGATAAAATGGATGTAGAGTGCATAAAAATGGATGTAGAGTGGATAAAATGGATGTAGAGTGGATAAAATGGACAAAGAGTGGATATAATGGATGTAGAGAGGATAAAATGGATGTAGAGTGGATAAAAATGGATGTAGAGTGGATAAAATGGATGTAGAGTGCATAAAAATGGATGTTGAGTGGATAAAATGGATGTAGAGTGGATAAAATGGATGTAGAGTAGATAAAATGGATGTAGAGTGGATAAAAATGGATGTCGAGTGGATAAAATGGATGTCGAGTGGATAAAATGGATGTAGAGTGGATAAAAATGGATGTAGAGTGGATAAAATGGATGTAGAGTGGATAAAAATGGATGTAGATTGGATAAAATGGATGTAGAGTGGATAAAAATGGATGTAGAGTATATAAATTGGATGTAGAGTATATAAAATGGATGTAGAGTGGATAAAAATGGATGTCGAGTGGATAAAATGAATGTAGAGTGGATAAAAATGGATGTGGATTGGATAAAATGGATGTAGAGTGGATAAAATGGATGTAGAGTGGATAAAAATGGATGTAGAGTGGATAAAATGGATGTAGAGTGCATAAAAATGGATGTTGAGTGGATAAAATGGATGTAGAGTGGATAAAATGGATGTAAAGTCGATAAAAATGGATGTAGAGTGGATAAAATGGATGTAGAGTGGCTAAAATGGATGTAGAGTGGATAAAAATGGATGTAGAGTGGATAAAATGGATGTAGAGTGCATAAAAATGGATGTAGAGTGGATAAAATGGATGTAGAGTGGATAAAATGGACAAAGAGTGGATATAATGGATGTAGAGAGGATAAAATGGATGTAGAGTGGATAAAAATGGATGTAGAGTGGATAAAATGGATATAGAGTGCATAAAAATGGATGTTGAGTGGATAAAATGGATGTAGAGTTGATAAAAATGGATGTAGAGTGGGTAAAATGGATGTAGAGTAGATAAAATGGATGTAGAGTGGATAAAATGGATGTAGAGTTGATAAAATGGATGCAGAGTGGATAAAAATAGATGTAGTGTGGATAAAATGGATGTAGAGTGGATAACAATGGATGTAGAGTGGATAAAATGGATGTAGAGTGGATAAAAATGGATGTCGAGTGGATAAAATGGATGTCGAGTGGATAAAATGTATGTAGAGTTGATAAAAATGGATGTAGAGTGGATACAAATGGATGTAGAGTGGATAAAATGGATGTAGAGTTGATAAAAATGGATGTGGAGTGGATAACAATGGATGTAGAGTGGATAAAATGGATGTAGAGTTGATAAAAATGGATGTAGAGTGGATACAATGGATGTAGAGTAGATAAAATGGATGTAGAGCGGATAAATTGGATGTAGAGTTGATAAAAATGGATGTAGAGTGGATATAATGGATGTAGAGAGGATAAAATGGATGTAGAGTGGTTAAAATGGATGTAGAGTTGATAAAAATGGATGTAGAGTGGATATAATGGATGTAGAGAGGATAAAATGGATGTCGAGTGGATAAAATGGATGTAGAGTGGATAAAAATGGATGTAGAGTGGATAAAATGGATGTAGAGTGGATAAAAATGGATGTAGATTGGATAAAATGGATGTAGACTGGATAAAAATGGATGTAGAGTATATAAATTGGATGTAGAGTATATAAAATGGATGTAGAGTGGATAAAAATGGATGTCGAGTGGATAAAATGGATGTAGAGTGGATACAAATGGATGTAGATTGGATAAAATGGATGTAGAGTTAATAAAAATGGATGTAGAGTGGATAAAATGGATGTAGATTGGATAAAATGGATGTAGAGTTAATAAAAATGGATGTAGAGTGCATAAAATGGATGTAGAGTTGATAAAAATGGATGTTGAGTGGATAAAATGGATATAAAGTCGATAAAAATGGATGTAGAGTGGATAAAATGGATGTAGATTGGATAAAATGGATGTAGAGTGGATAAAAATGGATGTAGAGTGGATAAAATGGACAAAGAGTGGATATAATGGATGTAGAGAGGATAAAATGGATGTAGAGTGGATAAAAATGGATGTAGAGTGGATAAAATGGATGTAGAGTGCATAAAAATGGATGTTGAGTGGATAAAATGGATGTAGAGTGGATAAAATGGATATAAAGTCGATAAAAATGGATGTAGAGTGGATAAAATGGATGTAGAGTGGCTAAAATGGATGTAGAGTGGATAAAATGGATGTAGAGTGGATAAAATGGACAAAGAGTGGATATAATGGATGTAGAGAGGATAAAATGGATGTAGAGTGGATAAAAATGGATGTAGAGTGGATAAAATGGATGTAGAGTGCATAAAAATGGATGTAGAGTGGATAAAATGGATGTAGAGTGGATAAAATGGACAAAGAGTGGATATAATGGATGTAGAGAGGATAAAATGGATGTAGAGTGGATAAAAATGGATGTAGAGTGGATAAAATGGATGTAGAGTGCATAAAAATGGATGTTGAGTGGATAAAATGGATGTAGAGTGGATAAAATGGATGTAGAGTAGATAAAATGGATGTAGAGTGGATAAAAATGGATGTCGAGTGGATAAAATGGATGTCGAGTGGATAAAATGGATGTAGAGTGGATAAAAATGGATGTAGAGTGGATAAAATGGATGTAGAGTGGATAAAAATGGATGTAGATTGGATAAAATGGATGTAGAGTGGATAAAAATGGATGTAGAGTATATAAATTGGATGTAGAGTATATAAAATGGATGTAGAGTGGATAAAAATGGATGTAGAGTGGATAAAATGGATGTAGAGTGGATAAAAATGGATGTGGATTGGATAAAATGGATGTAGAGAGGATAAAATGGATGTAGAGTGGATAAAAATGGATGTAGAGTGGATAAAATGGATGTAGAGTGCATAAAAATGGATGTTGAGTGGATAAAATGGATGTAGAGTGGATAAAATGGATGTAAAGTCGATAAAAATGGATGTAGAGTGGATAAAATGGATGTAGAGTGGCTAAAATGGATGTAGAGTGGATAAAAATGGATGTAGAGTGGATAAAATGGATGTAGAGTGCATAAAAATGGATGTAGAGTGGATAAAATGGATGTAGAGTGGATAAAATGGACAAAGAGTGGATATAATGGATGTAGAGAGGATAAAATGGATGTAGAGTGGATAAAAATGGATGTAGAGTGGATAAAATGGATATAGAGTGCATAAAAATGGATGTTGAGTGGATAAAATGGATGTAGAGTTGATAAAAATGGATGTAGAGTGGGTAAAATGGATGTAGAGTAGATAAAATGGATGTAGAGTGGATAAAATGGATGTAGAGTTGATAAAATGGATGCAGAGTGGATAAAAATAGATGTAGTGTGGATAAAATGGATGTAGAGTGGATAACAATGGATGTAGAGTGGATAAAATGGATGTAGAGTGGATAAAAATGGATGTCGAGTGGATAAAATGGATGTCGAGTGGATAAAATGGATGTAGAGAGGATAAAAATGGATGTAGAGTGGATAAAATGGATGTAGAGTTGATAAAAATGGATGTAGAGTGGATAAAATGGATGTAGAGTAGATAAAATGGATGTAGAGTGGATAAAAATGGATGTCGAGTGGATAAAATGGATGTCGAGTGGATAAAATGGATGTAGAGTGGATAAAAATGGATGTAGAGTGGATAAAATGGATGTAGAGTGGATAAAAATGGATGTAGATTGGATAAAATGGATTTAGAGTGGATATAATGGATGTAGAATGGATAAAAATGGATGTAGTGTGGATAAAATGGATGTAGAGTGGATAAAAATGGATGTAGAGTGGATAAAATGGATGTAGAGTGGATAAAACGGATGTAGAGTGGATAAAAAGGATGTAGAGTGGATAAAATGGATGCAGAGTGGATAAAAATAGATGTAGTGTGGATAAAATGGATGTAGAGTGGATAACAATGGATGTAGAGTGGATAAAATGGATGTAGTGTGGATAAAAATGGATGTAGAGTGGATAAAATGGATGTAGAGTGTATAAAATGGATGTAGAGTGAATAAAATGGATTTAGAGTGGATAAAATTAATGTAGAGTGTATAAAATGGATGTAGAGTGGATAAAAATGGATGTAGAGTGGATAAAAATGGATGTAGAATGGATAAAATGGATGTAGAGTGCATAAAAATGGATGTTGAGTGGATAAAATGGATGTAGAGTGGATAAAATGGATGTAAAGTGGATAAAAATGGATGTAGAGTGGATAAAATGGATGTAGAGTGGCTAAAATGGATGTAGAGTGGATAAAAATGGATGTAGAGAGGATAAAAATGGATGTAGAGTTGATAAAATAGATGTAAAGTGGATAAAATGGATGTAGAGTTAATAATAATGGATGTAGAGTGGAAATAATGGATGTAGAGAGGATAAAATGGATGTAGAGTGGATAAAATGGATGTAGAGTTCATAAAAATGGATGTAGAGTGGATAAAAATGGATATAGAGTGGATAAAATGGATGTAGAGTTGATAAAATGGATATAGAGTTCATAAAAATGGATGTAGAGTGGATAAAAATGGATGTAGAGTTGATAAAATGGATGTAGAGTGGATAAAAATGGATGTAGAGTGGATAAAATGGATGTAGAGTGCATAAAAATGGATGTAGAGTGGATAAAATGGATGTAGAGTGGATAAAATGGACAAAGAGTGGATATAATGGATGTAGAGAGTATAAAATGGATGTAGAGTGGATAAAAATGGATGTAGAGTGGATAAAATGGATGTAGAGTGCATAAAAATGGATGTTGAGTGGATAAAATGGATGTAGAGTGGATAAAATGGATGTAGAGTTCATAAAAATGGATGTAGAGTGGATAAAAATGGATGTAGAGTGGATAAAATGGATGTAGAGTTGATAAAATGGATATAGAGTTCATAAAAATGGATGTAGAGTGGATAAAAATGGATGTAGAGTTGATAAAATGGATGTAGAGAGGATAAAAATGGATGTAGAGTGGATAAAATGGATGTAGAGTTGATAAAAATGGATGTAGAGTGTATAAAATGGATGTAGAGTAGATAAAATGGATGTAGAGTGGATAAAAATGGATGTCGAGTGGATAAAATGGATGTCGAGTGGATAAAAATGGATGTAGATTGGATAAAATGGATTTAGAGTGGATATAATGGATGTAGAATGGATAAAAATGGGTGTAGTGTGGATAAAATGGATGTAGAGTGGATAAAAATGGATGTAGAGTGGATAAAATGGATGTAGAGTGGATAAAACGGATATAGAGTGGATAAAAAGGATGTAGAGTGGATAAAATGGATGCAGAGTGGATAAAAATAGATGTAGTGTGGATAAAATGGATGTAGAGTGGATAACAATGGATGTAGAGTGGATAAAATGGATGTAGTGTGGATAAAAATGGATGTAGAGTGGATAAAATGGATGTAGAGTGTATAAAATGGATGTAGAGTGAATAAAATGGATTTAGAGTGGATAAAATTGATGTAGAGTGTATAAAATGGATGTAGAGTGGATAAAAATGGATGTAGAGTGGATAAAAATGGATGTAGAATGGATAAAATGGATGTAGAGTGCATAAAAATGGATGTTGAGTGGATAAAATGGATGTAGAGTGGATAAAATGGATGTAAAGTGGATAAAAATGGATGTAGAGTGGATAAAATGGATGTAGAGTGGCTAAAATGGATGTAGAGTGGATAAAAATGGATGTAGAGAGGATAAAAATGGATGTAGAGTTGATCAAATGGATGTAAAGTGGATAAAATGGATGTAGAGTTAATAAAAATGGATGTAGAGTGGAAATAATGGATGTAGAGAGGATAAAATGGATGTAGAGTGGATAAAATAGATGTAGAGTTCATAAAAATGGATGTAGAGTGGATAAAAATGGATGTAGATTGGATAAAATGGATGTAGAGTGCATAAAAATGGATGTAGATTGGATAAAATGGATGTAGAGTTGATAAAATGGATATAGAGTTCATAAAAATGGATGTAGAGTGGATAAAAATGGATGTAGAGTTGATAAAATGGATGTAGAGTGGATAAAAATGGATGTAGAGTGGATAAAATGGATGTAGAGTGCATAAAAATGGATGTAGAGTGGATAAAATGGATGTAGAGTGGATAAAATGGACAAAGAGTGGATATAATGGATGTAGAGAGGATAAAATGGATGTAGAGTGGATAAAAATGGATATAGGGTAGATAAAATGGATCTAGAGTGGATAAAATGGATGTAGAGTGGATAAAAATGGATGTAGAGTGGATAAAAAAGGATGTAGAGTGGATGAAATGGATGTAGGGTGGATAAAACGGATGTAGAGTGGATAAAAATGGATGTAGAGTTGATAAAATGGATGTAGAGTGGATAAAAATGGATGTAGAGTGGATAAAATGGATGTAGAGTGCATAAAAATGGATGTAGAGTGGATAAAATGGATGTAGAGTGGATAAAATGGACAAAGAGTGGATATAATGGATGTAGAGAGGATAAAATGGATGTAGAGTGGATAAAAATGGATGTAGAGTGGATAAAATGGATGTAGAGTGCATAAAAATGGATGTTGAGTGGATAAAATGGATGTAGAGTGGATAAAATGGATATAAAGTCGATAAAAATGGATGTAGAGTGGATAAAATGGATGTAGAGTGGCTAAAATGGATGTAGAGTGGATAAAAATGGATGTAGAGTGGATAAAAATGGATGTGGAGTATATAAATTGGATGTAGAGTATTTAAAATGGATGTAGAGTGGATAAAAATGGATGTCGAGTGGATAAAATGAATGTAGAGTGGATAAAAATGGATGTGGATTGGATAAAATGGATGTAGAGTTAATAAAAATGGATGTAGAGTGGATAAAATGGATGTAGAGTTGATAAAAATGGATGTAGAGTGGATACAAATGGATGTAGAGTGGATAAAATGGATGTAGAGTTGATAAAAATGGATGTGGAGTGGATAACAATGGATGTAGAGTGGATAAAATGGATGTAGAGTTGATAAAAATGGATGTAGAGTGGATACAATGGATGTAGAGTAGATAAAATGGATGTAGAGCGGATAAATTGGATGTAGAGTTGATAAAAATGGATGTAGAGTGGATATAATGGATGTAGAGAGGATAAAATGGATGTAGAGTGGTTAAAATGGATGTAGAGTTGATAAAAATGGATGTAGAGTGGATATAATGGATGTAGAGAGGATAAAATGGATGTCGAGTGGATAAAATGGATGTAGAGTGGATAAAATGGATGTAGAGTGGGTAAAAATGGATGTAGATTGGATAAAATGGATGTAGACTGGATAAAAATGGATGTAGAGTATATAAATTGGATGTAGAGTATATAAAATGGATGTAGAGTGGATAAAAATGGATGTCGAGTGGATAAAATGGATGTAGAGTGGATAAAAATGGATGTAGATTGGATAAAATGGATGTAGAGTTAATAAAAATGGATGTAGAGTGGATAAAATGGATGTAGATTGGATAAAATGGATGTAGAGTTAATAAAAATGGATGTAGAGTGCATAAAATGGATGTAGAGTTGATAAAAATGGATGTGGAGTGGATAACAATGGATGTAGAGTGGATAAAATGGATGTAGAGTTTATACAAATGGCTGTAGAGTGGATACAATGGATGTAGAGTAGATAAAATGGATGTAGAGCGGATAAAATGGATGTAGAGTTAATAATAATGGATGTAGAGTGGAAATAATGGATGTAGAGAGGATAAAATGGATGTAGAGTGGATAAAATGGATGTAGAGTTCATAAAAATGGATGTAGAGTGGATAAAAATGGATGTAGAGTGGATAAAATGGATGTAGAGTTGATAAAATGGATATAGAGTTCATAAAAATGGATGTAGAGTGGATAAAAATGGATGTAGAGTTGATAAAATGGATGTAGAGTGGATAAAAATGGATGTAGAGTGGATAAAATGGATGTAGAGTGCATAAAAATGGATGTAGAGTGGATAAAATGGATGTAGAGTGGATAAAATGGACAAAGAGTGGATATAATGGATGTAGAGAGGATAAAATGGATGTAGAGTGGATAAAAATGGATGTAGAGTGGATAAAATGGATGTAGAGTGGATAAAAATGGATGTTGAGTGGATAAAATGGATGTAGAGTGGATAAAATGGATGTAGAGAGGATAAAAATGGATGTAGAGTGGATAAAATGGATGTAGAGTTGATAAAAATGGATGTAGAGTGTATAAAATGGATGTAGAGTAGATAAAATGGATGTAGAGTGGATAAAAATGGATGTCGAGTGGATAAAATGGATGTCGAGTGGATAAAAATGGATGTAGATTGGATAAAATGGATTTAGAGTGGATAAAATGGATGTAGAATGGATAAAAATGGATGTAGAGTGGATAAAATGGATGTAGAGTGGATAAAAATGGATGTAGAGTGGATAAAATGGATGTAGAGTGGATAAAACGGATATAGAGTGGATAAAAAGGATGTAGAGTGGATAAAATGGATGCAGAGTGGATAAAAATAGATGTAGTGTGGATAAAATGGATGTAGAGTGGATAACAATGGATGTAGAGTGGATAAAATGGATGTAGTGTGGATAAAAATGGATGTAGAGTGGATAAAATGGATGTAGAGTGTATAAAATGGATGTAGAGTGAATAAAATGGATTTAGAGTGGATAAAATTGATGTAGAGTGTATAAAATGGATGTAGAGTGGATAAAAATGGATGTAGAGTGGATAAAAATGGATGTAGAATGGATAAAATGGATGTAGAGTGCATAAAAATGGATGTTGAGTGGATAAAATGGATGTAGAGTGGATAAAATGGATGTAAAGTGGATAAAAATGGATGTAGAGTGGATAAAATGGATGTAGAGTGGCTAAAATGGATGTAGAGTGGATAAAAATGGATGTAGAGAGGATAAAAATGGATGTAGAGTTGATCAAATGGATGTAAAGTGGATAAAATGGATGTAGAGTTAATAAAAATGGATGTAGAGTGGAAATAATGGATGTAGAGAGGATAAAATGGATGTAGAGTGGATAAAATGGATGTAGAGTTCATAAAAATGGATGTAGAGTGGATAAAAATGGATGTAGATTGGATAAAATGGATGTAGAGTGCATAAAAATGGATGTAGATTGGATAAAATGGATGTAGAGTTGATAAAATGGATATAGAGTTCATAAAAATGGATGTAGAGTGGATAAAAATGGATGTAGAGTTGATAAAATGGATGTAGAGTGGATAAAAATGGATGTAGAGTGGATAAAATGGATGTAGAGTGCATAAAAATGGATGTAGAGTGGATAAAATGGATGTAGAGTGGATAAAATGGACAAAGAGTGGATATAATGGATGTAGAGAGGATAAAATGGATGTAGAGTGGATAAAAATGGATATAGGGTAGATAAAATGGATCTAGAGTGGATAAAATGGATGTAGAGTGGATAAAAATGGATGTAGAGTGGATAAAAAAGGATGTAGAGCGGATGAAATGGATGTAGGGTGGATAAAACGGATGTAGAGTGGATAAAAATGGATGTAGAGTTGATAAAATGGATGTAGAGTGGATAAAATGGATGTAGAGTGGATAAAATGGATGTAGAGTGGATAAAAATGGATGTAGAGTGGATAAAAATGGATGTGGAGTATATAAATTGGATGTAGAGTATTTAAAATGGATGTAGAGTGGATAAAATGGATGTAGAGTTGATAAAAATGGATGTAGAGTGGATAAAATGGATGTAGAGTGGATAAAATGGATGTAGAGTTGATAAAAATGGATGTGGAGTGGATAACAATGGATGTAGAGTGGATAAAATGGATGTAGAGTTGATAAAAATGGATGTAGAGTGGATAAAATGGATGTAGAGTGGATAAAATGGATGTAGAGCGGATAAATTGGATGTAGAGTTGATAAAAATGGATGTAGAGTGGATATAATGGATGTAGAGTGGATAAAATGGATGTAGAGTGGTTAAAATGGATGTAGAGTTGATAAAAATGGATGTAGAGTGGATATAATGGATGTAGAGAGGATAAAATGGATGTCGAGTGGATAAAATGGATGTAGAGTGGATAAAAATGGATGTAGAGTGGATAAAATGGATGTAGAGTGGGTAAAAATGGATGTAGATTGGATAAAATGGATGTAGACTGGATAAAAATGGATGTAGAGTATATAAATTGGATGTAGAGTATATAAAATGGATGTAGAGTGGATAAAAATGGATGTCGAGTGGATAAAATGGATGTAGAGTGGATACAAATGGATGTAGATTGGATAAAATGGATGTAGAGTTAATAAAAATGGATGTAGAGTGGATAAAATGGATGTAGATTGGATAAAATGGATGTAGAGTTAATAAAAATGGATGTAGAGTGCATAAAATGGATGTAGAGTTGATAAAAATGGATGTTGAGTGGATAAAATGGATATAAAGTCGATAAAAATGGATGTAGAGTGGATAAAATGGATGTAGAGTGGCTAAAATGGATGTAGAGTGGATAAAAATGGATGTAGAGTGGATAAAATGGACAAAGAGTGGATATAATGGATGTAGAGAGGATAAAATGGATGTAGAGTGGATAAAAATGGATGTAGAGTGGATAAAATGGATGTAGAGTGCATAAAAATGGATGTTGAGTGGATAAAATGGATGTAGAGTGGATAAAATGGATATAAAGTCGATAAAAATGGATGTAGAGTGGATAAAATGGATGTAGAGTGGCTAAAATGGATGTAGAGTGGATAAAATGGATGTAGAGTGGATAAAATGGACAAAGAGTGGATATAATGGATGTAGAGAGGATAAAATGGATGTAGAGTGGATAAAAATGGATGTAGAGTGGATAAAATGGATGTAGAGTGCATAAAAATGGATGTAGAGTGGATAAAATGGATGTAGAGTGGATAAAATGGACAAAGAGTGGATAAAAATGGATGTAGATTGGATAAAATGGATGTAGAGTGCATAAAAATGGATGTAGATTGGATAAAATGGATGTAGAGTTGATAAAATGGATATAGAGTTCATAAAAATGGATGTAGAGTGGATAAAAATGGATGTAGAGTTGATAAAATGGATGTAGAGTGGATAAAAATGGATGTAGAGTGGATAAAATGGATGTAGAGTGCATAAAAATGGATGTAGAGTGGATAAAATGGATGTAGAGTGGATAAAATGGACAAAGAGTGGATATAATGGATGTAGAGAGGATAAAATGGATGTAGAGTGGATAAAAATGGATATAGGGTAGATAAAATGGATCTAGAGTGGATAAAATGGATGTAGAGTGGATAAAAATGGATGTAGAGTGGATAAAAAAGGATGTAGAGCGGATGAAATGGATGTAGGGTGGATAAAACGGATGTAGAGTGGATAAAAATGGATGTAGAGTTGATAAAATGGATGTAGAGTGGATAAAATGGATGTAGAGTGGATAAAATGGATGTAGAGTGGATAAAAATGGATGTAGAGTGGATAAAAATGGATGTGGAGTATATAAATTGGATGTAGAGTATTTAAAATGGATGTAGAGTGGATAAAATGGATGTAGAGTTGATAAAAATGGATGTAGAGTGGATAAAAATGGATGTAGAGTGGATAAAATGGATGTAGAGTTGATAAAAATGGATGTGGAGTGGATAACAATGGATGTAGAGTGGATAAAATGGATGTAGAGTTGATAAAAATGGATGTAGAGTGGATACAATGGATGTAGAGTGGATAAAATGGATGTAGAGCGGATAAATTGGATGTAGAGTTGATAAAAATGGATGTAGAGTGGATATAATGGATGTAGAGAGGATAAAATGGATGTAGAGTGGATAAAATGGATGTAGAGTTGATAAAAATGGATGTAGAGTGGATATAATGGATGTAGAGAGGATAAAATGGATGTCGAGTGGATAAAATGGATGTAGAGTGGATAAAAATGGATGTAGAGTGGATAAAATGGATGTAGAGTGGGTAAAAATGGATGTAGATTGGATAAAATGGATGTAGACTGGATAAAAATGGATGTAGAGTATATAAATTGGATGTAGAGTATATAAAATGGATGTAGAGTGGATAAAAATGGATGTCGAGTGGATAAAATGGATGTAGAGTGGATACAAATGGATGTAGATTGGATAAAATGGATGTAGAGTTAATAAAAATGGATGTAGAGTGGATAAAATGGATGTAGATTGGATAAAATGGATGTAGAGTTAATAAAAATGGATGTAGAGTGGATAAAATGGATGTAGAGTTGATAAAAATGGATGTTGAGTGGATAAAATGGATATAAAGTCGATAAAAATGGATGTAGAGTGGATAAAATGGATGTAGAGTGGATAAAATGGATGTAGAGTGGATAAAAATGGATGTAGAGTGGATAAAATGGACAAAGAGTGGATATAATGGATGTAGAGAGGATAAAATGGATGTAGAGTGGATAAAAATGGATGTAGAGTGGATAAAATGGATGTAGAGTGCATAAAAATGGATGTTGAGTGGATAAAATGGATGTAGAGTGGATAAAATGGATATAAAGTCGATAAAAATGGATGTAGAGTGGATAAAATGGATGTAGAGTGGATAAAATGGATGTAGAGTGGATAAAATGGATGTAGAGTGGATAAAATGGACAAAGAGTGGATATAATGGATGTAGAGAGGATAAAATGGATGTAGAGTGGATAAAAATGGATGTAGAGTGGATAAAATGGATGTAGAGTGCATAAAAATGGATGTAGAGTGGATAAAATGGATGTAGAGTGGATAAAATGGACAAAGAGTGGATATAATGGATGTAGAGAGGATAAAATGGATGTAGAGTGGATAAAAATGGATGTAGAGTGGATAAAATGGATGTAGAGTGCATAAAAATGGATGTTGAGTGGATAAAATGGATGTAGAGTGGATAAAATGGATGTAGAGTAGATAAAATGGATGTAGAGTGGATAAAAATGGATGTCGAGTGGATAAAATGGATGTCGAGTGGATAAAATGGATGTAGAGTGGATAAAAATGGATGTAGAGTGGATAAAATGGATGTAGAGTGGATAAAAATGGATGTAGATTGGATAAAATGGATGTAGAGTGGATAAAAATGGATGTAGAGTATATAAATTGGATGTAGAGTATATAAAATGGATGTAGAGTGGATAAAAATGGATGTCGAGTGGATAAAATGAATGTAGAGTGGATAAAAATGGATGTGGATTGGATAAAATGGATGTAGAGAGGATAAAATGGATGTAGAGTGGATAAAAATGGATGTAGAGTGGATAAAATGGATGTAGAGTGCATAAAAATGGATGTTGAGTGGATAAAATGGATGTAGAGTGGATAAAATGGATGTAGAGTCGATAAAAATGGATGTAGAGTGGATAAAATGGATGTAGAGTGGCTAAAATGGATGTAGAGTGGATAAAAATGGATGTAGAGTGGATAAAATGGATGTAGAGTGCATAAAAATGGATGTAGAGTGGATAAAATGGATGTAGAGTGGATAAAATGGACAAAGAGTGGATATAATGGATGTAGAGAGGATAAAATGGATGTAGAGTGGATAAAAATGGATGTAGAGTGGATAAAATGGATATAGAGTGCATAAAAATGGATGTTGAGTGGATAAAATGGATGTAGAGTTGATAAAAATGGATGTAGAGTGGGTAAAATGGATGTAGAGTAGATAAAATGGATGTAGAGTGGATAAAATGGATGTAGAGTTGATAAAATGGATGCAGAGTGGATAAAAATAGATGTAGTGTGGATAAAATGGATGTAGAGTGGATAACAATGGATGTAGAGTGGATAAAATGGATGTAGAGTGGATAAAAATGGATGTCGAGTGGATAAAATGGATGTCGAGTGGATAAAATGTATGTAGAGTTGATAAAAATGGATGTAGAGTGGATACAAATGGATGTAGAGTGGATAAAATGGATGTAGAGTTGATAAAAATGGATGTGGAGTGGATAACAATGGATGTAGAGTGGATAAAATGGATGTAGAGTTGATAAAAATGGATGTAGAGTGGATACAATGGATGTAGAGTAGATAAAATGGATGTAGAGCGGATAAATTGGATGTAGAGTTGATAAAAATGGATGTAGAGTGGATATAATGGATGTAGAGAGGATAAAATGGATGTAGAGTGGTTAAAATGGATGTAGAGTTGATAAAAATGGATGTAGAGTGGATATAATGGATGTAGAGAGGATAAAATGGATGTCGAGTGGATAAAATGGATGTAGAGTGGATAAAAATGGATGTAGAGTGGATAAAATGGATGTAGAGTGGGTAAAAATGGATGTAGATTGGATAAAATGGATGTAGACTGGATAAAAATGGATGTAGAGTATATAAATTGGATGTAGAGTATATAAAATGGATGTAGAGTGGATAAAAATGGATGTCGAGTGGATAAAATGGATGTAGAGTGGATACAAATGGATGTAGATTGGATAAAATGGATGTAGAGTTAATAAAAATGGATGTAGAGTGGATAAAATGGATGTAGAGTGGATAAAATGGATGTAGAGTTAATAAAAATGGATGTAGAGTGGATAAAATGGATGTAGAGTTGATAAAAATGGATGTTGAGTGGATAAAATGGATATAAAGTCGATAAAAATGGATGTAGAGTGGATAAAATGGATGTAGAGTGGATAAAATGGATGTAGAGTGGATAAAAATGGATGTAGAGTGGATAAAATGGACAAAGAGTGGATATAATGGATGTAGAGAGGATAAAATGGATGTAGAGTGGATAAAAATGGATGTAGAGTGGATAAAATGGATGTAGAGTGCATAAAAATGGATGTTGAGTGGATAAAATGGATGTAGAGTGGATAAAATGGATATAAAGTCGATAAAAATGGATGTAGAGTGGATAAAATGGATGTAGAGTGGCTAAAATGGATGTAGAGTGGATAAAATGGATGTAGAGTGGATAAAATGGACAAAGAGTGGATATAATGGATGTAGAGAGGATAAAATGGATGTAGAGTGGATAAAAATGGATGTAGAGTGGATAAAATGGATGTAGAGTGCATAAAAATGGATGTAGAGTGGATAAAATGGATGTAGAGTGGATAAAATGGACAAAGAGTGGATATAATGGATGTAGAGAGGATAAAATGGATGTAGAGTGGATAAAAATGGATGTAGAGTGGATAAAATGGATGTAGAGTGCATAAAAATGGATGTTGAGTGGATAAAATGGATGTAGAGTGGATAAAATGGATGTAGAGTAGATAAAATGGATGTAGAGTGGATAAAAATGGATGTCGAGTGGATAAAATGGATGTCGAGTGGATAAAATGGATGTAGAGTGGATAAAAATGGATGTAGAGTGGATAAAATGGATGTAGAGTGGATAAAAATGGATGTAGATTGGATAAAATGGATGTAGAGTGGATAAAAATGGATGTAGAGTATATAAATTGGATGTAGAGTATATAAAATGGATGTAGAGTGGATAAAAATGGATGTCGAGTGGATAAAATGAATGTAGAGTGGATAAAAATGGATGTGGATTGGATAAAATGGATGTAGAGAGGATAAAATGGATGTAGAGTGGATAAAAATGGATGTAGAGTGGATAAAATGGATGTAGAGTGCATAAAAATGGATGTTGAGTGGATAAAATGGATGTAGAGTGGATAAAATGGATGTAAAGTCGATAAAAATGGATGTAGAGTGGATAAAATGGATGTAGAGTGGCTAAAATGGATGTAGAGTGGATAAAAATGGATGTAGAGTGGATAAAATGGATGTAGAGTGCATAAAAATGGATGTAGAGTGGATAAAATGGATGTAGAGTGGATAAAATGGACAAAGAGTGGATATAACGGATGTAGAGAGGATAAAATGGATGTAGAGTGGATAAAAATGGATGTAGAGTGGATAAAATGGATATAGAGTGCATAAAAATGGATGTTGAGTGGATAAAATGGATGTAGAGTTGATAAAAATGGATGTAGAGTGGGTAAAATGGATGTAGAGTAGATAAAATGGATGTAGAGTGGATAAAATGGATGTAGAGTTGATAAAATGGATGCAGAGTGGATAAAAATAGATGTAGTGTGGATAAAATGGATGTAGAGTGGATAACAATGGATGTAGAGTGGATAAAATGGATGTAGAGTGGATAAAAATGGATGTCGAGTGGATAAAATGGATGTCGAGTGGATAAAATGGATGTAGAGAGGATAAAAATGGATGTAGAGTGGATAAAATGGATGTAGAGTTGATAAAAATGGATGTAGAGTGGATAAAATGGATGTAGAGTAGATAAAATGGATGTAGAGTGGATAAAAATGGATGTCGAGTGGATAAAATGGATGTCGAGTGGATAAAATGGATGTAGAGTGGATAAAAATGGATGTAGAGTGGATAAAATGGATGTAGAGTGGATAAAAATGGATGTAGATTGGATAAAATGGATTTAGAGTGGATATAATGGATGTAGAATGGATAAAAATGGATGTAGTGTGGATAAAATGGATGTAGAGTGGATAAAAATGGATGTAGAGTGGATAAAATGGATGTAGAGTGGATAAAACGGATGTAGAGTGGATAAAAAGGATGTAGAGTGGATAAAATGGATGCAGAGTGGATAAAAATAGATGTAGTGTGGATAAAATGGATGTAGAGTGGATAACAATGGATGTAGAGTGGATAAAATGGATGTAGTGTGGATAAAAATGGATGTAGAGTGGATAAAATGGATGTAGAGTGTATAAAATGGATGTAGAGTGAATAAAATGGATTTAGAGTGGATAAAATTAATGTAGAGTGTATAAAATGGATGTAGAGTGGATAAAAATGGATGTAGAGTGGATAAAAATGGATGTAGAATGGATAAAATGGATGTAGAGTGCATAAAAATGGATGTTGAGTGGATAAAATGGATGTAGAGTGGCTAAAATGGATGTAGAGTGGATAAAAATGGATGTAGAGAGGATAAAAATGGATGTAGAGTTGATAAAATAGATGTAAAGTGGATAAAATGGATGTAGAGTTAATAATAATGGATGTAGAGTGGAAATAATGGATGTAGAGAGGATAAAATGGATGTAGAGTGGATAAAATGGATGTAGAGTTCATAAAAATGGATGTAGAGTGGATAAAAATGGATATAGAGTGGATAAAATGGATGTAGAGTTGATAAAATGGATATAGAGTTCATAAAAATGGATGTAGAGTGGATAAAAATGGATGTAGAGTTGATAAAATGGATGTAGAGTGGATAAAAATGGATGTAGAGTGGATAAAATGGATGTAGAGTGCATAAAAATGGATGTAGAGTGGATAAAATGGATGTAGAGTGGATAAAATGGACAAAGAGTGGATATAATGGATGTAGAGAGTATAAAATGGATGTAGAGTGGATAAAAATGGATGTAGAGTGGATAAAATGGATGTAGAGTGCATAAAAATGGATGTTGAGTGGATAAAATGGATGTAGAGTGGATAAAATGGATGTAGAGTTCATAAAAATGGATGTAGAGTGGATAAAAATGGATGTAGAGTGGATAAAATGGATGTAGAGTTGATAAAATGGATATAGAGTTCATAAAAATGGATGTAGAGTGGATAAAAATGGATGTAGAGTTGATAAAATGGATGTAGAGAGGATAAAAATGGATGTAGAGTGGATAAAATGGATGTAGAGTTGATAAAAATGGATGTAGAGTGTATAAAATGGATGTAGAGTAGATAAAATGGATGTAGAGTGGATAAAAATGGATGTCGAGTGGATAAAATGGATGTCGAGTGGATAAAAATGGATGTAGATTGGATAAAATGGATTTAGAGTGGATATAATGGATGTAGAATGGATAAAAATGGGTGTAGTGTGGATAAAATGGATGTAGAGTGGATAAAAATGGATGTAGAGTGGATAAAATGGATGTAGAGTGGATAAAACGGATATAGAGTGGATAAAAAGGATGTAGAGTGGATAAAATGGATGCAGAGTGGATAAAAATAGATGTAGTGTGGATAAAATGGATGTAGAGTGGATAACAATGGATGTAGAGTGGATAAAATGGATGTAGAGTGGATAAAAATGGATGTAGAGTGGATAAAATGGATGTAGAGTGTATAAAATGGATGTAGAGTGAATAAAATGGATTTAGAGTGGATAAAATTGATGTAGAGTGTATAAAATGGATGTAGAGTGGATAAAAATGGATGTAGAGTGGATAAAAATGGATGTAGAATGGATAAAATGGATGTAGAGTGCATAAAAATGGATGTTGAGTGGATAAAATGGATGTAGAGTGGATAAAATGGATGTAAAGTGGATAAAAATGGATGTAGAGTGGATAAAATGGATGTAGAGTGGCTAAAATGGATGTAGAGTGGATAAAAATGGATGTAGAGTGGATAAAAATGGATGTAGAGTTGATCAAATGGATGTAAAGTGGATAAAATGGATGTAGAGTTAATAAAAATGGATGTAGAGTGGAAATAATGGATGTAGAGAGGATAAAATGGATGTAGAGTGGATAAAATAGATGTAGAGTTCATAAAAATGGATGTAGAGTGGATAAAAATGGATGTAGATTGGATAAAATGGATGTAGAGTGCATAAAAATGGATGTAGAGTGGATAAAATGGATGTAGAGTTGATAAAATGGATATAGAGTTCATAAAAATGGATGTAGAGTGGATAAAAATGGATGTAGAGTTGATAAAATGGATGTAGAGTGGATAAAAATGGATGTAGAGTGGATAAAATGGATGTAGAGTGCATAAAAATGGATGTAGAGTGGATAAAATGGATGTAGAGTGGATAAAATGGACAAAGAGTGGATATAATGGATGTAGAGAGGATAAAATGGATGTAGAGTGGATAAAAATGGATATAGGGTAGATAAAATGGATCTAGAGTGGATAAAATGGATGTAGAGTGGATAAAAATGGATGTAGAGTGGATAAAAAAGGATGTAGAGTGGATGAAATGGATGTAGGGTGGATAAAACGGATGTAGAGTGGATAAAAATGGATGTAGAGTTGATAAAATGGATGTAGAGTGGATAAAAATGGATGTAGAGTGGATAAAATGGATGTAGAGTGCATAAAAATGGATGTAGAGTGGATAAAATGGATGTAGAGTGGATAAAATGGACAAAGAGTGGATATAATGGATGTAGAGAGGATAAAATGGATGTAGAGTGGATAAAAATGGATGTAGAGTGGATAAAATGGATGTAGAGTGCATAAAAATGGATGTTGAGTGGATAAAATGGTTGTAGAGTGGATAAAATGGATATAAAGTCGATAAAAATGGATGTAGAGTGGATAAAATGGATGTAGAGTGGATAAAATGGATGTAGAGTGGATAAAAATGGATGTAGAGTGGATAAAAATGGATGTGGAGTATATAAATTGGATGTAGAGTATTTAAAATGGATGTAGAGTGGATAAAAATGGATGTCGAGTGGATAAAATGAATGTAGAGTGGATAAAAATGGATGTGGATTGGATAAAATGGATGTAGAGTTAATAAAAATGGATGTAGAGTGGATAAAATGGATGTAGAGTTGATAAAAATGGATGTAGAGTGGATACAAATGGATGTAGAGTGGATAAAATGGATGTAGAGTTGATAAAAATGGATGTGGAGTGGATAACAATGGATGTAGAGTGGATAAAATGGATGTAGAGTTGATAAAAATGGATGTAGAGTGGATACAATGGATGTAGAGTAGATAAAATGGATGTAGAGCGGATAAATTGGATGTAGAGTTGATAAAAATGGATGTAGAGTGGATATAATGGATGTAGAGAGGATAAAATGGATGTAGAGTGGTTAAAATGGATGTAGAGTTGATAAAAATGGATGTAGAGTGGATATAATGGATGTAGAGAGGATAAAATGGATGTCGAGTGGATAAAATGGATGTAGAGTGGATAAAATGGATGTAGAGTGGGTAAAAATGGATGTAGATTGGATAAAATGGATGTAGACTGGATAAAAATGGATGTAGAGTATATAAATTGGATGTAGAGTATATAAAATGGATGTAGAGTGGATAAAAATGGATGTCGAGTGGATAAAATGGATGTAGAGTGGATAAAAATGGATGTAGATTGGATAAAATGGATGTAGAGTTAATAAAAATGGATGTAGAGTGGATAAAATGGATGTAGATTGGATAAAATGGATGTAGAGTTAATAAAAATGGATGTAGAGTGCATAAAATGGATGTAGAGTTGATAAAAATGGATGTGGAGTGGATAACAATGGATGTAGAGTGGATAAAATGGATGTAGAGTTTATACAAATGGCTGTAGAGTGGATACAATGGATGTAGAGTAGATAAAATGGATGTAGAGCGGATAAAATGGATGTAGAGTTAATAATAATGGATGTAGAGTGGAAATAATGGATGTAGAGAGGATAAAATGGATGTAGAGTGGATAAAATGGATGTAGAGTTCATAAAAATGGATGTAGAGTGGATAAAAATGGATGTAGAGTGGATAAAATGGATGTAGAGTTGATAAAATGGATATAGAGTTCATAAAAATGGATGTAGAGTGGATAAAAATGGATGTAGAGTTGATAAAATGGATGTAGAGTGGATAAAAATGGATGTAGAGTGGATAAAATGGATGTAGAGTGGATAAAAATGGATGTAGAGTGGATAAAATGGATGTAGAGTGGATAAAATGGACAAAGAGTGGATATAATGGATGTAGAGAGGATAAAATGGATGTAGAGTGGATAAAAATGGATGTAGAGTGGATAAAATGGATGTAGAGTGCATAAAAATGGATGTTGAGTGGATAAAATGGATGTAGAGTGGATAAAATGGATGTAGAGAGGATAAAAATGGATGTAGAGTGGATAAAATGGATGTAGAGTTGATAAAAATGGATGTAGAGTGTATAAAATGGATGTAGAGTAGATAAAATGGATGTAGAGTGGATAAAAATGGATGTCGAGTGGATAAAATGGATGTCGAGTGGATAAAAATGGATGTAGATTGGATAAAATGGATTTAGAGTGGATATAATGGATGTAGAGTGGATAAAAATGGATGTAGTGTGGATAAAATGGATGTAGAGTGGATAAAAATGGATGTAGAGTGGATAAAATGGATGTAGAGTGGATAAAACGGATATAGAGTGGATAAAAAGGATGTAGAGTGGATAAAATGGATGCAGAGTGGATAAAAATAGATGTAGTGTGGATAAAATGGATGTAGAGTGGATAACAATGGATGTAGAGTGGATAAAATGGATGTAGTGTGGATAAAAATGGATGTAGAGTGGATAAAATGGATGTAGAGTGTATAAAATGGATGTAGAGTGAATAAAATGGATTTAGAGTGGATAAAATTGATGTAGAGTGTATAAAATGGATGTAGAGTGGATAAAAATGGATGTAGAGTGGATAAAAATGGATGTAGAATGGATAAAATGGATGTAGAGTGCATAAAAATGGATGTTGAGTGGATAAAATGGATGTAGAGTGGATAAAATGGATGTAGAGTGGATAAAAATGGATGTAGAGTGGATAAAATGGATGTAGAGTGGCTAAAATGGATGTAGAGTGGATAAAAATGGATGTAGAGAGGATAAAAATGGATGTAGAGTTGATCAAATGGATGTAAAGTGGATAAAATGGATGTAGAGTTAATAAAAATGGATGTAGAGTGGAAATAATGGATGTAGAGAGGATAAAATGGATGTAGAGTGGATAAAATGGATGTAGAGTTCATAAAAATGGATGTAGAGTGGATAAAAATGGATGTAGATTGGATAAAATGGATGTAGAGTGCATAAAAATGGATGTAGATTGGATAAAATGGATGTAGAGTTGATAAAATGGATATAGAGTTCATAAAAATGGATGTAGAGTGGATAAAAATGGATGTAGAGTTGATAAAATGGATGTAGAGTGGATAAAAATGGATGTAGAGTGGATAAAATGGATGTAGAGTGCATAAAAATGGATGTAGAGTGGATAAAATGGATGTAGAGTGGATAAAATGGACAAAGAGTGGATATAATGGATGTAGAGAGGATAAAATGGATGTAGAGTGGATAAAAATGGATATAGGGTAGATAAAATGGATCTAGAGTGGATAAAATGGATGTAGAGTGGATAAAAATGGATGTAGAGTGGATAAAAAAGGATGTAGAGTGGATGAAATGGATGTAGAGTGCATAAAAATGGATGTAGAGTGGATAAAATGGATGTAGAGTGGATAAAATGGACAAAGAGTGGATATAATGGATGTAGAGAGGATAAAATGGATGTAGAGTGGATAAAAATGGATGTAGAGTGGATAAAATGGATGTAGAGTGCATAAAAATGGATGTAGAGTGGATAAAATGGATGTAGAGTGGATAAAATGGACAAAGAGTGGATATAATGGATGTAGAGAGGATAAAATGGATGTAGAGTGGATAAAAATGGATGTAGAGTGGATAAAATGGATGTAGAGTGCATAAAAATGGATGTTGAGTGGATAAAATGGATGTAGAGTGGATAAAATGGATATAAAGTCGATAAAAATGGATGTAGAGTGGATAAAATGGATGTAGAGTGGCTAAAATGGATGTAGAGTGGATAAAAATGGATGTAGAGTGGATAAAAATGGATGTGGAGTATATAAATTGGATGTAGAGTATTTAAAATGGATGTAGAGTGGATAAAAATGGATGTCGAGTGGATAAAATGAATGTAGAGTGGATAAAAATGGATGTGGATTGGATAAAATGGATGTAGAGTTAATAAAAATGGATGTAGAGTGGATAAAATGGATGTAGAGTTGATAAAAATGGATGTAGAGTGGATAAAAATGGATGTAGAGTGGATAAAATGGATGTAGAGTTGATAAAAATGGATGTGGAGTGGATAACAATGGATGTAGAGTGGATAAAATGGATGTAGAGTTGATAAAAATGGATGTAGAGTGGATACAATGGATGTAGAGTAGATAAAATGGATGTAGAGCGGATAAATTGGATGTAGAGTTGATAAAAATGGATGTAGAGTGGATATAATGGATGTAGAGAGGATAAAATGGATGTAGAGTGGTTAAAATGGATGTAGAGTTGATAAAAATGGATGTAGAGTGGATATAATGGATGTAGAGAGGATAAAATGGATGTCGAGTGGATAAAATGGATGTAGAGTGGATAAAATGGATGTAGAGTGGGTAAAAATGGATGTAGATTGGATAAAATGGATGTAGACTGGATAAAAATGGATGTAGAGTATATAAATTGGATGTAGAGTATATAAAATGGATGTAGAGTGGATAAAAATGGATGTCGAGTGGATAAAATGGATGTAGAGTGGATAAAAATGGATGTAGATTGGATAAAATGGATGTAGAGTTAATAAAAATGGATGTAGAGTGGATAAAATGGATGTAGATTGGATAAAATGGATGTAGAGTTAATAAAAATGGATGTAGAGTGCATAAAATGGATGTAGAGTTGATAAAAATGGATGTGGAGTGGATAACAATGGATGTAGAGTGGATAAAATGGATGTAGAGTTTATAAAAATGGATGTAGAGTGGATACAATGGATGTAGAGTAGATAAAATGGATGTAGAGCGGATAAAATGGATGTAGAGTTGATAAAAATGGATGTAGAGTGGATATAATGGATGTAGAGAGGATAAAATGGATGTAGAGTGGTTAAAATGGATGTAGAGTGGATAAAAAAGGATGTAGAGTGGATAAAATGGATCTGGAGTGGATAAAATGGATGTAGAGTTTATAAAAATGGATGTAGAGTGGATACAATGGATGTAGAGTAGATAAAATGGATGTAGAGCGGATAAAATGGATGTAGAGTGTATAAAATGGATGTAGAGTGAATAAAATGGATTTAGAGTGGATAAAATTGATGTAGAGTGTATAAAATGGATGTAGAGTGGATAAAAATGGATGTAGAGTGGATAAAAATGGATGTAGAATGGATAAAATGGATGTAGAGTGCATAAAAATGGATGTTGAGTGGATAAAATGGATGTAGAGTGGATAAAATGGATGTAAAGTGGATAAAAATGGATGTAGAGTGGATAAAATGGATGTAGAGTGGCTAAAATGGATGTAGTGTGGATAAAAATGGATGTAGAGAGGATAAAAATGGATGTAGAGTTGATCAAATGGATGTAAAGTGGATAAAATGGATGTAGAGTTAATAAAAATGGATGTAGAGTGGAAATAATGGATGTAGAGAGGATAAAATGGATGTAGAGTGGATAAAATGGATGTAGAGTTCATAAAAATGGATGTAGAGTGGATAAAAATGGATGTAGATTGGATAAAATGGATGTAGAGTGCATAAAAATGGATGTAGATTGGATAAAATGGATGTAGAGTTGATAAAATGGATATAGAGTTCATAAAAATGGATGTAGAGTGGATAAAAATGGATGTAGAGTTGATAAAATGGATGTAGAGTGGATAAAAATGGATGTAGAGTGGATAAAATGGATGTAGAGTGCATAAAAATGGATGTAGAGTGGATAAAATGGATGTAGAGTGGATAAAATGGACAAAGAGTGGATATAATGGATGTAGAGAGGATAAAATGGATGTAGAGTGGATAAAAATGGATATAGGGTAGATAAAATGGATCTAGAGTGGATAAAATGGATGTAGAGTGGATAAAAATGGATGTAGAGTGGATAAAAAAGGATGTAGAGTGGATGAAATGGATGTAGGGTGGATAAAACGGATGTAGAGTGGATAAAAATGGATGTAGAGTTGATAAAATGGATGTAGAGTGGATAAAAATGGATGTAGAGTGGATAAAATGGATGTAGAGTGCATAAAAATGGATGTAGAGTGGATAAAATGGATGTAGAGTGGATAAAATGGACAAAGAGTGGATATAATGGATGTAGAGAGGATAAAATGGATGTAGAGTGGATAAAAATGGATGTAGAGTGGATAAAATGGATGTAGAGTGCATAAAAATGGATGTTGAGTGGATAAAATGGATGTAGAGTGGATAAAATGGATATAAAGTCGATAAAAATGGATGTAGAGTGGATAAAATGGATGTAGAGTGGCTAAAATGGATGTAGAGTGGATAAAAATGGATGTAGAGTGGATAAAAATGGATGTGGAGTATATAAATTGGATGTAGAGTATATAAAATGGATGTAGAGTGGATAAAAATGGATGTCGAGTGGATAAAATGAATGTAGAGTGGATAAAAATGGATGTGGATTGGATAAAATGGATGTAGAGTTAATAAAAATGGATGTAGAGTGGATAAAATGGATGTAGAGTTGATAAAAATGGATGTAGAGTGGATACAAATGGATGTAGAGTGGATAAAATGGATGTAGAGTTGATAAAAATGGATGTGGAGTGGATAACAATGGATGTAGAGTGGATAAAATGGATGTAGAGTTGATAAAAATGGATGTAGAGTGGATACAATGGATGTAGAGTAGATAAAATGGATGTAGAGCGGATAAATTGGATGTAGAGTTGATAAAAATGGATGTAGAGTGGATATAATGGATGTAGAGAGGATAAAATGGATGTAGAGTGGTTAAAATGGATGTAGAGTTGATAAAAATGGATGTAGAGTGGATATAATGGATGTAGAGAGGATAAAATGGATGTCGAGTGGATAAAATGGATGTAGAGTGGATGAAATGGATGTAGAGTGGGTAAAAATGGATGTAGATTGGATAAAATGGATGTAGACTGGATAAAAATGGATGTACAGTATATAAATTGGATGTAGAGTATATAAAATGGATGTAGAGTGGATAAAAATGGATGTCGAGTGGATAAAATGGATGTAGAGTGGATAAAAATGGATGTAGATTGGATAAAATGGATGTAGAGTTAATAAAAATGGATGTAGAGTGGATAAAATGGATGTAGATTGGATAAAATGGATGTAGAGTTAATAAAAATGGATGTAGAGTGCATAAAATGGATGTAGAGTTGATAAAAATGGATGTGGAGTGGATAACAATGGATGTAGAGTGGATAAAATGGATGTAGAGTTTATAAAAATGGATGTAGAGTGGATACAATGGATGTAGAGTAGATAAAATGGATGTAGAGCGGATAAAATGGATGTAGAGTTGATAAAAATGGATGTAGAGTGGATATAATGGATGTAGAGAGGATAAAATGGATGTAGAGTGGTTAAAATGGATGTAGAGTGGATAAAAAAGGATGTAGAGTGGATAAAATGGATCTGGAGTGGATAAAATGGATGTAGAGCGGATAAAATGGATGTAGAGTTGATAAAAATGGATGTAGAGTGGATATAATGGATGTAGAGAGGATAAAATGGATGTAGAGTGGTTAAAATGGATGTAGAGTGGATAAAAATGGATGTAGAGTGGATAAAATGGATGTAGAGTGGATAAAAATGGATGTAGAGTGGATAAAATGGATGTAGAGTGCATAAAAATGGATGTAGAGTGGATAAAATGGATGTAGAGTGGATAAAATGGACAAAGAGTGGATATAATGGATGTAGAGAGGATAAAATGGATGTAGAGTGGATAAAAATGGATGTAGAGTGGATAAAATGGATGTAGAGTGCATAAAAATGGATGTTGAGTGGATAAAATGGATATAAAGTCGATAAAAATGTATGTAGAGTGGATAAAATGGATGTAGAGTGGCTAAAATGGATGTAGAGTGGATAAAAATGGATGTAGAGTGGATAAAATGGATGTAGAGTGCATAAAAATGGATGTAGAGTGGATAAAATGGATTTGGAGTGGATAAAATGGACAAAGAGTGGATATAATGGATGTAGAGAGGATAAAATGGATGTAGAGTGGATAAAAATGGATGTAGAGTGGATAAAATGGATGTAGAGTGCATAAAAATGGATGTTGAGTGGATAAAATGGATGTAGAGTGGATAAAATGGATGTAGAGTAGATAAAATGGATGTAGAGTGGATAAAAATGGATGTCGAGTGGATAAAATGGATGTAGAGTGGATAAAAATGGATGTAGAGTGGATAAAAATGGATGTAGAATGGATAAAATGGATGTAGAGTGCGTAAAAATGGATGTTGAGTGGATAAAATGGATGTAGAGTGGATAAAATGGATGTAAAGTGGATAAAAATGGATGTAGAGTGGATAAAATGGATGTAGAGTGGCTAAAATGGATGTAGAGTGGATAAAAATGGATGTAGAGAGGATAAAAATGGATGTAGAGTTGATAAAATGGATGTAAAGTGGATAAAATGGATGTAGAGTTAATAAAAATGGATGTAGAGTGGAAATAATGGATGTAGAGAGGATAAAATGGATGTAGAGTGGATAAAATGGATGTAGAGTTCATAAAAATGGATGTAGAGTGGATAAAAATGGATGTAGATTGGATAAAATGGATGTAGAGTTGATAAAATGGATATAGAGTTCATAAAAATGGATGTAGAGTGGATAAAAATGGATGTATATTGGATAAAATGGATGTAGAGTGGATAAAAATGGATGTAGAGTGGATAAAAAAGGATGTAGAGTGGATAATGGATGTAGGGTGGATAAAACGGATGTAGAGTGGATAAAAATGGATGTAGAGTTGATAAAATGGATGTAGAGTGGATAAAAATAGATGTAGAGTGGATAAAATGGATGTAGAGTGCATAAAAATGGATGTAGAGTGGATAAAATGGACGTAGAGTGGATAAAATGGACAAAGAGTGGATATAATGGATGTAGAGAGGATAAAATGGATGTAGAGTGGATAAAAATGGATGTAGAGTGGATAAAATGGATGTAGAGTGCATAAAAATGGATGTTGAGTGGATAAAATGGATGTAGAGTGGATAAAATGGATATAAAGTCGATAAAAATGGATGTAGAGTGGATAAAATGGATGTAGAGTGGCTAAAATGGATGTAGAGTGGATAAAAATGGATGTAGAGTGGATAAAATGGATGTAGAGTGGATAAAAATGGATGTAGAGTGGATAAAATGGATGTAGAGTGGATAAAATGGACAAAGAGTGGATATAATGGATGTAGAGAGGATAAAATGGATGTAGAGTGGATAAAAATGGATGTAGAGTGGATAAAATGGATGTAGAGTGCATAAAAATGGATGTTGAGTGGATAAAATGGATGTAGAGTGGATAAAATGGATGTAGAGTGGATAAAATGGATGTAGAGTTGATAAAAATGGATGTCGAGTGGATAAAATGGATGTCGAGTGGATAAAATGGATGTAGAGTGGATAAAAATGGATGTAGAGTGGATAAAATGGATGTAGAGTAGATAAAATGGATGTAGAGCGGATAAATTGGATGTAGAGTTGATAAAAATGGATGTAGAGTGGATATAATGGATGTAGAGAGGATAAAATGGATGTAGAGTGGTTAAAATGGATGTAGAGTTGATAAAAATGGATGTAGAGTGGATATAATGGATGTAGAGAGGATAAAATGGATCTCGAGTGGATAAAATGGATGTAGAGTGGATAAAAATGGATGTAGAGTGGATAAAATGGATGTAGAGTGGGTAAAAATGGATGTAGATTGGATAAAATGGATGTAGACTGGATAAAAATGGATGTAGAGTATATAAATTGGATGTAGAGTATATAAAATGGATGTAGAGTGGATAAAAATGGATGTCGAGTGGATAAAATGGATGTAGAGTGGATACAAATGGATGTAGATTGGATAAAATGGATGTAGAGTTAATAAAAATGGATGTAGAGTGGATAAAATGGATGTAGATTGGATAAAATGGATGTAGAGTTAATAAAAATGGATGTAGAGTGCATAAAATGGATGTAGAGTTGATAAAAATGGATGTTGAGTGGATAAAATGGATATAAAGTCGATAAAAATGGATGTAGAGGGGATAAAATGGATGTAGAGTGGCTAAAATGGATGTAGAGTGGATAAAAATGGATGTAGAGTGGATAAAATGGATGTAGAGTGGATAAAAATGGATGTAGAGTGGATAAAATGGATGTAGAGTGGATAAAATGGACAAAGAGTGGATATAATGGATGTAGAGAGGATAAAATGGATGTAGAGTGGATAAAAATGGATGTAGAGTGGATAAAATGGATGTAGAGTGGATAAAAATGGATGTAGAGTGGATAAAATGGATGTAGAGTGGATAAAATGGACAAAGAGTGGATATAATGGATGTAGAGTGGATAAAATGGATGTAGAGTGGATAAAAATGGATGTAGAGTGGATAAAATGGATGTAGAGTGCATAAAAATGGATGTTGAGTGGATAAAATGGATGTAGAGTGGATAAAATGGATGTAGAGTAGATAAAATGGATGTAGAGTGGATAAAAATGTATGTCGAGTGGATAAAATGGATGTCGAGTGGATAAAATGGATGTAGAGTGGATAAAAATGGATGTAGAGTGGATAAAATGGATGTAGAGTGGATAAAAATGGATGTAGATTGGATAAAATGGATGTAGAGTGGATAAAAATGGATGTAGAGTATATAAAGTGGATGTAGAGTATATAAAATGGATGTAGAGTGGATAAAAATGGATGTCGAGTGGATAAAATGAATGTAGAGTTAATAAAAATGGATGTAGAGTGGATAAAATGGATGTAGAGTTGATAAAAATGGATGTAGAGTGGATAAAAATGGATGTAGAGTGGATAAAATGGATGTAGAGTTGATAAAAATGGATGTGGAGTGGATAACAATGGATGTAGAGTGGATAAAATGGATGTAGAGTTGATAAAAATGGATGTAGAGTGGATACAATGGATGTAGAGTAGATAAAATGGATGTAGAGCGGATAAAATGGATGTAGAGTTGATAAAAATGGATGTAGAGTGGATATAATGGATGTAGAGAGGATAAAATGGATGTAGAGTGGTTAAAATGGATGTAGAGTTGATAAAAATGGATGTAGAGTGGATATAATGGATGTAGAGAGGATAAAATGGATGTCGAGTGGATAAAATGGATGTAGAGTGGATAAAAATGGATGTAGATTGGATAAAATGGATGTAGACTGGATAAAAATGGATGTAGAGTATATAAATTGGATGTAGAGTATATAAAATGAATGTAGAGTGGATAAAAATGGATGTCGAGTGGATAAAATGGATGTAGAGTGGATAAAAATGGATGTAGATTGGATAAAATGGATGTAGAGTTAATAAAAATGGATGTAGAGTGGATAAAAAAGGATGTAGAGTGGATAAAATGGATGTAGAGTGGATAAAATGGATGTAGAGTGGATAAAATGGATGTAGAGTTGATAAAAATGGATGTAGAGTGGATATAATGGATGTAGAGAGGATAAAATGGATGTAGAGTGGTTAAAATGGATGTAGAGTGGATAAAAACGGATGTAGAGTGGATAAAATGGATGTAGAGTGGATAAAATGGTTGTAGAGTGGATAAAATGGATGTAGAGTTGATAAAAATGGATGAAGAGTGGATAAAATGGACGTAGAGTGAATAAACTGGATGTAGAGTTGATAAAAATGGATGTAGAGTGGATATAATTGATGTAGAGAGGATAAAAAGGATGTAGAGTGGATAAAAATGGATGTAGAGAGGATAAAATGGATGTAGAGTTGATAAAATGGATGTAGAGTTCATAAAAATGGATGTAGAGTGGATAAAAATGGATGTAGAGTGGATAAAAATGGATGTAGAGTGGATAAAATGGATGTAGAGTGGATAAAAATGGATGTAGAGTGGATAAAATGGATGTAGAGAGAATAACATGCATGTAGAGTGGATAAAATGGATGTAGAGTGGATAAAATGGATGTAGAGTTCATAAAAATGGATGTAGAGTGGATAAAAATGGATGTAGAGTGGATAAAAATGGATGTAGAGTGGATAAAATGGATGTAGAGTGCATAAAAATGGATGTAGAGTGGATAAAATGGATGTAGAGTTGATAAAAATGGATGTAGAGTGGATAAAAATGGATGTAGATTGGATAAAATGGATGTAGAGTGGATAAAAATGGATGTAGAGTATATAAATTGGATGTAGAGTATATAAAATGGATGTAGAGTGGATAAAAATGGATGTAGAGTGGATAAAATGGATGTAGAGTGGATAAAATGGACAAAGAGTGGATATAATGGATGTAGAGGGGATAAAATGGATGTAGAGTGGATAAAAATGGATGTAGATTGGATAAAATGGATGTAGAGTTGATAAAATGGATATAGAGTTCATAAAAATGGATGTAGAGTGGATAAAAATGGATGTATATTGGATAAAATGGATGTAGAGTGGATAAAAATGGATGTAGAGTGGATAAAAAAGGATGTAGAGTGGATAATGGATGTAGGGTGGATAAAACGGATGTAGAGTGGATAAAAATGGATGTAGAGTTGATAAAATGGATGTAGAGTGGATAAAAATAGATGTAGAGTGGATAAAATGGATGTAGAGTGCATAAAAATGGATGTAGAGTGGATAAAATGGACGTAGAGTGGATAAAATGGACAAAGAGTGGATATAATGGATGTAGAGAGGATAAAATGGATGTAGAGTGGATAAAAATGGATGTAGAGTGGATAAAATGGATGTAGAGTGCATAAAAATGGATGTTGAGTGGATAAAATGGATGTAGAGTGGATAAAATGGATATAAAGTCGATAAAAATGGATGTAGAGTGGATAAAATGGATGTAGAGTGGCTAAAATGGATGTAGAGTGGATAAAAATGGATGTAGAGTGGATAAAATGGATGTAGAGTGCATAAAAATGGATGTAGAGTGGATAAAATGGATGTAGAGTGGATAAAATGGACAAAGAGTGGATATAATGGATGTAGAGAGGATAAAATGGATGTAGAGTGGATAAAAATGGATGTAGAGTGGATAAAATGGATGTAGAGTGCATAAAAATGGATGTTGAGTGGATAAAATGGATGTAGAGTGGATAAAATGGATGTAGAGTGGATAAAATGGATGTAGAGTTGATAAAAATGGATGTCGAGTGGATAAAATGGATGTCGAGTGGATAAAATGGATGTAGAGTGGATAAAAATGGATGTAGAGTGGATAAAATGGATGTAGAGTAGATAAAATGGATGTAGAGCGGATAAATTGGATGTAGAGTTGATAAAAATGGATGTAGAGTGGATATAATGGATGTAGAGAGGATAAAATGGATGTAGAGTGGATAAAATGGATGTAGAGTTGATAAAAATGGATGTAGAGTGGATATAATGGATGTAGAGAGGATAAAATGGATCTCGAGTGGATAAAATGGATGTAGAGTGGATAAAAATGGATGTAGAGTGGATAAAATGGATGTAGAGTGGGTAAAAATGGATGTAGATTGGATAAAATGGATGTAGACTGGATAAAAATGGATGTAGAGTATATAAATTGGATGTAGAGTATATAAAATGGATGTAGAGTGGATAAAAATGGATGTCGAGTGGATAAAATGGATGTAGAGTGGATACAAATGGATGTAGATTGGATAAAATGGATGTAGAGTTAATAAAAATGGATGTAGAGTGGATAAAATGGATGTAGATTGGATAAAATGGATGTAGAGTTAATAAAAATGGATGTAGAGTGCATAAAATGGATGTAGAGTTGATAAAAATGGATGTTGAGTGGATAAAATGGATATAAAGTCGATAAAAATGGATGTAGAGGGGATAAAATGGATGTAGAGTGGCTAAAATGGATGTAGAGTGGATAAAAATGGATGTAGAGTGGATAAAATGGATGTAGAGTGGATAAAAATGGATGTAGAGTGGATAAAATGGATGTAGAGTGGATAAAATGGACAAAGAGTGGATATAATGGATGTAGAGAGGATAAAATGGATGTAGAGTGGATAAAAATGGATGTAGAGTGGATAAAATGGATGTAGAGTGCATAAAAATGGATGTAGAGTGGATAAAATGGATGTAGAGTGGATAAAATGGACTAAGAGTGGATATAATGGATGTAGAGAGGATAAAATGGATGTAGAGTGGATAAAAATGGATGTAGAGTGGATAAAATGGATGTAGAGTGCATAAAAATGGATGTTGAGTGGATAAAATGGATGTAGAGTGGATAAAATGGATGTAGAGTAGATAAAATGGATGTAGAGTGGATAAAAATGTATGTCGAGTGGATAAAATGGATGTCGAGTGGATAAAATGGATGTAGAGTGGATAAAAATGGATGTAGAGTGGATAAAATGGATGTAGAGTGGATAAAAATGGATGTAGATTGGATAAAATGGATGTAGAGTGGATAAAAATGGATGTAGAGTATATAAAGTGGATGTAGAGTATATAAAATGGATGTAGAGTGGATAAAAATGGATGTCGAGTGGATAAAATGAATGTAGAGTTAATAAAAATGGATGTAGAGTGGATAAAATGGATGTAGAGTTGATAAAAATGGATGTAGAGTGGATAAAAATGGATGTAGAGTGGATAAAATGGATGTAGAGTTGATAAAAATGGATGTGGAGTGGATAACAATGGATGTAGAGTGGATAAAATGGATGTAGAGTTGATAAAAATGGATGTAGAGTGGATACAATGGATGTAGAGTAGATAAAATGGATGTAGAGTGGATAAAATGGATGTAGAGTTGATAAAAATGGATGTAGAGTGGATATAATGGATGTAGAGAGGATAAAATGGATGTAGAGTGGTTAAAATGGATGTAGAGTTGATAAAAATGGATGTAGAGTGGATATAATGGATGTAGAGAGGATAAAATGGATGTCGAGTGGATAAAATGGATGTAGAGTGGATAAAAATGGATGTAGATTGGATAAAATGGATGTAGAGTGGATAAAAATGGATGTAGAGTATATAAATTGGATGTAGAGTATATAAAATGAATGTAGAGTGGATAAAAATGGATGTCGAGTGGATAAAATGGATGTAGAGTGGATAAAAATGGATGTAGATTGGATAAAATGGATGTAGAGTTAATAAAAATGGATGTAGAGTGGATAAAAAAGGATGTAGAGTGGATAAAATGGATGTAGAGTGGATAAAATGGATGTAGAGCGGATAAAATGGATGTAGAGTTGATAAAAATGGATGTAGAGTGGATATAATGGATGTAGAGAGGATAAAATGGATGTAGAGTGGTTAAAATGGATGTAGAGTGGATAAAAATGGATGTAGAGTGGATAAAATGGATGTAGAGTGGATAAAATGGTTGTAGAGTGGATAAAATGGATGTAGAGTTGATAAAAATGGATGAAGAGTGGATAAAATGGACGTAGAGTGAATAAACTGGATGTAGAGTTGATAAAAATGGATGTAGAGTGGATATAATTGATGTAGAGAGGATAAAAAGGATGTAGAGTGGATAAAAATGGATGTAGAGAGGATAAAATGGATGTAGAGTTGATAAAATGGATGTAGAGTTCATAAAAATGGATGTAGAGTGGATAAAAATGGATGTAGAGTGGATAAAAATGGATGTAGAGTGGATAAAATGGATGTAGAGTGGATAAAAATGGATGTAGAGTGGATAAAATGGATGTAGAGAGAATAAAATGGATGTAGAGTGGATAAAATGGATGTAGAGTGGATAAAATGGATGTAGAGTTCATAAAAATGGATGTAGAGTGGATAAAAATGGATGTAGAGTGGATAAAAATGGATGTAGAGTGGATAAAATGGATGTAGAGTGGATAAAAATGGATGTAGAGTGGATAAAAATGGATGTAGAGTGGATAAAAATGGATTTAGAGTGGATATAATGGATGTAGAATAGATAAAAATGGATGTAGTGTGGATAAAATGGATGTAGAGTGGATAAAAATGGATGTAGAGTGGATAAAATGGATGTAGAGTGGATAAAACGGATGTAGAGTGGATAAAAAGGATGTAGAGTGGATAAAATGGATGCAGAGTGGATAAAAATAGATGTAGTGTGGATAAAATGGATGTAGAGTGGATAACAATGGATGTAGAGTGGATAAAATGGATGTAGAGTGGATAAAAATGGATGTAGAGTGGATAAAATGGATGTAGAGTGTATAAAATGGATGTAGAGTGAATAAAATGGATGTAGAGTGGATAAAATTGATGTAGAGTGTATAAAATGGATGTAGAGTGGATAAAAATGGATATAGAGTGGATAAAAATGGATGTAGATTGGATAAAATGGATGTAGAGTGGATAAAATGGATGTAGAGTTGATAAAATGGATGTAAAGTGGATAAAATGGATGTAGAGTTAATAAAATTGGATGTAGAGTGGATAAAATGGATGTAGAGTTGATAAAAATGGATGTAGAGTGGATAAAAATGGATGTAGATTGGATAAAATGGATGTAGAGTGGATAAAAATGGATGTAGAGTATATAAATTGGATGTAGAGTATATAAAATGGATGTAGAGTGGATAAAAATGGATGTAGAGTGGATAAAATGGATGTAGAGTGGATAAAATGGACAAAGAGTGGATATAATGGATGTAGAGGGGATAAAATGGATGTAGAGTGGATAAAAATGGATGTAGAGTGGATAAAATGGATGTAGAGTGCATAAAAATGGATGTAGAGTGGATAAAATGGATGTAGAGTTGATAAAAATGGATGTAGAGTGGATAAAAATGGATGTAGATTGGATAAAATGGATGTAGAGTGGATAAAAATGGATGTAGAGTATATAAATTGGATGTAGAGTATATAAAATGGATGTAGAGTGGATAAAAATGGATGTAGAGTGGATAAAATGGATGTAGAGTGGATAAAATGGACAAAGAGTGGATATAATGGATGTAGAGGGGATAAAATGGATGTAGAGTGGATAAAAATGGATGTAGAGTGGATAAAATGGATGTAGAGTGCATAAAAATGGATGTAGAGTGGATAAAATGGATGTAGAGTTGATAAAATGGATGTAAAGTGGATAAAATGGATGTAGAGTTAATAAAATTGGATGTAGAGAGGATAAAATGGATGTAGAGTGGATAAAAATGGATGTAGAGTGGATAAAACGGATGTAGAGTGGATAAAAATGGATGTAGAGTTGATAAAATGGATGTAGAGTGGATAAAAATGGATGTAGAGTGGATAAAATGGATGTAGAGTGCATAAAAATGGATGTTGAGTGGATAAAATGGATGTAGAGTGGATAAAATGGATGTAAAGTCGATAAAAATGGATGTAGAGTGGATAAAATGGATGTAGAGTGGCTAAAATGGATGTAGAGTGAATAAAAATGGATGTAGAGTGGATAAAATGGATGTAGAGTCGATAAAATGGATGTAGAGTGGATAAAAATGGATGTAGAGTGGATAAAATGGATGTAGAGTGGATAAAAATGGATGTAGAGAGGATAAAATGGATGTAGAGTGGATAAAAATGGATGTAGACTGGATAAAAATGGATGTAGAGTATATAAATTGGATGTAGAGTATATAAAATGTATGTAGAGTGGATAAAAATGGATGTCGAGTGGATAAAATGGATGTAGAGTGGATAAAAATGGATGTAGATTGGATAAAATGGATGTAGAGTTAATAAAAATGGATGTAGAGTGGATAAAATGGATGTAGATTGGATCAAATGGATGTAGAGTTAATACAAATGGATGTAGAGTGCATAAAATGGATGTAGAGTTGATAAAATGGATGTAGAGCGGATAAAATGGATGTAGAGTTGATAAAAATGGATGTAGAGTGGATATAATGGATGTAGAGAGGATAAAATGGATGTAGAGTGGTTAAAATGGATGTAGAGTTGAAAAAAATGGATGTAGAGTGGATATAATGGATGTAGAGAGGATAAAATGGATGTCGAGTGGATAAAATGGATGTAGAGTGGATAAAAATGGATGTAGAGTGGATAAAATGGATGTAGAGCGGATAAAAATGGATGTAGATTGGATAAAATGGATGTAGACTGGATAAAAATGGATGTAGAGTATATAAATTGGATGTAGAGTATATAAAATGGATGTAGAGTGGATAAAAATGGATGTCGAGTGGATAAAATGGATGTAGAGTGGATAAAAATGGATGTAGATTGGATAAAATGGATGTAGAGTTAATAAAAATGGATGTAGAGTGGATAAAATGGATGTAGATTGGATAAAATGGATGTAGAGTTAATAAAAATGGATGTAGAGTGCATAAAATGGATGTAGAGTTGATAAAAATGGATGTGGAGTGGATAACAATGGATGTAGAGTGGATAAAATGGATGTAGAGTTCATAAAAATGGATGTAGAGTGGATACAATGGATGTAGAGTAGATAAAATGGATGTAGAGCGGATAAAATGGATGTAGAGTTGATAAAAATGGATGTAGAGTGGATATAATGGATGTAGAGAGGATAAAATGGATGTAGAGTGGTTAAAATGGATGTAGAGTGGATAAAAAAGGATGTAGAGTGGATAAAATGGATGTAGAGTGGATAAAATGGATGTAGAGCGGATAAAATGGATGTAGAGTTGATAAAAATGGATGTAGAGTGGATATAATGGATGTAGAGAGGATAAAATGGATGTAGAGTGGTTAAAATGGATGTAGAGTGGATAAAAACGGATGTAGAGTGGATAAAATGGATGTAGAGTGGATAAAATGGTTGTAGAGTGGATAAAATGGATGTAGAGTTGATAAAAATGGATGAAGAGTGGATAAAATGGACGTAGAGTGAATAAACTGGATGTAGAGTTGATAAAAATGGATGTAGAGTGGATATAATTGATGTAGAGAGGATAAAAAGGATGTAGAGTGGATAAAAATGGATGTAGAGAGGATAAAATGGATGTAGAGTTGATAAAATGGATGTAGAGTTCATAAAAATGGATGTAGAGTGGATAAAAATGGATGTAGAGTGGATAAAAATGGATGTAGAGTGGATAAAATGGATGTAGAGTGGATAAAAATGGATGTAGAGTGGATAAAATGGATGTAGAGAGAATAACATGCATGTAGAGTGGATAAAATGGATGTAGAGTGGATAAAATGGATGTAGAGTGGATAAAAATGGATTTAGAGTGGATATAATGGATGTAGAATAGATAAAAATGGATGTAGTGTGGATAAAATGGATGTAGAGTGGATAAAAATGGATGTAGAGTGGATAAAATGGATGTAGAGTGGATAAAATGGATGTAGAGTGGATAAAAAGGATTTAGAGTGGATAAAATGGATGCAGAGTGGATAAAAATAGATGTAGTATGGATAAAATGGATGTAGAGTGGATAACAATGGATGTAGAGTGGATAAAATGGATGTAGAGTGGATAAAAATGGATGTAGAGTGGATAAAATGGATGTAGAGTGGATAAAAATGGATGTAGAGAGGATAAAAATGGATGTAGAGTTGATAAAATGGATGTAAAGTGGATAAAATGGATGTAGAGTTAATAAAAATGGATGTAGAGTGGAAATAATGGATGTAGAGAGGATAAAATGGATGTAGAGTGGATAAAATGGATGTAGAGTTCATAAAAATGGATGTAGAGTGGATAAAAATGGATGTAGATTGGATAAAATGGATGTAGAGTTGATAAAATGGATATAGAGTTCATAAAAATGGATGTAGAGTGGATAAAAATGGATGTATATTGGATAAAATGGATGTAGAGTGGATAAAAATGGATGTAGAGTGGATAAAAATGGATATAGGGTAGATAAAATGGATCTAGAGTGGATAAAATGGATGTAGAGTGGATAAAAATGGATGTAGAGTGGATAAAAAAGGATGTAGAGTGGATAATGGATGTAGGGTGGATAAAACGGATGTAGAGTGGATAAAAATGGATGTAGAGTTGATAAAATGGATGTAGAGTGGATAAAAATAGATGTAGAGTGGATAAAATGGATGTAGAGTGCATAAAAATGGATGTAGAGTGGATAAAATGGATGTAGAGTGGATAAAATGGACAAAGAGTGGATATAATGGATGTAGAGAGGATAAAATGGATGTAGAGTGGATAAAAATGGATGTAGAGTGGATAAAATGGATGTAGAGTGCATAAAAATGGATGTTGAGTGGATAAAATGGATGTAGAGTGGATAAAATGGATATAAAGTCGATAAAAATGGATGTAGAGTGGATAAAATGGATGTAGAGTGGCTAAAATGGATGTAGAGTGGATAAAAATGGATGTAGAGTGGATAAAATGGATGTAGAGTGCATAAAAATGGATGTAGAGTGGATAAAATGGATGTAGAGTGGATAAAATGGACAAAGAGTGGATATAATGGATGTAGAGAGGATAAAATGGATGTAGAGTGGATAAAAATGGATGTAGAGTGGATAAAATGGATGTAGAGTGCATAAAAATGGATGTTGAGTGGATAAAATGGATGTAGAGTGGATAAAATGGATGTAGAGTGGATAAAATGGATGTAGAGTTGATAAAAATGGATGTCGAGTGGATAAAATGGATGTCGAGTGGATAAAATGGATGTAGAGTGGATAAAAATGGATGTAGAGTGGATAAAATGGATGTAGAGTAGATAAAATGGATGTAGAGCGGATAAATTGGATGTAGAGTTGATAAAAATGGATGTAGAGTGGATATAATGGATGTCGAGTGGATAAAATGGATGTAGAGTGGTTAAAATGGATGTAGAGTTGATAAAAATGGATGTAGAGTGGATATAATGGATGTAGAGAGGATAAAATGGATGTCGAGTGGATAAAATGGATGTAGAGTGGATAAAAATGGATGTAGAGTGGATAAAATGGATGTAGAGTGGGTAAAAATGGATGTAGATTGGATAAAATGGATGTAGACTGGATAAAAATGGATGTAGAGTATATAAATTGGATGTAGAGTATATAAAATGGATGTAGAGTGGATAAAAATGGATGTCGAGTGGATAAAATGGATGTAGAGTGGATACAAATGGATGTAGATTGGATAAAATGGATGTAGAGTTAATAAAAATGGATGTAGAGTGGATAAAATGGATGTAGATTGGATAAAATGGATGTAGAGTTAATAAAAATGGATGTAGAGTGCATAAAATGGATGTAGAGTTGATAAAAATGGATGTTGAGTGGATAAAATGGATATAAAGTCGATAAAAATGGATGTAGAGTGGATAAAATGGATGTAGAGTGGCTAAAATGGATGTAGAGTGGATAAAAATGGATGTAGAGTGGATAAAATGGATGTAGAGTGCATAAAAATGGATGTAGAGTGGATAAAATGGATGTAGAGTGGATAAAATGGACAAAGAGTGGATATAATGGATGTAGAGAGGATAAAATGGATGTAGAGTGGATAAAAATGGATGTAGAGTGGATAAAATGGATGTAGAGTGCATAAAAATGGATGTAGAGTGGATAAAATGGATGTAGAGTGGATAAAATGGACAAAGAGTGGATATAATGGATGTAGAGAGGATAAAATGGATGTAGAGTGGATAAAAATGGATGTAGAGTGGATAAAATGGATGTAGAGTGCATAAAAATGGATGTTGAGTGGATAAAATGGATGTAGAGTGGATAAAATGGATGTAGAGAGGATAAAATGGATATAGAGTGGATAAAAATGTATGTAGAGTGGCTAAAATGGATGTAGAGTGGATAAAAATGGATGTAGAGAGGATAAAAATGGATGTAGAGTTGATAAAATGGATGTAAAGTGGATAAAATGGATGTAGAGTGGAAATAATGGATGTAGAGAGGATAAAATGGATGTAGAGTGGATAAAATGGATGTAGAGTTCATAAAAATGGATGTAGAGTGGATAAAAATGGATGTAGATTGGATAAAATGGATGTAGAGTTGATAAAATGGATATAGAGTTCATAAAAATGGATGTAGAGTGGATAAAAATGGATGTATATTGGATAAAATGGATGTAGAGTGGATAAAAATGGATGTAGAGTGGATAAAAATGGATATAGGGTAGATAAAATGGATCTAGAGTGGATAAAATGGATGTAGAGTGGATAAAAATGGATGTAGAGTGGATAAAAAAGGATGTAGAGTGGATAATGGATGTAGGGTGGATAAAACGGATGTAGAGTGGATAAAAATGGATGTAGAGTTGATAAAATGGATGTAGAGTGGATAAAAATAGATGTAGAGTGGATAAAATGGATGTAGAGTGCATAAAAATGGATGTAGAGTGGATAAAATGGATGTAGAGTGGATAAAATGGACAAAGAGTGGATATAATGGATGTAGAGAGGATAAAATGGATGTAGAGTGGATAAAAATGGATGTAGAGTGGATAAAATGGATGTAGAGTGCATAAAAATGGATGTTGAGTGGATAAAATGGATGTAGAGTGGATAAAATGGATATAAAGTCGATAAAAATGGATGTAGAGTGGATAAAATGGATGTAGAGTGGCTAAAATGGATGTAGAGTGGATAAAAATGGATGTAGAGTGGATAAAATGGATGTAGAGTGCATAAAAATGGATGTAGAGTGGATAAAATGGATGTAGAGTGGATAAAATGGACAAAGAGTGGATATAATGGATGTAGAGAGGATAAAATGGATGTAGAGTGGATAAAAATGGATGTAGAGTGGATAAAATGGATGTAGAGTGGATAAAAATGGATGTCGAGTGGATAAAATGGATGTAGAGTGGATAAAAATGGATGTAGAGTGGATAAAATGGATGTAGAGCGGATAAAAATGGATGTAGATTGGATAAAATGGATGTAGACTGGATAAAAATGGATGTAGAGTATATAAATTGGATGTAGAGTATATAAAATGGATGTAGAGTGGATAAAAATGGATGTAGAGTGGATAAAATGGATGTAGAGTGGATAAAATGGACAAAGAGTGGATATAATGGATGTAGAGGGGATAAAATGGATGTAAAGTGGATAAAATGGATGTAGAGTTAATAAAATTGGATGTAGAGAGGATAAAATGGATGTAGAGTGGATAAAAATGGATGTAGAGTGGATAAAACGGATGTAGAGTGGATAAAAATGGATGTAGAGTTGATAAAATGGATGTAGAGTGGATAAAAATGGATGTAGAGTGGATAAAATGGATGTAGAGTGCATAAAAATGGATGTTGAGTGGATAAAATGGATGTAGAGTGGATAAAATGGATGTAAAGTCGATAAAAATGGATGTAGAGTGGATAAAATGGATGTAGAGTGGCTAAAATGGATGTAGAGTGGATAAAAATGGATGTAGAGTGGATAAAATGGATGTAGAGTGGATAAAATGGATGTAGAGTGGATAAAAATGGATGTAGAGTGGATAAAATGGATGTAGAGTGGTTAAAAATGGATGTAGAGAGGATAAAATGGATGTAGAGTGGATAAAAATGGATGTAGACTGGATAAAAATGGATGTAGAGTATATAAATTGGATGTAGAGTATATAAAATGTATGTAGAGTGGATAAAAATGGATGTCGAGTGGATAAAATGGATGTAGAGTGGATAAAAATGGATGTAGATTGGATAAAATGGATGTAGAGTTAATAAAAATGGATGTAGAGTGGATAAAATGGATGTAGATTGGATCAAATGGATGTAGAGTTAATAAAAATGGATGTAGAGTGCATAAAATGGATGTAGAGTTGATAAAATGGATGTAGAGCGGATAAAATGGATGTAGAGTTGATAAAAATGGATGTAGAGTGGATATAATGGATGTAGAGAGGATAAAATGGATGTAGAGTGGTTAAAATGGATGTAGAGTTGATAAAAATGGATGTAGAGTGGATATAATGGATGTAGAGAGGATAAAATGGATGTCGAGTGGATAAAATGGATGTAGAGTGGATAAAAATGGATGTAGAGTGGATAAAATGGATGTAGAGTGGATAAAAATGGATGTAGATTGGATAAAATGGATGTAGACTGGATAAAAATGGATGTAGAGTATATAAATTGGATGTAGAGTATATAAAATGGATGTAGAGTGGATAAAAATGGATGTCGAGTGGATAAAATGGATGTAGAGTGGATAAAAATGGATGTAGATTGGATAAAATGGATGTAGAGTTAATAAAAATGGATGTAGAGTGGATAAAATGGATGTAGATTGGATAAAATGGATGTAGAGTTAATAAAAATGGATGTAGAGTGCATAAAATGGATGTAGAGTTGATAAAAATGGATGTGGAGTGGATAACAATGGATGTAGAGTGGATAAAATGGATGTAGAGTTCATAAAAATGGATGTAGAGTGGATACAATGGATGTAGAGTAGATAAAATGGATGTAGAGCGGATAAAATGGATGTAGAGTTGATAAAAATGGATGTAGAGTGGATATAATGGATGTAGAGAGGATAAAATGGATGTAGAGTGGTTAAAATGGATGTAGAGTGGATAAAAAAGGATGTAGAGTGGATAAAATGGATGTAGAGTGGATAAAATGGATGTAGAGCGGATAAAATGGATGTAGAGTTGATAAAAATGGATGTAGAGTGGATATAATGGATGTAGAGAGGATAAAATGGATGTAGAGTGGTTAAAATGGATGTAGAGTGGATAAAATGGATGTAGAGTGGATAAAATGGATGTAGAGTGGATAAAATGGATGTAGAGTGGATAAAATGGATGTAGAGTTGATAAAAATGGATGAAGAGTGGATAAAATGGACGTAGAGTGAATAAACTGGATGTAGAGTTGATAAAAATGGATGTAGAGTGGATATAATTGATGTAGAGAGGATAAAAAGGATGTAGAGTGGATAAAAATGGATGTAGAGAGGATAAAATGGATGTAGAGTTGATAAAATGGATGTAGAGTTCATAAAAATGGATGTAGAGTGGATAAAAATGGATGTAGAGTGGATAAAAATGGATGTAGAGTGGATAAAATGGATGTAGAGTGGATAAAAATGGATGTAGAGTGGATAAAATGGATGTAGAGAGAATAACATGCATGTAGAGTGGATAAAATGGATGTAGAGTGGATAAAATGGATGTAGAGTGGATAAAAATGGATTTAGAGTGGATATAATGGATGTAGAATAGATAAAAATGGATGTAGTGTGGATAAAATGGATGTAGAGTGGATAAAAATGGATGTAGAGTGGATAAAATGGATGTAGAGTGGAAAAAACGGATGTAGAGTGGATAAAAAGGATTTAGAGTGGATAAAATGGATGCAGAGTGGATAAAAATAGATGTAGTATGGATAAAATGGATGTAGAGTGGATAACAATGGATGTAGAGTGGATAAAATGGATGTAGAGTGGATAAAAATGGATGTAGAGTGGCTAAAATGGATGTAGAGTGGATAAAAATGGATGTAGAGAGGATAAAAATGGATGTAGAGTTGATAAAATGGATGTAAAGTGGATAAAATGGATGTAGAGTTAATAAAAATGGATGTAGAGTGGAAATAATGGATGTAGAGAGGATAAAATGGATGTAGAGTGGATAAAATGGATGTAGAGTTCATAAAAATGGATGTAGAGTGGATAAAAATGGATGTAGATTGGATAAAATGGATGTAGAGTTGATAAAATGGATATAGAGTTCATAAAAATGGATGTAGAGTGGATAAAAATGGATGTATATTGGATAAAATGGATGTAGAGTGGATAAAAATGGATGTAGAGTGGATAAAAATGGATATAGGGTAGATAAAATGGATCTAGAGTGGATAAAATGGATGTAGAGTGGATAAAAATGGATGTAGAGTGGATAAAAAAGGATGTAGAGTGGATAATGGATGTAGGGTGGATAAAACGGATGTAGAGTGGATAAAAATGGATGTAGAGTTGATAAAATGGATGTAGAGTGGATAAAAATAGATGTAGAGTGGATAAAATGGATGTAGAGTGCATAAAAATGGATGTAGAGTGGATAAAATGGATGTAGAGTGGATAAAATGGACAAAGAGTGGATATAATGGATGTAGAGAGGATAAAATGGATGTAGAGTGGATAAAAATGGATGTAGAGTGGATAAAATGGATGTAGAGTGCATAAAAATGGATGTTGAGTGGATAAAATGGATGTAGAGTGGCTAAAATGGATGTAGAGTGGATAAAAATGGATGTAGAGTGGATAAAATGGATGTAGAGTGCATAAAAATGGATGTAGAGTGGATAAAATGGATGTAGAGTGGATAAAATGGACAAAGAGTGGATATAATGGATGTAGAGAGGATAAAATGGATGTAGAGTGGATAAAAATGGATGTAGAGTGGATAAAATGGATGTAGAGTGCATAAAAATGGATGTTGAGTGGATAAAATGGATGTAGAGTGGATAAAATGGATGTAGAGTGGATAAAATGGATGTAGAGTTGATAAAAATGGATGTCGAGTGGATAAAATGGATGTCGAGTGGATAAAATGGATGTAGAGTGGATAAAAATGGATGTAGAGTGGATAAAATGGATGTAGAGTAGATAAAATGGATGTAGAGCGGATAAATTGGATGTAGAGTTGATAAAAATGGATGTAGAGTGGATATAATGGATGTCGAGTGGATAAAATGGATGTAGAGTGGTTAAAATGGATGTAGAGTTGATAAAAATGGATGTAGAGTGGATATAATGGATGTAGAGAGGATAAAATGGATGTGGAGTGGATAAAATGGATGTAGAGTGGATAAAAATGGATGTAGAGTGGCTAAAATGGATGTAGAGTGGATAAAAATGGATGTAGAGTGGATAAAATGGATGTAGAGTGCATAAAAATGGATGTAGAGTGGATAAAATGGATGTAGAGTGGATAAAATGGACAAAGAGTGGATATAATGGATGTAGAGAGGATAAAATGGATGTAGAGTGGATAAAAATGGATGTAGAGTGGATAAAATGGATGTAGAGTGGATAAAAATGGATGTCGAGTGGATAAAATGGATGTAGAGTGGATAAAAATGGATGTAGAGTGGATAAAATGGATGTAGAGCGGATAAAAATGGATGTAGATTGGATAAAATGGATGTAGACTGGATAAAAATGGATGTAGAGTATATAAATTGGATGTAGAGTATATAAAATGGATGTAGAGTGGATAAAAATGGATGTAGAGTGGATAAAATGGATGTAGAGTGGATAAAATGGACAAAGAGTGGATATAATGGATGTAGAGGGGATAAAATGGATGTAAAGTGGATAAAATGGATGTAGAGTTAATAAAATTGGATGTAGAGAGGATAAAATGGATGTAGAGTGGATAAAAATGGATGTAGAGTGGATAAAACGGATGTAGAGTGGATAAAAATGGATGTAGAGTTGATAAAATGGATGTAGAGTGGATAAAAATGGATGTAGAGTGGATAAAATGGATGTAGAGTGCATAAAAATGGATGTTGAGTGGATAAAATGGATGTAGAGTGGATAAAATGGATGTAAAGTCGATAAAAATGGATGTAGAGTGGATAAAATGGATGTAGAGTGGATAAAATGGATGTAGAGTGGATAAAAATGGATGTAGAGTGGATAAAATGGATGTAGAGTCGATAAAATGGATGTAGAGTGGATAAAAATGGATGTAGAGTGGATAAAATGGATGTAGAGTGGTTAAAAATGGATGTAGAGAGGATAAAATGGATGTAGAGTGGATAAAAATGGATGTAGAGTGGATAAAAATGGATGTAGAGTATATAAATTGGATGTAGAGTATATAAAATGTATGTAGAGTGGATAAAAATGGATGTCGAGTGGATAAAATGGATGTAGAGTGGATAAAAATGGATGTAGATTGGATAAAATGGATGTAGAGTTAATAAAAATGGATGTAGAGTGGATAAAATGGATGTAGATTGGATCAAATGGATGTAGAGTTAATAAAAATGGATGTAGAGTGCATAAAATGGATGTAGAGTTGATAAAATGGATGTAGAGCGGATAAAATGGATGTAGAGTTGATAAAAATGGATGTAGAGTGGATATAATGGATGTAGAGAGGATAAAATGGATGTAGAGTGGTTAAAATGGATGTAGAGTTGATAAAAATGGATGTAGAGTGGATATAATGGATGTAGAGAGGATAAAATGGATGTCGAGTGGATAAAATGGATGTAGAGTGGATAAAAATGGATGTAGAGTGGATAAAATGGATGTAGAGTGGATAAAAATGGATGTAGATTGGATAAAATGGATGTAGACTGGATAAAAATGGATGTAGAGTATATAAATTGGATGTAGAGTATATAAAATGGATGTAGAGTGGATAAAAATGGATGTCGAGTGGATAAAATGGATGTAGAGTGGATAAAAATGGATGTAGATTGGATAAAATGGATGTAGAGTTAATAAAAATGGATGTAGAGTGGATAAAATGGATGTAGATTGGATAAAATGGATGTAGAGTTAATAAAAATGGATGTAGAGTGCATAAAATGGATGTAGAGTTGATAAAAATGGATGTGGAGTGGATAACAATGGATGTAGAGTGGATAAAATGGATGTAGAGTTCATAAAAATGGATGTAGAGTGGATACAATGGATGTAGAGTAGATAAAATGGATGTAGAGCGGATAAAATGGATGTAGAGTTGATAAAAATGGATGTAGAGTGGATATAATGGATGTAGAGAGGATAAAATGGATGTAGAGTGGTTAAAATGGATGTAGAGTGGATAAAAAAGGATGTAGAGTGGATAAAATGGATGTAGAGTGGATAAAATGGATGTAGAGCGGATAAAATGGATGTAGAGTTGATAAAAATGGATGTAGAGTGGATATAATGGATGTAGAGAGGATAAAATGGATGTAGAGTGGTTAAAATGGATGTAGAGTGGATAAAAACGGATGTAGAGTGGATAAAATGGATGTAGAGTGGATAAAATGGTTGTAGAGTGGATAAAATGGATGTAGAGTTGATAAAAATGGATGAAGAGTGGATAAAATGGACGTAGAGTGAATAAACTGGATGTAGAGTTGATAAAAATGGATGTAGAGTGGATATAATTGATGTAGAGAGGATAAAAAGGATGTAGAGTGGATAAAAATGGATGTAGAGAGGATAAAATGGATGTAGAGTTGATAAAATGGATGTAGAGTTCATAAAAATGGATGTAGAGTGGATAAAAATGGATGTAGAGTGGATAAAAATGGATGTAGAGTGGATAAAATGGATGTAGAGTGGATAAAAATGGATGTAGAGTGGATAAAATGGATGTAGAGAGAATAACATGCATGTAGAGTGGATAAAATGGATGTAGAGTGGATAAAATGGATGTAGAGTGGATAAAAATGGATTTAGAGTGGATATAATGGATGTAGAATAGATAAAAATGGATGTAGAGTGGATAAAATGGATGTAGAGTGGATAAAAATGGATGTAGAGTGGATAAAATGGATGTAGAGTGGATAAAATGGATGTAGAGTGGATAAAAAGGATTTAGAGTGGATAAAATGGATGCAGAGTGGATAAAAATAGATGTAGTGTGGATAAAATGGATGTAGAGTGGATAACAATGGATGTAGAGTGGATAAAATGGATGTAGAGTGGATAAAAATGGATGTAGAGTGGATAAAATGGATGTAGAGTGGATAAAAATGGATGTAGAGAGGATAAAAATGGATGTAGAGTTGATAAAATGGATGTAAAGTGGATAAAATGGATGTAGAGTTAATAAAAATGGATGTAGAGTGGAAATAATGGATGTAGAGAGGATAAAATGGATGTAGAGTGGATAAAATGGATGTAGAGTTCATAAAAATGGATGTAGAGTGGATAAAAATGGATGTAGATTGGATAAAATGGATGTAGAGTTGATAAAATGGATATAGAGTTCATAAAAATGGATGTAGAGTGGATAAAAATGGATGTATATTGGATAAAATGGATGTAGAGTGGATAAAAATGGATGTAGAGTGGATAAAAATGGATATAGGGTAGATAAAATGGATCTAGAGTGGATAAAATGGATGTAGAGTGGATAAAAATGGATGTAGAGTGGATAAAAAAGGATGTAGAGTGGATAATGGATGTAGGGTGGATAAAACGGATGTAGAGTGGATAAAAATGGATGTAGAGTTGATAAAATGGATGTAGAGTGGATAAAAATAGATGTAGAGTGGATAAAATGGATGTAGAGTGCATAAAAATGGATGTAGAGTGGATAAAATGGATGTAGAGTGGATAAAATGGACAAAGAGTGGATATAATGGATGTAGAGAGGATAAAATGGATGTAGAGTGGATAAAAATGGATGTAGAGTGGATAGAATGGATGTAGAGTGCATAAAAATGGATGTTGAGTGGATAAAATGGATGTAGAGTGGCTAAAATGGATGTAGAGTGGATAAAAATGGATGTAGAGTGGATAAAATGGATGTAGAGTGCATAAAAATGGATGTAGAGTGGATAAAATGGATGTAGAGTGGATAAAATGGACAAAGAGTGGATATAATGGATGTAGAGAGGATAAAATGGATGTAGAGTGGATAAAAATGGATGTAGAGTGGATAAAATGGATGTAGAGTGCATAAAAATGGATGTTGAGTGGATAAAATGGATGTAGAGTGGATAAAATGGATGTAGAGTGGATAAAATGGATGTAGAGTTGATAAAAATGGATGTCGAGTGGATAAAATGGATGTCGAGTGGATAAAATGGATGTAGAGTGGATAAAAATGGATGTAGAGTGGATAAAATGGATGTAGAGTAGATAAAATGGATGTAGAGCGGATAAATTGGATGTAGAGTTGATAAAAATGGATGTAGAGTGGATATAATGGATGTCGAGTGGATAAAATGGATGTAGAGTGGATAAAATGGATGTAGAGTTGATAAAAATGGATGTAGAGTGGATATAATGGATGTAGAGAGGATAAAATGGATGTGGAGTGGATAAAATGGATGTAGAGTGGATAAAAATGGATGTAGAGTGGATAAAATGGATGTAGAGTGGGTAAAAATGGATGTAGATTGGATAAAATGGATGTAGACTGGATAAAAATGGATGTAGAGTATATAAATTGGATGTAGAGTATATAAAATGGATGTAGAGTGGATAAAAATGGATGTCGAGTGGATAAAATGGATGTAGAGTGGATACAAATGGATGTAGATTGGATAAAATGGATGTAGAGTTAATAAAAATGGATGTAGAGTGGATAAAATGGATGTAGATTGGATAAAATGGATGTAGAGTTAATAAAAATGGATGTAGAGTGCATAAAATGGATGTAGAGTTGATAAAAATGGATGTTGAGTGGATAAAATGGATATAAAGTCGATAAAAATGGATGTAGAGTGGATAAAATGGATGTAGAGTGGCTAAAATGGATGTAGAGTGGATAAAAATGGATGTAGAGTGGATAAAATGGATGTAGAGTGCATAAAAATGGATGTAGAGTGGATAAAATGGATGTAGAGTGGATAAAATGGACAAAGAGTGGATATAATGGATGTAGAGAGGATAAAATGGATGTAGAGTGGATAAAAATGGATGTAGAGTGGATAAAATGGATGTAGAGTGCATAAAAATGGATGTAGAGTGGATAAAATGGATGTAGAGTGGATAAAATGGACAAAGAGTGGATATAATGGATGTAGAGAGGATAAAATGGATGTAGAGTGGATAAAAATGGATGTAGAGTGGATAAAATGGATGTAGAGTGCATAAAAATGGATGTTGAGTGGATAAAATGGATGTAGAGTGGATAAAATGGATGTAGAGAGGATAAAATGGATATAGAGTGGATAAAAATGTATGTAGAGTGGCTAAAATGGATGTAGAGTGGATAAAAATGGATGTAGAGAGGATAAAAATGGATGTAGAGTTGATAAAATGGATGTAAAGTGGATAAAATGGATGTAGAGTTAATAAAAATGGATGTAGAGTGGAAATAATGGATGTAGAGAGGATAAAATGGATGTAGAGTGGATAAAATGGATGTAGAGTTCATAAAAATGGATGTAGAGTGGATAAAAATGGATGTAGATTGGATAAAATGGATGTAGAGTTGATAAAATGGATATAGAGTTCATAAAAATGGATGTAGAGTGGATAAAAATGGATGTATATTGGATAAAATGGATGTAGAGTGGATAAAAATGGATGTAGAGTGGATAAAAATGGATATAGGGTAGATAAAATGGATGTAGAGTGGATAAAATGGATGTAGAGTGGATAAAAATGGATGTAGAGTGGATAAAAAAGGATGTAGAGTGGATAATGGATGTAGGGTGGATAAAACGGATGTAGAGTGGATAAAAATGGATGTAGAGTTGATAAAATGGATGTAGAGTGGATAAAAATAGATGTAGAGTGGATAAAATGGATGTAGAGTGGATAAAAATGGATGTAGAGTGGATAAAATGGATGTAGAGTGGATAAAATGGACAAAGAGTGGATATAATGGATGTAGAGAGGATAAAATGGATGTAGAGTGGATAAAAATGGATGTAGAGTGGATAAAATGGATGTAGAGTGCATAAAAATGGATGTTGAGTGGATAAAATGGATGTAGAGTGGATAAAATGGATATAAAGTCGATAAAAATGGATGTAGAGTGGATAAAATGGATGTAGAGTGGCTAAAATGGATGTAGAGTGGATAAAAATGGATGTAGAGTGGATAAAATGGATGTAGAGTGCATAAAAATGGATGTAGAGTGGATAAAATGGATGTAGAGTGGATAAAATGGACAAAGAGTGGATATAATGGATGTAGAGTGGATAAAATGGATGTAGAGTGGATAAAAATGGATGTAGAGTGGATAAAATGGATGTAGAGTGCATAAAAATGGATGTTGAGTGGATAAAATGGATGTAGAGTGGATAAAATGGATGTAGAGTGGATAAAATGGATGTAGAGTTGATAAAAATGGATGTCGAGTGGATAAAATGGATGTCGAGTGGATAAAATGGATGTAGAGTGGATAAAAATGGATGTAGAGTGGATAAAATGGATGTAGAGTAGATAAAATGGATGTAGAGCGGATAAATTGGATGTAGAGTTGATAAAAATGGATGTAGAGTGGATATAATGGATGTAGAGAGGATAAAATGGATGTAGAGTGGTTAAAATGGATGTAGAGTTGATAAAAATGGATGTAGAGTGGATATAATGGATGTAGAGAGGATAAAATGGATGTCGAGTGGATAAAATGGATGTAGAGTGGATAAAAATGGATGTAGAGTGGATAAAATGGATGTAGAGTGGGTAAAAATGGATGTAGATTGGATAAAATGGATGTAGACTGGATAAAAATGGATGTAGAGTATATAAATTGGATGTAGAGTATATAAAATGGATGTAGAGTGGATAAAAATGGATGTCGAGTGGATAAAATGGATGTAGAGTGGATACAAATGGATGTAGATTGGATAAAATGGATGTAGAGTTAATAAAAATGGATGTAGAGTGGATAAAATGGATGTAGATTGGATAAAATGGATGTAGAGTTAATAAAAATGGATGTAGAGTGCATAAAATGGATGTAGAGTTGATAAAAATGGATGTTGAGTGGATAAAATGGATATAAAGTCGATAAAAATGGATGTAGAGTGGATAAAATGGATGTAGAGTGGCTAAAATGGATGTAGAGTGGATAAAAATGGATGTAGAGTGGATAAAATGGATGTAGAGTGCATAAAAATGGATGTAGAGTGGATAAAATGGATGTAGAGTGGATAAAATGGACAAAGAGTGGATATAATGGATGTAGAGAGGATAAAATGGATGTAGAGTGGATAAAAATGGATGTAGAGTGGATAAAATGGATGTAGAGTGCATAAAAATGGATGTAGAGTGGATAAAATGGATGTAGAGTGGATAAAATGGACAAAGAGTGGATATAATGGATGTAGAGAGGATAAAATGGATGTAGAGTGGATAAAAATGGATGTAGAGTGGATAAAATGGATGTAGAGTGCATAAAAATGGATGTTGAGTGGATAAAATGGATGTAGAGTGGATAAAATGGATGTAGAGAGGATAAAATGGATGTAGAGTGGATAAAAATGGATGTAGACTGGACAAAAATGGATGTAGAGTATATAAATTGGATGTAGAGTATATAAAATGTATGTAGAGTGGATAAAAATGGATGTAGAGTATATAAATTGGATGTAGAGTATATAAAATGGATGTAGAGTGGATAAAAATGGATGTCGAGTGGATAAAATGGATGTAGAGTTGATAAAAATGGATGTAGAGTGGATACAATGGATGTAGAGTAGATAAAATGGATGTAGAGCGGATAAAATGGATGTAGAGTTGATAAAAATGGATGTAGAGTGGATATAATGGATGTAGAGAGGATAAAATGGATGTAGAGTGGTTAAAATGGATGTAGAGTTGATAAAAATGGATGTAGAGTGGATATAATGGATGTAGAGAGGATAAAATGGATGTCGAGTGGATAAAATGGATGTAGAGTGGATAAAAATGGATGTAGATTGGATAAAATGGATGTAGACTGGATAAAAATGGATGTAGAGTATATAAATTGGATGTAGAGTATATAAAATGGATGTAGAGTGGATAAAAATGGATGTCGAGTGGATAAAATGGATGTAGAGTGGATAAAAATGGATGTAGATTGGATAAAATGGATGTAGAGTTAATAAAAATGGATGTAGAGTGGATAAAAAAGGATGTAGAGTGGATAAAATGGATGTAGAGCGGATAAAATGGATGTAGAGTTGATAAAAATGGATGTAGAGTGGATATAATGGATGTAGAGAGGATAAAATGGATGTAGAGTGGTTAAAATGGATGTAGAGTGGATAAAAACGGATGTAGAGTGGATAAAATGGATGTAGAGTGGATAAAATGGTTGTAGAGTGGATAAAATGGATGTAGAGTTGATAAAAATGGATGAAGAGTGGATAAAATGGACGTAGAGTGAATAAACTGGATGTAGAGTTGATAAAAATGGATGTAGAGTGGATATAATTGATGTAGAGAGGATAAAAAGGATGTAGAGTGGATAAAAATGGATGTAGAGAGGATAAAATGGATGTAGAGTTGATAAAATGGATGTAGAGTTCATAAAAATGGATGTAGAGTGGATAAAAATGGATGTAGAGTGGATAAAAATGGATGTAGAGTGGATAAAATGGATGTAGAGTGGATAAAAATGGATGTAGAGTGGATAAAATGGATGTAGAGAGAATAACATGCATGTAGAGTGGATAAAATGGATGTAGAGTGGATAAAATGGATGTAGAGTGGATAAAAATGGATTTAGAGTGGATATAATGGATGTAGAATAGATAAAAATGGATGTAGTGTGGATAAAATGGATGTAGAGTGGATAAAAATGGATGTAGAGTGGATAAAATGGATGTAGAGTGGATAAAACGGATGTAGAGTGGATAAAAAGGATGTAGAGTGGATAAAATGGATGCAGAGTGGATAAAAATAGATGTAGTGTGGATAAAATGGATGTAGAGTGGATAACAATGGATGTAGAGTGGATAAAATGGATGTAGAGTGGATAAAAATGGATGTAGAGTGGATAAAATGGATGTAGAGTGTATAAAATGGATGTAGAGTGAATATAATGGATGTAGAGAGGATAAAATGGATGTCGAGTGGATAAAATGGATGTAGAGTGGATAAAAATGGATGTAGATTGGATAAAATGGATGTAGACTGGATAAAAATGGATGTAGAGTATATAAATTGGATGTAGAGTATATAAAATGGATGTAGAGTGGATAAAAATGGATGTCGAGTGGATAAAATGGATGTAGAGTGGATAAAAATGGATGTAGATTGGATAAAATGGATGTAGAGTTAATAAAAATGGATGTAGAGTGGATAAAAAAGGATGTAGAGTGGATAAAATGGATGTAGAGCGGATAAAATGGATGTAGAGTTGATAAAAATGGATGTAGAGTGGATATAATGGATGTAGAGAGGATAAAATGGATGTAGAGTGGTTAAAAATGGATGAAGAGTGGATAAAATGGACGTAGAGTGAATAAACTGGATGTAGAGTGGATAAAAATGGATGTAGAGAGGATAAAATGGATGTAGAGTTGATAAAATGGATGTAGAGTTCATAAAAATGGATGTAGAGTGGATAAAAATGGATGTAGAGTGGATAAAAATGGATGTAGAGTGGATAAAATGGATGTAGAGTGGATAAAAATGGATGTAGAGTGGATAAAATGGATGTAGAGAGAATAACATGCATGTAGAGTGGATAAAATGGATGTAGAGTGGATAAAATGGATGTAGAGTGGATAAAAATGGATTTAGAGTGGATATAATGGATGTAGAATAGATAAAAATGGATGTAGTGTGGATAAAATGGATGTAGAGTGGATAAAAATGGATGTAGAGTGGATAAAATGGATGTAGAGTGGATAAAACGGATGTAGAGTGGATAAAAAGGATGTAGAGTGGATAAAATGGATGCAGAGTGGATAAAAATAGATGTAGTGTGGATAAAATGGATGTAGAGTGGATAACAATGGATGTAGAGTGGATAAAATGGATGTAGAGTGGATAAAAATGGATGTAGAGTGGATAAAATGGATGTAGAGTGTATAAAATGGATGTAGAGTGAATAAAATGGATGTAGAGTGGATAAAATTGATGTAGAGTGTATAAAATGGATGTAGAGTGGATAAAAATGGATATAGAGTGGATAAAAATGGATGTAGATTGGATAAAATGGATGTAGAGTGGATAAAATGGATGTAGAGTTGATAAAATGGATGTAAAGTGGATAAAATGGATGTAGAGTTAATAAAATTGGATGTAGAGTGGATAAAATGGATGTAGAGTTGATAAAAATGGATGTAGAGTGGATAAAAATGGATGTAGATTGGATAAAATGGATGTAGAGTGGATAAAAATGGATGTAGAGTATATAAATTGGATGTAGAGTATATAAAATGGATGTAGAGTGGATAAAAATGGATGTAGAGTGGATAAAATGGATGTAGAGTGGATAAAATGGATGTAGAGTGGATAAGATGGATGTAGAGTGCATAAAAATGGATGTTGAGTGGATAAAATGGATGTAGAGTGGATAAAAATGGATATAGGGTAGATAAAATGGATCTAGAGTGGATAAAATGGATGTAGAGTGGATAAAAATGGATGTAGAGTGGATAAAAATGGATGTAGAGTGGATGAAATGGATGTAGGGTGGATAAAACGGATGTAGAGTGGATAAAAATGGATGTAGAGTTGATAAAATGGATGTAGAGTGGATAAAAATGGATGTAGAGTGGATAAAATGGATGTAGAGTGCATAAAAATGGATGTAGAGTGGATAAAATGGATGTAGAGTGGATAAAATGGACAAAGAGTGGATATAATGGATGTAGAGAGGATAAAATGGATGTAGAGTGGATAAAAATGGATGTAGAGTGGATAAAATGGATGTAGAGTGCATAAAAATGGATGTTGAGTGGATAAAATGGATGTAGAGTGGATAAAATGGATATAAAGTCGATAAAAATGAATGTAGAGTGGATAAAATGGATGTAGAGTGGCTAAAATGGATGTAGAGTGGATAAAAATGGATGTAGAGTGGATAAAATGGATGTAGAGTGCATAAAAATGGATGTAGAGTGGATAAAATGGATGTAGAGTGGATAAAATGGACAAAGAGTGGATATAATGGATGTAGAGAGGATAAAATGGATGTAGAGTGGATAAAAATGGATGTAGAGTGGATAAAATGGATGTAGAGTGCATAAAAATGGATGTAGAGTGGATAAAATGGATGTAGAGTGCATAAAAATGGATGTAGAGTGGATAAAAATGGATGTAGAGTGGATAAAATGGATGTAGAGTGCATAAAAATGGATGTTGAGTGGATAAAATGGATGTAGAGTGGATAAAATGGATGTAGAGTAGATAAAATGGATGTAGAGTGGATAAAAATGGATGTCGAGTGGATAAAATGGATGTCGAGTGGATAAAATGGATGTAGAGTGGATAAAAATGGATGTAGAGTGGATAAAATGGATGTAGAGTGGATAAAAATGGATGTAGATTGGATAAAATGGATGTAGAGTGGATAAAAATGGATGTAGAGTATATAAATTGGATGTAGAGTATATAAAATGGATGTAGAGTGGATAAAAATGGATGTCGAGTGGATAAAATGAATGTAGAGTGGATAAAAATGGATGTGGATTGGATAAAATGGATGTAGAGAGGATAAAATGGATGTAGAGTGGATAAAAATGGATGTAGAGTGGATAAAATGGATGTAGAGTGCATAAAAATGGATGTTGAGTGGATAAAATGGATGTAGAGTGGATAAAATGGATGTAAAGTCGATAAAAATGGATGTAGAGTGGATAAAATGGATGTAGAGTGGCTAAAATGGATGTAGAGTGGATAAAAATGGATGTAGAGTGGATAAAATGGATGTAGAGTGCATAAAAATGGATGTAGAGTGGATAAAATGGATGTAGAGTGGATAAAATGGACAAAGAGTGGATATAATGGATGTAGAGAGGATAAAATGGATGTAGAGTGGATAAAAATGGATGTAGAGTGGATAAAATGGATGTAGAGTGCATAAAAATGGATGTTGAGTGGATAAAATGGATGTAGAGTTGATAAAAATGGATGTAGAGTGGGTAGAATGGATGTAGAGTAGATAAAATGGATGTAGAGTGGATAAAATGGATGTAGAGTTGATAAAATGGATGCAGAGTGGATAAAAATAGATGTAGTGTGGATAAAATGGATGTAGAGTGGATAACAATGGATGTAGAGTGGATAAAATGAATGTAGAGTGGATAAAAATGGATGTCGAGTGGATAAAATGGATGTCGAGTGGATAAAATGGATGTAGAGAGGATAAAAATGGATGTAGAGTGGATAAAATGGATGTAGAGTTGATAAAAATGGATGTAGAGTGGATAAAATGGATGTAGAGTAGATAAAATGGATGTAGAGTGGATAAAAATGGATGTCGAGTGGATAAAATGGATGTAGAGTGGATAAAATGGATGTAGAGTGGATAAAAATGGATGTAGAGTGGATAAAATGGATGTAGAGTGGATAAAAATGGATGTAGATTGGATAAAATGGATTTAGAGTGGATATAATGGATGTAGAGTGGATAAAAATGGATGTAGTGTGGATAAAATTGATGTAGAGTGGATAAAAATGGATGTAGAGTGGATAAAATGGATGTAGAGTGGATAAAACGGATGTAGAGTGGATAAAAAGGATGTAGAGTGGATAAAATGGATGCAGAGTGGATAAAAATAGATGTAGTGTGGATAAAATGGATGTAGAGTGGATAACAATGGATGTAGAGTGGATAAAATGGATGTAGTGTGGATAAAAATGGATGTAGAGTGGATAAAATGGATGTAGAGTGTATAAAATGGATTTAGAGTGGATAAAATTGATGTAGAGTGTATAAAATGGATGTAGAGTGGATAAAAATGGATGTAGAGTGGATAAAAATGGATGTAGAATGGATAAAATGGATGTAGAGTGCATAAAAATGGATGTTGAGTGGATAAAATGGATGTAGAGTGGATAAAATGGATGTAAAGTGGATAAAAATGGATGTAGAGTGGATAAAATGGATGTAGAGTGGATAAAATGGATGTAGAGTGGATAAAAATGGATGTAGAGAGGATAAAAATGGATGTAGAGTTGATAAAATAGATGTAAAGTGGATAAAATGGATGTAGAGTTAATAATAATGGATGTAGAGTGGAAATAATGGATGTAGAGAGGATAAAATGGATGTAGAGTGGATAAAATGGATGTAGAGTTCATAAAAATGGATGTAGAGTGGATAAAAATGGATGTAGAGTGGATAAAATGGATGTAGAGTTGATAAAATGGATATAGAGTTCATAAAAATGGATGTAGAGTGGATAAAAATGGATGTAGAGTTGATAAAATGGATGTAGAGTGGATAAAAATGGATGTAGAGTGGATAAAATGGATGTAGAGTGCATAAAAATGGATGTAGAGTGGATAAAATGGATGTAGAGTGGATAAAATGGACAAAGAGTGGATATAATGGATGTAGAGAGGATAAAATGGATGTAGAGTGGATAAAAATGGATGTAGAGTGGATAAAATGGATGTAGAGTGCATAAAAATGGATGTTGAGTGGATAAAATGGATGTAGAGTGGATAAAATGGATGTAGAGAGGATAAAAATGGATGTAGAGTGGATAAAATGGATGTAGAGTTGATAAAAATGGATGTAGAGTGTATAAAATGGATGTAGAGTAGATAAAATGGATGTAGAGTGGATAAAAATGGATGTCGAGTGGATAAAATGGATGTCGAGTGGATAAAATGGATGTAGAGTGGATAAAAATGGATGTAGAGTGGATAAAATGGATGTAGAGTGGATAAAAATGGATGTAGATTGGATAAAATGGATTTAGAGTGGATATAATGGATGTAGAATGGATAAAAATGGATGTAGTGTGGATAAAATGGATGTAGAGTGGATAAAAATGGATGTAGAGTGGATAAAATGGATGTAGAGTGGATAAAACGGATATAGAGTGGATAAAAAGGATGTAGAGTGGATAAAATGGATGCAGAGTGGATAAAAATAGATGTAGTGTGGATAAAATGGATGTAGAGTGGATAACAATGGATGTAGAGTGGATAAAATGGATGTAGTGTGGATAAAAATGGATGTAGAGTGGATAAAATGGATGTAGAGTGTATAAAATGGATGTAGAGTGAATAAAATGGATTTAGAGTGGATAAAATTGATGTAGAGTGTATAAAATGGATGTAGAGTGGATAAAAATGGATGTAGAGTGGATAAAAATGGATGTAGAATGGATAAAATGGATGTAGAGTGCATAAAAATGGATGTTGAGTGGATAAAATGGATGTAGAGTGGATAAAATGGATGTAGAGTGGATAAAAATGGATGTAGAGTGGATAAAATGGATGTAGAGTGGCTAAAATGGATGTAGAGTGGATAAAAATGGATGTAGAGAGGATAAAAATGGATGTAGAGTTGATCAAATGGATGTAAAGTGGATAAAATGGATGTAGAGTTAATAAAAATGGATGTAGAGTGGAAATAATGGATGTAGAGAGGATAAAATGGATGTAGAGTGGATAAAATGGATGTAGAGTTCATAAAAATGGATGTAGAGTGGATAAAAATGGATGTAGATTGGATAAAAAGGATGTAGAGTGCATAAAAATGGATGTAGATTGGATAAAATGGATGTAGAGTTGATAAAATGGATATAGAGTTCATAAAAATGGATGTAGAGTGGATAAAAATGGATGTAGAGTTGATAAAATGGATGTAGAGTGGATAAAAATGGATGTAGAGTGGATAAAATGGATGTAGAGTGCATAAAAATGGATGTAGAGTGGATAAAATGGATGTAGAGTGGATAAAATGGACAAAGAGTGGATATAATGGATGTAGAGAGGATAAAATGGATTTAGAGTGGATAAAAATGGATATAGGGTAGATAAAATGGATCTAGAGTGGATAAAATGGATGTAGAGTGGATAAAAATGGATGTAGAGTGGATAAAAAAGGATGTAGAGTGGATGAAATGGATGTAGGGTGGATAAAACGGATGTAGAGTGGATAAAAATGGATGTAGAGTTGATAAAATGGATGTAGAGTGGATAAAAATGGATGTAGAGTGGATAAAATGGATGTAGAGTGCATAAAAATGGATGTAGAGTGGATAAAATGGATGTAGAGTGGATAAAAATGGATGTAGAGTGGATAAAATGGATGTAGAGTGCATAAAAATGGATGTAGAGTGGATAAAATGGATGTAGAGTGGATAAAATGGACAAAGAGTGGATATAATGGATGTAGAGAGGATAAAATGGATTTAGAGTGGATAAAAATGGATATAGGGTAGATAAAATGGATCTAGAGTGGATAAAATGGATGTAGAGTGGATAAAAATGGATGTAGAGTGGATAAAAATGGATGTAGAGTGGATAAAATGGATGTAGAGTGCATAAAAATGGATGTTGAGTGGATAAAATGGATGTAGAGTGGATAAAATGGATATAAAGTCGATAAAAATGGATGTAGAGTGGATAAAATGGATGTAGAGTGGCTAAAATGGATGTAGAGTGGATAAAAATGGATGTAGAGTGGATAAAATGGATGTAGAGTGCATAAAAATGGATGTAGAGTGGATAAAATGGATGTAGAGTGGATAAAATGGACAAAGAGTGGATATAATGGATGTAGAGAGGATAAAATGGATGTAGAGTGGATAAAAATGGATGTAGAGCGGATAAAATGGATGTAGAGTGCATAAAAATGGATGTTGAGTGGATAAAATGGATGTAGAGTGGATAAAATGGATGTAGAGTAGATAAAATGGATGTAGAGTGGATAAAAATGGATGTCGAGTGGATAAAATGGATGTCGAGTGGATAAAATGGATGTAGAGTGGATAAAAATGGATGTAGAGTGGATAAAATGGATGTAGAGTGGATAAAAATGGATGTAGATTGGATAAAATGGATGTAGAGTGGATAAAAATGGATGTAGAGTATATAAATTGGATGTAGAGTATTTAAAATGGATGTAGAGTGGATAAAAATGGATGTCGAGTGGATAAAATGGATGTAGAGTGGATAAAAATGGATGTGGATTGGATAAAATGGATGTAGAGTTAATAAAAATGGATGTAGAGTGGATAAAATGGATGTAGAGTTGATAAAAATGGATGTAGAGTGGATACAAATGGATGTAGAGCGGATAAAATGGATGTAGAGTGGATAAAATGGATGTAGAGTGGATAAAAATGGATGTAGATTGGATAAAATGGATTTAGAGTGGATATAATGGATGTAGAATGGATAAAAATGGATGTAGTGTGGATAAAATGGATGTAGAGTGGATAAAAATGGATGTAGAGTGGATGAAATGGATGTAGAGTGGATAAAACGGATGTAGAGTGGATAAAAAGGATGTAGAGTGGATAAAATGGATGCAGAGTGGATAAAAATAGATGTAGTGTGGATAAAATGGATGTAGAGTGGATAACAATGGATGTAGAGTGGATAAAATGGATGTAGTGTGGATAAAAATGGATGTAGAGTGGATAAAATGGATGTAGAGTGTATAAAATGGATGTAGAGTGAATAAAATGGATTTAGAGTGGATAAAATTGATGTAGAGTGTATAAAATGGATGTAGAGTGGATAAAAATGGATGTAGAGTGGATAAAAATGGATGTAGATTGGATAAAATGGATGTAGAGTGCATAAAAATGGATGTTGAGTGGATAAAATGGATGTAGAGTGGATAAAATGGATGTAAAGTGGATAAAAATGGATGTAGAGTGGATAAAAATGGATGTAGAGAGGATAAAAATGGATGTAGAGTTGATAAAATAGATGTAAAGTGGATAAAATGGATGTAGAGTTAATAATAATGGATGTAGAGTGGAAATAATGGATGTAGAGAGGATAAAATGGATGTAGAGTGGATAAAATGGATGTAGAGTTCATAAAAATGGATGTAGAGTGGATAAAAATGGATGTAGAGTGGATAAAATGGATGTAGAGTTGATAAAATGGATATAGAGTTCATAAAAATGGATGTAGAGTGGATAAAAATGGATGTAGAGTTGATAAAATGGATGTAGAGTGGATAAAAATGGATGTAGAGTGGATAAAATGGATGTAGAGTGCATAAAAATGGATGTAAAGTGGATAAAATGGATGTAGAGTGGATAAAATGGACAAAGAGTGGATATAATGGATGTAGAGAGGATAAAATGGATGTAGAGTGGATAAAAATGGATGTAGAGTGGATAAAATGGATGTAGAGTGCATAAAAATGGATGTTGAGTGGATAAAATGGATGTAGAGTGGATAAAATGGATGTAGAGAGGATAAAAATGGATGTAGAGTGGATAAAATGGATGTAGAGTTGATAAAAATGGATGTAGAGTGTATAAAATGGATGTAGAGTAGATAAAATGGATGTAGAGTGGATAAAAATGGATGTCGAGTGGATAAAATGGATGTCGAGTGGATAAAATGGATGTAGAGTGGATAAAAATGGATGTAGAGTGGATAAAATGGATGTAGAGTGGATAAAAATGGATGTAGATTGGATAAAATGGATTTAGAGTGGATATAATGGATGTAGAATGGATAAAAATGGATGTAGTGTGGATAAAATGGATGTAGAGTGGATAAAAATGGATGTAGAGTGGATAAAATGGATGTAGAGTGGATAAAACGGATATAGAGTGGATAAAAAGGATGTAGAGTGGATAAAATGGATGCAGAGTGGATAAAAATAGATGTAGAGTGGATAAAATGGATGTAGAGTGGATAACAATGGATGTAGAGTGGATAAAATGGATGTAGTGTGGATAAAAATGGATGTAGAGTGGATAAAATGGATGTAGAGTGTATAAAATGGATGTAGAGTGAATAAAATGGATTTAGAGTGGATAAAATTGATGTAGAGTGTATAAAATGGATGTAGAGTGGATAAAAATGGATGTAGAGTGGATAAAAATGGATGTAGAATGGATAAAATGGATGTAGAGTGCATAAAAATGGATGTTGAGTGGATAAAATGGATGTAGAGTGGATAAAATGGATGTAAAGTGGATAAAAATGGATGTAGAGTGGATAAAATGGATGTAGAGTGGCTAAAATGGATGTAGAGTGGATAAAAATGGATGTAGAGAGGATAAAAATGGATGTAGAGTTGATCAAATGGATGTAAAGTGGATAAAATGGATGTAGAGTTAATAAAAATGGATGTAGAGTGGAAATAATGGATGTAGAGAGGATAAAATGGATGTAGAGTGGATAAAATGGATGTAGAGTTCATAAAAATGGATGTAGAGTGGATAAAAATGGATGTAGATTGGATAAAATGGATGTAGAGTGCATAAAAATGGATGTAGATTGGATAAAATGGATGTAGAGTTGATAAAATGGATATAGAGTTCATAAAAATGGATGTAGAGTGGATAAAAATGGATGTAGAGTTGATAAAATGGATGTAGAGTGGATAAAAATGGATGTAGAGTGGATAAAATGGATGTAGAGTGCATAAAAATGGATGTAGAGTGGATAAAATGGATGTAGAGTGGATAAAATGGACAAAGAGTGGATATAATGGATGTAGAGAGGATAAAATGGATGTAGAGTGGATAAAAATGGATGTAGAGTGGATAAAATGGATGTAGAGTGGATAAAAATGGATGTAGATTGGATAAAATGGATTTAGAGTGGATATAATGGATGTAGAATGGATAAAAATGGATGTAGTGTGGATAAAATGGATGTAGAGTGGATAAAAATGGATGTAGAGTGGATAAAATGGATGTAGAGTGGATAAAACGGATATAGAGTGGATAAAAAGGATGTAGAGTGGATAAAATGGATGCAGAGTGGATAAAAATAGATGTAGTGTGGATAAAATGGATGTAGAGTGGATAACAATGGATGTAGAGTGGATAAAATGGATGTAGTGTGGATAAAAATGGATGTAGAGTGGATAAAATGGATGTAGAGTGTATAAAATGGATGTAGAGTGAATAAAATGGATTTAGAGTGGATAAAATTGATGTAGAGTGTATAAAATGGATGTAGAGTGGATAAAAATGGATGTAGAGTGGATAAAAATGGATGTAGAATGGATAAAATGGATGTAGAGTGCATAAAAATGGATGTTGAGTGGATAAAATGGATGTAGAGTGGATAAAATGGATGTAAAGTGGATAAAAATGGATGTAGAGTGGATAAAATGGATGTAGAGTGGCTAAAATGGATGTAGAGTGGATAAAAATGGATGTAGAGAGGATAAAAATGGATGTAGAGTTGATCAAATGGATGTAAAGTGGATAAAATGGATGTAGAGTTAATAAAAATGGATGTAGAGTGGAAATAATGGATGTAGAGAGGATAAAATGGATGTAGAGTGGATAAAATGGATGTAGAGTTCATAAAAATGGATGTAGAGTGGATAAAAATGGATGTAGATTGGATAAAAAGGATGTAGAGTGGATAAAAATGGATGTAGATTGGATAAAATGGATGTAGAGTTGATAAAATGGATATAGAGTTCATAAAAATGGATGTAGAGTGGATAAAAATGGATGTAGAGTTGATAAAATGGATGTAGAGTGGATAAAAATGGATGTAGAGTGGATAAAATGGATGTAGAGTGGATAAAAATGGATGTAGAGTGGATAAAATGGATGTAGAGTGGATAAAATGGACAAAGAGTGGATATAATGGATGTAGAGAGGATAAAATGGATTTAGAGTGGATAAAAATGGATATAGGGTAGATAAAATGGATCTAGAGTGGATAAAATGGATGTAGAGTGGATAAAAATGGATGTAGAGTGGATAAAAAAGGATGTAGAGTGGATAAAATGGATGTAGGGTGGATAAAACGGATGTAGAGTGGATAAAAATGGATGTAGAGTTGATAAAATGGATGTAGAGTGGATAAAAATGGATGTAGAGTGGATAAAATGGATGTAGAGTGCATAAAAATGGATGTAGAGTGGATAAAATGGATGTAGAGTGGATAAAAATGGATGTAGAGTGGATAAAATGGATGTAGAGTGCATAAAAATGGATGTAGAGTGGATAAAATGGATGTAGAGTGGATAAAATGGACAAAGAGTGGATATAATGGATGTAGAGAGGATAAAATGGATTTAGAGTGGATAAAAATGGATATAGGGTAGATAAAATGGATCTAGAGTGGATAAAATGGATGTAGAGTGGATAAAAATGGATGTAGAGTGGATAAAAATGGATGTAGAGTGGATAAAATGGATGTAGAGTGCATAAAAATGGATGTTGAGTGGATAAAATGGATGTAGAGTGGATAAAATGGATATAAAGTCGATAAAAATGGATGTAGAGTGGATAAAATGGATGTAGAGTGGCTAAAATGGATGTAGAGTGGATAAAAATGGATGTAGAGTGGATAAAATGGATGTAGAGTGCATAAAAATGGATGTAGAGTGGATAAAATGGATGTAGAGTGGATAAAATGGACAAAGAGTGGATATAATGGATGTAGAGAGGATAAAATGGATGTAGAGTGGATAAAAATGGATGTAGAGCGGATAAAATGGATGTAGAGTGCATAAAAATGGATGTTGAGTGGATAAAATGGATGTAGAGTGGATAAAATGGATGTAGAGTAGATAAAATGGATGTAGAGTGGATAAAAATGGATGTCGAGTGGATAAAATGGATGTCGAGTGGATAAAATGGATGTAGAGTGGATAAAAATGGATGTAGAGTGGATAAAATGGATGTAGAGTGGATAAAAATGGATGTAGATTGGATAAAATGGATGTAGAGTGGATAAAAATGGATGTAGAGTATATAAATTGGATGTAGAGTATTTAAAATGGATGTAGAGTGGATAAAAATGGATGTCGAGTGGATAAAATGAATGTAGAGTGGATAAAAATGGATGTGGATTGGATAAAATGGATGTAGAGTTAATAAAAATGGATGTAGAGTGGATAAAATGGATGTAGAGTTGATAAAAATGGATGTAGAGTGGATACAAATGGATGTAGAGCGGATAAAATGGATGTAGAGTGGATAAAATGGATGTAGAGTGGATAAAAATGGATGTAGATTGGATAAAATGGATTTAGAGTGGATATAATGGATGTAGAATGGATAAAAATGGATGTAGTGTGGATAAAATGGATGTAGAGTGGATAAAAATGGATGTAGAGTGGATGAAATGGATGTAGAGTGGATAAAACGGATGTAGAGTGGATAAAAAGGATGTAGAGTGGATAAAATGGATGCAGAGTGGATAAAAATAGATGTAGTGTGGATAAAATGGATGTAGAGTGGATAACAATGGATGTAGAGTGGATAAAATGGATGTAGTGTGGATAAAAATGGATGTAGAGTGGATAAAATGGATGTAGAGTGTATAAAATGGATGTAGAGTGAATAAAATGGATTTAGAGTGGATAAAATTGATGTAGAGTGTATAAAATGGATGTAGAGTGGATAAAAATGGATGTAGAGTGGATAAAAATGGATGTAGAATGGATAAAATGGATGTAGAGTGCATAAAAATGGATGTTGAGTGGATAAAATGGATGTAGAGTGGATAAAATGGATGTAAAGTGGATAAAAATGGATGTAGAGTGGATAAAAATGGATGTAGAGAGGATAAAAATGGATGTAGAGTTGATAAAATAGATGTAAAGTGGATAAAATGGATGTAGAGTTAATAATAATGGATGTAGAGTGGAAATAATGGATGTAGAGAGGATAAAATGGATGTAGAGTGGATAAAATGGATGTAGAGTTCATAAAAATGGATGTAGAGTGGATAAAAATGGATGTAGAGTGGATAAAATGGATGTAGAGTTGATAAAATGGATATAGAGTTCATAAAAATGGATGTAGAGTGGATAAAAATGGATGTAGAGTTGATAAAATGGATGTAGAGTGGATAAAAATGGATGTAGAGTGGATAAAATGGATGTAGAGTGCATAAAAATGGATGTAAAGTGGATAAAATGGATGTAGAGTGGATAAAATGGACAAAGAGTGGATATAATGGATGTAGAGAGGATAAAATGGATGTAGAGTGGATAAAAATGGATGTAGAGTGGATAAAATGGATGTAGAGTGCATAAAAATGGATGTTGAGTGGATAAAATGGATGTAGAGTGGATAAAATGGATGTAGAGAGGATAAAAATGGATGTAGAGTGGATAAAATGGATGTAGAGTTGATAAAAATGGATGTAGAGTGTATAAAATGGATGTAGAGTAGATAAAATGGATGTAGAGTGGATAAAAATGGATGTCGAGTGGATAAAATGGATGTCGAGTGGATAAAATGGATGTAGAGTGGATAAAAATGGATGTAGAGTGGATAAAATGGATGTAGAGTGGATAAAAATGGATGTAGATTGGATAAAATGGATTTAGAGTGGATATAATGGATGTAGAATGGATAAAAATGGATGTAGTGTGGATAAAATGGATGTAGAGTGGATAAAAATGGATGTAGAGTGGATAAAATGGATGTAGAGTGGATAAAACGGATATAGAGTGGATAAAAAGGATGTAGAGTGGATAAAATGGATGCAGAGTGGATAAAAATAGATGTAGTGTGGATAAAATGGATGTAGAGTGGATAACAATGGATGTAGAGTGGATAAAATGGATGTAGTGTGGATAAAAATGGATGTAGAGTGGATAAAATGGATGTAGAGTGTATAAAATGGATGTAGAGTGAATAAAATGGATTTAGAGTGGATAAAATTGATGTAGAGTGTATAAAATGGATGTAGAGTGGATAAAAATGGATGTAGAGTGGATAAAAATGGATGTAGAATGGATAAAATGGATGTAGAGTGCATAAAAATGGATGTTGAGTGGATAAAATGGATGTAGAGTGGATAAAATGGATGTAAAGTGGATAAAAATGGATGTAGAGTGGATAAAATGGATGTAGAGTGGCTAAAATGGATGTAGAGTGGATAAAAATGGATGTAGAGAGGATAAAAATGGATGTAGAGTTGATCAAATGGATGTAAAGTGGATAAAATGGATGTAGAGTTAATAAAAATGGATGTAGAGTGGAAATAATGGATGTAGAGAGGATAAAATGGATGTAGAGTGGATAAAATGGATGTAGAGTTCATAAAAATGGATGTAGAGTGGATAAAAATGGATGTAGATTGGATAAAATGGATGTAGAGTGCATAAAAATGGATGTAGATTGGATAAAATGGATGTAGAGTTGATAAAATGGATATAGAGTTCATAAAAATGGATGTAGAGTGGATAAAAATGGATGTAGAGTTGATAAAATGGATGTAGAGTGGATAAAAATGGATGTAGAGTGGATAAAATGGATGTAGAGTGCATAAAAATGGATGTATAGTGGATAAAATGGATGTAGAGTGGATAAAATGGACAAAGAGTGGATATAATGGATGTAGAGAGGATAAAATGGATGTAGAGTGGATAAAAATGGATGTAGAGTGGATAAGATGGATGTAGAGTGCATAAAAATGGATGTTGAGTGGATAAAATGGATGTAGAGTGGATAAAAATGGATATAGGGTAGATAAAATGGATCTAGAGTGGATAAAATGGATGTAGAGTGGATAAAAATGGATGTAGAGTGGATAAAAATGGATGTAGAGTGGATGAAATGGATGTAGGGTGGATAAAACGGATGTAGAGTGGATAAAAATGGATGTAGAGTTGATAAAATGGATGTAGAGTGGTTAAAAATGGATGTAGAGTGGATAAAATGGATGTAGAGTGCATAAAAATGGATGTAGAGTGGATAAAATGGATGTAGAGTGGATAAAATGGACAAAGAGTGGATATAATGGATGTAGAGAGGATAAAATGGATGTAGAGTGGATAAAAATGGATGTAGAGTGGATAAAATGGATGTAGAGTGCATAAAAATGGATGTTGAGTGGATAAAATGGATGTAGAGTGGATAAAATGGATATAAAGTCGATAAAAATGGATGTAGAGTGGATAAAATGGATGTAGAGTGGATAAAATGGATGTAGAGTGGATAAAAATGGATGTAGAGTGGATAAAATGGATGTAGAGTGCATAAAAATGGATGTAGAGTGGATAAAATGGATGTAGAGTGGATAAAATGGACAAAGAGTGGATATAATGGATGTAGAGAGGATAAAATGGATGTAGAGTGGATAAAAATGGATGTAGAGTGGATAAAATGGATGTAGAGTGCATAAAAATGGATGTTGAGTGGATAAAATGGATGTAGAGTGGATAAAATGGATGTAGAGTAGATAAAATGGATGTAGAGTGGATAAAAATGGATGTCGAGTGGATAAAATGGATGTCGAGTGGATAAAATGGATGTAGAGTGGATAAAAATGGATGTAGAGTGGATAAAATGGATGTAGAGTGGATAAAAATGGATGTAGATTGGATAAAATGGATGTAGAGTGGATAAAAATGGATGTAGAGTATATAAATTGGATGTAGAGTATATAAAATGGATGTAGAGTGGATAAAAATGGATGTCGAGTGGATAAAATGAATGTAGAGTGGATAAAAATGGATGTGGATTGGATAAAATGGATGTAGAGAGGATAAAATGGATGTAGAGTGGATAAAAATGGATGTAGAGTGGATAAAATGGATGTAGAGTGCATAAAAATGGATGTTGAGTGGATAAAATGGATGTAGAGTGGATAAAATGGATGTAAAGTCGATAAAAATGGATGTAGAGTGGATAAAATGGATGTAGAGTGGCTAAAATGGATGTAGAGTGGATAAAAATGGATGTAGAGTGGATAAAATGGATGTAGAGTGCATAAAAATGGATGTAGAGTGGATAAAATGGATGTAGAGTGGATAAAATGGACAAAGAGTGGATATAATGGATGTAGAGAGGATAAAATGGATGTAGAGTGGATAAAAATGGATGTAGAGTGGATAAAATGGATGTAGAGTGCATAAAAATGGATGTTGAGTGGATAAAATGGATGTAGAGTTGATAAAAATGGATGTAGAGTGGGTAAAATGGATGTAGAGTAGATAAAATGGATGTAGAGTGGATAAAATGGATGTAGAGTTGATAAAATGGATGCAGAGTGGATAAAAATAGATGTAGTGTGGATAAAATGGATGTAGAGTGGATAAAAATGGATGTAGATTGGATAAAATGGATTTAGAGTGGATATAATGGATGTAGAATGGATAAAAATGGATGTAGTGTGGATAAAATGGATGTAGAATGGATAAAAATGGATGTAGAGTGGATAAAATGGATGTAGAGTGGATAAAACGGATGTAGAGTGGATAAAAAGGATGTAGAGTGGATAAAATGGATGCAGAGTGGATAAAAATAGATGTAGTGTGGATAAAATGGATGTAGAGTGGATAACAATGGATGTAGAGTGGATAAAATGGATGTAGTGTGGATAAAAATGGATGTAGAGTGGATAAAATGGATGTAGAGTGTATAAAATGGATGTAGAGTGAATAAAATGGATTTAGAGTGGATAAAATTGATGTAGAGTGTATAAAATGGATGTAGAGTGGATAAAAATGGATGTAGAGTGGATAAAATGGATGTAGAGAGAATAACATGCATGTAGAGTGGATAAAATGGATGTAGAGTGGATAAAATGGATGTAGAGTGGATAAAAATGGATTTAGAGTGGATATAATGGATGTAGAATAGATAAAAATGGATGTAGTGTGGATAAAATGGATGTAGAGTGGATAAAAATGGATGTAGAGTGGATAAAATGGATGTAGAGTGGATAAAACGGATGTAGAGTGGATAAAAAGGATGTAGAGTGGATAAAATGGATGCAGAGTGGATAAAAATAGATGTAGTGTGGATAAAATGGATGTAGAGTGGATAACAATGGATGTAGAGTGGATAAAATGGATGTAGAGTGGATAAAAATGGATGTAGAGTGGATAAAATGGATGTAGAGTGTATAAAATGGATGTAGAGTGAATAAAATGGATGTAGAGTGGATAAAATTGATGTAGAGTGTATAAAATGGATGTAGAGTGGATAAAAATGGATATAGAGTGGATAAAAATGGATGTAGATTGGATAAAATGGATGTAGAGTGGATAAAATGGATGTAGAGTTGATAAAATGGATGTAAAGTGGATAAAATGGATGTAGAGTTAATAAAATTGGATGTAGAGTGGATAAAATGGATGTAGAGTTGATAAAAATGGATGTAGAGTGGATAAAAATGGATGTAGATTGGATAAAATGGATGTAGAGTGGATAAAAATGGATGTAGAGTATATAAATTGGATGTAGAGTATATAAAATGGATGTAGAGTGGATAAAAATGGATGTAGAGTGGATAAAATGGATGTAGAGTGGATAAAATGGATGTAGAGTGGATAAAATGGACAAAGAGTGGATATAATGGATGTAGAGAGGATAAAATGGATGTAGAGTGGATAAAAATGGATGTAGAGTGGATAAAAAAGGATGTAGAGTGGATGAAATGGATGTAGGGTGGATAAAACGGATGTAGAGTGGATAAAAATGGATGTAGAGTTGATAAAATGGATGTAGAGTGGATAAAAATGGATGTAGAGTGGATAAAATGGATGTAGAGTGCATCAAAATGGATATTGAGTGGATAAAATGGATGTAGAGTGGATAAAATGGATGTAAAGTCGATAAAAATGAATGTAGAGTGGATAAAATGGATGTAGAGTGGCTAAAATGGATGTAGAGTGGATAAAAATGGATGTAGAGTGGATAAAATGGATGTAGAGTCGATAAAATGGATGTAGAGTGGATAAAAATGGATGTAGAGTGGATAAAATGGATGTAGAGTGGATAAAAAAGGATGTAGAGTGGATAAAATGGATGTAGAGCGGATAAAATGGATGTAGAGTTGATAAAAATGGATGTAGAGTGGATATAATGGATGTAGAGAGGATAAAATGGATGTAGAGTGGTTAAAATGGATGTAGAGTGGATAAAAACGGATGTAGAGTGGATAAAATGGATGTAGAGTGGATAAAATGGTTGTAGAGTGGATAAAATGGATGTAGAGTTGATAAAAATGGATGAAGAGTGGATAAAATGGACGTAGAGTGAATAAACTGGATGTAGAGTGGATAAAAATGGATGTAGAGAGGATAAAATGGATGTAGAGTTGATAAAATGGATGTAGAGTTCATAAAAATGGATGTAGAGTGGATAAAAATGGATGTAGAGTGGATAAAAATGGATGTAGAGTGGATAAAATGGATGTAGAGTGGATAAAAATGGATGTAGAGTGGATAAAATGGATGTAGAGAGAATAACATGCATGTAGAGTGGATAAAATGGATGTAGAGTGGATAAAATGGATGTAGAGTGGATAAAAATGGATTTAGAGTGGATATAATGGATGTAGAGTGGATAAAAATGGATGTAGAATGGATAAAATGGATGTAGAGTGTATAAAATGGATGTAGAGTGAATAAAATGGATGTAGAGTGGATAAAATTGATGTAGAGTGTATAAAATGGATGTAGAGTGGATAAAAATGGATATAGAGTGGATAAAAATGGATGTAGATTGGATAAAATGGATGTAGAGTGGATAAAATGGATGTAGAGTTGATAAAATGGATGTAAAGTGGATAAAATGGATGTAGAGTTAATAAAATTGGATGTAGAGTGGATAAAATGGATGTAGAGTTGATAAAAATGGATGTAGAGTGGATAAAAATGGATGTAGATTGGATAAAATGGATGTAGAGTGGATAAAAATGGATGTAGAGTATATAAATTGGATGTAGAGTATATAAAATGGATGTAGAGTGGATAAAAATGGATGTAGAGTGGATAAAATGGATGTAGAGTGGATAAAATGGATGTAGAGTGGATAAAATGGACAAAGAGTGGATATAATGGATGTAGAGTTGATAAAATGGATGTAAAGTGGATAAAATGGATGTAGAGTTAATAAAATTGGATGTAGAGTGGATAAAATGGATGTAGAGTTGATAAAAATGGATGTAGAGTGGATAAAAATGGATGTAGATTGGATAAAATGGATGTAGAGTGGATAAAAATGGATGTAGAGTATATAAATTGGATGTAGAGTATATAAAATGGATGTAGAGTGGATAAAAATGGATGTAGAGTGGATAAAATGGATGTAGAGTGGATAAAATGGATGTAGAGTGGATAAAATGGACAAAGAGTGGATATAATGGATGTAGAGAGGATAAAATGGATGTAGAGTGGATAAAAATGGATGTAGAGTGGATAAAAAAGGATGTAGAGTGGATGAAATGGATGTAGGGTGGATAAAACGGATGTAGAGTGGATAAAAATGGATGTAGAGTTGATAAAATGGATGTAGAGTGGATAAAAATGGATGTAGAGTGGATAAAATGGATGTAGAGTCGATAAAATGGATGTAGAGTGGATAAAAATGGATTTAGAGTGGATAAAATGGATGTAGAGTGGATAAAAATGGATGTAGAGAGGATAAAATGGATGTAGAGTGGATAAAAATGGATGTAGACTGGATAAAAATGGATGTAGAGTATATAAATTGGATGTAGAGTATATAAAATGTATGTAGAGTGGATAAAAATGGATGTCGAGTGGATAAAATGGATGTAGAGTGGATAAAAATGGATGTAGATTGGATAAAATGGATGTAGAGTTAATAAAAATGGATGTAGAGTGGATAAAATGGATGTAGATTGGATCAAATGGATGTAGAGTTAATAAAAATGGATGTAGAGTGCATAAAATGGATGTAGAGTTGATAAAATGGATGTAGAGCGGATAAAATGGATGTAGAGTTGATAAAAATGGATGTAGAGTGGATATAATGGATGTAGAGAGGATAAAATGGATGTAGAGTGGTTAAAATGGATGTAGAGTTGATAAAAATGGATGTAGAGTGGATATAATGGATGTAGAGAGGATAAAATGGATGTCGAGTGGATAAAATGGATGTAGAGTGGATAAAAATGGATGTAGAGTGGATAAAATGGATGTAGAGCGGATAAAAATGGATGTAGACAGGATAAAATGGATGTAGACTGGATAAAAATGGATGTAGAGTATATAAATTGGATGTAGAGTATATAAAATGGATGTAGAGTGGATAAAAATGGATGTCGAGTGGATAAAATGGATGTAGAGTGGATAAAAATGGATGTAGATTGGATAAAATGGATGTAGAGTTAATAAAAATGGATGTAGAGTGGATAAAATGGATGTAGATTGGATAAAATGGATGTAGATTTAATAAAAATGGATGTAGAGTGCATAAAATGGATGTAGAGTTGATAAAAATGGATGTGGAGTGGATAACAATGGATGTAGAGTGGATAAAATGGATGTAGAGTGGATACAATGGATGTAGAGTAGATAAAATGGATGTAGAGCGGATAAAATGGATGTAGAGTTGATAAAAATGGATGTAGAGTGGATATAATGGATGTAGAGAGGATAAAATGGATGTAGAGTGGTTAAAATGGATGTAGAGTGGATAAAAAAGGATGTAGAGTGGATAAAATGGATGTAGAGTGGATAAAATGGATGTAGAGCGGATAAAATGGATGTAGAGTTGATAAAAATGGATGTAGAGTGGATATAATGGATGTAGAGAGGATAAAATGGATGTAGAGTGGTTAAAATGGATGTAGAGTGGATAAAAACGGATGTAGAGTGGATAAAATGGATGTAGAGTGGATAAAATGGTTGTAGAGTGGATAAAATGGATGTAGAGTTGATAAAAATGGATGAAGAGTGGATAAAATGGACGTAGAGTGAATAAACTGGATGTAGAGTTGATAAAAATGGATGTAGAGTGGATATAATTGATGTAGAGAGGATAAAAAGGATGTAGAGTGGATAAAAATGGATGTAGAGAGGATAAAATGGATGTAGAGTTGATAAAATGGATGTAGAGTTCATAAAAATGGATGTAGAGTGGATAAAAATGGATGTAGAGTGGATAAAAATGGATGTAGAGTGGATAAAATGGATGTAGAGTGGATAAAAATGGATGTAGAGTGGATAAAATGGATGTAGAGAGAATAACATGCATGTAGAGTGGATAAAATGGATGTAGAGTGGATAAAATGGATGTAGAGTGGATAAAAATGGATTTAGAGTGGATATAATGGATGTAGAATAGATAAAAATGGATGTAGTGTGGATAAAATGGATGTAGAGTGGATAAAAATGGATGTAGAGTGGATAAAATGGATGTAGAGTGGATAAAACGGATGTAGAGTGGATAAAAAGGATGTAGAGTGGATAAAATGGATGCAGAGTGGATAAAAATAGATGTAGTATGGATAAAATGGATGTAGAGTGGATAACAATGGATGTAGAGTGGATAAAATGGATGTAGTGTGGATAAAAATGGATGTAGAGTGGATAAAATGGATGTAGAGTGTATAAAATGGATGTAGAGTGAATAAAATGGATTTAGAGTGGATAAAATTGATGTAGAGTGTATAAAATGGATGTAGAGTGGATAAAAATGGATGTAGAGTGGATAAAAATGGATGTAGAATGGATAAAATGGATGTAGAGTGCATAAAAATGGATGTTGAGTGGATAAAATGGATGTAGAGTGGATAAAATGGATGTAAAGTGGATAAAAATGGATGTAGAGTGGATAAAATGGATGTAGAGTGGCTAAAATGGATGTAGAGTGGATAAAAATGGATGTAGAGAGGATAAAAATGGATGTAGAGTTGATAAAATGGATGTAAAGTGGATAAAATGGATGTAGAGTTAATAAAAATGGATGTAGAGTGGAAATAATGGATGTAGAGAGGATAAAATGGATGTAGAGTGGATAAAATGGATGTAGAGTTCATAAAAATGGATGTAGAGCGGATAAAAATGGATGTAGATTGGATAAAATGGATGAAGAGTTGATAAAATGGATATAGAGTTCATAAAAATGGATGTAGAGTGGATAAAAATGGATGTAGAGTTGATAAAATGGATGTAGAGTGGATAAAAATGGATGTAGAGTGGATAAAATGGATGTAGAGTGCATAAAAATGGATGTAGAGTGGATAAAATGGATGTAGAGTGGATAAAATGGACAAAGAGTGGATATAATGGATGTAGAGAGGATAAAATGGATGTAGAGTGGATAAAAATGGATGTAGAGTGGATAAGATGGATGTAGAGTGCATAAAAATGGATGTTGAGTGGATAAAATGGATGTAGAGTGGATAAAAATGGATATAGGGTAGATAAAATGGATGTAGAGTGGATAAAATGGATGTAGAGTGGATAAAAATGGATGTAGAGTGGATAAAAATGGATGTAGAGTGGATGAAATGGATGTAGGGTGGATAAAACGGATGTAGAGTGGATAAAAATGGATGTAGAGTTGATAAAATGGATGTAGAGTGGATAAAAATGGATGTAGAGTGGATAAAATGGATGTAGAGTGCATAAAAATGGATGTAGAGTGGATAAAATGGATGTAGAGTGGATAAAATGGACAAAGAGTGGATATAATGGATGTAGAGAGGATAAAATGGATGTAGAGTGGATAAAAATGGATGTAGAGTGGATAAAATGGATGTAGAGTGCATAAAAATGGATGTTGAGTGGATAAAATGGATGTAGAGTGGATAAAATGGATATAAAGTCGATAAAAATGAATGTAGAGTGGATAAAATGGATGTAGAGTGGCTAAAATGGATGTAGAGTGGATAAAAATGGATGTAGAGTGGATAAAATGGATGTAGAGTGCATAAAAATGGATGTAGAGTGGATAAAATGGATGTAGAGTGGATAAAATGGACAAAGAGTGGATATAATGGATGTAGAGAGGATAAAATGGATGTAGAGTGGATAAAAATGGATGTAGAGTGGATAAAATGGATGTAGAGTGCATAAAAATGGATGTAGAGTGGATAAAATGGATGTAGAGTGCATAAAAATGGATGTAGAGTGGATAAAAATGGATGTAGAGTGGATAAAATGGATGTAGAGTGCATAAAAATGGATGTTGAGTGGATAAAATGGATGTAGAGTGGATAAAATGGAAGTAGAGTAGATAAAATGGATGTAGAGTGGATAAAAATGGATGTCGAGTGGATAAAATGGATGTCGAGTGGATAAAATGGATGTAGAGTGGATAAAAATGGATGTAGAGTGGATAAAATGGATGTAGAGTGGATAAAAATGGATGTAGATTGGATAAAATGGATGTAGAGTGGATAAAAATGGATGTAGAGTATATAAATTGGATGTAGAGTATATAAAATGGATGTAGAGTGGATAAAAATGGATGTCGAGTGGATAAAATGAATGTAGAGTGGATAAAAATGGATGTGGATTGGATAAAATGGATGTAGAGAGGATAAAATGGATGTAGAGTGGATAAAAATGGATGTAGAGTGGATAAAATGGATGTAGAGTGCATAAAAATGGATGTTGAGTGGATAAAATGGATGTAGAGTGGATAAAATGGATGTAAAGTCGATAAAAATGGATGTAGAGTGGATAAAATGGATGTAGAGTGGATAAAATGGATGTAGAGTGGATAAAAATGGATGTAGAGTGGATAAAATGGATGTAGAGTGCATAAAAATGGATGTAGAGTGGATAAAATGGATGTAGAGTGGATAAAATGGACAAAGAGTGGATATAATGGATGTAGAGAGGATAAAATGGATGTAGAGTGGATAAAAATGGATGTAGAGTGGATAAAATGGATGTAGAGTGCATAAAAATGGATGTTGAGTGGATAAAATGGATGTAGAGTTGATAAAAATGGATGTAGAGTGGGTAGAATGGATGTAGAGTAGATAAAATGGATGTAGAGTGGATAAAATGGATGTAGAGTTGATAAAATGGATGCAGAGTGGATAAAAATAGATGTAGTGTGGATAAAATGGATGTAGAGTGGATAACAATGGATGTAGAGTGGATAAAATGGATGTAGAGTGGATAAAAATGGATGTCGAGTGGATAAAATGGATGTCGAGTGGATAAAATGGATGTAGAGAGGATGAAAATGGATGTAGAGTGGATAAAATGGATGTAGAGTTGATAAAAATGGATGTAGAGTGGATAAAATGGATGTAGAGTAGATAAAATGGATGTAGAGTGGATAAAAATGGATGTCGAGTGGATAAAATGGATGTCGAGTGGATAAAATGGATGTAGAGTGGATAAAAATGGATGTAGAGTGGATAAAATGGATGTAGAGTGGATAAAAATGGATGTAGATTGGATAAAATGGATTTAGAGTGGATATAATGGATGTAGAGTGGATAAAAATGGATGTAGTGTGGATAAAATTGATGTAGAGTGGATAAAAATGGATGTAGAGTGGATAAAATGGATGTAGAGTGGATAAAACGGATGTAGAGTGGATAAAAAGGATGTAGAGTGGATAAAATGGATGCAGAGTGGATAAAAATAGATGTAGTGTGGATAAAATGGATGTAGAGTGGATAACAATGGATGTAGAGTGGATAAAATGGATGTAGTGTGGATAAAAATGGATGTAGAGTGGATAAAATGGATGTAGAGTGTATAAAATGGATTTAGAGTGGATAAAATTGATGTAGAGTGTATAAAATGGATGTAGAGTGGATAAAAATGGATGTAGAGTGGATAAAAATGGATGTAGATTGGATAAAATGGATGTAGAGTGCATAAAAATGGATGTTGAGTGGATAAAATGGATGTAGAGTGGATAAAATGGATGTAAAGTGGATAAAAATGGATGTAGAGTGGATAAAATGGATGTAGAGTGGATAAAATGGATGTAGAGTGGATAAAAATGGATGTAGAGAGGATAAAAATGGATGTAGAGTTGATAAAATAGATGTAAAGTGGATAAAATGGATGTAGAGTTAATAATAATGGATGTAGAGTGGAAATAATGGATGTAGAGAGGATAAAATGGATGTAGAGTGGATAAAATGGATGTAGAGTTCATAAAAATGGATGTAGAGTGGATAAAAATGGATGTAGACTGGATAAAATGGATGTAGAGTTGATAAAATGGATATAGAGTTCATAAAAATGGATGTAGAGTGGATAAAAATGGATGTAGAGTTGATAAAATGGATGTAGAGTGGATAAAAATGGATGTAGAGTGGATAAAATGGATGTAGAGTGCATAAAAATGGATGTAGAGTGGATAAAATGGATGTAGAGTGGATAAAATGGACAAAGAGTGGATATAATGGATGTAGAGAGGATAAAATGGATGTAGAGTGGATAAAAATGGATGTAGAGTGGATAAAATGGATGTAGAGTGCATAAAAATGGATGTTGAGTGGATAAAATGGATGTAGAGTGGATAAAATGGATGTAGAGAGGATAAAAATGGATGTAGAGTGGATAAAATGGATGTAGAGTTGATAAAAATGGATGTAGAGTGTATAAAATGGATGTAGAGTAGATAAAATGGATGTAGAGTGGATAAAAATGGATGTCGAGTGGATAAAATGGATGTAGAGTGGATAAAATGGATGTAGAGTGGATAAAAATGGATGTAGAGTGGATAAAATGGATGTAGAGTGGATAAAAATGGATGTAGATTGGATAAAATGGATTTAGAGTGGATATAATGGATGTAGAATGGATAAAAATGGATGTAGTGTGGATAAAATGGATGTAGAGTGGATAAAAATGGATGTAGAGTGGATAAAATGGATGTAGAGTGGATAAAATGGATTTAGAGTGGATAAAAAGGATGTAGAGTGGATAAAATGGATGCAGAGTGGATAAAAATAGATGTAGTGTGGATAAAATGGATGTAGAGTGGATAACAATGGATGTAGAGTGGATAAAATGGATGTAGTGTGGATAAAAATGGATGTAGAGTGGATAAAATGGATGTAGAGTGTATAAAATGGATGTAGAGTGAATAAAATGGATTTAGAGTGGATAAAATTGATGTAGAGTGTATAAAATGGATGTAGAGTGGATAAAAATGGATGTAGAGTGGATAAAAATGGATGTAGAATGGATAAAATGGATGTAGAGTGCATAAAAATGGATGTTGAGTGGATAAAATGGATGTAGAGTGGATAAAATGGATGTAAAGTGGATAAAAATGGATGTAGAGTGGATAAAATGGATGTAGAGTGGATAAAATGGATGTAGAGTGGATAAAAATGGATGTAGAGAGGATAAAAATGGATGTAGAGTTGATCAAATGGATGTAAAGTGGATAAAATGGATGTAGAGTTAATAAAAATGGATGTAGAGTGGAAATAATGGATGTAGAGAGGATAAAATGGATGTAGAGTGGATAAAATGGATGTAGAGTTCATAAAAATGGATGTAGAGTGGATAAAAATGGATGTAGATTGGATAAAATGGATGTAGAGTGCATAAAAATGGATGTAGATTGGATAAAATGGATGTAGAGTTGATAAAATGGATATAGAGTTCATAAAAATGGATGTAGATTGGATAAAAATGGATGTAGAGTTGATAAAATGGATGTAGAGTGGATAAAAATGGATGTAGAGTGGATAAAATGGATGTAGAGTGCATAAAAATGGATGTAGAGTGGATAAAATGGATGTAGAGTGGATAAAATGGACAAAGAGTGGATATAATGGATGTAGAGAGGATAAAATGGATTTAGAGTGGATAAAAATGGATATAGGGTAGATAAAATGGATCTAGAGTGGATAAAATGGATGTAGAGTGGATAAAAATGGATGTAGAGTGGATAAAAAAGGATGTAGAGTGGATGAAATGGATGTAGGGTGGATAAAACGGATGTAGAGTGGATAAAAATGGATGTAGAGTTGATAAAATGGATGTAGAGTGGATAAAAATGGATGTAGAGTGGATAAAATGGATGTAGAGTGCATAAAAATGGATGTAGAGTGGATAAAATGGATGTAGAGTGGATAAAAATGGATGTAGAGTGGATAAAATGGATGTAGAGTGCATAAAAATGGATGTAGAGTGGATAAAATGGATGTAGAGTGGATAAAATGGACAAAGAGTGGATATAATGGATGTAGAGAGGATAAAATGGATTTAGAGTGGATAAAAATGGATATAGGGTAGATAAAATGGATCTAGAGTGGATAAAATGGATGTAGAGTGGATAAAAATGGATGTAGAGTGGATAAAAATGGATGTAGAGTGGATAAAATGGATGTAGAGTGCATAAAAATGGATGTTGAGTGGATAAAATGGATGTAGAGTGGATAAAATGGATATAAAGTCGATAAAAATGGATGTAGAGTGGATAAAATGGATGTAGAGTGGCTAAAATGGATGTAGAGTGGATAAAAATGGATGTAGAGTGGATAAAATGGATGTAGAGTGCATAAAAATGGATGTAGAGTGGATAAAATGGATGTAGAGTGGATAAAATGGACAAAGAGTGGATATAATGGATGTAGAGAGGATAAAATGGATGTAGAGTGGATAAAAATGGATGTAGAGTGGATAAAATGGATGTAGAGTGCATAAAAATGGATGTTGAGTGGATAAAATGGATGTAGAGTGGATAAAATGGATGTAGAGTAGATAAAATGGATGTAGAGTGGATAAAAATGGATGTCGAGTGGATAAAATGGATGTCGAGTGGATAAAATGGATGTAGAGTGGATAAAAATGGATGTAGAGTGGATAAAATGGATGTAGAGTGGATAAAAATGGATGTAGATTGGATAAAATGGATGTAGAGTGGATAAAAATGGATGTAGAGTATATAAATTGGATGTAGAGTATTTAAAATGGATGTAGAGTGGATAAAAATGGATGTCGAGTGGATAAAATGAATGTAGAGTGGATAAAAATGGATGTGGATTGGATAAAATGGATGTAGAGTTAATAAAAATGGATGTAGAGTGGATAAAATGGATGTAGAGTTGATAAAAATGGATGTAGAGTGGATACAAATGGATGTAGAGTGGATAAAATGGATGTAGAGTGGATAAAATGGATGTAGAGTGGATAAAAATGGATGTAGATTGGATAAAATGGATTTAGAGTGGATATAATGGATGTAGAATGGATAAAAATGGATGTAGTGTGGATAAAAATGGATGTAGAGTGGATAAAATGGATGTAGAGTGTATAAAATGGATGTAGAGTGAATAAAATGGATTTAGAGTGGATAAAATTGATGTAGAGTGTATAAAATGGATGTAGAGTGGATAAAAATGGATGTAGAGTGGATAAAAATGGATGTAGAATGGATAAAATGGATGTAGAGTGCATAAAAATGGATGTTGAGTGGATAAAATGGATGTAGAGTGGATAAAATGGATGTAAAGTGGATAAAAATGGATGTAGAGTGGATAAAAATGGATGTAGAGAGGATAAAAATGGATGTAGAGTTGATAAAATGGATGTAAAGTGGATAAAATGGATGTAGAGTTAATAATAATGGATGTAGAGTGGAAATAATGGATGTAGAGAGGATAAAATGGATGTAGAGTGGATAAAATGGATGTAGAGTTCATAAAAATGGATGTAGAGTGGATAAAAATGGATGTAGAGTGGATAAAATGGATGTAGAGTTGATAAAATGGATATAGAGTTCATAAAAATGGATGTAGAGTGGATAAAAATGGATGTAGAGTTGATAAAATGGATGTAGAGTGGATAAAAATGGATGTAGAGTGGATAAAATGGATGTAGAGTGCATAAAAATGGATGTAAAGTGGATAAAATGGATGTAGAGTGGATAAAATGGACAAAGAGTGGATATAATGGATGTAGAGAGGATAAAATGGATGTAGAGTGGATAAAAATGGATGTAGAGTGGATAAAATGGATGTAGAGTGCATAAAAATGGATGTTGAGTGGATAAAATGGATGTAGAGTGGATAAAATGGATGTAGAGAGGATAGAAATGGATGTAGAGTGGATAAAATGGATGTAGAGTTGATAAAAATGGATGTAGAGTGTATAAAATGGATGTAGAGTAGATAAAATGGATGTAGAGTGGATAAAAATGGATGTCGAGTGGATAAAATGGATGTCGAGTGGATAAAATGGATGTAGAGTGGATAAAAATGGATGTAGAGTGGATAAAATGGATGTAGAGTGGATAAAAATGGATGTAGATTGGATAAAATGGATTTAGAGTGGATATAATGGATGTAGAATGGATAAAAATGGATGTAGTGTGGATAAAATGGATGTAGAGTGGATAAAAATGGATGTAGAGTGGATAAAATGGATGTAGAGTGGATAAAACGGATATAGAGTGGATAAAAAGGATGTAGAGTGGATAAAATGGATGCAGAGTGGATAAAAATAGATGTAGTGTGGATAAAATGGATGTAGAGTGGATAACAATGGATGTAGAGTGGATAAAATGGATGTAGTGTGGATAAAAATGGATGTAGAGTGGATAAAATGGATGTAGAGTGTATAAAATGGATGTAGAGTGAATAAAATGGATTTAGAGTGGATAAAATTGATGTAGAGTGTATAAAATGGATGTAGAGTGGATAAAAATGGATGTAGAGTGGATAAAAATGGATGTAGAATGGATAAAATGGATGTAGAGTGCATAAAAATGGATGTTGAGTGGATAAAATGGATGTAGAGTGGATAAAATGGATGTAAAGTGGATAAAAATGGATGTAGAGTGGATAAAATGGATGTAGAGTGGATAAAATGGATGTAGAGTGGATAAAAATGGATGTAGAGAGGATAAAAATGGATGTAGAGTTGATCAAATGGATGTAAAGTGGATAAAATGGATGTAGAGTTAATAAAAATGGATGTAGAGTGGAAATAATGGATGTAGAGAGGATAAAATGGATGTAGAGTGGATAAAATGGATGTAGAGTTCATAAAAATGGATGTAGAGTGGATAAAAATGGATGTAGATTGGATAAAATGGATGTAGAGTGCATAAAAATGGATGTAGATTGGATAAAATGGATGTAGAGTTGATAAAATGGATATAGAGTTCATAAAAATGGATGTAGAGTGGATAAAAATGGATGTAGAGTTGATAAAATGGATGTAGAGTGGATAAAAATGGATGTAGAGTGGATAAAATGGATGTAGAGTGCATAAAAATGGATGTAGAGTGGATAAAATGGATGTAGAGTGGATAAAATGGACAAAGAGTGGATATAATGGATGTAGAGAGGATGAAATGGATGTAGAGTGGATAAAAATGGATGTAGAGTGGATAAGATGGATGTAGAGTGCATAAAAATGGATGTTGAGTGGATAAAATGGATGTAGAGTGGATAAAAATGGATATAGGGTAGATAAAATGGATCTAGAGTGGATAAAATGGATGTAGAGTGGATAAAAATGGATGTAGAGTGGATAAAAATGGATGTAGAGTGGATGAAATGGATGTAGGGTGGATAAAACGGATGTAGAGTGGATAAAAATGGATGTAGAGTTGATAAAATGGATGTAGAGGGGTTAAAAATGGATGTAGAGTGGATAAAATGGATGTAGAGTGCATAAAAATGGATGTAGAGTGGATAAAATGGATGTAGAGTGGATAAAATGGACAAAGAGTGGATATAATGGATGTAGAGAGGATAAAATGGATGTAGAGTGGATAAAAATGGATGTAGAGTGGATAAAATGGATGTAGAGTGCATAAAAATGGATGTTGAGTGGATAAAATGGATGTAGAGTGGATAAAATGGATATAAAGTCGATAAAAATGGATGTAGAGTGGATAAAATGGATGTAGAGTGGCTAAAATGGATGTAGAGTGGATAAAAATGGATGTAGAGTGGATAAAATGGATGTAGAGTGCATAAAAATGGATGTAGAGTGGATAAAATGGATGTAGAGTGGATAAAATGGACAAAGAGTGGATATAATGGATGTAGAGAGGATAAAATGGATGTAGAGTGGATAAAAATGGATGTAGAGTGGATAAAATGGATGTAGAGTGCATAAAAATGGATGTTGAGTGGATAAAATGGATGTAGAGTGGATAAAATGGATGTAGAGTAGATAAAATGGATGTAGAGTGGATAAAAATGGATGTCGAGTGGATAAAATGGATGTCGAGTGGATAAAATGGATGTAGAGTGGATAAAAATGGATGTAGAGTGGATAAAATGGATGTAGAGTGGATAAAAATGGATGTAGATTGGATAAAATGGATGTAGAGTGGATAAAAATGGATGTAGAGTATATAAATTGGATGTAGAGTATATAAAATGGATGTAGAGTGGATAAAAATGGATGTCGAGTGGATAAAATGAATGTAGAGTGGATAAAAATGGATGTGGATTGGATAAAATGGATGTAGAGAGGATAAAATGGATGTAGAGTGGATAAAAATGGATGTAGAGTGGATAAAATGGATGTAGAGTGCATAAAAATGGATGTTGAGTGGATAAAATGGATGTAGAGTGGATAAAATGGATGTAAAGTCGATAAAAATGGATGTAGAGTGGATAAAATGGATGTAGAGTGGCTAAAATGGATGTAGAGTGGATAAAAATGGATGTAGAGTGGATAAAATGGATGTAGAGTGCATAAAAATGGATGTAGAGTGGATAAAATGGATGTAGAGTGGATAAAATGGACAAAGAGTGGATATAATGGATGTAGAGAGGATAAAATGGATGTAGAGTGGATAAAAATGGATGTAGAGTGGATAAAATGGATGTAGAGTGCATAAAAATGGATGTTGAGTGGATAAAATGGATGTAGAGTTGATAAAAATGGATGTAGAGTGGGTAAAATGGATGTAGAGTAGATAAAATGGATGTAGAGTGGATAAAATGGATGTAGAGTTGATAAAATGGATGCAGAGTGGATAAAAATGGATGTAGAGTGGATAAAATGGATGTAGAGTGGATAAAAATGGATGTAGAGTGGATAAAATGGATGTAGAGTGCATAAAAATGGATGTTGAGTGGATAAAATGGATGTAGAGTTGATAAAACGGATGTAGAGTGGATAAAAAGGATGTAGAGTGGATAAAATGGATGCAGAGTGGATAAAAATAGATGTAGTGTGGATAAAATGGATGTAGAGTGGATAACAATGGATGTAGAGTGGATAAAATGGATGTAGAGTGGATAAAAATGGATGTAGAGTATATAAATTGGATGTAGAGTATATAAAATGGATGTAGAGTGGATAAAATGGATGTAGAGTGCATAAAAATGGATGTTGAGTGGATAAAATGGATGTAGAGTGGATAAAATGGATGTAAAGTGGATAAAAATGGATGTAGAGTGGATAAAATGGATGTAGAGTGGCTAAAATGGATGTAGAGTGTATAAAATGGATTTAGAGTGGATAAAATTGATGTAGAGTGTATAAAATGGATGTAGAGTGGATAAAAATGGATGTAGAGTGGATAAAAATGGATGTAGAATGGATAAAATGGATGTAGAGTGCATAAAAATGGATGTTGAGTGGATAAAATGGATGTAGAGTGGATAAAACGGATGTAGAGTGGATAAAAAGGATGTAGAGTGGATAAAATGGATGCAGAGTGGATAAAAATAGATGTAGTGTGGATAAAATGGATGTAGAGTGGATAACAATGGATGTAGAGTGGATAAAATGGATGTAGTGTGGATAAAAATGGATGTAGAGTGGATAAAATGGATGTAGAGTGTATAAAATGGATTTAGAGTGGATAAAATTGATGTAGAGTGTATAAAATGGATGTAGAGTGGATAAAAATGGATGTAGAGTGGATAAAAATGGATGTAGAATGGATAAAATGGATGTAGAGTGCATAAAAATGGATGTTGAGTGGATAAAATGGATGTAGAGTGGATAAAATGGATGTAAAGTGGATAAAAATGGATGTAGAGTGGATAAAATGGATGTAGAGTGGCTAAAATGGATGTAGAGTGGATAAAAATGGATGTAGAGAGGATAAAAATGGATGTAGAGTTGATAAAATAGATGTAAAGTGGATAAAATGGATGTAGAGTTAATAATAATGGATGTAGAGTGGAAATAATGGATGTAGAGAGGATAAAATGGATGTAGAGTGGATAAAATGGATGTAGAGTTCATAAAAATGGATGTAGAGTGGATAAAAATGGATGTAGACTGGATAAAATGGATGTAGAGTTGATAAAATGGATATAGAGTTCATAAAAATGGATGTAGAGTGGATAAAAATGGATGTAGAGTTGATAAAATGGATGTAGAGTGGATAAAAATGGATGTAGAGTGGATAAAATGGATGTAGAGTGCATAAAAATGGATGTAGAGTGGATAAAATGGATGTAGAGTGGATAAAATGGACAAAGAGTGGATATAATGGATGTAGAGAGGATAAAATGGATGTAGAGTGGATAAAAATGGATGTAGAGTGGATAAAATGGATGTAGAGTGCATAAAAATGGATGTTGAGTGGATAAAATGGATGTAGAGTGGATAAAATGGATGTAGAGAGGATAAAAATGGATGTAGAGTGGATAAAATGGATGTAGAGTTGATAAAAATGGATGTAGAGTGTATAAAATGGATGTAGAGTAGATAAAATGGATGTAGAGTGGATAAAAATGGATGTCGAGTGGATAAAATGGATGTCGAGTGGATAAAATGGATGTAGAGTGGATAAAAATGGATGTAGAGTGGATAAAATGGATGTAGAGTGGATAAAAATGGATGTAGATTGGATAAAATGGATTTAGAGTGGATATAATGGATGTAGAATGGATAAAAATGGATGTAGTGTGGATAAAATGGATGTAGAGTGGATAAAAATGGATGTAGAGTGGATAAAATGGATGTAGAGTGGATAAAACGGATATAGAGTGGATAAAAAGGATGTAGAGTGGATAAAATGGATGCAGAGTGGATAAAAATAGATGTAGTGTGGATAAAATGGATGTAGAGTGGATAACAATGGATGTAGAGTGGATAAAATGGATGTAGTGTGGATAAAAATGGATGTAGAGTGGATAAAATGGATGTAGAGTGTATAAAATGGATGTAGAGTGAATAAAATGGATTTAGAGTGGATAAAATTGATGTAGAGTGTATAAAATGGATGTAGAGTGGATAAAAATGGATGTAGAGTGGATAAAAATGGATGTAGAATGGATAAAATGGATGTAGAGTGCATAAAAATGGATGTTGAGTGGATAAAATGGATGTAGAGTGGATAAAATGGATGTAAAGTGGATAAAAATGGATGTAGAGTGGATAAAATGGATGTAGAGTGGCTAAAATGGATGTAGAGTGGATAAAAATGGATGTAGAGAGGATAAAAATGGATGTAGAGTTGATCAAATGGATGTAGAGTGGATAAAATGGATGTAGAGTTAATAAAAATGGATGTAGAGTGGAAATAATGGATGTAGAGAGGATAAAATGGATGTAGAGTGGATAAAATGGATGTAGAGTTCATAAAAATGGATGTAGAGTGGATAAAAATGGATGTAGATTGGATAAAATGGATGTAGAGTGCATAAAAATGGATGTAGATTGGATAAAATGGATGTAGAGTTGATAAAATGGATGTAGAGTTCATAAAAATGGATGTAGATTGGATAAAAATGGATGTAGAGTTGATAAAATGGATGTAGAGTGGATAAAAATGGATGTAGAGTGGATAAAATGGATGTAGAGTGCATAAAAATGGATGTAGAGTGGATAAAATGGATGTAGAGTGGATAAAATGGACAAAGAGTGGATATAATGGATGTAGAGAGGATAAAATGGATTTAGAGTGGATAAAAATGGATATAGGGTAGATAAAATGGATCTAGAGTGGATAAAATGGATGTAGAGTGGATAAAAATGGATGTAGAGTGGATAAAAAAGGATGTAGAGTGGATGAAATGGATGTAGGGTGGATAAAACGGATGTAGAGTGGATAAAAATGGATGTAGAGTTGATAAAATGGATGTAGAGTGGATAAAAATGGATGTAGAGTGGATAAAATGGATGTAGAGTGCATAAAAATGGATGTAGAGTGGATAAAATGGATGTAGAGTGGATAAAAATGGATGTAGAGTGGATAAAATGGATGTAGAGTGCATAAAAATGGATGTAGAGTGGATAAAATGGATGTAGAGTGGATAAAATGGACAAAGAGTGGATATAATGGATGTAGAGAGGATAAAATGGATTTAGAGTGGATAAAAATGGATATAGGGTAGATAAAATGGATCTAGAGTGGATAAAATGGATGTAGAGTGGATAAAAATGGATGTAGAGTGGATAAAAATGGATGTAGAGTGGATAAAATGGATGTAGAGTGCATAAAAATGGATGTTGAGTGGATAAAATGGATGTAGAGTGGATAAAATGGATATAAAGTCGATAAAAATGGATGTAGAGTGGATAAAATGGATGTAGAGTGGCTAAAATGGATGTAGAGTGGATAAAAATGGATGTAGAGTGGATAAAATGGATGTAGAGTGCATAAAAATGGATGTAGAGTGGATAAAATGGATGTAGAGTGGATAAAATGGACAAAGAGTGGATATAATGGATGTAGAGAGGATAAAATGGATGTAGAGTGGATAAAAATGGATGTAGAGTGGATAAAATGGATGTAGAGTGCATAAAAATGGATGTTGAGTGGATAAAATGGATGTAGAGTGGATAAAATGGATGTAGAGTAGATAAAATGGATGTAGAGTGGATAAAAATGGATGTCGAGTGGATAAAATGGATGTCGAGTGGATAAAATGGATGTAGAGTGGATAAAAATGGATGTAGAGTGGATAAAATGGATGTAGAGTGGATAAAAATGGATGTAGATTGGATAAAATGGATGTAGAGTGGATAAAAATGGATGTAGAGTATATAAATTGGATGTAGAGTATTTAAAATGGATGTAGAGTGGATAAAAATGGATGTCGAGTGGATAAAATGAATGTAGAGTGGATAAAAATGGATGTGGATTGGATAAAATGGATGTAGAGTTAATAAAAATGGATGTAGAGTGGATAAAATGGATGTAGAGTTGATAAAAATGGATGTAGAGTGGATACAAATGGATGTAGAGTGGATAAAATGGATGTAGAGTGGATAAAATGGATGTAGAGTGGATAAAAATGGATGTAGATTGGATAAAATGGATTTAGAGTGGATATAATGGATGTAGAATGGATAAAAATGGATGTAGTGTGGATAAAAATGGATGTAGAGTGGATAAAATGGATGTAGAGTGTATAAAATGGATGTAGAGTGAATAAAATGGATTTAGAGTGGATAAAATTGATGTAGAGTGTATAAAATGGATGTAGAGTGGATAAAAATGGATGTAGAATGGATAAAATGGATGTAGAGTGCATAAAAATGGATGTTGAGTGGATAAAATGGATGTAGAGTGGATAAAATGGATGTAAAGTGGATAAAAATGGATGTAGAGTGGATAAAAATGGATGTAGAGAGGATAAAAATGGATGTAGAGTTGATAAAATAGATGTAAAGTGGATAAAATGGATGTAGAGTTAATAATAATGGATGTAGAGTGGAAATAATGGATGTAGAGAGGATAAAATGGATGTAGAGTGGATAAAATGGATGTAGAGTTCATAAAAATGGATGTAGAGTGGATAAAAATGGATGTAGAGTGGATAAAATGGATGTAGAGTTGATAAAATGGATATAGAGTTCATAAAAATGGATGTAGAGTGGATAAAAATGGATGTAGAGTTGATAAAATGGATGTAGAGTGGATAAAAATGGATGTAGAGTGGATAAAATGGATGTAGAGTGCATAAAAATGGATGTAAAGTGGATAAAATGGATGTAGAGTGGATAAAATGGACAAAGAGTGGATATAATGGATGTAGAGAGGATAAAATGGATGTAGAGTGGATAAAAATGGATGTAGAGTGGATAAAATGGATGTAGAGTGCATAAAAATGGATGTTGAGTGGATAAAATGGATGTAGAGTGGATAAAATGGATGTAGAGAGGATAAAAATGGATGTAGAGTGGATAAAATGGATGTAGAGTTGATAAAAATGGATGTAGAGTGTATAAAATGGATGTAGAGTAGATAAAATGGATGTAGAGTGGATAAAAATGGATGTCGAGTGGATAAAATGGATGTAGAGAGGATAAAATGGATGTAGAGTGGATAAAAATGGATGTAGAGTGGATAAAATGGATGTAGAGTGGATAAAAATGGATGTAGATTGGATAAAATGGATTTAGAGTGGATATAATGGATGTAGAATGGATAAAAATGGATGTAGTGTGGATAAAATGGATGTAGAGTGGATAAAAATGGATGTAGAGTGGATAAAATGGATGTAGAGTGGATAAAACGGATATAGAGTGGATAAAAAGGATGTAGAGTGGATAAAATGGATGCAGAGTGGATAAAAATAGATGTAGTGTGGATAAAATGGATGTAGAGTGGATAACAATGGATGTAGAGTGGATAAAATGGATGTAGTGTGGATAAAAATGGATGTAGAGTGGATAAAATGGATGTAGAGTGTATAAAATGGATGTAGAGTGAATAAAATGGATTTAGAGTGGATAAAATTGATGTAGAGTGTATAAAATGGATGTAGAGTGGATAAAAATGGATGTAGAGTGGATAAAAATGGATGTAGAGTGGATAAAATGGATGTAGAGTGCATAAAAATGGATGTTGAGTGGATAAAATGGATGTAGAGTGGATAAAATGGATGTAAAGTGGATAAAAATGGATGTAGAGTGGATAAAATGGATGTAGAGTGGCTAAAATGGATGTAGAGTGGATAAAAATGGATGTAGAGAGGATAAAAATGGATGTAGAGTTGATCAAATGGATGTAAAGTGGATAAAATGGATGTAGAGTTAATAAAAATGGATGTAGAGTGGAAATAATGGATGTAGAGAGGATAAAATGGATGTAGAGTGGATAAAATGGATGTAGAGTTCATAAAAATGGATGTAGAGTGGATAAAAATGGATGTAGATTGGATAAAATGGATGTAGAGTGCATAAAAATGGATGTAGATTGGATAAAATGGATGTAGAGTTGATAAAATGGATATAGAGTTCATAAAAATGGATGTAGAGTGGATAAAAATGGATGTAGAGTTGATAAAATGGATGTAGAGTGGATAAAAATGGATGTAGAGTGGATAAAATGGATGTAGAGTGGATAAAAATGGATGTAGAGTGGATAAAATGGATGTAGAGTGGATAAAATGGACAAAGAGTGGATATAATGGATGTAGAGAGGATGAAATGGATGTAGAGTGGATAAAAATGGATGTAGAGTGGATAAGATGGATGTAGAGTGCATAAAAATGGATGTTGAGTGGATAAAATGGATGTAGAGTGGATAAAAATGGATATAGGGTAGATAAAATGGATCTAGAGTGGATAAAATGGATGTAGAGTGGATAAAAATGGATGTAGAGTGGATAAAAATGGATGTAGAGTGGATGAAATGGATGTAGGGTGGATAAAATGGATGTAGAGTGGATAAAAATGGATGTAGAGTTGATAAAATGGATGTAGAGGGGTTAAAAATGGATGTAGAGTGGATAAAATGGATGTAGAGTGGATAAAAATGGATGTAGAGTGGATAAAATGGATGTAGAGTGGATAAAATGGACAAAGAGTGGATATAATGGATGTAGAGAGGATAAAATGGATGTAGAGTGGATAAAAATGGATGTAGAGTGGATAAAATGGATGTAGAGTGCATAAAAATGGATGTAGAGTGGATAAAATGGATGTAGAGTGGATAAAATGGATATAAAGTCGATAAAAATGGATGTAGAGTGGATAAAATGGATGTAGAGTGGCTAAAATGGATGTAGAGTGGATAAAAATGGATGTAGAGTGGATAAAATGGATGTAGAGTGCATAAAAATGGATGTAGAGTGGATAAAATGGATGTAGAGTGGATAAAATGGACAAAGAGTGGATATAATGGATGTAGAGAGGATAAAATGGATGTAGAGTGGATAAAAATGGATGTAGAGTGGATAAAATGGATGTAGAGTGCATAAAAATGGATGTTGAGTGGATAAAATGGATGTAGAGTGGATAAAATGGATGTAGAGTAGATAAAATGGATGTAGAGTGGATAAAAATGGATGTCGAGTGGATAAAATGGATGTCGAGTGGATAAAATGGATGTAGAGTGGATAAAAATGGATGTAGAGTGGATAAAATGGATGTAGAGTGGATAAAAATGGATGTAGATTGGATAAAATGGATGTAGAGTGGATAAAAATGGATGTAGAGTATATAAATTGGATGTAGAGTATATAAAATGGATGTAGAGTGGATAAAAATGGATGTCGAGTGGATAAAATGAATGTAGAGTGGATAAAAATGGATGTGGATTGGATAAAATGGATGTAGAGAGGATAAAATGGATGTAGAGTGGATAAAAATGGATGTAGAGTGGATAAAATGGATGTAGAGTGCATAAAAATGGATGTTGAGTGGATAAAATGGATGTAGAGTGGATAAAATGGATGTAAAGTCGATAAAAATGGATGTAGAGTGGATAAAATGGATGTAGAGTGGATAAAATGGATGTAGAGTGGATAAAAATGGATGTAGAGTGGATAAAATGGATGTAGAGTGCATAAAAATGGATGTAGAGTGGATAAAATGGATGTAGAGTGGATAAAATGGACAAAGAGTGGATATAATGGATGTAGAGAGGATAAAATGGATGTAGAGTGGATAAAAATGGATGTAGAGTGGATAAAATGGATGTAGAGTGCATAAAAATGGATGTTGAGTGGATAAAATGGATGTAGAGTTGATAAAAATGGATGTAGAGTGGGTAAAATGGATGTAGAGTAGATAAAATGGATGTAGAGTGGATAAAATGGATGTAGAGTTGATAAAATGGATGCAGAGTGGATAAAAATAGATGTAGTGTGGATAAAATGGATGTAGAGTGGATAACAATGGATGTAGAGTGGATAAAATGGATGTAGAGTGGATAAAAATGGATGTCGAGTGGATAAAATGGATGTCGAGTGGATAAAATGGATGTAGAGAGGATAAAAATGGATGTAGAGTGGATAAAATGGATGTAGAGTGGATAAAATGGATGTAGAGTTGATAAAATGGATGCAGAGTGGATAAAAATAGATGTAGTGTGGATAAAATGGATGTAGAGTGGATAACAATGGATGTAGAGTGGATAAAATGGATGTAGAGTGGATAAAAATGGATGTCGAGTGGATAAAATGGATGTCGAGTGGATAAAATGGATGTAGAGAGGATAAAAATGGATGTAGAGTGGATAAAATGGATGTAGAGTTGATAAAAATGGATGTAGAGTGGATAAAATGGATGTAGAGTAGATAAAATGGATGTAGAGTGGATAAAAATGGATGTCGAGTGGATAAAATGGATGTCGAGTGGATAAATTGGATGTAGAGTGGATAAAAATGGATGTAGAGTGGATAAAATGGATGTAGAGTGGATAAAAATGGATGTAGATTGGATAAAATGGATTTAGAGTGGATATAATGGATGTAGAATGGATAAAAATGGATGTAGTGTGGATAAAATTGATGTAGAGTGGATAAAAATGGATGTAGAGTGGATAAAATGGATGTAGAGTGGATAAAACGGATGTAGAGTGGATAAAAAGGATGTAGAGTGGATAAAATGGATGCAGAGTGGATAAAAATAGATGTAGTGTGGATAAAATGGATGTAGAGTGGATAAAATGGATGTAGAGTGCATAAAAATGGATGTTGAGTGGATAAAATGGATGTAGAGTTGATAAAAATGGATGTAGAGTGGGTAAAATGGATGTAGAGTAGATAAAATGGATGTAGAGTGGATAAAATGGATGTAGAGTTGATAAAATGGATGCAGAGTGGATAAAAATAGATGTAGTGTGGATAAAATGGATGTAGAGTGGATAACAATGGATGTAGAGTGGATAAAATGGATGTAGAGTGGATAAAAATGGATGTCGAGTGGATAAAATGGATGTCGAGTGGATAAAATGGATGTAGAGAGGATAAAAATGGATGTAGAGTGGATAAAATGGATGTAGAGTTGATAAAAATGGATGTAGAGTGGATAAAATGGATGTAGAGTAGATAAAATGGATGTAGAGTGGATAAAAATGGATGTCGAGTGGATAAAATGGATGTCGAGTGGATAAATTGGATGTAGAGTGGATAAAAATGGATGTAGAGTGGATAAAATGGATGTAGAGTGGATAAAAATGGATGTAGATTGGATAAAATGGATTTAGAGTGGATATAATGGATGTAGAATGGATAAAAATGGATGTAGTGTGGATAAAATTGATGTAGAGTGGATAAAAATGGATGTAGAGTGGATAAAATGGATGTAGAGTGGATAAAACGGATGTAGAGTGGATAAAAAGGATGTAGAGTGGATAAAATGGATGCAGAGTGGATAAAAATAGATGTAGTGTGGATAAAATGGATGTAGAGTGGATAACAATGGATGTAGAGTGGATAAAATGGATGTAGTGTGGATAAAAATGGATGTAGAGTGGATAAAATGGATGTAGAGTGTATAAAATGGATTTAGAGTGGATAAAATGGATTTAGAGTGGATAAAATTGATGTAGAGTGTATAAAATGGATGTAGAGTGGATAAAAATGGATGTAGAGTGGATAACAATGGATGTAGAGTGGATAAAATGGATGTAGTGTGGATAAAAATGGATGTAGAGTGGATAAAATGGATGTAGAGTGTATAAAATGGATGTAGAGTGAATAAAATGGATTTAGAGTGGATAAAATTGATGTAGAGTGTATAAAATGGATGTAGAGTGGATAAAAATGGATGTAGAGTGGATAAAAATGGATGTAGAATGGATAAAATGGATGTAGAGTGCATAAAAATGGATGTTGAGTGGATAAAATGGATGTAGAGTGGATAAAATGGATGTAAAGTGGATAAAAATGGATGTAGAGTGGATAAAATGGATGTAGAGTGGCTAAAATGGATGTAGAGTGGATAAAAATGGATGTAGAGAGGATAAAAATGGATGTAGAGTTGATAAAATGGATGTAAAGTGGATAAAATGGATGTAGAGTTAATAAAAATGGATGTAGAGTGGAAATAATGGATGTAGAGAGGATAAAATGGATGTAGAGTGGATAAAATGGATGTAGAGTTCATAAAAATGGATGTAGAGCGGATAAAAATGGATGTAGATTGGATAAAATGGATGAAGAGTTGATAAAATGGATATAGAGTTCATAAAAATGGATGTAGAGTGGATAAAAATGGATGTAGAGTTGATAAAATGGATGTAGAGTGGATAAAAATGGATGTAGAGTGGATAAAATGGATGTAGAGTGCATAAAAATGGATGTAGAGTGGATAAAATGGATGTAGAGTGGATAAAATGGACAAAGAGTGGATATAATGGATGTAGAGAGGATAAAATGGATGTAGAGTGGATAAAAATGGATGTAGAGTGGATAAGATGGATGTAGAGTGCATAAAAATGGATGTTGAGTGGATAAAATGGATGTAGAGTGGATAAAAATGGATATAGGGTAGATAAAATGGATGTAGAGTGGATAAAATGGATGTAGAGTGGATAAAAATGGATGTAGAGTGGATAAAAATGGATGTAGAGTGGATGAAATGGATGTAGGGTGGATAAAACGGATGTAGAGTGGATAAAAATGGATGTAGAGTTGATAAAATGGATGTAGAGTGGATAAAAATGGATGTAGAGTGGATAAAATGGATGTAGAGTGCATAAAAATGGATGTAGAGTGGATAAAATGGATGTAGAGTGGATAAAATGGACAAAGAGTGGATATAATGGATGTAGAGAGGATAAAATGGATGTAGAGTGGATAAAAATGGATGTAGAGTGGATAAAATGGATGTAGAGTGCATAAAAATGGATGTTGAGTGGATAAAATGGATGTAGAGTGGATAAAATGGATATAAAGTCGATAAAAATGAATGTAGAGTGGATAAAATGGATGTAGAGTGGCTAAAATGGATGTAGAGTGGATAAAAATGGATGTAGAGTGGATAAAATGGATGTAGAGTGCATAAAAATGGATGTAGAGTGGATAAAATGGATGTAGAGTGGATAAAATGGACAAAGAGTGGATATAATGGATGTAGAGAGGATAAAATGGATGTAGAGTGGATAAAAATGGATGTAGAGTGGATAAAATGGATGTAGAGTGCATAAAAATGGATGTAGAGTGGATAAAATGGATGTAGAGTGCATAAAAATGGATGTAGAGTGGATAAAAATGGATGTAGAGTGGATAAAATGGATGTAGAGTGCATAAAAATGGATGTTGAGTGGATAAAATGGATGTAGAGTGGATAAAATGGAAGTAGAGTAGATAAAATGGATGTAGAGTGGATAAAAATGGATGTCGAGTGGATAAAATGGATGTCGAGTGGATAAAATGGATGTAGAGTGGATAAAAATGGATGTAGAGTGGATAAAATGGATGTAGAGTGGATAAAAATGGATGTAGATTGGATAAAATGGATGTAGAGTGGATAAAAATGGATGTAGAGTATATAAATTGGATGTAGAGTATATAAAATGGATGTAGAGTGGATAAAAATGGATGTCGAGTGGATAAAATGAATGTAGAGTGGATAAAAATGGATGTGGATTGGATAAAATGGATGTAGAGAGGATAAAATGGATGTAGAGTGGATAAAAATGGATGTAGAGTGGATAAAATGGATGTAGAGTGCATAAAAATGGATGTTGAGTGGATAAAATGGATGTAGAGTGGATAAAATGGATGTAAAGTCGATAAAAATGGATGTAGAGTGGATAAAATGGATGTAGAGTGGCTAAAATGGATGTAGAGTGGATAAAAATGGATGTAGAGTGGATAAAATGGATGTAGAGTGCATAAAAATGGATGTAGAGTGGATAAAATGGATGTAGAGTGGATAAAATGGACAAAGAGTGGATATAATGGATGTAGAGAGGATAAAATGGATGTAGAGTGGATAAAAATGGATGTAGAGTGGATAAAATGGATGTAGAGTGCATAAAAATGGATGTTGAGTGGATAAAATGGATGTAGAGTTGATAAAAATGGATGTAGAGTGGGTAGAATGGATGTAGAGTAGATAAAATGGATGTAGAGTGGATAAAATGGATGTAGAGTTGATAAAATGGATGCAGAGTGGATAAAAATAGATGTAGTGTGGATAAAATGGATGTAGAGTGGATAACAATGGATGTAGAGTGGATAAAATGGATGTAGAGTGGATAAAAATGGATGTCGAGTGGATAAAATGGATGTCGAGTGGATAAAATGGATGTAGAGAGGATGAAAATGGATGTAGAGTGGATAAAATGGATGTAGAGTTGATAAAAATGGATGTAGAGTGGATAAAATGGATGTAGAGTAGATAAAATGGATGTAGAGTGGATAAAAATGGATGTCGAGTGGATAAAATGGATGTAGAGTGGATAAAATGGATGTAGAGTGGATAAAAATGGATGTAGAGTGGATAAAATGGATGTAGAGTGGATAAAAATGGATGTAGATTGGATAAAATGGATTTAGAGTGGATATAATGGATGTAGAATGGATAAAAATGGATGTAGTGTGGATAAAATTGATGTAGAGTGGATAAAAATGGATGTAGAGTGGATAAAATGGATGTAGAGTGGATAAAACGGATGTAGAGTGGATAAAAAGGATGTAGAGTGGATAAAATGGATGCAGAGTGGATAAAAATAGATGTAGTGTGGATAAAATGGATGTAGAGTGGATAACAATGGATGTAGAGTGGATAAAATGGATGTAGTGTGGATAAAAATGGATGTAGAGTGGATAAAATGGATGTAGAGTGTATAAAATGGATTTAGAGTGGATAAAATTGATGTAGAGTGTATAAAATGGATGTAGAGTGGATAAAAATGGATGTAGAGTGGATAAAAATGGATGTAGATTGGATAAAATGGATGTAGAGTGCATAAAAATGGATGTTGAGTGGATAAAATGGATGTAGAGTGGATAAAATGGATGTAAAGTGGATAAAAATGGATGTAGAGTGGATAAAATGGATGTAGAGTGGCTAAAATGGATGTAGAGTGGATAAAAATGGATGTAGAGAGGATAAAAATGGATGTAGAGTTGATAAAATAGATGTAAAGTGGATAAAATGGATGTAGAGTTAATAATAATGGATGTAGAGTGGAAATAATGGATGTAGAGAGGATAAAATGGATGTAGAGTGGATAAAATGGATGTAGAGTTCATAAAAATGGATGTAGAGTGGATAAAAATGGATGTAGACTGGATAAAATGGATGTAGAGTTGATAAAATGGATATAGAGTTCATAAAAATGGATGTAGAGTGGATAAAAATGGATGTAGAGTTGATAAAATGGATGTAGAGTGGATAAAAATGGATGTAGAGTGGATAAAATGGATGTAGAGTGCATAAAAATGGATGTAGAGTGGATAAAATGGATGTAGAGTGGATAAAATGGACAAAGAGTGGATATAATGGATGTAGAGAGGATAAAATGGATGTAGAGTGGATAAAAATGGATGTAGAGTGGATAAAATGGATGTAGAGTGCATAAAAATGGATGTTGAGTGGATAAAATGGATGTAGAGTGGATAAAATGGATGTAGAGAGGATAAAAATGGATGTAGAGTGGATAAAATGGATGTAGAGTTGATAAAAATGGATGTAGAGTGTATAAAATGGATGTAGAGTAGATAAAATGGATGTAGAGTGGATAAAAATGGATGTCGAGTGGATAAAATGGATGTCGAGTGGATAAAATGGATGTAGAGTGGATAAAAATGGATGTAGAGTGGATAAAATGGATGTAGAGTGGATAAAAATGGATGTAGATTGGATAAAATGGATTTAGAGTGGATATAATGGATGTAGAATGGATAAAAATGGATGTAGTGTGGATAAAATGGATGTAGAGTGGATAAAAATGGATGTAGAGTGGATAAAATGGATGTAGAGTGGATAAAACGGATATAGAGTGGATAAAAAGGATGTAGAGTGGATAAAATGGATGCAGAGTGGATAAAAATAGATGTAGTGTGGATAAAATGGATGTAGAGTGGATAACAATGGATGTAGAGTGGATAAAATGGATGTAGTGTGGATAAAAATGGATGTAGAGTGGATAAAATGGATGTAGAGTGTATAAAATGGATGTAGAGTGAATAAAATGGATTTAGAGTGGATAAAATTGATGTAGAGTGTATAAAATGGATGTAGAGTGGATAAAAATGGATGTAGAGTGGATAAAAATGGATGTAGAATGGATAAAATGGATGTAGAGTGCATAAAAATGGATGTTGAGTGGATAAAATGGATGTAGAGTGGATAAAATGGATGTAAAGTGGATAAAAATGGATGTAGAGTGGATAAAATGGATGTAGAGTGGCTAAAATGGATGTAGAGTGGATAAAAATGGATGTAGAGAGGATAAAAATGGATGTAGAGTTGATCAAATGGATGTAAAGTGGATAAAATGGATGTAGAGTTAATAAAAATGGATGTAGAGTGGAAATAATGGATGTAGAGAGGATAAAATGGATGTAGAGTGGATAAAATGGATGTAGAGTTCATAAAAATGGATGTAGAGTGGATAAAAATGGATGTAGATTGGATAAAATGGATGTAGAGTGCATAAAAATGGATGTAGATTGGATAAAATGGATGTAGAGTTGATAAAATGGATATAGAGTTCATAAAAATGGATGTAGAGTGGATAAAAATGGATGTAGAGTTGATAAAATGGATGTAGAGTGGATAAAAATGGATGTAGAGTGGATAAAATGGATGTAGAGTGCATAAAAATGGATGTAGAGTGGATAAAATGGATGTAGAGTGGATAAAATGGACAAAGAGTGGATATAATGGATGTAGAGAGGATAAAATGGATTTAGAGTGGATAAAAATGGATATAGGGTAGATAAAATGGATCTAGAGTGGATAAAATGGATGTAGAGTGGATAAAAATGGATGTAGAGTGGATAAAAAAGGATGTAGAGTGGATGAAATGGATGTAGGGTGGATAAAACGGATGTAGAGTGGATAAAAATGGATGTAGAGTTGATAAAATGGATGTAGAGTGGATAAAAATGGATGTAGAGTGGATAAAATGGATGTAGAGTGCATAAAAATGGATGTAGAGTGGATAAAATGGATGTAGAGTGGATAAAAATGGATGTAGAGTGGATAAAATGGATGTAGAGTGCATAAAAATGGATGTAGAGTGGATAAAATGGATGTAGAGTGGATAAAATGGACAAAGAGTGGATATAATGGATGTAGAGAGGATAAAATGGATTTAGAGTGGATAAAAATGGATATAGGGTAGATAAAATGGATCTAGAGTGGATAAAATGGATGTAGAGTGGATAAAAATGGATGTAGAGTGGATAAAAATGGATGTAGAGTGGATAAAATGGATGTAGAGTGCATAAAAATGGATGTTGAGTGGATAAAATGGATGTAGAGTGGATAAAATGGATATAAAGTCGATAAAAATGGATGTAGAGTGGATAAAATGGATGTAGAGTGGCTAAAATGGATGTAGAGTGGATAAAAATGGATGTAGAGTGGATAAAATGGATGTAGAGTGCATAAAAATGGATGTAGAGTGGATAAAATGGATGTAGAGTGGATAAAATGGACAAAGAGTGGATATAATGGATGTAGAGAGGATAAAATGGATGTAGAGTGGATAAAAATGGATGTAGAGTGGATAAAATGGATGTAGAGTGCATAAAAATGGATGTTGAGTGGATAAAATGGATGTAGAGTGGATAAAATGGATGTAGAGTAGATAAAATGGATGTAGAGTGGATAAAAATGGATGTCGAGTGGATAAAATGGATGTCGAGTGGATAAAATGGATGTAGAGTGGATAAAAATGGATGTAGAGTGGATAAAATGGATGTAGAGTGGATAAAAATGGATGTAGATTGGATAAAATGGATGTAGAGTGGATAAAAATGGATGTAGAGTATATAAATTGGATGTAGAGTATTTAAAATGGATGTAGAGTGGATAAAAATGGATGTCGAGTGGATAAAATGAATGTAGAGTGGATAAAAATGGATGTGGATTGGATAAAATGGATGTAGAGTTAATAAAAATGGATGTAGAGTGGATAAAATGGATGTAGAGTTGATAAAAATGGATGTAGAGTGGATAAAAATGGATGTAGAGTGGATAAAATGGATGTAGAGTGGATAAAATGGATGTAGAGTGGATAAAAATGGATGTAGATTGGATAAAATGGATTTAGAGTGGATATAATGGATGTAGAATGGATAAAAATGGATGTAGTGTGGATAAAAATGGATGTAGAGTGGATAAAATGGATGTAGAGTGTATAAAATGGATGTAGAGTGAATAAAATGGATTTAGAGTGGATAAAATTGATGTAGAGTGTATAAAATGGATGTAGAGTGGATAAAAATGGATGTAGAGTGGATAAAAATGGATGTAGAATGGATAAAATGGATGTAGAGTGCATAAAAATGGATGTTGAGTGGATAAAATGGATGTAGAGTGGATAAAATGGATGTAAAGTGGATAAAAATGGATGTAGAGTGGATAAAAATGGATGTAGAGAGGATAAAAATGGATGTAGAGTTGATAAAATAGATGTAAAGTGGATAAAATGGATGTAGAGTTAATAATAATGGATGTAGAGTGGAAATAATGGATGTAGAGAGGATAAAATGGATGTAGAGTGGATAAAATGGATGTAGAGTTCATAAAAATGGATGTAGAGTGGATAAAAATGGATGTAGAGTGGATAAAATGGATGTAGAGTTGATAAAATGGATATAGAGTTGATAAAAATGGATGTAGAGTGGATAAAAATGGATGTAGAGTTGATAAAATGGATGTAGAGTGGATAAAAATGGATGTAGAGTGGATAAAATGGATGTAGAGTGCATAAAAATGGATGTAAAGTGGATAAAATGGATGTAGAGTGGATAAAATGGACAAAGAGTGGATATAATGGATGTAGAGAGGATAAAATGGATGTAGAGTGGATAAAAATGGATGTAGAGTGGATAAAATGGATGTAGAGTGGATAAAAATGGATGTAGAGTGGATAAAATGGATGTAGAGTGGATAAAATGGATGTAGAGAGGATAAAAATGGATGTAGAGTGGATAAAATGGATGTAGAGTTGATAAAAATGGATGTAGAGTGTATAAAATGGATGTAGAGTAGATAAAATGGATGTAGAGTGGATAAAAATGGATGTCGAGTGGATAAAATGGATGTCGAGTGGATAAAATGGATGTAGAGTGGATAAAAATGGATGTAGAGTGGATAAAATGGATGTAGAGTGGATAAAAATGGATGTAGATTGGATAAAATGGATTTAGAGTGGATATAATGGATGTAGAATGGATAAAAATGGATGTAGTGTGGATAAAATGGATGTAGAGTGGATAAAAATGGATGTAGAGTGGATAAAATGGATGTAGAGTGGATAAAACGGATATAGAGTGGATAAAAAGGATGTAGAGTGGATAAAATGGATGCAGAGTGGATAAAAATAGATGTAGTGTGGATAAAATGGATGTAGAGTGGATAACAATGGATGTAGAGTGGATAAAATGGATGTAGTGTGGATAAAAATGGATGTAGAGTGGATAAAATGGATGTAGAGTGTATAAAATGGATGTAGAGTGAATAAAATGGATTTAGAGTGGATAAAATTGATGTAGAGTGTATAAAATGGATGTAGAGTGGATAAAAATGGATGTAGAGTGGATAAAAATGGATGTAGAATGGATAAAATGGATGTAGAGTGCATAAAAATGGATGTTGAGTGGATAAAATGGATGTAGAGTGGATAAAATGGATGTAAAGTGGATAAAAATGGATGTAGAGTGGATAAAATGGATGTAGAGTGGCTAAAATGGATGTAGAGTGGATAAAAATGGATGTAGAGTGGATAAAAATGGATGTAGAGTTGATCAAATGGATGTAAAGTGGATAAAATGGATGTAGAGTTAATAAAAATGGATGTAGAGTGGAAATAATGGATGTAGAGAGGATAAAATGGATGTAGAGTGGATAAAATGGATGTAGAGTTCATAAAAATGGATGTAGAGTGGATAAAAATGGATGTAGATTGGATAAAATGGATGTAGAGTGCATAAAAATGGATGTAGATTGGATAAAATGGATGTAGAGTTGATAAAATGGATATAGAGTTCATAAAAATGGATGTAGAGTGGATAAAAATGGATGTAGAGTGGATAAAATGGATGTAGAGTGGATAAAAATGGATGTAGAGTGGATAAAATGGATGTAGAGTGCATAAAAATGGATGTAGAGTGGATAAAATGGATGTAGAGTGGATAAAATGGACAAAGAGTGGATATAATGGATGTAGAGAGGATAAAATGGATGTAGAGTGGATAAAAATGGATGTAGAGTGGATAAGATGGATGTAGAGTGCATAAAAATGGATGTTGAGTGGATAAAATGGATGTAGAGTGGATAAAAATGGATATAGGGTAGATAAAATGGATCTAGAGTGGATAAAATGGATGTAGAGTGGATAAAAATGGATGTAGAGTGGATAAAAATGGATGTAGAGTGGATGAAATGGATGTAGGGTGGATAAAACGGATGTAGAGTGGATAAAAATGGATGTAGAGTTGATAAAATGGATGTAGAGTGGTTAAAAATGGATGTAGAGTGGATAAAATGGATGTAGAGTGCATAAAAATGGATGTAGAGTGGATAAAATGGATGTAGAGTGGATAAAATGGACAAAGAGTGGATAAAATGGATGTAGAGAGGATAAAATGGATGTAGAGTGGATAAAAATGGATGTAGAGTGGATAAAATGGATGTAGAGTGGATAAAAATGGATGTAGAGTGGATAAAAATGGATGTAGAGTGGATAAAATGGATATAAAGTCGATAAAAATGGATGTAGAGTGGATAAAATGGATGTAGAGTGGCTAAAATGGATGTAGAGTGGATAAAAATGGATGTAGAGTGGATAAAATGGATGTAGAGTGCATAAAAATGGATGTAGAGTGGATAAAATGGATGTAGAGTGGATAAAATGGACAAAGAGTGGATATAATGGATGTAGAGAGGATAAAATGGATGTAGAGTGGATAAAAATGGATGTAGAGTGGATAAAATGGATGTAGAGTGCATAAAAATGGATGTTGAGTGGATAAAATGGATGTAGAGTGGATAAAATGGATGTAGAGTAGATAAAATGGATGTAGAGTGGATAAAAATGGATGTCGAGTGGATAAAATGGATGTCGAGTGGATAAAATGGATGTAGAGTGGATAAAAATGGATGTAGAGTGGATAAAATGGATGTAGAGTGGATAAAAATGGATGTAGATTGGATAAAATGGATGTAGAGTGGATAAAAATGGATGTAGAGTATATAAATTGGATGTAGAGTATATAAAATGGATGTAGAGTGGATAAAAATGGATGTCGAGTGGATAAAATGAATGTAGAGTGGATAAAAATGGATGTGGATTGGATAAAATGGATGTAGAGAGGATAAAATGGATGTAGAGTGGATAAAAATGGATGTAGAGTGGATAAAATGGATGTAGAGTGCATAAAAATGGATGTTGAGTGGATAAAATGGATGTAGAGTGGATAAAATGGATGTAAAGTCGATAAAAATGGATGTAGAGTGGATAAAATGGATGTAGAGTGGCTAAAATGGATGTAGAGTGGATAAAAATGGATGTAGAGTGGATAAAATGGATGTAGAGTGCATAAAAATGGATGTAGAGTGGATAAAATGGATGTAGAGTGGATAAAATGGACAAAGAGTGGATATAATGGATGTAGAGAGGATAAAATGGATGTAGAGTGGATAAAAATGGATGTAGAGTGGATAAAATGGATGTAGAGTGCATAAAAATGGATGTTGAGTGGATAAAATGGATGTAGAGTTGATAAAAATGGATGTAGAGTGGGTAAAATGGATGTAGAGTAGATAAAATGGATGTAGAGTGGATAAAATGGATGTAGAGTTGATAAAATGGATGCAGAGTGGATAAAAATAGATGTAGTGTGGATAAAATGGATGTAGAGTGGATAACAATGGATGTAGAGTGGATAAAATGGATGTAGAGTGGATAAAAATGGATGTCGAGTGGATAAAATGGATGTCGAGTGGATAAAATGGATGTAGAGAGGATAAAAATGGATGTAGAGTGGATAAAATGGATGTAGAGTGGATAAAATGGATGTAGAGTTGATAAAATGGATGCAGAGTGGATAAAAATAGATGTAGTGTGGATAAAATGGATGTAGAGTGGATAACAATGGATGTAGAGTGGATAAAATGGATGTAGAGTGGATAAAAATGGATGTAGAGTGGATAAAATGGATGTCGAGTGGATAAAATGGATGTAGAGAGGATAAAAATGGATGTAGAGTGGATAAAATGGATGTAGAGTTGATAAAAATGGATGTAGAGTGGATAAAATGGATGTAGAGTAGATAAAATGGATGTAGAGTGGATAAAAATGGATGTCGAGTGGATAAAATGGATGTCGAGTGGATAAATTGGATGTAGAGTGGATAAAAATGGATGTAGAGTGGATAAAATGGATGTAGAGTGGATAAAAATGGATGTAGATTGGATAAAATGGATTTAGAGTGGATAAAATGGATGTAGAATGGATAAAAATGGATGTAGTGTGGATAAAATTGATGTAGAGTGGATAAAAATGGATGTAGAGTGGATAAAATGGATGTAGAGTGGATAAAACGGATGTAGAGTGGATAAAAAGGATGTAGAGTGGATAAAATGGATGCAGAGTGGATAAAAATAGATGTAGTGTGGATAAAATGGATGTAGAGTGGATAAAATGGATGTAGAGTGCATAAAAATGGATGTTGAGTGGATAAAATGGATGTAGAGTTGATAAAAATGGATGTAGAGTGGGTAAAATGGATGTAGAGTAGATAAAATGGATGTAGAGTGGATAAAATGGATGTAGAGTTGATAAAATGGATGCAGAGTGGATAAAAATAGATGTAGTGTGGATAAAATGGATGTAGAGTGGATAACAATGGATGTAGAGTGGATAAAATGGATGTAGAGTGGATAAAAATGGATGTCGAGTGGATAAAATGGATGTCGAGTGGATAAAATGGATGTAGAGAGGATAAAAATGGATGTAGAGTGGATAAAATGGATGTAGAGTTGATAAAAATGGATGTAGAGTGGATAAAATGGATGTAGAGTGGATAAAATGGATGTAGAGTGGATAAAAATGGATGTAGAGTGGATAAAATGGATGTCGAGTGGATAAATTGGATGTAGAGTGGATAAAAATGGATGTAGAGTGGATAAAATGGATGTAGAGTGGATAAAAATGGATGTAGATTGGATAAAATGGATTTAGAGTGGATAAAATGGATGTAGAATGGATAAAAATGGATGTAGTGTGGATAAAATTGATGTAGAGTGGATAAAAATGGATGTAGAGTGGATAAAATGGATGTAGAGTGGATAAAACGGATGTAGAGTGGATAAAAAGGATGTAGAGTGGATAAAATGGATGCAGAGTGGATAAAAATAGATGTAGTGTGGATAAAATGGATGTAGAGTGGATAACAATGGATGTAGAGTGGATAAAATGGATGTAGTGTGGATAAAAATGGATGTAGAGTGGATAAAATGGATGTAGAGTGTATAAAATGGATTTAGAGTGGATAAAATTGATGTAGAGTGTATAAAATGGATGTAGAGTGGATAAAAATGGATGTAGAGTGGATAAAAATGGATGTAGAATGGATAAAATGGATGTAGAGTGCATAAAAATGGATGTTGAGTGGATAAAATGGATGTAGAGTGGATAAAATGGATGTAAAGTGGATAAAAATGGATGTAGAGTGGATAAAATGGATGTAGAGTGGCTAAAATGGATGTAGAGTGGATAAAAATGGATGTAGAGAGGATAAAAATGGATGTAGAGTTGATAAAATAGATGTAAAGTGGATAAAATGGATGTAGAGTTAATAATAATGGATGTAGAGTGGAAATAATGGATGTAGAGAGGATAAAATGGATGTAGAGTGGATAAAATGGATGTAGAGTTCATAAAAATGGATGTAGAGTGGATAAAAATGGATGTAGAGTGGATAAAATGGATGTAGAGTTGATAAAATGGATATAGAGTTCATAAAAATGGATGTAGAGTGGATAAAAATGGATGTAGAGTTGATAAAATGGATGTAGAGTGGATAAAAATGGATGTAGAGTGGATAAAATGGATGTAGAGTGCATAAAAATGGATGTAGAGTGGATAAAATGGATGTAGAGTGGATAAAATGGACAAAGAGTGGATATAATGGATGTAGAGAGGATAAAATGGATGTAGAGTGGATAAAAATGGATGTAGAGTGGATAAAATGGATGTAGAGTGCATAAAAATGGATGTTGAGTGGATAAAATGGATGTAGAGTGGATAAAATGGATGTAGAGAGGATAAAAATGGATGTAGAGTGGATAAAATGGATGTAGAGTTGATAAAAATGGATGTAGAGTGTATAAAATGGATGTAGAGTAGATAAAATGGATGTAGAGTGGATAAAAATGGATGTCGAGTGGATAAAATGGATGTCGAGTGGATAAAATGGATGTAGAGTGGATAAAAATGGATGTAGAGTGGATAAAATGGATGTAGAGTGGATAAAAATGGATGTAGATTGGATAAAATGGATTTAGAGTGGATATAATGGATGTAGAATGGATAAAAATGGATGTAGTGTGGATAAAATGGATGTAGAGTGGATAAAAATGGATGTAGAGTGGATAAAATGGATGTAGAGTGGATAAAACGGATATAGAGTGGATAAAAAGGATGTAGAGTGGATAAAATGGATGCAGAGTGGATAAAAATAGATGTAGTGTGGATAAAATGGATGTAGAGTGGATAACAATGGATGTAGAGTGGATAAAATGGATGTAGTGTGGATAAAAATGGATGTAGAGTGGATAAAATGGATGTAGAGTGTATAAAATGGATGTAGAGTGAATAAAATGGATTTAGAGTGGATATAATTGATGTAGAGTGTATAAAATGGATGTAGAGTGGATAAAAATGGATGTAGAGTGGATAAAAATGGATGTAGAATGGATAAAATGGATGTAGAGTGCATAAAAATGGATGTTGAGTGGATAAAATGGATGTAGAGTGGATAAAATGGATGTAAAGTGGATAAAAATGGATGTAGAGTGGATAAAATGGATGTAGAGTGGCTAAAATGGATGTAGAGTGGATAAAAATGGATGTAGAGAGGATAAAAATGGATGTAGAGTTGATCAAATGGATGTAAAGTGGATAAAATGGATGTAGAGTTAATAAAAATGGATGTAGAGTGGAAATAATGGATGTAGAGAGGATAAAATGGATGTAGAGTGGATAAAATGGATGTAGAGTTCATAAAAATGGATGTAGAGTGGATAAAAATGGATGTAGATTGGATAAAAAGGATGTAGAGTGCATAAAAATGGATGTAGATTGGATAAAATGGATGTAGAGTTGATAAAATGGATATAGAGTTCATAAAAATGGATGTAGAGTGGATAAAAATGGATGTAGAGTTGATAAAATGGATGTAGAGTGGATAAAAATGGATGTAGAGTGGATAAAATGGATGTAGAGTGCATAAAAATGGATGTAGAGAGGATAAAATGGATGTAGAGTGGATAAAATGGACAAAGAGTGGATATAATGGATGTAGAGAGGATAAAATGGATTTAGAGTGGATAAAAATGGATATAGGGTAGATAAAATGGATCTAGAGTGGATAAAATGGATGTAGAGTGGATAAAAATGGATGTAGAGTGGATAAAAAAGGATGTAGAGTGGATGAAATGGATGTAGGGTGGATAAAACGGATGTAGAGTGGATAAAAATGGATGTAGAGTTGATAAAATGGATGTAGAGTGGATAAAAATGGATGTAGAGTGGATAAAATGGATGTAGAGTGCATAAAAATGGATGTAGAGTGGATAAAATGGATGTAGAGTGGATAAAAATGGATGTAGAGTGGATAAAATGGATGTAGAGTGCATAAAAATGGATGTAGAGTGGATAAAATGGATGTAGAGTGGATAAAATGGACAAAGAGTGGATATAATGGATGTAGAGAGGATAAAATGGATTTAGAGTGGATAAAAATGGATATAGGGTAGATAAAATGGATCTAGAGTGGATAAAATGGATGTAGAGTGGATAAAAATGGATGTAGAGTGGATAAAAATGGATGTAGAGTGGATAAAATGGATGTAGAGTGCATAAAAATGGATGTTGAGTGGATAAAATGGATGTAGAGTGGATAAAATGGATATAAAGTCGATAAAAATGGATGTAGAGTGGATAAAATGGATGTAGAGTGGCTAAAATGGATGTAGAGTGGATAAAAATGGATGTAGAGTGGATAAAATGGATGTAGAGTGCATAAAAATGGATGTAGAGTGGATAAAATGGATGTAGAGTGGATAAAATGGACAAAGAGTGGATATAATGGATGTAGAGAGGATAAAATGGATGTAGAGTGGATAAAAATGGATGTAGAGCGGATAAAATGGATGTAGAGTGCATAAAAATGGATGTTGAGTGGATAAAATGGATGTAGAGTGGATAAAATGGATGTAGAGTAGATAAAATGGATGTAGAGTGGATAAAAATGGATGTCGAGTGGATAAAATGGATGTCGAGTGGATAAAATGGATGTAGAGTGGATAAAAATGGATGTAGAGTGGATAAAATGGATGTAGAGTGGATAAAAATGGATGTAGATTGGATAAAATGGATGTAGAGTGGATAAAAATGGATGTAGAGTATATAAATTGGATGTAGAGTATTTAAAATGGATGTAGAGTGGATAAAAATGGATGTCGAGTGGATAAAATGAATGTAGAGTGGATAAAAATGGATGTGGATTGGATAAAATGGATGTAGAGTTAATAAAAATGGATGTAGAGTGGATAAAATGGATGTAGAGTTGATAAAAATGGATGTAGAGTGGATACAAATGGATGTAGAGCGGATAAAATGGATGTAGAGTGGATAAAATGGATGTAGAGTGGATAAAAATGGATGTAGATTGGATAAAATGGATTTAGAGTGGATATAATGGATGTAGAATGGATAAAAATGGATGTAGTGTGGATAAAATGGATGTAGAGTGGATAAAAATGGATGTAGAGTGGATGAAATGGATGTAGAGTGGATAAAACGGATGTAGAGTGGATAAAAAGGATGTAGAGTGGATAAAATGGATGCAGAGTGGATAAAAATAGATGTAGTGTGGATAAAATGGATGTAGAGTGGATAACAATGGATGTAGAGTGGATAAAATGGATGTAGTGTGGATAAAAATGGATGTAGAGTGGATAAAATGGATGTAGAGTGTATAAAATGGATGTAGAGTGAATAAAATGGATTTAGAGTGGATAAAATGGATGTAGAGTGTATAAAATGGATGTAGAGTGGATAAAAATGGATGTAGAGTGGATAAAAATGGATGTAGAATGGATAAAATGGATGTAGAGTGCATAAAAATGGATGTTGAGTGGATAAAATGGATGTAGAGTGGATAAAATGGATGTAAAGTGGATAAAAATGGATGTAGAGTGGATAAAAATGGATGTAGAGAGGATAAAAATGGATGTAGAGTTGATAAAATAGATGTAAAGTGGATAAAATGGATGTAGAGTTAATAATAATGGATGTAGAGTGGAAATAATGGATGTAGAGAGGATAAAATGGATGTAGAGTGGATAAAATGGATGTAGAGTTCATAAAAATGGATGTAGAGTGGATAAAAATGGATGTAGAGTGGATAAAATGGATGTAGAGTTGATAAAATGGATATAGAGTTCATAAAAATGGATGTAGAGTGGATAAAAATGGATGTAGAGTTGATAAAATGGATGTAGAGTGGATAAAAATGGATGTAGAGTGGATAAAATGGATGTAGAGTGCATAAAAATGGATGTAAAGTGGATAAAATGGATGTAGAGTGGATAAAATGGACAAAGAGTGGATATAATGGATGTAGAGAGGATAAAATGGATGTAGAGTGGATAAAAATGGATGTAGAGTGGATAAAATGGATGTAGAGTGCATAAAAATGGATGTTGAGTGGATAAAATGGATGTAGAGTGGATAAAATGGATGTAGAGAGGATAAAAATGGATGTAGAGTGGATAAAATGGATGTAGAGTTGATAAAAATGGATGTAGAGTGTATAAAATGGATGTAGAGTAGATAAAATGGATGTAGAGTGGATAAAAATGGATGTCGAGTGGATAAAATGGATGTCGAGTGGATAAAATGGATGTAGAGTGGATAAAAATGGATGTAGAGTGGATAAAATGGATGTAGAGTGGATAAAAATGGATGTAGATTGGATAAAATGGATTTAGAGTGGATATAATGGATGTAGAATGGATAAAAATGGATGTAGTGTGGATAAAATGGATGTAGAGTGGATAAAAATGGATGTAGAGTGGATAAAATGGATGTAGAGTGGATAAAACGGATATAGAGTGGATAAAAAGGATGTAGAGTGGATAAAATGGATGCAGAGTGGATAAAAATAGATGTAGTGTGGATAAAATGGATGTAGAGTGGATAACAATGGATGTAGAGTGGATAAAATGGATGTAGTGTGGATAAAAATGGATGTAGAGTGGATAAAATGGATGTAGAGTGTATAAAATGGATGTAGAGTGAATAAAATGGATTTAGAGTGGATAAAATTGATGTAGAGTGTATAAAATGGATGTAGAGTGGATAAAAATGGATGTAGAGTGGATAAAAATGGATGTAGAATGGATAAAATGGATGTAGAGTGCATAAAAATGGATGTTGAGTGGATAAAATGGATGTAGAGTGGATAAAATGGATGTAAAGTGGATAAAAATGGATGTAGAGTGGATAAAATGGATGTAGAGTGGCTAAAATGGATGTAGAGTGGATAAAAATGGATGTAGAGAGGATAAAAATGGATGTAGAGTTGATCAAATGGATGTAAAGTGGATAAAATGGATGTAGAGTTAATAAAAATGGATGTAGAGTGGAAATAATGGATGTAGAGAGGATAAAATGGATGTAGAGTGGATAAAATGGATGTAGAGTTCATAAAAATGGATGTAGAGTGGATAAAAATGGATGTAGATTGGATAAAATGGATGTAGAGTGCATAAAAATGGATGTAGATTGGATAAAATGGATGTAGAGTTGATAAAATGGATATAGAGTTGATAAAAATGGATGTAGAGTGGATAAAAATGGATGTAGAGTTGATAAAATGGATGTAGAGTGGATAAAAATGGATGTAGAGTGGATAAAATGGATGTAGAGTGCATAAAAATGGATGTAGAGTGGATAAAATGGATGTAGAGTGGATAAAATGGACAAAGAGTGGATATAATGGATGTAGAGAGGATAAAATGGATGTAGAGTGGATAAAAATGGATGTAGAGTGGATAAAATGGATGTAGAGTGCATAAAAATGGATGTTGAGTGGATAAAATGGATGTAGAGTGGATAAAAATGGATATAGGGTAGATAAAATGGATCTAGAGTGGATAAAATGGATGTAGAGTGGATAAAAATGGATGTAGAGTGGATAAAAATGGATGTAGAGTGGATAAAATGGATGTAGGGTGGATAAAACGGATGTAGAGTGGATAAAAATGGATGTAGAGTTGATAAAATGGATGTAGAGTGGTTAAAAATGGATGTAGAGTGGATAAAATGGATGTAGAGTGCATAAAAATGGATGTAGAGTGGATAAAATGGATGTAGAGTGGATAAAATGGACAAAGAGTGGATATAATGGATGTAGAGAGGATAAAATGGATGTAGAGTGGATAAAAATGGATGTAGAGTGGATAAAATGGATGTAGAGTGCATAAAAATGGATGTAGAGTGGATAAAATGGATGTAGAGTGGATAAAATGGACAAAGAGTGGATATAATGGATGTAGAGAGGATAAAATGGATGTAGAGTGGATAAAAATGGATGTAGAGTGGATAAAATGGATGTAGAGTGCATAAAAATGGATGTTGAGTGGATAAAATGGATGTAGAGTGGATAAAATGGATGTAGAGTAGATAAAATGGATGTAGAGTGGATAAAAATGGATGTCGAGTGGATAAAATGGATGTCGAGTGGATAAAATGGATGTAGAGTGGATAAAAATGGATGTAGAGTGGATAAAATGGATGTAGAGTGGATAAAAATGGATGTAGATTGGATAAAATGGATGTAGAGTGGATAAAAATGGATGTAGAGTATATAAATTGGATGTAGAGTATATAAAATGGATGTAGAGTGGATAAAAATGGATGTCGAGTGGATAAAATGAATGTAGAGTGGATAAAAATGGATGTGGATTCGATAAAATGGATGTAGAGAGGATAAAATGGATGTAGAGTGGATAAAAATGGATGTAGAGTGGATAAAATGGATGTAGAGTGCATAAAAATGGATGTTGAGTGGATAAAATGGATGTAGAGTGGATAAAATGGATGTAAAGTCGATAAAAATGGATGTAGAGTGGATAAAATGGATGTAGAGTGGCTAAAATGGATGTAGAGTGGATAAAAATGGATGTAGAGTGGATAAAATGGATGTAGAGTGCATAAAAATGGATGTAGAGTGGATAAAATGGATGTAGAGTGGATAAAATGGACAAAGAGTGGATATAATGGATGTAGAGAGGATAAAATGGATGTAGAGTGGATAAAAATGGATGTAGAGTGGATAAAATGGATGTAGAGTGCATAAAAATGGATGTTGAGTGGATAAAATGGATGTAGAGTTGATAAAAATGGATGTAGAGTGGGTAAAATGGATGTAGAGTAGATAAAATGGATGTAGAGTGGATAAAATGGATGTAGAGTTGATAAAATGGATGCAGAGTGGATAAAAATAGATGTAGTGTGGATAAAATGGATGTAGAGTGGATAACAATGGATGTAGAGTGGATAAAATGGATGTAGAGTGGATAAAAATGGATGTCGAGTGGATAAAATGGATGTCGAGTGGATAAAATGGATGTAGAGAGGATAAAAATGGATGTAGAGTGGATAAAATGGATGTAGAGTTGATAAAAATGGATGTAGAGTGGATAAAATGGATGTAGAGTAGATAAAATGGATGTAGAGTGGATAAAAATGGATGTCGAGTGGATAAAATGGATGTCGAGTGGATAAAATGGATGTAGAGTGGATAAAAATGGATGTAGAGTGGATAAAAATGGATGTAGATTGGATAAAATGGATTTAGAGTGGATATAATGGATGTAGAATGGATAAAAATGGATGTAGTGTGGATAAAATGGATGTAGAATGGATAAAAATGGATGTAGAGTGGATAAAATGGATGTAGAGTGGATAAAACGGATGTAGAGTGGATAAAAAGGATGTAGAGTGGATAAAATGGATGTAGAGTGGATAAAAATAGATGTAGTGTGGATAAAATGGATGTAGAGTGGATAACAATGGATGTAGAGTGGATAAAATGGATGTAGTGTGGATAAAAATGGATGTAGAGTGGATAAAATGGATGTAGAGTGTATAAAATGGATGTAGAGTGAATAAAATGGATTTAGAGTGGATAAAATTGATGTAGAGTGTATAAAATGGATGTAGAGTGGATAAAAATGGATGTAGAGTGGATAAAATGGATGTAGAGAGAATAACATGCATGTAGAGTGGATAAAATGGATGTAGAGTGGATAAAATGGATGTAGAGTGGATAAAAATGGATTTAGAGTGGATATAATGGATGTAGAATAGATAAAAATGGATGTAGTGTGGATAAAATGGATGTAGAGTGGATAAAAATGGATGTAGAGTGGATAAAATGGATGTAGAGTGGATAAAACGGATGTAGAGTGGATAAAAAGGATGTAGAGTGGATAAAATGGATGCAGAGTGGATAAAAATAGATGTAGTGTGGATAAAATGGATGTAGAGTGGATAACAATGGATGTAGAGTGGATAAAATGGATGTAGAGTGGATAAAAATGGATGTAGAGTGGATAAAATGGATGTAGAGTGTATAAAATGGATGTAGAGTGAATAAAATGGATGTAGAGTGGATAAAATTGATGTAGAGTGTATAAAATGGATGTAGAGTGGATAAAAATGGATATAGAGTGGATAAAAATGGATGTAGATTGGATAAAATGGATGTAGAGTGGATAAAATGGATGTAGAGTTGATAAAATGGATGTAAAGTGGATAAAATGGATGTAGAGTTAATAAAATTGGATGTAGAGTGGATAAAATGGATGTAGAGTTGATAAAAATGGATGTAGAGTGGATAAAAATGGATGTAGATTGGATAAAATGGATGTAGAGTGGATAAAAATGGATGTAGAGTATATAAATTGGATGTAGAGTATATAAAATGGATGTAGAGTGGATAAAAATGGATGTAGAGTGGATAAAATGGATGTAGAGTGGATAAAATGGATGTAGAGTGGATAAAATGGACAAAGAGTGGATATAATGGATGTAGAGAGGATAAAATGGATGTAGAGTGGATAAAAATGGATGTAGAGTGGATAAAAAAGGATGTAGAGTGGATGAAATGGATGTAGGGTGGATAAAACGGATGTAGAGTGGATAAAAATGGATGTAGAGTTGATAAAATGGATGTAGAGTGGATAAAAATGGATGTAGAGTGGATAAAATGGATGTAGAGTGCATCAAAATGGATATTGAGTGGATAAAATGGATGTAGAGTGGATAAAATGGATGTAAAGTCGATAAAAATGAATGTAGAGTGGATAAAATGGATGTAGAGTGGATAAAATGGATGTAGAGTGGATAAAAATGGATGTAGAGTGGATAAAATGGATGTAGAGTCGATAAAATGGATGTAGAGTGGATAAAAATGGATGTAGAGTGGATAAAATGGATGTAGAGTGGATAAAAAAGGATGTAGAGTGGATAAAATGGATGTAGAGCGGATAAAATGGATGTAGAGTTGATAAAAATGGATGTAGAGTGGATATAATGGATGTAGAGAGGATAAAATGGATGTAGAGTGGTTAAAATGGATGTAGAGTGGATAAAAACGGATGTAGAGTGGATAAAATGGATGTAGAGTGGATAAAATGGTTGTAGAGTGGATAAAATGGATGTAGAGTTGATAAAAATGGATGAAGAGTGGATAAAATGGACGTAGAGTGAATAAACTGGATGTAGAGTGGATAAAAATGGATGTAGAGAGGATAAAATGGATGTAGAGTTGATAAAATGGATGTAGAGTTCATAAAAATGGATGTAGAGTGGATAAAAATGGATGTAGAGTGGATAAAAATGGATGTAGAGTGGATAAAATGGATGTAGAGTGGATAAAAATGGATGTAGAGTGGATAAAATGGATGTAGAGAGAATAACATGCATGTAGAGTGGATAAAATGGATGTAGAGTGGATAAAATGGATGTAGAGTGGATAAAAATGGATTTAGAGTGGATATAATGGATGTAGAGTGGATAAAAATGGATGTAGAATGGATAAAATGGATGTAGAGTGTATAAAATGGATGTAGAGTGAATAAAATGGATGTAGAGTGGATAAAATTGATGTAGAGTGTATAAAATGGATGTAGAGTGGATAAAAATGGATATAGAGTGGATAAAAATGGATGTAGATTGGATAAAATGGATGTAGAGTGGATAAAATGGATGTAGAGTTGATAAAATGGATGTAAAGTGGATAAAATGGATGTAGAGTTAATAAAATTGGATGTAGAGTGGATAAAATGGATGTAGAGTTGATAAAAATGGATGTAGAGTGGATAAAAATGGATGTAGATTGGATAAAATGGATGTAGAGTGGATAAAAATGGATGTAGAGTATATAAATTGGATGTAGAGTATATAAAATGGATGTAGAGTGGATAAAAATGGATGTAGAGTGGATAAAATGGATGTAGAGTGGATAAAATGGATGTAGAGTGGATAAAATGGACAAAGAGTGGATATAATGGATGTAGAGAGGATAAAATGGATGTAGAGTGGATAAAAATGGATGTAGAGTGGATAAAAAAGGATGTAGAGTGGATGAAATGGATGTAGGGTGGATAAAACGGATGTAGAGTGGATAAAAATGGATGTAGAGTTGATAAAATGGATGTAGAGTGGATAAAAATGGATGTAGAGTGGATAAAATGGATGTAGAGTCGATAAAATGGATGTAGAGTGGATAAAAATGGATGTAGAGTGGATAAAATGGATGTAGAGTGGATAAAAATGGATGTAGAGAGGATAAAATGGATGTAGAGTGGATAAAAATGGATGTAGACTGGATAAAAATGGATGTAGAGTATATAAATTGGATGTAGAGTATATAAAATGTATGTAGAGTGGATAAAAATGGATGTCGAGTGGATAAAATGGATGTAGAGTGGATAAAAATGGATGTAGATTGGATAAAATGGATGTAGAGTTAATAAAAATGGATGTAGAGTGGATAAAATGGATGTAGATTGGATAAAATGGATGTAGAGTTAATAAAAATGGATGTAGAGTGCATAAAATGGATGTAGAGTTGATAAAATGGATGTAGAGCGGATAAAATGGATGTAGAGTTGATAAAAATGGATGTAGAGTGGATATAATGGATGTAGAGAGGATAAAATGGATGTAGAGTGGTTAAAATGGATGTAGAGTTGATAAAAATGGATGTAGAGTGGATATAATGGATGTAGAGAGGATAAAATGGATGTCGAGTGGATAAAATGGATGTAGAGTGGATAAAAATGGATGTAGAGTGGATAAAATGGATGTAGAGCGGATAAAAATGGATGTAGATTGGATAAAATGGATGTAGAGTGGATAAAAATGGATGTAGAGTATATAAATTGGATGTAGAGTATATAAAATGGATGTAGAGTGGATAAAAATGGATGTCGAGTGGATAAAATGGATGTAGAGTGGATAAAAATGGATGTAGATTGGATAAAATGGATGTAGAGTTAATAAAAATGGATGTAGAGTGGATAAAATGGATGTAGATTGGATAAAATGGATGTAGATTTAATAAAAATGGATGTAGAGTGGATAAAATGGATGTAGAGTTGATAAAAATGGATGTGGAGTGGATAACAATGGATGTAGAGTGGATAAAATGGATGTAGAGTGGATACAATGGATGTAGAGTAGATAAAATGGATGTAGAGCGGATAAAATGGATGTAGAGTTGATAAAAATGGATGTAGAGTGGATATAATGGATGTAGAGAGGATAAAATGGATGTAGAGTGGTTAAAATGGATGTAGAGTGGATAAAAAAGGATGTAGAGTGGATAAAATGGATGTAGAGTGGATAAAATGGATGTAGAGCGGATAAAATGGATGTAGAGTTGATAAAAATGGATGTAGAGTGGATATAATGGATGTAGAGAGGATAAAATGGATGTAGAGTGGTTAAAATGGATGTAGAGTGGATAAAAACGGATGTAGAGTGGATAAAATGGATGTAGAGTGGATAAAATGGATGTAGAGTGGATAAAATGGATGTAGAGTTGATAAAAATGGATGAAGAGTGGATAAAATGGACGTAGAGTGAATAAACTGGATGTAGAGTTGATAAAAATGGATGTAGAGTGGATATAATTGATGTAGAGAGGATAAAAAGGATGTAGAGTGGATAAAAATGGATGTAGAGAGGATAAAATGGATGTAGAGTTGATAAAATGGATGTAGAGTTCATAAAAATGGATGTAGAGTGGATAAAAATGGATGTAGAGTGGATAAAAATGGATGTAGAGTGGATAAAATGGATGTAGAGTGGATAAAAATGGATGTAGAGTGGATAAAATGGATGTAGAGAGAATAACATGCATGTAGAGTGGATAAAATGGATGTAGAGTGGATAAAATGGATGTAGAGTGGATAAAAATGGATTTAGAGTGGATATAATGGATGTAGAATAGATAAAAATGGATGTAGTGTGGATAAAATGGATGTAGAGTGGATAAAAATGGATGTAGAGTGGATAAAATGGATGTAGAGTGGATAAAACGGATGTAGAGTGGATAAAAAGGATGTAGAGTGGATAAAATGGATGCAGAGTGGATAAAAATAGATGTAGTATGGATAAAATGGATGTAGAGTGGATAACAATGGATGTAGAGTGGATAAAATGGATGTAGTGTGGATAAAAATGGATGTAGAGTGGATAAAATGGATGTAGAGTGTATAAAATGGATGTAGAGTGAATAAAATGGATTTAGAGTGGATAAAATTGATGTAGAGTGTATAAAATGGATGTAGAGTGGATAAAAATGGATGTAGAGTGGATAAAAATGGATGTAGAATGGATAAAATGGATGTAGAGTGCATAAAAATGGATGTTGAGTGGATAAAATGGATGTAGAGTGGATAAAATGGATGTAAAGTGGATAAAAATGGATGTAGAGTGGATAAAATGGATGTAGAGTGGATAAAATGGATGTAGAGTGGATAAAAATGGATGTAGAGTGGATAAAAATGGATGTAGAGTTGATAAAATGGATGTAAAGTGGATAAAATGGATGTAGAGTTAATAAAAATGGATGTAGAGTGGAAATAATGGATGTAGAGAGGATAAAATGGATGTAGAGTGGATAAAATGGATGTAGAGTTCATAAAAATGGATGTAGAGCGGATAAAAATGGATGTAGATTGGATAAAATGGATGAAGAGTTGATAAAATGGATATAGAGTTCATAAAAATGGATGTAGAGTGGATAAAAATGGATGTAGAGTTGATAAAATGGATGTAGAGTGGATAAAAATGGATGTAGAGTGGATAAAATGGATGTAGAGTGCATAAAAATGGATGTAGAGTGGATAAAATGGATGTAGAGTGGATAAAATGGACAAAGAGTGGATATAATGGATGTAGAGAGGATAAAATGGATGTAGAGTGGATAAAAATGGATGTAGAGTGGATAAAATGGATGTAGAGTGCATAAAAATGGATGTTGAGTGGATAAAATGGATGTAGAGTGGATAAAAATGGATATAGGGTAGATAAAATGGATCTAGAGTGGATAAAATGGATGTAGAGTGGATAAAAATGGATGTAGAGTGGATAAAAATGGATGTAGAGTGGATAAAATGGATGTAGAGTGGATAAAACGGATGTAGAGTGGATAAAAATGGATGTAGAGTTGATAAAATGGATGTAGAGTGGATAAAAATGGATGTAGAGTGGATAAAATGGATGTAGAGTGCATAAAAATGGATGTAGAGTGGATAAAATGGATGTAGAGTGGATAAAATGGACAAAGAGTGGATATAATGGATGTAGAGAGGATAAAATGGATGTAGAGTGGATAAAAATGGATGTAGAGTGGATAAAATGGATGTAGAGTGCATAAAAATGGATGTTGAGTGGATAAAATGGATGTAGAGTGGATAAAATGGATATAAAGTCGATAAAAATGAATGTAGAGTGGATAAAATGGATGTAGAGTGGCTAAAATGGATGTAGAGTGGATAAAAATGGATGTAGAGTGGATAAAATGGATGTAGAGTGCATAAAAATGGATGTAGAGTGGATAAAATGGATGTAGAGTGGATAAAATGGACAAAGAGTGGATATAATGGATGTAGAGAGGATAAAATGGATGTAGAGTGGATAAAAATGGATGTAGAGTGGATAAAATGGATGTAGAGTGCATAAAAATGGATGTAGAGTGGATAAAATGGATGTAGAGTGCATAAAAATGGATGTAGAGTGGATAAAAATGGATGTAGAGTGGATAAAATGGATGTAGAGTGCATAAAAATGGATGTTGAGTGGATAAAATGGATGTAGAGTGGATAAAATGGAAGTAGAGTAGATAAAATGGATGTAGAGTGGATAAAAATGGATGTCGAGTGGATAAAATGGATGTCGAGTGGATAAAATGGATGTAGAGTGGATAAAAATGGATGTAGAGTGGATAAAATGGATGTAGAGTGGATAAAAATGGATGTAGATTGGATAAAATGGATGTAGAGTGGATAAAAATGGATGTAGAGTATATAAATTGGATGTAGAGTATATAAAATGGATGTAGAGTGGATAAAAATGGATGTCGAGTGGATAAAATGAATGTAGAGTGGATAAAAATGGATGTGGATTGGATAAAATGGATGTAGAGAGGATAAAATGGATGTAGAGTGGATAAAAATGGATGTAGAGTGGATAAAATGGATGTAGAGTGCATAAAAATGGATGTTGAGTGGATAAAATGGATGTAGAGTGGATAAAATGGATGTAAAGTCGATAAAAATGGATGTAGAGTGGATAAAATGGATGTAGAGTGGATAAAATGGATGTAGAGTGGATAAAAATGGATGTAGAGTGGATAAAATGGATGTAGAGTGCATAAAAATGGATGTAGAGTGGATAAAATGGATGTAGAGTGGATAAAATGGACAAAGAGTGGATATAATGGATGTAGAGAGGATAAAATGGATGTAGAGTGGATAAAAATGGATGTAGAGTGGATAAAATGGATGTAGAGTGCATAAAAATGGATGTTGAGTGGATAAAATGGATGTAGAGTTGATAAAAATGGATGTAGAGTGGGTAGAATGGATGTAGAGTAGATAAAATGGATGTAGAGTGGATAAAATGGATGTAGAGTTGATAAAATGGATGCAGAGTGGATAAAAATAGATGTAGTGTGGATAAAATGGATGTAGAGTGGATAACAATGGATGTAGAGTGGATAAAATGGATGTAGAGTGGATAAAAATGGATGTCGAGTGGATAAAATGGATGTCGAGTGGATAAAATGGATGTAGAGAGGATGAAAATGGATGTAGAGTGGATAAAATGGATGTAGAGTTGATAAAAATGGATGTAGAGTGGATAAAATGGATGTAGAGTAGATAAAATGGATGTAGAGTGGATAAAAATGGATGTCGAGTGGATAAAATGGATGTCGAGTGGATAAAATGGATGTAGAGTGGATAAAAATGGATGTAGAGTGGATAAAATGGATGTAGAGTGGATAAAAATGGATGTAGATTGGATAAAATGGATTTAGAGTGGATATAATGGATGTAGATTGGATAAAAATGGATGTAGTGTGGATAAAATTGATGTAGAGTGGATAAAAATGGATGTAGAGTGGATAAAATGGATGTAGAGTGGATAAAACGGATGTAGAGTGGATAAAAAGGATGTAGAGTGGATAAAATGGATGCAGAGTGGATAAAAATAGATGTAGTGTGGATAAAATGGATGTAGAGTGGATAACAATGGATGTAGAGTGGATAAAATGGATGTAGTGTGGATAAAAATGGATGTAGAGTGGATAAAATGGATGTAGAGTGTATAAAATGGATTTAGAGTGGATAAAATTGATGTAGAGTGTATAAAATGGATGTAGAGTGGATAAAAATGGATGTAGAGTGGATAAAAATGGATGTAGAATGGATAAAATGGATGTAGAGTGCATAAAAATGGATGTTGAGTGGATAAAATGGATGTAGAGTGGATAAAATGGATGTAGAGTGGATAAAAATGGATGTAGAGTGGATAAAATGGATGTAGAGTGGATAAAATGGATGTAGAGTGGATAAAAATGGATGTAGAGAGGATAAAAATGGATGTAGAGTTGATAAAATAGATGTAAAGTGGATAAAATGGATGTAGAGTTAATAATAATGGATGTAGAGTGGAAATAATGGATGTAGAGAGGATAAAATGGATGTAGAGTGGATAAAATGGATGTAGAGTTCATAAAAATGGATGTAGAGTGGATAAAAATGGATGTAGACTGGATAAAATGGATGTAGAGTGGATAAAATGGATGTAGAGTTCATAAAAATGGATGTAGAGTGGATAAAAATGGATGTAGAGTTGATAAAATGGATGTAGAGTGGATAAAAATGGATGTAGAGTGGATAAAATGGATGTAGAGTGCATAAAAATGGATGTAGAGTGGATAAAATGGATGTAGAGTGGATAAAATGGACAAAGAGTGGATATAATGGATGTAGAGAGGATAAAATGGATGTAGAGTGGATAAAAATGGATGTAGAGTGGATAAAATGGATGTAGAGTGCATAAAAATGGATGTTGAGTGGATAAAATGGATGTAGAGTGGATAAAATGGATGTAGAGAGGATAAAAATGGATGTAGAGTGGATAAAATGGATGTAGAGTTGATAAAAATGGATGTAGAGTGTATAAAATGGATGTAGAGTAGATAAAATGGATGTAGAGTGGATAAAAATGGATGTCGAGTGGATAAAATGGATGTCGAGTGGATAAAATGGATGTAGAGTGGATAAAAATGGATGTAGAGTGGATAAAATGGATGTAGAGTGGATAAAAATGGATGTAGATTGGATAAAATGGATTTAGAGTGGATATAATGGATGTAGAATGGATAAAAATGGATGTAGTGTGGATAAAATGGATGTAGAGTGGATAAAAATGGATGTAGAGTGGATAAAATGGATGTAGAGTGGATAAAACGGATATAGAGTGGATAAAAAGGATGTAGAGTGGATAAAATGGATGCAGAGTGGATAAAAATAGATGTAGTGTGGATAAAATGGATGTAGAGTGGATAACAATGGATGTAGAGTGGATAAAATGGATGTAGTGTGGATAAAAATGGATGTAGAGTGGATAAAATGGATGTAGAGTGTATAAAATGGATGTAGAGTGAATAAAATGGATTTAGAGTGGATAAAATTGATGTAGAGTGTATAAAATGGATGTAGAGTGGATAAAAATGGATGTAGAGTGGATAAAAATGGATGTAGAGTGGATAAAATGGATGTAGAGTGCATAAAAATGGATGTTGAGTGGATAAAATGGATGTAGAGTGGATAAAATGGATGTAAAGTGGATAAAAATGGATGTAGAGTGGATAAAATGGATGTAGAGTGGCTAAAATGGATGTAGAGTGGATAAAAATGGATGTAGAGAGGATAAAAATGGATGTAGAGTTGATCAAATGGATGTAAAGTGGATAAAATGGATGTAGAGTTAATAAAAATGGATGTAGAGTGGAAATAATGGATGTAGAGAGGATAAAATGGATGTAGAGTGGATAAAATGGATGTAGAGTTCATAAAAATGGATGTAGAGTGGATAAAAATGGATGTAGATTGGATAAAATGGATGTAGAGTGCATAAAAATGGATGTAGATTGGATAAAATGGATGTAGAGTTGATAAAATGGATATAGAGTTCATAAAAATGGATGTAGAGTGGATAAAAATGGATGTAGAGTTGATAAAATGGATGTAGAGTGGATAAAAATGGATGTAGAGTGGATAAAATGGATGTAGAGTGCATAAAAATGGATGTAGAGTGGATAAAATGGATGTAGAGTGGATAAAATGGACAAAGAGTGGATATAATGGATGTAGAGAGGATAAAATGGATTTAGAGTGGATAAAAATGGATATAGGGTAGATAAAATGGATGTAGAGTGGATAAAATGGATGTAGAGTGGATAAAAATGGATGTAGAGTGGATAAAAAAGGATGTAGAGTGGATGAAATGGATGTAGGGTGGATAAAACGGATGTAGAGTGGATAAAAATGGATGTAGAGTTGATAAAATGGATGTAGAGTGGATAAAAATGGATGTAGAGTGGATAAAATGGATGTAGAGTGCATAAAAATGGATGTAGAGTGGATAAAATGGATGTAGAGTGGATAAAAATGGATGTAGAGTGGATAAAATGGATGTAGAGTGCATAAAAATGGATGTAGAGTGGATAAAATGGATGTAGAGTGGATAAAATGGACAAAGAGTGGATATAATGGATGTAGAGAGGATAAAATGGATTTAGAGTGGATAAAAATGGATATAGGGTAGATAAAATGGATCTAGAGTGGATAAAATGGATGTAGAGTGGATAAAAATGGATGTAGAGTGGATAAAAATGGATGTAGAGTGGATAAAATGGATGTAGAGTGCATAAAAATGGATGTTGAGTGGATAAAATGGATGTAGAGTGGATAAAATGGATATAAAGTCGATAAAAATGGATGTAGAGTGGATAAAATGGATGTAGAGTTGATAAAATGGATGTAGAGTGGATAAAAATGGATGTAGAGTGGATAAAATGGATGTAGAGTGCATAAAAATGGATGTAGAGTGGATAAAATGGATGTAGAGTGGATAAAATGGACAAAGAGTGGATATAATGGATGTAGAGAGGATAAAATGGATGTAGAGTGGATAAAAATGGATGTAGAGTGGATAAAATGGATGTAGAGTGCATAAAAATGGATGTTGAGTGGATAAAATGGATGTAGAGTGGATAAAATGGATGTAGAGTAGATAAAATGGATGTAGAGTGGATAAAAATGGATGTCGAGTGGATAAAATGGATGTCGAGTGGATAAAATGGATGTAGAGTGGATAAAAATGGATGTAGAGTGGATAAAATGGATGTAGAGTGGATAAAAATGGATGTAGATTGGATAAAATGGATGTAGAGTGGATAAAAATGGATGTAGAGTATATAAATTGGATGTAGAGTATTTAAAATGGATGTAGAGTGGATAAAAATGGATGTCGAGTGGATAAAATGAATGTAGAGTGGATAAAAATGGATGTGGATTGGATAAAATGGATGTAGAGTTAATAAAAATGGATGTAGAGTGGATAAAATGGATGTAGAGTTGATAAAAATGGATGTAGAGTGGATACAAATGGATGTAGAGTGGATAAAATGGATGTAGAGTGGATAAAATGGATGTAGAGTGGATAAAAATGGATGTAGATTGGATAAAATGGATTTAGAGTGGATATAATGGATGTAGAGTGGATAAAAATGGATGTAGTGTGGATAAAAATGGATGTAGAGTGGATAAAATGGATGTAGAGTGTATAAAATGGATGTAGAGTGAATAAAATGGATTTAGAGTGGATAAAATTGATGTAGAGTGTATAAAATGGATGTAGAGTGGATAAAAATGGATGTAGAGTGGATAAAAATGGATGTAGAATGGATAAAATGGATGTAGAGTGCATAAAAATGGATGTTGAGTGGATAAAATGGATGTAGAGTGGATAAAATGGATGTAAAGTGGATAAAAATGGATGTAGAGTGGATAAAAATGGATGTAGAGAGGATAAAAATGGATGTAGAGTTGATAAAATAGATGTAAAGTGGATAAAATGGATGTAGAGTTAATAATAATGGATGTAGAGTGGAAATAATGGATGTAGAGAGGATAAAATGGATGTGGAGTGGATAAAATGGATGTAGAGTTCATAAAAATGGATGTAGAGTGGATAAAAATGGATGTAGAGTGGATAAAATGGATGTAGAGTTGATAAAATGGATATAGAGTTCATAAAAATGGATGTAGAGTGGATAAAAATGGATGTAGAGTTGATAAAATGGATGTAGAGTGGATAAAAATGGATGTAGAGTGGATAAAATGGATGTAGAGTGCATAAAAATGGATGTAAAGTGGATAAAATGGATGTAGAGTGGATAAAATGGACAAAGAGTGGATATAATGGATGTAGAGAGGATAAAATGGATGTAGAGTGGATAAAAATGGATGTAGAGTGGATAAAATGGATGTAGAGTGCATAAAAATGGATGTTGAGTGGATAAAATGGATGTAGAGTGGATAAAATGGATGTAGAGAGGATAAAAATGGATGTAGAGTGGATAAAATGGATGTAGAGTTGATAAAAATGGATGTAGAGTGTATAAAATGGATGTAGAGTAGATAAAATGGATGTAGAGTGGATAAAAATGGATGTCGAGTGGATAAAATGGATGTCGAGTGGATAAAATGGATGTAGAGTGGATAAAAATGGATGTAGAGTGGATAAAATGGATGTAGAGTGGATAAAAATGGATGTAGATTGGATAAAATGGATTTAGAGTGGATATAATGGATGTAGAATGGATAAAAATGGATGTAGTGTGGATAAAATGGATGTAGAGTGGATAAAAATGGATGTAGAGTGGATAAAATGGATGTAGAGTGGATAAAACGGATATAGAGTGGATAAAAAGGATGTAGAGTGGATAAAATGGATGCAGAGTGGATAAAAATAGATGTAGTGTGGATAAAATGGATGTAGAGTGGATAACAATGGATGTAGAGTGGATAAAATGGATGTAGTGTGGATAAAAATGGATGTAGAGTGGATAAAATGGATGTAGAGTGTATAAAATGGATGTAGAGTGAATAAAATGGATTTAGAGTGGATAAAATTGATGTAGAGTGTATAAAATGGATGTAGAGTGGATAAAAATGGATGTAGAGTGGATAAAAATGGATGTAGAATGGATAAAATGGATGTAGAGTGCATAAAAATGGATGTTGAGTGGATAAAATGGATGTAGAGTGGATAAAATGGATGTAAAGTGGATAAAAATGGATGTAGAGTGGATAAAATGGATGTAGAGTGGCTAAAATGGATGTAGAGTGGATAAAAATGGATGTAGAGAGGATAAAAATGGATGTAGAGTTGACCAAATGGATGTAAAGTGGATAAAATGGATGTAGAGTTAATAAAAATGGATGTAGAGTGGAAATAATGGATGTAGAGAGGATAAAATGGATGTAGAGTGGATAAAATGGATGTAGAGTTCATAAAAATGGATGTAGAGTGGATAAAAATGGATGTAGATTGGATAAAATGGATGTAGAGTGCATAAAAATGGATGTAGATTGGATAAAATGGATGTAGAGTTGATAAAATGGATATAGAGTTCATAAAAATGGATGTAGAGTGGATAAAAATGGATGTAGAGTTGATAAAATGGATGTAGAGTGGATAAAAATGGATGTAGAGTGGATAAAATGGATGTAGAGTGCATAAAAATGGATGTAGAGTGGATAAAATGGATGTAGAGTGGATAAAATGGACAAAGAGTGGATATAATGGATGTAGAGAGGATAAAATGGATGTAGAGTGGATAAAAATGGATGTAGAGTGGATAAGATGGATGTAGAGTGCATAAAAATGGATGTTGAGTGGATAAAATGGATGTAGAGTGGATAAAAATGGATATAGGGTAGATAAAATGGATCTAGAGTGGATAAAATGGATGTAGAGTGGATAAAAATGGATGTAGAGTGGATAAAAATGGATGTAGAGTGGATAAAATGGATGTAGGGTGGATAAAATGGATGTAGAGTGGATAAAAATGGATGTAGAGTTGATAAAATGGATGTAGAGTGGTTAAAAATGGATGTAGAGTGGATAAAATGGATGTAGAGTGCATAAAAATGGATGTAGAGTGGATAAAATGGATGTAGAGTGGATAAAATGGACAAAGAGTGGATATAATGGATGTAGAGTGGATAAAATGGATGTAGAGTGGATAAAAATGGATGTAGAGTGGATAAAATGGATGTAGAGTGCATAAAAATGGATGTTGAGTGGATAAAATGGATGTAGAGTGGATAAAATGGATATAAAGTCGATAAAAATGGATGTAGAGTGGATAAAATGGATGTAGAGTGGATAAAATGGATGTAGAGTGGATAAAAATGGATGTAGAGTGGATAAAATGGATGTAGAGTGCATAAAAATGGATGTAGAGTGGATAAAATGGATGTAGAGTGGATAAAATGGACAAAGAGTGGATATAATGGATGTAGAGAGGATAAAATGGATGTAGAGTGGATAAAAATGGATGTAGAGTGGATAAAATGGATGTAGAGTGCATAAAAATGGATGTTGAGTGGATAAAATGGATGTAGAGTGGATAAAATGGATGTAGAGTAGATAAAATGGATGTAGAGTGGATAAAAATGGATGTCGAGTGGATAAAATGGATGTCGAGTGGATAAAATGGATGTAGAGTGGATAAAAATGGATGTAGAGTGGATAAAATGGATGTAGAGTGGATAAAAATGGATGTAGATTGGATAAAATGGATGTAGAGTGGATAAAAATGGATGTAGAGTATATAAATTGGATGTAGAGTATATAAAATGGATGTAGAGTGGATAAAAATGGATGTCGAGTGGATAAAATGAATGTAGAGTGGATAAAAATGGATGTGGATTGGATAAAATGGATGTAGAGAGGATAAAATGGATGTAGAGTGGATAAAAATGGATGTAGAGTGGATAAAATGGATGTAGAGTGCATAAAAATGGATGTTGAGTGGATAAAATGGATGTAGAGTGGATAAAATGGATGTAAAGTCGATAAAAATGGATGTAGAGTGGATAAAATGGATGTAGAGTGGCTAAAATGGATGTAGAGTGGATAAAAATGGATGTAGAGTGGATAAAATGGATGTAGAGTGCATAAAAATGGATGTAGAGTGGATAAAATGGATGTAGAGTGGATAAAATGGACAAAGAGTGGATATAATGGATGTAGAGAGGATAAAATGGATGTAGAGTGGATAAAAATGGATGTAGAGTGGATAAAATGGATGTAGAGTGCATAAAAATGGATGTTGAGTGGATAAAATGGATGTAGAGTTGATAAAAATGGATGTAGAGTGGGTAAAATGGATGTAGAGTAGATAAAATGGATGTAGAGTGGATAAAATGGATGTAGAGTTGATAAAATGGATGCAGAGTGGATAAAAATAGATGTAGTGTGGATAAAATGGATGTAGAGTGGATAACAATGGATGTAGAGTGGATAAAATGGATGTAGAGTGGATAAAAATGGATGTCGAGTGGATAAAATGGATGTCGAGTGGATAAAATGGATGTAGAGAGGATAAAAATGGATGTAGAGTGGATAAAATGGATGTAGAGTTGATAAAAATGGATGTAGAGTGGATAAAATGGATGTAGAGTAGATAAAATGGATGTAGAGTGGATAAAAATGGATGTCGAGTGGATAAAATGGATGTCGAGTGGATAAAATGGATGTAGAGTGGATAAAAATGGATGTAGAGTGGATAAAAATGGATGTAGATTGGATAAAATGGATTTAGAGTGGATATAATGGATGTAGAATGGATAAAAATGGATGTAGTGTGGATAAAATGGATGTAGAGTGGATAAAAATGGATGTAGAGTGGATAAAATGGATGTAGAGTGGATAAAACGGATGTAGAGTGGATAAAAAGGATGTAGAGTGGATAAAATGGATGCAGAGTGGATAAAAATAGATGTAGTGTGGATAAAATGGATGTAGAGTGGATAACAATGGATGTAGAGTGGATAAAATGGATGTAGTGTGGATAAAATGGATGTAAAGTGGATAAAAATGGATGTAGAGTGGATAAAATGGATGTAGAGTGGCTAAAATGGATGTAGAGTGGATAAAAATGGATGTAGAGAGGATAAAAATGGATGTAGAGTTGATAAAATAGATGTAAAGTGGATAAAATGGATGTAGAGTTAATAATAATGGATGTAGAGTGGAAATAATGGATGTAGAGAGGATAAAATGGATGTAGAGTGGATAAAATGGATGTAGAGTTCATAAAAATGGATGTAGAGTGGATAAAAATGGATGTAGAGTGGATAAAATGGATGTAGAGTTGATAAAATGGATATAGAGTTCATAAAAATGGATGTAGAGTGGATAAAAATGGATGTAGAGTTGATAAAATGGATGTAGAGTGGATAAAAATGGATGTAGAGTGGATAAAATGGATGTAGAGTGCATAAAAATGGATGTAGAGTGGATAAAATGGATGTAGAGTGGATAAAATGGACAAAGAGTGGATATAATGGATGTAGAGAGGATAAAATGGATGTAGAGTGGATAAAAATGGATGTAGAGTGGATAAAATGGATGTAGAGTGCATAAAAATGGATGTTGAGTGGATAAAATGGATGTAGAGTGGATAAAATGGATGTAGAGAGGATAAAAATGGATGTAGAGTGGATAAAATGGATGTAGAGTTGATAAAAATGGATGTAGAGTGTATAAAATGGATGTAGAGTAGATAAAATGGATGTAGAGTGGATAAAAATGGATGTCGAGTGGATAAAATGGATGTCGAGTGGATAAAATGGATGTAGAGTGGATAAAAATGGATGTAGAGTGGATAAAATGGATGTAGAGTGGATAAAAATGGATGTAGATTGGATAAAATGGATTTAGAGTGGATATAATGGATGTAGAATGGATAAAAATGGATGTAGTGTGGATAAAATGGATGTAGAGTGGATAAAAATGGATGTAGAGTGGATAAAATGGATGTAGAGTGGATAAAACGGATATAGAGTGGATAAAAAGGATGTAGAGTGGATAAAATGGATGCAGAGTGGATAAAAATAGATGTAGTGTGGATAAAATGGATGTAGAGTGGATAACAATGGATGTAGAGTGGATAAAATGGATGTAGTGTGGATAAAAATGGATGTAGAGTGGATAAAATGGATGTAGAGTGTATAAAATGGATGTAGAGTGAATAAAATGGATTTAGAGTGGATAAAATTGATGTAGAGTGTATAAAATGGATGTAGAGTGGATAAAAATGGATGTAGAGTGGATAAAAATGGATGTAGAATGGATAAAATGGATGTAGAGTGCATAAAAATGGATGTTGAGTGGATAAAATGGATGTAGAGTGGATAAAATGGATGTAAAGTGGATAAAAATGGATGTAGAGTGGATAAAATGGATGTAGAGTGGCTAAAATGGATGTAGAGTGGATAAAAATGGATGTAGAGAGGATAAAAATGGATGTAGAGTTGATCAAATGGATGTAAAGTGGATAAAATGGATGTAGAGTTAATAAAAATGGATGTAGAGTGGAAATAATGGATGTAGAGAGGATAAAATGGATGTAGAGTGGATAAAATGGATGTAGAGTTCATAAAAATGGATGTAGAGTGGATAAAAATGGATGTAGATTGGATAAAATGGATGTAGAGTGCATAAAAATGGATGTAGATTGGATAAAATGGATGTAGAGTTGATAAAATGGATATAGAGTTCATAAAAATGGATGTAGAGTGGATAAAAATGGATGTAGAGTTGATAAAATGGATGTAGAGTGGATAAAAATGGATGTAGAGTGGATAAAATGGATGTAGAGTGGATAAAATGGACAAAGAGTGGATATAATGGATGTAGAGAGGATAAAATGGATTTAGAGTGGATAAAAATGGATATAGGGTAGATAAAATGGATCTAGAGTGGATAAAATGGATGTAGAGTGGATAAAAATGGATGTAGAGTGGATAAAAAAGGATGTAGAGTGGATGAAATGGATGTAGGGTGGATAAAACGTATGTAGAGTGGATAAAAATGGATGTAGAGTGGATAAAACGGATGTAGAGTGGATAAAAAGGATGTAGAGTGGATAAAATGGATGCAGAGTGGATAAAAATAGATGTAGTGTGGATAAAATGGATGTAGAGTGGATGACAATGGATGTAGAGTGGATAAAATGGATGTAGTGTGGATAAAAATGGATGTAGAGTGGATAAAATGGATGTAGAGTGTATAAAATGGATGTAGAGTGAATAAAATGGATTTAGAGTGGATAAAATTGATGTAGAGTGTATAAAATGGATGTAGAGTGGATAAAAATGGATGTAGAGTGGATAAAAATGGATGTAGAATGGATAAAATGGATGTAGAGTGCATAAAAATGGATGTTGAGTGGATAAAATGGATGTAGAGTGGATAAAATGGATGTAAAGTGGATAAAAATGGATGTAGAGTGGATAAAAATGGATGTAGAGAGGATAAAAATGGATGTAGAGTTGATAAAATAGATGTAAAGTGGATAAAATGGATGTAGAGTTAATAATAATGGATGTAGAGTGGATAAAAATGGATGTAGAGTGGATAAAATGGATGTAGAGTTGATAAAATGGATATAGAGTTCATAAAAATGGATGTAGAGTGGATAAAAATGGATGTAGAGTTGATAAAATGGATGTAGAGTGGATAAAAATGGATGTAGAGTGGATAAAATGGATGTAGAGTGCATAAAAATGGATGTAGAGTGGATAAAATGGATGTAGAGTGGATAAAATGGACAAAGAGTGGATATAATGGATGTAGAGAGGATAAAATGGATGTAGAGTGGATAAAAATGGATGTAGAGTGGATAAAATGGATGTAGAGTGCATAAAAATGGATGTTGAGTGGATAAAATGGATGTAGAGTGGATAAAATGGATGTAGAGAGGATAAAAATGGATGTAGAGTGGATAAAATGGATGTAGAGTTGATAAAAATGGATGTAGAGTGTATAAAATGGATGTAGAGTAGATAAAATGGATGTAGAGTGGATAAAAATGGATGTCGAGTGGATAAAATGGATGTCGAGTGGATAAAATGGATGTAGAGTGGATAAAAATGGATGTAGAGTGGATAAAATGGATGTAGAGTGGATAAAAATGGATGTAGATTGGATAAAATGGATTTAGAGTGGATATAATGGATGTAGAATGGATAAAAATGGATGTAGTGTGGATAAAATGGATGTAGAGTGGATAAAAATGGATGTAGAGTGGATAAAATGGATGTAGAGTGGATAAAACGGATATAGAGTGGATAAAAAGGATGTAGAGTGGATAAAATGGATGCAGAGTGGATAAAAATAGATGTAGTGTGGATAAAATGGATGTAGAGTGGATAACAATGGATGTAGAGTGGATAAAATGGATGTAGTGTGGATAAAAATGGATGTAGAGTGGATAAAATGGATGTAGAGTGTATAAAATGGATGTAGAGTGAATAAAATGGATTTAGAGTGGATAAAATTGATGTAGAGTGTATAAAATGGATGTAGAGTGGATAAAAATGGATGTAGAGTGGATAAAAATGGATGTAGAATGGATAAAATGGATGTAGAGTGCATAAAAATGGATGTTGAGTGGATAAAATGGATGTAGAGTGGATAAAATGGATGTAAAGTGGATAAAAATGGATGTAGAGTGGATAAAATGGATGTAGAGTGGCTAAAATGGATGTAGAGTGGATAAAAATGGATGTAGAGGGGATAAAAATGGATGTAGAGTTGATCAAATGGATGTAAAGTGGATAAAATGGATGTAGAGTTAATAAAAATGGATGTAGAGTGGAAATAATGGATGTAGAGAGGATAAAATGGATGTAGAGTGGATAAAATGGATGTAGAGTGGATAAAATGGACAAAGAGTGGATATAATGGATGTAGAGAGGATAAAATGGATGTAGAGTGGATAAAAATGGATGTAGAGTGGATAAAATGGATGTAGAGTGCATAAAAATGGATGTTGAGTGGATAAAATGGATGTAGAGTGGATAAAATGGATATAAAGTCGATAAAAATGGATGTAGAGTGGATAAAATGGATGTAGAGTGGCTAAAATGGATGTAGAGTGGATAAAAATGGATGTAGAGTGGATAAAATGGATGTAGAGTGCATAAAAATGGATGTAGAGTGGATAAAATGGATGTAGAGTTAATAAAAATGGATGTAGAGTGGATAAAAAAGGATGTAGAGTGGATAAAAATGGATGTAGATTGGATAAAATGGATGTAGACTGGATAAAAATGGATGTAGAGTATATAAATTGGATGTAGAGTATATAAAATGGATGTAGAGTGGATAAAAATGGATGTCGAGTGGATAAAATGGATGTAGAGTGGATAAAAATGGATGTAGATTGGATAAAATGGATGTAGAGTTCATAAAAATGGATGTAGAGTGGATAAAAATGGATGTAGAGTGGATAAAAATGGATTTAGAGTGGATATAATGGATGTAGAATAGATAAAAATGGATGTAGTGTGGATAAAATGGATGTAGAGTGGATAAAAATGGATGTAGAGTGGATAAAATGGATGTAGAGTGGATAAAACGGATGTAGAGTGGATAAAAAGGATGTAGAGTGGATAAAATGGATGCAGAGTGGATAAAAATAGATGTAGTGTGGATAAAATGGATGTAGAGTGGATAACAATGGATGTAGAGTGGATAAAATGGATGTAGAGTGGATAAAAATGGATGTAGAGTGGATAAAATGGATGTAGAGTGCATAAAATGGATGTAGAGTTGATAAAAATGGATGTGGAGTGGATAACAATGGATGTAGAGTGGATAAAATGGATGTAGAGTTTATAAAAATGGATGTAGAGTGGATACAATGGATGTAGAGTAGATAAAATGGATGTAGAGCGGATAAAATGGATGTAGAGTTGATAAAAATGGATGTAGAGTGGATATAATGGATGTAGAGAGGATAAAATGGATGTAGAGTGGTTAAAATGGATGTAGAGTGGATAAAAAAGGATGTAGAGTGGATAAAATGGATCTGGAGTGGATAAAATGGATGTAGAGTGGATAAAATGGATGTAGAGTTGATAAAAATGGATGTAGAGTGGATATAATGGATGTAGAGAGGATAAAATGGATGTAGAGTGGTTAAAATGGATGTAGAGTGGATAAAAACGGATGTAGAGTGGATAAAATGGATGTAGAGTGGATAAAAATGGATGTAGAGTGGATAAAATGGATGTAGAGTGCATAAAAATGGATGTAGAGTGGATAAAATGGATGTAGAGTGGATAAAATGGACAAAGAGTGGATATAATGGATGTAGAGAGGATAAAATGGATGTAGAGTGGATAAAAATGGATGTAGAGTGGATAAAATGGATGTAGAGTGCATAAAAATGGATGTTGAGTGGATAAAATGGATATAAAGTCGATAAAAATGGATGTAGAGTGGATAAAATGGATGTAGAGTGGCTAAAATGGATGTAGAGTGGATAAAAATGGATGTAGAGTGGATAAAATGGATGTAGAGTGCATAAAAATGGATGTAGAGTGGATAAAATGGATGTAGAGTGGATAAAATGGACAAAGAGTGGATATAATGGATGTAGAGAGGATAAAATGGATGTAGAGTGGATAAAAATGGATGTAGAGTGGATAAAATGGATGTAGAGTGCATAAAAATGGATGTTGAGTGGATAAAATGGATGTAGAGTGGATAAAATGGATGTAGAGTAGATAAAATGGATGTAGAGTAGATAAAAATGGATGTCGAGTGGATAAAATGGATGTAGAGTGGATAAAAATGGATGTAGAGTGGATAAAAATGGATGTAGAATGGATAAAATGGATGTAGAGTGCGTAAAAATGGATGTTGAGTGGATAAAATGGATGTAGAGTGGATAAAATGGATGTAAAGTGGATAAAAATGGATGTAGAGTGGATAAAATGGATGTAGAGTGGATAAAATGGATGTAAAGTGGATAAAAATGGATGTAGAGTGGATAAAATGGATGTAGAGTGGCTAAAATGGATGTAGAGTGGATAAAAATGGATGTAGAGAGGATAAAAATGGATGTAGAGTTGATAAAATGGATGTAAAGTGGATAAAATGGATGTAGAGTTAATAAAATTGGATGTAGAGTGGAAATAATGGATGTAGAGAGGATAAAATGGATGTAGAGTGGATAAAATGGATGTAGAGTTCATAAAAATGGATGTAGAGTGGATAAAAATGGATGTAGATTGGATAAAATGGATGTAGAGTTGATAAAATGGATGTAGAGTTCATAAAAATGGATGTAGAGTGGATAAAAATGGATGTATATTGGATAAAATGGATGTAGAGTGGATAAAAATGGATGTAGAGTGGATAAAAATGGATATAGGGTAGATAAAATGGATGTAGAGTGGATAAAATGGATGTAGAGTGGATAAAAATGGATGTAGAGTGGATAAAAAAGGATGTAGAGTGGATAATGGATGTAGGGTGGATAAAACGGATGTAGAGTGGATAAAAATGGATGTAGAGTTGATAAAATGGATGTAGAGTGGATAAAAATAGATGTAGAGTGGATAAAATGGATGTAGAGTGCATAAAAATGGATGTAGAGTGGATAAAATGGATGTAGAGTGGATAAAATGGACAAAGAGTGGATATAATGGATGTAGAGAGGATAAAATGGATGTAGAGTGGATAAAAATGGATGTAGAGTGGATAAAATGGATGTAGAGTGCATAAAAATGGATGTTGAGTGGATAAAATGGATGTAGAGTGGATAAAATGGATATAAAGTCGATAAAAATGGATGTAGAGTGGATAAAATGGATGTAGAGTGGCTAAAATGGATGTAGAGTGGATAAAAATGGATGTAGAGTGGATAAAATGGATGTAGAGTGCATAAAAATGGATGTAGAGTGGATAAAATGGATGTAGAGTGGATAAAATGGACAAAGAGTGGATATAATGGATGTAGAGAGGATAAAATGGATGTAGAGTGGATAAAAATGGATGTAGAGTGGATAAAATGGATGTAGAGTGCATAAAAATGGATGTTGAGTGGATAAAATGGATGTAGAGTGGATAAAATGGATGTAGAGTGGATAAAATGGATGTAGAGTTGATAAAAATGGATGTCGAGTGGATAAAATGGATGTCGAGTGGATAAAATGGATGTAGAGTGGATAAAAATGGATGTAGAGTGGATAAAATGGATGTAGAGTAGATAAAATGGATGTAGAGCGGATAAATTGGATGTAGAGTTGATAAAAATGGATGTAGAGTGGATATAATGGATGTAGAGAGGATAAAATGGATGTAGAGTGGTTAAAATGGATGTAGAGTTGATAAAAATGGATGTAGAGTGGATATAATGGATGTAGAGAGGATAAAATGGATGTCGAGTGGATAAAATGGATGTAGAGTGGATAAAAATGGATGTAGAGTGGATAAAATGGATGTAGAGTGGGTAAAAATGGATGTAGATTGGATAAAATGGATGTAGACTGGATAAAAATGGATGTAGAGTATATAAATTGGATGTAGAGTATATAAAATGGATGTAGAGTGGATAAAAATGGATGTCGAGTGGATAAAATGGATGTAGAGTGGATACAAATGGATGTAGATTGGATAAAATGGATGTAGAGTTAATAAAAATGGATGTAGAGTGGATAAAATGGATGTAGATTGGATAAAATGGATGTAGAGTTAATAAAAATGGATGTAGAGTGCATAAAATGGATGTAGAGTTGATAAAAATGGATGTAGAGTGGATAAAATGGATATAAAGTCGATAAAAATGGATGTAGAGTGGATAAAATGGATGTAGAGTGGCTAAAATGGATGTAGAGTGGATAAAAATGGATGTAGAGTGGATAAAATGGATGTAGAGTGCATAAAAATGGATGTAGAGTGGATAAAATGGATGTAGAGTGGATAAAATGGACAAAGAGTGGATATAATGGATGTAGAGAGGATAAAATGGATGTAGAGTGGATAAAAATGGATGTAGAGTGGATAAAATGGATGTAGAGTGCATAAAAATGGATGTAGAGTGGATAAAATGGATGTAGAGTGGATAAAATGGACAAAGAGTGGATATAATGGATGTAGAGAGGATAAAATGGATGTAGAGTGGATAAAAATGGATGTAGAGTGGATAAAATGGATGTAGAGTGCATAAAAATGGATGTTGAGTGGATAAAATGGATGTAGAGTGGATAAAATGGATGTAGAGTAGATAAAATGGATGTAGAGTGGATAAAAATGTATGTCGAGTGGATAAAATGGATGTCGAGTGGATAAAATGGATGTAGAGTGGATAAAAATGGATGTAGAGTGGATAAAATGGATGTAGAGTGGATAAAAATGGATGTAGATTGGATAAAATGGATGTAGAGTGGATAAAAATGGATGTAGAGTATATAAAGTGGATGTAGAGTATATAAAATGGATGTAGAGTGGATAAAAATGGATGTCGAGTGGATAAAATGAATGTAGAGTGGATAAAAATGGATGTAGATTGGATAAAATGGATGTAGAGTTAATAAAAATGGATGTAGAGTGGATAAAATGGATGTAGAGTTGATAAAAATGGATGTAGAGTGGATACAAATGGATGTAGAGTGGATAAAATGGATGTAGAGTTGATAAAAATGGATGTGGAGTGGATAACAATGGATGTAGAGTGGATAAAATGTATGTAGAGTTGATAAAAATGGATGTAGAGTGGATACAATGGATGTAGAGTAGATAAAATGGATGTAGAGCGGATAAAATGGATGTAGAGTTGATAAAAATGGATGTAGAGTGGATATAATGGATGTAGAGAGGATAAAATGGATGTAGAGTGGTTAAAATGGATGTAGAGTTGATAAAAATGGATGTAGAGTGGATATAATGGATGTAGAGAGGATAAAATGGATGTCGAGTGGATAAAATGGATGTAGAGTGGATAAAAATGGATGTAGATTGGATAAAATGGATGTAGACTGGATAAAAATGGATGTAGAGTATATAAATTGGATGTAGAGTATATAAAATGGATGTAGAGTGGATAAAAATGGATGTCGAGTGGATAAAATGGATGTAGAGTGGATAAAAATGGATGTAGATTGGATAAAATGGATGTAGAGTTAATAAAAATGGATGTAGAGTGGATAAAAAAGGATGTAGAGTGGATAAAAATGGATGTAGATTGGATAAAATGGATGTAGACTGGATAAAAATGGATGTAGAGTATATAAATTGGATGTAGAGTATATAAAATGGATGTAGAGTGGATAAAAATGGATGTCGAGTGGATAAAATGGATGTAGAGTGGATAAAAATGGATGTAGATTGGATAAAATGGATGTAGAGTTCATAAAAATGGATGTAGAGTGGATAAAAATGGATGTAGATTGGATAAAATGGATGTAGAGTTAATAAAAATGGATGTAGAGTGGATAAAAAAGGATGTAGAGTGGATAAAAATGGATGTAGATTGGATAAAATGGATGTAGACTGGATAAAAATGGATGTAGAGTATATAAATTGGATGTAGAGTATATAAAATGGATGTAGAGTGGATAAAAATGGATGTCGAGTGGATAAAATGGATGTAGAGTGGATAAAAATGGATGTAGATTGGATAAAATGGATGTAGAGTTCATAAAAATGGATGTAGAGTGGATAAAAATGGATGTAGAGTGGATAAAAATGGATTTAGAGTGGATATAATGGATGTAGAATAGATAAAAATGGATGTAGTGTGGATAAAATGGATGTAGAGTGGATAAAAATGGATGTAGAGTGGATAAAATGGATGTAGAGTGGATAAAACGGATGTAGAGTGGATAAAAAGGATGTAGAGTGGATAAAATGGATGCAGAGTGGATAAAAATAGATGTAGTGTGGATAAAATGGATGTAGAGTGGATAACAATGGATGTAGAGTGGATAAAATGGATGTAGAGTGGATAAAAATGGATGTAGAGTGGATAAAATGGATGTAGAGTGCATAAAATGGATGTAGAGTTGATAAAAATGGATGTGGAGTGGATAACAATGGATGTAGAGTGGATAAAATGGATGTAGAGTTTATAAAAATGGATGTAGAGTGGATATAATGGATGTAGAGTAGATAAAATGGATGTAGAGCGGATAAAATGGATGTAGAGTTGATAAAAATGGATGTAGAGTGGATATAATGGATGTAGAGAGGATAAAATGGATGTAGAGTGGTTAAAATGGATGTAGAGTGGATAAAAAAGGATGTAGAGTGGATAAAATGGATCTGGAGTGGATAAAATGGATGTAGAGCGGATAAAATGGATGTAGAGTTGATAAAAATGGATGTAGAGTGGATATAATGGATGTAGAGAGGATAAAATGGATGTAGAGTGGTTAAAATGGATGTAGAGTGGATAAAAACGGATGTAGAGTGGATAAAATGGATGTAGAGTGGATAAAAATGGATGTAGAGTGGATAAAATGGATGTAGAGTGCATAAAAATGGATGTAGAGTGGATAAAATGGATGTAGAGTGGATAAAATGGACAAAGAGTGGATATAATGGATGTAGAGAGGATAAAATGGATGTAGAGTGGATAAAAATGGATGTAGAGTGGATAAAATGGATGTAGAGTGCATAAAAATGGATGTTGAGTGGATAAAATGGATATAAAGTCGATAAAAATGGATGTAGAGTGGATAAAATGGATGTAGAGTGGCTAAAATGGATGTAGAGTGGATAAAAATGGATGTAGAGTGGATAAAATGGATGTAGAGTGCATAAAAATGGATGTAGAGTGGATAAAATGGATGTAGAGTGGATAAAATGGACAAAGAGTGGATATAATGGATGTAGAGAGGATAAAATGGATGTAGAGTGGATAAAAATGGATGTAGAGTGGATAAAATGGATGTAGAGTGCATAAAAATGGATGTTGAGTGGATAAAATGGATGTAGAGTGGATAAAATGGATGTAGAGTAGATAAAATGGATGTAGAGTGGATAAAAATGGATGTCGAGTGGATAAAATGGATGTAGAGTGGATAAAAATGGATGTAGAGTGGATAAAAATGGATGTAGAATGGATAAAATGGATGTAGAGTGCGTAAAAATGGATGTTGAGTGGATAAAATGGATGTAGAGTGGATAAAATGGATGTAAAGTGGATAAAAATGGATGTAGAGTGGATAAAATGGATGTAGAGTGGATAAAATGGATGTAAAGTGGATAAAAATGGATGTAGAGTGGATAAAATGGATGTAGAGTGGCTAAAATGGATGTAGAGTGGATAAAAATGGATGTAGAGTGGATAAAAATGGATGTAGAGTTGATAAAATGGATGTAAAGTGGATAAAATGGATGTAGAGTTAATAAAATTGGATGTAGAGTGGAAATAATGGATGTAGAGAGGATAAAATGGATGTAGAGTGGATAAAATGGATGTAGAGTTCATAAAAATGGATGTAGAGTGGATAAAAATGGATGTAGATTGGATAAAATGGATGTAGAGTTGATAAAATGGATATAGAGTTCATAAAAATGGATGTAGAGTGGATAAAAATGGATGTATATTGGATAAAATGGATGTAGAGTGGATAAAAATGGATGTAGAGTGGATAAAAATGGATATAGGGTAGATAAAATGGATCTAGAGTGGATAAAATGGATGTAGAGTGGATAAAAATGGATGTAGAGTGGATAAAAAAGGATGTAGAGTGGATAATGGATGTAGGGTGGATAAAACGGATGTAGAGTGGATAAAAATGGATGTAGAGTTGATAAAATGGATGTAGAGTGGATAAAAATAGATGTAGAGTGGATAAAATGGATGTAGAGTGCATAAAAATGGATGTAGAGTGGATAAAATGGATGTAGAGTGGATAAAATGGATGTAGAGTGGATATAATGGATGTAGAGAGGATAAAATGGATGTAGAGTGGATAAAAATGGATGTAGAGTGGATAAAATGGATGTAGAGTGCATAAAAATGGATGTTGAGTGGATAAAATGGATGTAGAGTGGATAAAATGGATATAAAGTCGATAAAAATGGATGTAGAGTGGATAAAATGGATGTAGAGTGGCTAAAATGGATGTAGAGTGGATAAAAATGGATGTAGAGTGGATAAAATGGATGTAGAGTGCATAAAAATGGATGTAGAGTGGATAAAATGGATGTAGAGTGGATAAAATGGACAAAGAGTGGATATAATGGATGTAGAGAGGATAAAATGGATGTAGAGTGGATAAAAATGGATGTAGAGTGGATAAAATGGATGTAGAGTGCATAAAAATGGATGTTGAGTGGATAAAATGGATGTAGAGTGGATAAAATGGATGTAGAGTGGATAAAATGGATGTAGAGTTGATAAAAATGGATGTCGAGTGGATAAAATGGATGTCGAGTGGATAAAATGGATGTAGAGTGGATAAAAATGGATGTAGAGTGGATAAAATGGATGTAGAGTAGATAAAATGGATGTAGAGCGGATAAATTGGATGTAGAGTTGATAAAAATGGATGTAGAGTGGATATAATGGATGTAGAGAGGATAAAATGGATGTAGAGTGGTTAAAATGGATGTAGAGTTGATAAAAATGGATGTAGAGTGGATATAATGGATGTAGAGAGGATAAAATGGATGTCGAGTGGATAAAATGGATGTAGAGTGGATAAAAATGGATGTAGAGTGGATAAAATGGATGTAGAGTGGGTAAAAATGGATGTAGATTGGATAAAATGGATGTAGAGTGGATAAAAATGGATGTAGAGTATATAAATTGGATGTAGAGTATATAAAATGGATGTAGAGTGGATAAAAATGGATGTCGAGTGGATAAAATGGATGTAGAGTGGATACAAATGGATGTAGATTGGATAAAATGGATGTAGAGTTAATAAAAATGGATGTAGAGTGGATAAAATGGATGTAGATTGGATAAAATGGATGTAGAGTTAATAAAAATGGATGTAGAGTGCATAAAATGGATGTAGAGTTGATAAAAATGGATGTTGAGTGGATAAAATGGATATAAAGTCGATAAAAATGGATGTAGAGTGGATAAAATGGATGTAGAGTGGCTAAAATGGATGTAGAGTGGATAAAAATGGATGTAGAGTGGATAAAATGGATGTAGAGTGCATAAAAATGGATGTAGAGTGGATAAAATGGATGTAGAGTGGATAAAATGGACAAAGAGTGGATATAATGGATGTAGAGAGGATAAAATGGATGTAGAGTGGATAAAAATGGATGTAGAGTGGATAAAATGGATGTAGAGTGCATAAAAATGGATGTAGAGTGGATAAAATGGATGTAGAGTGGATAAAATGGACAAAGAGTGGATATAATGGATGTAGAGAGGATAAAATGGATGTAGAGTGGATAAAAATGGATGTAGAGTGGATAAAATGGATGTAGAGTGCATAAAAATGGATGTTGAGTGGATAAAATGGATGTAGAGTGGATAAAATGGATGTAGAGTAGATAAAATGGATGTAGAGTGGATAAAAATGTATGTCGAGTGGATAAAATGGATGTCGAGTGGATAAAATGGATGTAGAGTGGATAAAAATGGATGTAGAGTGGATAAAATGGATGTAGAGTGGATAAAAATGGATGTAGATTGGATAAAATGGATGTAGAGTGGATAAAAATGGATGTAGAGTATATAAAGTGGATGTAGAGTATATAAAATGGATGTAGAGTGGATAAAAATGGATGTCGAGTGGATAAAATGAATGTAGAGTGGATAAAAATGGATGTAGATTGGATAAAATGGATGTAGAGTTAATAAAAATGGATGTAGAGTGGATAAAATGGATGTAGAGTTGATAAAAATGGATGTAGAGTGGATACAAATGGATGTAGAGTGGATAAAATGGATGTAGAGTTGATAAAAATGGATGTGGAGTGGATAACAATGGATGTAGAGTGGATAAAATGTATGTAGAGTTGATAAAAATGGATGTAGAGTGGATACAATGGATGTAGAGTAGATAAAATGGATGTAGAGCGGATAAAATGGATGTAGAGTTGATAAAAATGGATGTAGAGTGGATATAATGGATGTAGAGAGGATAAAATGGATGTAGAGTGGTTAAAATGGATGTAGAGTTGATAAAAATGGATGTAGAGTGGATATAATGGATGTAGAGAGGATAAAATGGATGTCGAGTGGATAAAATGGATGTAGAGTGGATAAAAATGGATGTAGATTGGATAAAATGGATGTAGACTGGATAAAAATGGATGTAGAGTATATAAATTGGATGTAGAGTATATAAAATGGATGTAGAGTGGATAAAAATGGATGTCGAGTGGATAAAATGGATGTAGAGTGGATAAAAATGGATGTAGATTGGATAAAATGGATGTAGAGTTAATAAAAATGGATGTAGAGTGGATAAAAAAGGATGTAGAGTGGATAAAAATGGATGTAGATTGGATAAAATGGATGTAGACTGGATAAAAATGGATGTAGAGTATATAAATTGGATGTAGAGTATATAAAATGGATGTAGAGTGGATAAAAATGGATGTCGAGTGGATAAAATGGATGTAGAGTGGATAAAAATGGATGTAGATTGGATAAAATGGATGTAGAGTTCATAAAAATGGATGTAGAGTGGATAAAAATGGATGTAGAGTGGATAAAAATGGATTTAGAGTGGATATAATGGATGTAGAATAGATAAAAATGGATGTAGTGTGGATAAAATGGATGTAGAGTGGATAAAAATGGATGTAGAGTGGATAAAATGGATGTAGAGTGGATAAAACGGATGTAGAGTGGATAAAAAGGATGTAGAGTGGATAAAATGGATGCAGAGTGGATAAAAATAGATGTAGTGTGGATAAAATGGATGTAGAGTGGATAACAATGGATGTAGAGTGGATAAAATGGATGTAGAGTGGATAAAAATGGATGTAGAGTGGATAAAATGGATGTAGAGTGTATAAAATGGATGTAGAGTGAATAAAATGGATGTAGAGTGGATAAAATTGATGTAGAGTGTATAAAATGGATGTAGAGTGGATAAAAATGGATATAGAGTGGATAAAAATGGATGTAGATTGGATAAAATGGATGTAGAGTGGATAAAATGGATGTAGAGTTGATAAAATGGATGTAAAGTGGATAAAATGGATGTAGAGTTAATAAAATTGGATGTAGAGTGGATAAAATGGATGTAGAGTTGATAAAAATGGATGTAGAGTGGATAAAAATGGATGTAGATTGGATAAAATGGATGTAGAGTGGATAAAAATGGATGTAGAGTATATAAATTGGATGTAGAGTATATAAAATGGATGTAGAGTGGATAAAAATGGATGTAGAGTGGATAAAATGGATGTAGAGTGGATAAAATGGACAAAGAGTGGATATAATGGATGTAGAGAGGATAAAATGGATGTAGAGTGGATAAAAATGGATGTAGAGTGGATAAAATGGATGTAGAGTGCATAAAAATGGATGTAGAGTGGATAAAATGGATGTAGAGTGGATAAAATGGACAAAGAGTGGATATAATGAATGTAGAGAGGATAAAATGGATGTAGAGTGGATAAAAATGGATGTAGAGTGGATAAAAAAGGATGTAGAGTGGATGAAATGGATGTAGGGTGGATAAAACGGATGTTGAGTGGATAAAATGGATGTAGAGTGGATAAAATGGATGTAGAGTAGATAAAATGGATGTAGAGTGGATAAAAATGGATGTCGAGTGGATAAAATGGATGTAGAGTGGATAAAAATGGATGTAGAGTGGATAAAAATGGATGTAGAATGGATAAAATGGATGTAGAGTGCGTAAAAATGGATGTTGAGTGGATAAAATGGATGTAGAGTGGATAAAATGGATGTAAAGTGGATAAAAATGGATGTAGAGTGGATAAAATGGATGTAGAGTGGATAAAATGGATGTAAAGTGGATAAAAATGGATGTAGAGTGGATAAAATGGATGTAGAGTGGCTAAAATGGATGTAGAGTGGATAAAAATGGATGTAGAGAGGATAAAAATGGATGTAGAGTTGATAAAATGGATGTAAAGTGGATAAAATGGATGTAGAGTTAATAAAAATGGATGTAGATTGGATAAAATGGATGTAGAGTTGATAAAATGGATATAGAGTTCATAAAAATGGATGTAGAGTGGATAAAAATGGATGTATATTGGATAAAATGGATGTAGAGTGGATAAAAATGGATGTAGAGTGGATAAAAATGGATATAGGGTAGATAAAATGGATCTAGAGTGGATAAAATGGATGTAGAGTGGATAAAAATGGATGTAGAGTGGATAAAAAAGGATGTAGAGTGGATAATGGATGTAGGGTGGATAAAACGGATGTAGAGTGGATAAAAATGGATGTAGAGAGGATAAAATGGATGTAGAGTGGATAAAATGGATGTAGAGTTCATAAAAATGGATGTAGAGTGGATAAAAATGGATGTAGATTGGATAAAATGGATGTAGAGTTGATAAAATGGATATAGAGTTCATAAAAATGGATGTAGAGTGGATAAAAATGGATGTATATTGGATAAAATGGATGTAGAGTGGATAAAAATGGATGTAGAGTGGATAAAAATGGATATAGGGTAGATAAAATGGATGTAGAGTGGATAAAATGGATGTAGAGTGGATAAAAATGGATGTAGAGTGGATAAAAAAGGATGTAGAGTGGATAATGGATGTAGGGTGGATAAAACGGATGTAGAGTGGATAAAAATGGATGTAGAGTTGATAAAATGGATGTAGAGTGGATAAAAATAGATGTAGAGTGGATAAAATGGATGTAGAGTGCATAAAAATGGATGTAGAGTGGATAAAATGGATGTAGAGTTCATAAAAATGGATGTAGAGTGGATAAAAATGGATGTAGATTGGATAAAATGGATGTAGAGTTGATAAAATGGATATAGAGTTCATAAAAATGGATGTAGAGTGGATAAAAATGGATGTATATTGGATAAAATGGATGTAGAGTGGATAAAAATGGATGTAGAGTGGATAAAAATGGATATAGGGTAGATAAAATGGATCTAGAGTGGATAAAATGGATGTAGAGTGGATAAAAATGGATGTAGAGTGGATAAAAAAGGATGTAGAGTGGATAATGGATGTAGGGTGGATAAAACGGATGTAGAGTGGATAAAAATGGATGTAGAGTTGATAAAATGGATGTAGAGTGGATAAAAATAGATGTAGAGTGGATAAAATGGATGTAGAGTGCATAAAAATGGATGTAGAGTGGATAAAATGGATGTAGAGTGGATAAAATGGACAAAGAGTGGATATAATGGATGTAGAGAGGATAAAATGGATGTAGAGTGGATAAAAATGGATGTAGAGTGGATAAAATGGATGTAGAGTGGATAAAAATGGATGTTGAGTGGATAAAATGGATGTAGAGTGGATAAAATGGATATAAAGTCGATAAAAATGGATGTAGAGTGGATAAAATGGATGTAGAGTGGCTAAAATGGATGTAGAGTGGATAAAAATGGATGTAGAGTGGATAAAATGGATGTAGAGTGCATAAAAATGGATGTAGAGTGGATAAAATGGATGTAGAGTGGATAAAATGGACAAAGAGTGGATATAATGGATGTAGAGAGGATAAAATGGATGTAGAGTGGATAAAAATGGATGTAGAGTGGATAAAATGGATGTAGAGTGCATAAAAATGGATGTTGAGTGGATAAAATGGATGTAGAGTGGATAAAATGGATGTAGAGTGGATAAAATGGATGTAGAGTTGATAAAAATGGATGTCGAGTGGATAAAATGGATGTCGAGTGGATAAAATGGATGTAGAGTGGATAAAAATGGATGTAGAGTGGATAAAATGGATGTAGAGTAGATAAAATGGATGTAGAGCGGATAAATTGGATGTAGAGTTGATAAAAATGGATGTAGAGTGGATATAATGGATGTAGAGAGGATAAAATGGATGTAGAGTGGTTAAAATGGATGTAGAGTTGATAAAAATGGATGTAGAGTGGATATAATGGATGTAGAGAGGATAAAATGGATGTCGAGTGGATAAAATGGATGTAGAGTGGATAAAAATGGATGTAGAGTGGATAAAATGGATGTAGAGTGGGTAAAAATGGATGTAGATTGGATAAAATGGATGTAGACTGGATAAAAATGGATGTAGAGTATATAAATTGGATGTAGAGTTTATAAAATGGATGTAGAGTGGATAAAAATGGATGTCGAGTGGATAAAATGGATGTAGAGTGGATACAAATGGATGTAGATTGGATAAAATGGATGTAGAGTTAATAAAAATGGATGTAGAGTGGATAAAATGGATGTAGATTGGATAAAATGGATGTAGAGTTAATAAAAATGGATGTAGAGTGCATAAAATGGATGTAGAGTTGATAAAAATGGATGTTGAGTGGATAAAATGGATATAAAGTCGATAAAAATGGATGTAGAGTGGATAAAATGGATGTAGAGTGGCTAAAATGGATGTAGAGTGGATAAAAATGGATGTAGAGTGGATAAAATGGATGTAGAGTGGATAAAAATGGATGTAGAGTGGATAAAATGGATGTAGAGTGGATAAAATGGACAAAGAGTGGATATAATGGATGTAGAGAGGATAAAATGGATGTAGAGTGGATAAAAATGGATGTAGAGTGGATAAAATGGATGTAGAGTGCATAAAAATGGATGTAGAGTGGATAAAATGGATGTAGAGTGGATAAAATGGACAAAGAGTGGATATAATGGATGTAGAGAGGATAAAATGGATGTAGAGTGGATAAAAATGGATGTAGAGTGGATAAAATGGATGTAGAGTGCATAAAAATGGATGTTGAGTGGATAAAATGGATGTAGAGTGGATAAAATGGATGTAGAGTAGATAAAATGGATGTAGAGTGGATAAAAATGTATGTCGAGTGGATAAAATGGATGTCGAGTGGATAAAATGGATGTAGAGTGGATAAAAATGGATGTAGAGTGGATAAAATGGATGTAGAGTGGATAAAAATGGATGTAGATTGGATAAAATGGATGTAGAGTGGATAAAAATGGATGTAGAGTATATAAAGTGGATGTAGAGTATATAAAATGGATGTAGAGTGGATAAAAATGGATGTCGAGTGGATAAAATGAATGTAGAGTGGATAAAAATGGATGTAGATTGGATAAAATGGATGTAGAGTTAATAAAAATGGATGTAGAGTGGATAAAATGGATGTAGAGTTGATAAAAATGGATGTAGAGTGGATAAAAATGGATGTAGAGTGGATAAAATGGATGTAGAGTTGATAAAAATGGATGTGGAGTGGATAACAATGGATGTAGAGTGGATAAAATGTATGTAGAGTTGATAAAAATGGATGTAGAGTGGATACAATGGATGTAGAGTAGATAAAATGGATGTAGAGCGGATAAAATGGATGTAGAGTTGATAAAAATGGATGTAGAGTGGATATAATGGATGTAGAGAGGATAAAATGGATGTAGAGTGGTTAAAATGGATGTAGAGTTGATAAAAATGGATGTAGAGTGGATATAATGGATGTAGAGAGGATAAAATGGATGTCGAGTGGATAAAATGGATGTAGAGTGGATAAAAATGGATGTAGATTGGATAAAATGGATGTAGACTGGATAAAAATGGATGTAGAGTATATAAATTGGATGTAGAGTATATAAAATGGATGTAGAGTGGATAAAAATGGATGTCGAGTGGATAAAATGGATGTAGAGTGGATAAAAATGGATGTAGATTGGATAAAATGGATGTAGAGTTAATAAAAATGGATGTAGAGTGGATAAAAAAGGATGTAGAGTGGATAAAAATGGATGTAGATTGGATAAAATGGATGTAGACTGGATAAAAATGGATGTAGAGTATATAAATTGGATGTAGAGTATATAAAATGGATGTAGAGTGGATAAAAATGGATGTCGAGTGGATAAAATGGATGTAGAGTGGATAAAAATGGATGTAGATTGGATAAAATGGATGTAGAGTTCATAAAAATGGATGTAGAGTGGATAAAAATGGATGTAGAGTGGATAAAAATGGATTTAGAGTGGATATAATGGATGTAGAATAGATAAAAATGGATGTAGTGTGGATAAAATGGATGTAGAGTGGATAAAAATGGATGTAGAGTGGATAAAATGGATGTAGAGTGGATAAAACGGATGTAGAGTGGATAAAAAGGATGTAGAGTGGATAAAATGGATGCAGAGTGGATAAAAATAGATGTAGTGTGGATAAAATGGATGTAGAGTGGATAACAATGGATGTAGAGTGGATAAAATGGATGTAGAGTGGATAAAAATGGATGTAGAGTGGATAAAATGGATGTAGAGTGTATAAAATGGATGTAGAGTGAATAAAATGGATGTAGAGTGGATAAAATTGATGTAGAGTGTATAAAATGGATGTAGAGTGGATAAAAATGGATATAGAGTGGATAAAAATGGATGTAGATTGGATAAAATGGATGTAGAGTGGATAAAATGGATGTAGAGTTGATAAAATGGATGTAAAGTGGATAAAATGGATGTAGAGTTAATAAAATTGGATGTAGAGTGGATAAAATGGATGTAGAGTTGATAAAAATGGATGTAGAGTGGATAAAAATGGATGTAGATTGGATAAAATGGATGTAGAGTGGATAAAAATGGATGTAGAGTATATAAATTGGATGTAGAGTATATAAAATGGATGTAGAGTGGATAAAAATGGATGTAGAGTGGATAAAATGGATGTAGAGTGGATAAAATGGACAAAGAGTGGATATAATGGATGTAGAGAGGATAAAATGGATGTAGAGTGGATAAAAATGGATGTAGAGTGGATAAAATGGATGTAGAGTGCATAAAAATGGATGTAGAGTGGATAAAATGGATGTAGAGTGGATAAAATGGACAAAGAGTGGATATAATGAATGTAGAGAGGATAAAATGGATGTAGAGTGGATAAAAATGGATGTAGAGTGGATAAAAAAGGATGTAGAGTGGATGAAATGGATGTAGGGTGGATAAAACGGATGTTGAGTGGATAAAATGGATGTAGAGTGGATAAAATGGATGTAGAGTAGATAAAATGGATGTAGAGTGGATAAAAATGGATGTCGAGTGGATAAAATGGATGTAGAGTGGATAAAAATGGATGTAGAGTGGATAAAAATGGATGTAGAATGGATAAAATGGATGTAGAGTGCGTAAAAATGGATGTTGAGTGGATAAAATGGATGTAGAGTGGATAAAATGGATGTAAAGTGGATAAAAATGGATGTAGAGTGGATAAAATGGATGTAGAGTGGATAAAATGGATGTAAAGTGGATAAAAATGGATGTAGAGTGGATAAAATGGATGTAGAGTGGCTAAAATGGATGTAGAGTGGATAAAAATGGATGTAGAGAGGATAAAAATGGATGTAGAGTTGATAAAATGGATGTAAAGTGGATAAAATGGATGTAGAGTTAATAAAAATGGATGTAGATTGGATAAAATGGATGTAGAGTTGATAAAATGGATGTAGAGTTCATAAAAATGGATGTAGAGTGGATAAAAATGGATGTATATTGGATAAAATGGATGTAGAGTGGATAAAAATGGATGTAGAGTGGATAAAAATGGATATAGGGTAGATAAAATGGATCTAGAGTGGATAAAATGGATGTAGAGTGGATAAAAATGGATGTAGAGTGGATAAAAAAGGATGTAGAGTGGATAATGGATGTAGGGTGGATAAAACGGATGTAGAGTGGATAAAAATGGATGTAGAGAGGATAAAATGGATGTAGAGTGGATAAAATGGATGTAGAGTTCATAAAAATGGATGTAGAGTGGATAAAAATGGATGTAGATTGGATAAAATGGATGTAGAGTTGATAAAATGGATATAGAGTTCATAAAAATGGATGTAGAGTGGATAAAAATGGATGTATATTGGATAAAATGGATGTAGAGTGGATAAAAATGGATGTAGAGTGGATAAAAATGGATATAGGGTAGATAAAATGGATCTAGAGTGGATAAAATGGATGTAGAGTGGATAAAAATGGATGTAGAGTGGATAAAAAAGGATGTAGAGTGGATAATGGATGTAGGGTGGATAAAACGGATGTAGAGTGGATAAAAATGGATGTAGAGTTGATAAAATGGATGTAGAGTGGATAAAAATAGATGTAGAGTGGATAAAATGGATGTAGAGTGCATAAAAATGGATGTAGAGTGGATAAAATGGATGTAGAGTGGATAAAATGGACAAAGAGTGGATATAATGGATGTAGAGAGGATAAAATGGATGTAGAGTGGATAAAAATGGATGTAGAGTGGATAAAATGGATGTAGAGTGCATAAAAATGGATGTTGAGTGGATAAAATGGATGTAGAGTGGATAAAATGGATATAAAGTCGATAAAAATGGATGTAGAGTGGATAAAATGGATGTAGAGTGGCTAAAATGGATGTAGAGTGGATAAAAATGGATGTAGAGTGGATAAAATGGATGTAGAGTGCATAAAAATGGATGTAGAGTGGATAAAATGGACAAAGAGTGGATATAATGGATGTAGAGAGGATAAAATGGATGTAGAGTGGATAAAAATGGATGTAGAGTGGATAAAATGGATGTAGAGTGCATAAAAATGGATGTTGAGTGGATAAAATGGATGTAGAGTGGATAAAATGGATGTAGAGTGGATAAAATGGATGTAGAGTTGATAAAAATGGATGTCGAGTGGATAAAATGGATGTCGAGTGGATAAAATGGATGTAGAGTGGATAAAAATGGATGTAGAGTGGATAAAATGGATGTAGAGTAGATAAAATGGATGTAGAGCGGATAAATTGGATGTAGAGTTGATAAAAATGGATGTAGAGTGGATATAATGGATGTAGAGAGGATAAAATGGATGTAGAGTGGTTAAAATGGATGTAGAGTTGATAAAAATGGATGTAGAGTGGATATAATGGATGTAGAGAGGATAAAATGGATGTCGAGTGGATAAAATGGATGTAGAGTGGATAAAAATGGATGTAGAGTGGATAAAATGGATGTAGAGTGGGTAAAAATGGATGTAGATTGGATAAAATGGATGTAGACTGGATAAAAATGGATGTAGAGTATATAAATTGGATGTAGAGTATATAAAATGGATGTAGAGTGGATAAAAATGGATGTCGAGTGGATAAAATGGATGTAGAGTGGATACAAATGGATGTAGATTGGATAAAATGGATGTAGAGTTAATAAAAATGGATGTAGAGTGGATAAAATGGATGTAGATTGGATAAAATGGATGTAGAGTTAATAAAAATGGATGTAGAGTGCATAAAATGGATGTAGAGTTGATAAAAATGGATGTTGAGTGGATAAAATGGATATAAAGTCGATAAAAATGGATGTAGAGTGGATAAAATGGATGTAGAGTGGCTAAAATGGATGTAGAGTGGATAAAAATGGATGTAGAGTGGATAAAATGGATGTAGAGTGCATAAAAATGGATGTAGAGTGGATAAAATGGATGTAGAGTGGATAAAATGGACAAAGAGTGGATATAATGGATGTAGAGAGGATAAAATGGATGTAGAGTGGATAAAAATGGATGTAGAGTGGATAAAATGGATGTAGAGTGCATAAAAATGGATGTTGAGTGGATAAAATGGATGTAGAGTGGATAAAATGGATGTAGAGTAGATAAAATGGATGTAGAGTGGATAAAAATGTATGTCGAGTGGATAAAATGGATGTCGAGTGGATAAAATGGATGTAGAGTGGATAAAAATGGATGTAGAGTGGATAAAATGGATGTAGAGTGGATAAAAATGGATGTAGATTGGATAAAATGGATGTAGAGTGGATAAAAATGGATGTAGAGTATATAAAGTGGATGTAGAGTATATAAAATGGATGTAGAGTGGATAAAAATGGATGTCGAGTGGATAAAATGAATGTAGAGTGGATAAAAATGGATGTAGATTGGATACAAATGGATGTAGAGTGGATAAAATGGATGTAGAGTTGATAAAAATGGATGTGGAGTGGATAACAATGGATGTAGAGTGGATAAAATGTATGTAGAGTTGATAAAAATGGATGTAGAGTGGATACAATGGATGTAGAGTAGATAAAATGGATGTAGAGCGGATAAAATGGATGTAGAGTTGATAAAAATGGATGTAGAGTGGATATAATGGATGTAGAGAGGATAAAATGGATGTAGAGTGGTTAAAATGGATGTAGAGTTGATAAAAATGGATGTAGAGTGGATATAATGGATGTAGAGAGGATAAAATGGATGTCGAGTGGATAAAATGGATGTAGAGTGGATAAAAATGGATGTAGATTGGATAAAATGGATGTAGACTGGATAAAAATGGATGTAGAGTATATAAATTGGATGTAGAGTATATAAAATGGATGTAGAGTGGATAAAAATGGATGTCGAGTGGATAAAATGGATGTAGAGTGGATAAAAATGGATGTAGATTGGATAAAATGGATGTAGAGTTAATAAAAATGGATGTAGAGTGGATAAAAAAGGATGTAGAGTGGATAAAAATGGATGTAGATTGGATAAAATGGATGTAGACTGGATAAAAATGGATGTAGAGTATATAAAATGGATGTAGAGTGGATAAAAATGGATGTCGAGTGGATAAAATGGATGTAGAGTGGATAAAAATGGATGTAGATTGGATAAAATGGATGTAGAGTTCATAAAAATGGATGTAGAGTGGATAAAAATGGATGTAGAGTGGATAAAAATGGATTTAGAGTGGATATAATGGATGTAGAATAGATAAAAATGGATGTAGTGTGGATAAAATGGATGTAGAGTGGATAAAAATGGATGTAGAGTGGATAAAATGGATGTAGAGTGGATAAAACGGATGTAGAGTGGATAAAAAGGATGTAGAGTGGATAAAATGGATGCAGAGTGGATAAAAATAGATGTAGTGTGGATAAAATGGATGTAGAGTGGATAACAATGGATGTAGAGTGGATAAAATGGATGTAGAGTGGATAAAAATGGATGTAGAGTGGATAAAATGGATGTAGAGTGTATAAAATGGATGTAGAGTGAATAAAATGGATGTAGAGTGGATAAAATTGATGTAGAGTGTATAAAATGGATGTAGAGTGGATAAAAATGGATATAGAGTGGATAAAAATGGATGTAGATTGGATAAAATGGATGTAGAGTGGATAAAATGGATGTAGAGTTGATAAAATGGATGTAAAGTGGATAAAATGGATGTAGAGTTAATAAAATTGGATGTAGAGTGGATAAAATGGATGTAGAGTTGATAAAAATGGATGTAGAGTGGATAAAAATGGATGTAGATTGGATAAAATGGATGTAGAGTGGATAAAAATGGATGTAGAGTATATAAATTGGATGTAGAGTATATAAAATGGATGTAGAGAGGATAAAATGGATGTAGAGTGGATAAAAATGGATGTAGAGTGGATAAAATGGATGTAGAGTGCATAAAAATGGATGTAGAGTGGATAAAATGGATGTAGAGTGGATAAAATGGACAAAGAGTGGATATAATGGATGTAGAGAGGATAAAATGGATGTAGAGTGGATAAAAATGGATGTAGAGTGGATAAAAAAGGATGTAGAGTGGATGAAATGGATGTAGGGTGGATAAAACGGATGTAGAGTGGATAAAAATGGATGTAGAGTTGATAAAATGGATGTAGAGTGGATAAAAATGGATGTAGAGTGGATAAAATGGATGTAGAGTGCATAAAAATGGATGTTGAGTGGATAAAATGGATGTAGAGTGGATAAAATGGATGTAAAGTCGATAAAAATGGATGTAGAGTGGATAAAATGGATGTAGAGTGGCTAAAATGGATGTAGAGTGGATAAAAATGGATGTAGAGTGGATAAAATGGATGTAGAGTCGATAAAATGGATGTAGAGTGGATAAAAATGGATGTAGAGTGGATAAAATGGATGTAGAGTGGATAAAAATGGATGTAGAGAGGATAAAATGGATGTAGAGTGGATAAAAATGGATGTAGAGAGGATAAAAATGGATGTAGAGTATATAAATTGGATGTAGAGTATATAAAATGTATGTAGAGTGGATAAAAATGGATGTCGAGTGGATAAAATGGATGTAGAGTGGATAAAAATGGATGTAGATTGGATAAAATGGATGTAGAGTTAATAAAAATGGATGTAGAGTGGATCAAATGGATGTAGATTGGATCAAATGGATGTAGAGTTAATAAAAATGGATGTAGAGTGCATAAAATGGATGTAGAGTTGATAAAATGGATGTAGAGCGGATAAAATGGATGTAGAGTTGATAAAAATGGATGTAGAGTGGATATAATGGATGTAGAGAGGATAAAATGGATGTAGAGTGGTTAAAATGGATGTAGAGTTGATAAAAATGGATGTAGAGTGGATATAATGGATGTAGAGAGGATAAAATGGATGTCGAGTGGATAAAATGGATGTAGAGTGGATAAAAATGGATGTAGAGTGGATAAAATGGATGTAGAGCGGATAAAAATGGATGTAGATTGGATAAAATGGATGTAGACTGGATAAAAATGGATGTAGAGTATATTAATTGGATGTAGAGTATATAAAATGGATGTAGAGTGGATAAAAATGGATGTCGAGTGGATAAAATGGATGTAGAGTTAATAAAAATGGATGTAGAGTGGATAAAATGGATGTAGATTGGATAAAATGGATGTAGAGTTAATAAAAATGGATGTAGAGTGCATAAAATGGCTGTAGAGTTGATAAAAATGGATGTGGAGTGGATAACAATGGATGTAGAGTGGATAAAATGGATGTAGAGTTCATAAAAATGGATGTAGAGTGGATACAATGGATGTAGAGTAGATAAAATGGATGTAGAGCGGATAAAATGGATGTAGAGTTGATAAAAATGGATGTAGAGTGGATATAATGGATGTAGAGAGGATAAAATGGATGTAGAGTGGTTAAAATGGATGTAGAGTGGATAAAAAAGGATGTAGAGTGGATAAAATGGATGTAGAGTGGATAAAATGGATGTAGAGCGGATAAAATGGATGTAGAGTTGATAAAAATGGATGTAGAGTGGATATAATGGATGTAGAGAGGATAAAATGGATGTAGAGTGGTTAAAATGGATGTAGAGTGGATAAAAACGGATGTAGAGTGGATAAAATGGATGTAGAGTGGATAAAATGGTTGTAGAGTGGATAAAATGGATGTAGAGTTGATAAAAATGGATGAAGAGTGGATAAAATGGACGTAGAGTGAATAAACTGGATGTAGAGTTGATAAAAATGGATGTAGAGTGGATATAATTGATGTAGAGAGGATAAAAAAGATGTAGAGTGGATAAAAATGGATGTAGAGAGGATAAAATGGATGTAGAGTTGATAAAATGGATGTAGAGTTCATAAAAATGGATGTAGAGTGGATAAAAATGGATGTAGAGTGGATAAAATGGATGTAGAGTGGATAAAATGGATGTAGAGTGGATAAAATGGATGTAGAGTGGATAAAAATGGATGTAGAGTGGATAAAATGGATGTAGAGAGGATAACATGCATGTAGAGTGGATAAAATGGATGTAGAGTGGATAAAATGGATGTAGAGTGGATAAAAATGGATTTAGAGTGGATATAATGGATGTAGAATAGATAAAAATGGATGTAGTGTGGATAAAATGGATGTAGAGTGGATAAAAATGGATGTAGAGTGGATAAAATGGATGTAGGGTGGATAAAACGGATGTAGAGTGGATAAAAAGGATGTAGAGTGGATAAAATGGATGCAGAGTGGATAAAAATAGATGTAGTGTGGATAAAATGGATGTAGAGTGGATAACAATGGATGTAGAGTGGATAAAATGGATGTAGAGTGGATAAAAATGGATGTAGAGTGGATAAAATGGGTGTAAACTGGATAAAAATGGATGTAGAGTGGATAAAATGGATGTAGAGTGAATAAAATGGGTGTAAAGTGGATAAAAATGGATGTAGAGTGGATAAAATGGATGTAGAGTGGATAAAAATGGATGTAGAGCGGATAAAAATGGATGTAGAGTGGATAAAAATGGATGTAGAGTGGATAAAAATGGATGTAGAGTGGATAAAATGGATGTAGAGTGGATAAAAATGGATGTAGAGTGGATAAAATGGATGTAGAGAGGATAACATGCATGTAGAGTGGATAAAATGGATGTAGAGTGGATAAAATGGATGTAGAGTGGATAAAAATGGATTTAGAGTGGATATAATGGATGTAGAATAGATAAAAATGGATGTAGTGTGGATAAAAAGGATGTAGAGTGGATAAAATGGATGCAGAGTGGATAAAAATAGATGTATTGTGGATAAAATGGATGTAGAGTGGATAAAAATGGATGTAGAGTGGATAAAATGGATGTAGAGAGGATAACATGCATGTAGAGTGGATAAAATGGATGTAGAGTGGATAAAATGGATGTAGAGTGGATAAAAATGGATGTAGAGTGGATAAAATGGATGTAGAGTGGATAAAACGGATGTAGAGTGGATAAAAAGGATGTAGAGTGGATAAAATGGATGCAGAGTGGATAAAAATAGATGTAGTGTGGATAAAATGGATGTAGAGTGGATAACAATGGATGTAGAGTGGATAAAATGGATGTAGAGTGGATAAAAATGGATGTAGAGTGGATAAAATGGGTGTAAACTGGATAAAAATGGATGTAGAGTGGATAAAATGGATGTAGAGTGAATAAAATGGGTGTAAAGTGGATAAAAATGGATGTAGAGTGGATAAAAATGGATGTAGAGTGGATAAAATGGATGTAGAGTGGATAAAAATGGATGTAGAGCGGATAAAAATGGATGTAGAGTGGATAAAATGGGTGTAAAATGGATAAAAATGGATGTAGAGTGGATAAAATGGATGTAGAGTGGATAAAATGGATGTAGAGGGGATAAAATGGATGTAGAGTGGATAAAATGGATGTAGAGTTGATAAAAATGGATGTAGAGTGGACAAAATAGATTTAGAGTGGATAAAAATTGATGTAGAGTGGATAAAATGGATGTAGAGTGGATAAAAATGGATGTAGAGTGGATAAAATAGATTTAGAGTGGATAAAAATTGATGTAGAGTGGATAAAATGGATGTAGAGTGGATAAAAATGGATGTAGAGTGGATAAAATGGATGTAGAGTGGATAAAATGGGTGTAAAGTGGATAAAAATGGATGTAGAGTGGATAAAAATGGATGTAGAGTGGATAAAATGAATGTAGAGTGGATAAAATGGGCGTAGAGTGGATAAAAATGGATGTAGAGTGGATAAAAAGGATGTAGTGTGGATAAAAATGGATGTAGAGCGGATAAAAATGGATGTAGAGTGGATAAAATGGGTGTAAACTGGATAAAAATGGATGTAGAGTGGATAAAATGGATGTAGAGTGGATAAAATGGATGTAGAGGGGATAAAAATGGATGTAGAGTGGACAAAATAGATTTAGAGTGGATAAAAATTGATGTAGAGTGGATAAAATGGATGTAGAGTGGATAAAATGGATGTAGAGGGGATAAAATGGATGTAGAGTGGATAAAATGGTTGTAGATTGTATAAAATGGATGTCGAGTGGATAAAAATGGATGTAGAGTGGATAAAATGGATGTAGAGTGGATAAAATGGATGTAGAGGGGATAAAATGGATGTAGAGTGGATAAAATGGTTGTAGATTGTATAAAATGGATGTAGAGTGGATAAAATGGATGTAGATTGTATAAAATGGATGTCGAGTGGATAAAAAGAATGTAGTGTGGATAAAAATGGATGTAGAGCGGATAAAAATGGATGTAGAGTGGATAAAATGGGTGTAAACTGGATAAAAATGGATGTAGAGTGGATAAAATGGATGTAGAGTGGATAAAATGGATGTAGAGGGGATAAAAATGGATGTAGAGTGGACAAAATAGATTTAGAGTGGATAAAAATTGATGTAGAGTGGATAAAATGGATGTAGAGTGGATAAAAATGGATGTAGAGTGGATAAAATGGATGTAGAGTGGATAAAAATGGATGTAGAGTGGATAAAATGAATGTAGAGTGGATGAAATGGGCGTAGAGTGGATAAAAATGGATGTAGAGTGGATAAAAATGGATGTAGAGTGGATAAAATGGATGTAGAGTGGATAAAATGGGCGCAGAGTGGATAAAAATGTATGTAGAGTGGATAAAATGGATGTAGAGTTGATAAAAATGGATGTAGAGTGGATAAAATGGATGTAGAGTGGATAAAAATGGATGTAGAGTGGATAAAATGGATGTAGAGTGGATAAAATGGACGTAGAGTGGATAAAAATAGATGTAGAGTGGATAAAATGGATGTAGAGTGGATAAAAATGGATGTAGAGTGGATAAAATGGATGTAGAGTGGATAAAATGGATGTAGAGTTGATAAAATGGATGTAAAGTGGATAAAATGGATGTAGAGTTAATAAAATTGGATGTAGAGTGGATAAAATGGATGTAGAGTTGATAAAAATGGATGTAGAGTGGATAAAAATGGATGTAGATTGGATAAAATGGATGTAGAGTGGATAAAAATGGATGTAGAGTATATAAATTGGATGTAGAGTATATAAATTGGATGTAGAGTATATAAAATGGATGTAGAGTGGATAAAAATGGATGTAGAGTGGATAAAATGGATGTAGAGTTGATAAAAATGGATGTAGAGTGGGTAAAATGGATGTAGATTAGATAAAATGGATGTAGAGTGGATAAAATGGATGTAGAGTTGATATAATGGATGCAGAGTGGATAAAAATAGATGTAGTGTGGATAAAATGGATGTAGAGTTGATAAAAATGGATGTAGAGTGGATAAAATGGATGTAGAGTAGATAAAATGGATGTAGAGTGGATAAAAATGGATGTCGAGTGGATAAAATGGATGTCGAGTGGATAAAATGGATGTAGAGTGGATAAAAATGGATGTAGAGTGGATAAAATGGATGTAGAGTGGATAAAAATGGATGTAGATTGGATAAAATGGATTTAGAGTGGATATAATGGATGTAGAATGGATAAAAATGGATGTAGTGTGGATAAAATGGATGTAGAGTGGATAAAAATGGATGTAGAGTGGATAAAATGGATGTAGAGTGGATAAAACGGATGTAGAGAGGATAAAAAGGATGTAGAGTGGATAAAATGGATGCAGAGTGGATAAAAATAGATGTAGTGTGGATAAAATGGATGTAGAGTGGATAACAATGGATGTAGAGTTGATAAAATGGATGTAGTGTGGATAAAAATGGATGTAGAGTGGATAAAATGGATGTAGAGTGTATAAAATGGATGTAGAGTGAATAAAATGGATTTAGAGTGGATAAAATTGATGTAGAGTGTATAAAATGGATGTAGAGTGGATAAAAATGGATGTAGAGTGGATAAAAATGGATGTAGAATGGATAAAATGGATGTAGAGTGCATAAAAATGGATGTTGAGTGGATAAAATGGATGTAGAGTGGATAAAATGGATGTAAAGTGGATAAAAATGGATGTAGAGTGGATAACATGGATGTAGAGTGGCTAAAATGGATGTAGAGTGGATAAAAATGGATGTAGAGTGGATAAAAATGGATGTAGAGTGGATAAAATGGATGTAAAGTGGATAAAATGGATGTAGAGTTAATAAAAATGGATGTAGAGTGGAAATAATGGATGTAGAGAGGATAAAATGGATGTAGAGTGGATAAAATGGATGTAGAGTTCATAAAAATGGATGTAGAGTGGATAAAAATGGATGTAGATTGGATAAAATGGATGTAGAGTTGATAAAATGGATATAGAGTTCATAAAAATGGATGTAGAGTGGATAAAAATGGATGTATATTGGATAAAATGGATGTAGAGTGGATAAAAATGGATGTAGAGTGGATAAAATGGACAAAGAGTGGATATAATGGATGTAGAGAGGATAAAATGGATGTAGAGTGGATAAAAATGGATGTAGAGTGGATAAAAAAGGATGTAGAGTGGATGAAATGGATGAAGGGTGGATAAAACGGATGTAGAGTGGATAAAAATGGATGTAGAGTTGATAAAATGGATGTAGAGTGGATAAAAATGGATGTAGAGTGGATAAAATGGATGTAGAGTGCATAAAAATGGATGTAGAGTGGATAAAATGGATGTAGAGTAGATAAAATGGATGTAGAGTGGATAAAATGGATGTAGAGTTGATAAAATGGATGTAGAGTTAATAAAATTGGATGTAGAGTGGATAAAATGGATGTAGAGTGGATAAAATGGATGTAGAGTTGATAAAATGGATGTAAAGTGGATAAAATGGATGTAGAGTTAATAAAATTGGATGTAGAGTGGATAAAATGGATGTAGAGTTGATAAAAATGGATGTAGAGTGGATAAAAATGGATGTAGATTGGATAAAATGGATGTAGAGTGGATAAAAATGGATGTAGAGTATATAAATTGGATGTAGAGTATATAAAATGGATGTAGAGTGGATAAAAATGGATGTCGAATGGATAAAATGGATGTAGAGTGGATAAAAATGGATGTAGATTGGATAAAATGGATGTAGAGTTAATAAAAATGGATGTAGAGTGGATAAAATGGATGTAGAGTTGATAAAAATGGATGTAGAGTGGATAAAAATGGATGTAGATTGGATAAAATGGATGTAGAGTTGATAAAATGAATGTACAGTTAATAAAAATGGATGTAGAGTGGATAAAAATGGATGTAGAGTGGATAAAATGGATGTAGAGTTGATAAAATGGATGTAAAGTGGATAAAATGGATGTAGAGTTAATAAAATTGGATGTAGAGTGGATAAAATGGATGTAGAGTTAATAAAAATGGATGTAGAGTGGATATAATGGATGTAGAGAGGATAAAATGGATGTGGAGTGGATAACAATGGATGTAGAGTGGATAAAATGGATGTAGAGTGGATAAAATGGATGTAGAGTTGATAAAACGGATGTAAAGTGGATAAAATGGATGTAGAGTTAATAAAATTGGATGTAGAGTGGATAAAATGGATGTAGAGTTGATAAAAATGGATGTAGAGTGGATAAAAATGGATGTAGAGTATATAAATTGTATGTAGAGTATATAAAATGGATGTAGAGTGGATAAAAATGGATGTAGAGTGGATAAAATGGATGTAGAGTGGATAAAAATGGATGTAGAGTTGATAAAATGGATGTAAAGTGGATAAAATGGATGTAGAGTTAATAAAATTGGATGTAGAGTGGATAAAATGGATGTAGAGTTGATAAAAATGGATGTAGAGTGGATAAAAATGGATGTAGATTGGATAAAATGGATGTAGAGTGGATAAAAATGGATGTCGAGTGGATAAAATGGATGTAGAGTGGATAAAAATGGATGTAGATTGGATAAAATGGATGTAGAGTTAATAAAAATGGATGTAGAGTGGATAAAATGGATGTATAGTTGATAAAAATGGATGTAGAGTGGATAAAATGGATGTAGAGTTGATAAAATGGATGTAGAGTTAATAAAATTGGATGTAGAGTGGATAAAATGGATGTAGAGTTGATAAAAATGGATGTAGAGTGGATAAAAATGGATGTAGAGTGGATAAAATGGATGTAGAGTGGATAAAATGGATGTAGATTGGATAAAATGGATGTAGAGTTAATAAAAATGGATGTAGAGTGGATAAAATGGATGTAGAGTTGATAAAATTGGATGTAGAGTGGATAAAAATGGATGTAGATTGGATAAAATGGATGTAGAGTTGATAAAATGAATGTACAGTTAATAAAAATGGATGTAGAGTGGATAAAATGGATGTAGAGTAGATAAAATGGATGTAGAGTGGATAAAATGGATGTAGAGTGGATAAAATGGATGTAGAGTTGATAAAAATGGATGTAGAGTGGATAAAAATGGATGTAGATTGGATAAAATGGATGTAGAGTGGATAAAAATGGATGTAGAGTATATAAATTGGATGTAGAGTATATAAAATGGATGTAGAGTGGATAAAAATGGATGTCGAGTGGATAAAATGGATGTAGAGTGGATAAAAATGGATGTAGAGTGGATAAAATGGATGTAGAGTTGATAAAAATGGATGTAGAGTGGATAAAATGGATGTAGAGTGGATAAAATGGGTGTAAACTGGATAAAAATGGATGTAGAGTGGATAAAATGGATGTAGAGTGGATAAAATGGATGTAGAGGGGATAAAAATGGATGTAGAGTGGACAAAATAGATTTAGAGTGGATAAAAATTGATGTAGAGTGGATAAAATGGATGTAGAGTGGATAAAAATGGATGTAGAGTGGATAAAATGGATGTAGAGTGGATAAAAATGGATGTAGAGTGGATAAAATGAATGTAGAGTGGATGAAATGGACGTAGAGTGGATAAAAATGGATGTAGAGTGGATAAAAATGGATGTAGAGTGGATAAAATCGATGTAGAGTGGATAAAATGGGCGCAGAGTGGATAAAAATGTATGTAGAGTGGATAAAATGGATGTAGAGTGGATAAAAATGGATGTAGAGTATATAAATTGGATGTAGAGTATATAAAATGGATGTAGAGTGGATAAAAATGGATGTAGAGTTGATAAAAATGGATGTAGAGTGGGTAAAATGGATGTAGATTAGATAAAATGGATGTAGAGTGGATAAAATGGATGTAGAGTTGATATAATGGATGCAGAGTGGATAAAAATAGATGTAGTGTGGATAAAATGGATGTAGAGTTGATAAAAATGGATGTAGAGTGGATAAAATGGATGTAGAGTAGATAAAATGGATGTAGAGTGGATAAAAATGTATGTCGAGTGGATAAAATGGATGTCGAGTGGATAAAATGGATGTAGAGTGGATAAAAATGGATGTAGAGTGGATAAAATGGATGTAGAGTGGATAAAAATGGATGTAGATTGGATAAAATGGATGTAGAGTGGATAAAAATGGATGTAGAGTATATAAAGTGGATGTAGAGTATATAAAATGGATGTAGAGTGGATAAAAATGGATGTCGAGTGGATAAAATGAATGTAGAGTGGATAAAAATGGATGTAGATTGGATAAAATGGATGTAGAGTTAATAAAAATGGATGTAGAGTGGATAAAATGGATGTAGAGTTGATAAAAATGGATGTAGAGTGGATAAAAATGGATGTAGAGTGGATAAAATGGATGTAGAGTTGATAAAAATGGATGTGGAGTGGATAACAATGGATGTAGAGTGGATAAAATGTATGTAGAGTTGATAAAAATGGATGTAGAGTGGATACAATGGATGTAGAGTAGATAAAATGGATGTAGAGCGGATAAAATGGATGTAGAGTTGATAAAAATGGATGTAGAGTGGATATAATGGATGTAGAGAGGATAAAATGGATGTAGAGTGGTTAAAATGGATGTAGAGTTGATAAAAATGGATGTAGAGTGGATATAATGGATGTAGAGAGGATAAAATGGATGTCGAGTGGATAAAATGGATGTAGAGTGGATAAAAATGGATGTAGATTGGATAAAATGGATGTAGACTGGATAAAAATGGATGTAGAGTATATAAATTGGATGTAGAGTATATAAAATGGATGTAGAGTGGATAAAAATGGATGTCGAGTGGATAAAATGGATGTAGAGTGGATAAAAATGGATGTAGATTGGATAAAATGGATGTAGAGTTAATAAAAATGGATGTAGAGTGGATAAAAAAGGATGTAGAGTGGATAAAAATGGATGTAGATTGGATAAAATGGATGTAGACTGGATAAAAATGGATGTAGAGTATATAAATTGGATGTAGAGTATATAAAATGGATGTAGAGTGGATAAAAATGGATGTCGAGTGGATAAAATGGATGTAGAGTGGATAAAAATGGATGTAGATTGGATAAAATGGATGTAGAGTTCATAAAAATGGATGTAGAGTGGATAAAAATGGATGTAGAGTGGATAAAAATGGATTTAGAGTGGATATAATGGATGTAGAATAGATAAAAATGGATGTAGTGTGGATAAAATGGATGTAGAGTGGATAAAAATGGATGTAGAGTGGATAAAATGGATGTAGAGTGGATAAAACGGATGTAGAGTGGATAAAAAGGATGTAGAGTGGATAAAATGGATGCAGAGTGGATAAAAATAGATGTAGTGTGGATAAAATGGATGTAGAGTGGATAACAATGGATGTAGAGTGGATAAAATGGATGTAGAGTGGATAAAAATGGATGTAGAGTGGATAAAATGGATGTAGAGTGGATAAAAATGGATGTAGAGTATATAAATTGGATGTAGAGTATATAAAATGGATGTAGAGTGGATAAAAATGGATGTAGAGTGGATAAAATGGATGTAGAGTGGATAAAATGGACAAAGAGTGGATATAATGGATGTAGAGAGGATAAAAAGGATGTAGAGTGGATAAAATGGATGCAGAGTGGATAAAAATAGATGTAGTGTGGATAAAATGGATGTAGAGTGGATAACAATGGATGTAGAGTGGATAAAATGGATGTAGAGTGGATAAAAATGGATGTAGAGTGGATAAAATGGGTGTAAACTGGATAAAAATGGATGTAGAGTGGATAAAATGGATGTAGAGTGAATAAAATGGGTGTAAAGTGGATAAAAATGGATGTAGAGTGGATAAAAATGGATGTAGAGTGGATAAAATGGATGTAGAGTGGATAAAAATGGATGTAGAGCGGATAAAAATGGATGTAGAGTGGATAAAATGGGTGTAAAATGGATAAAAATGGATGTAGAGTGGATAAAATGGATGTAGAGTGGATAAAATGGATGTAGAGGGGATAAAATGGATGTAGAGTGGATAAAATGGATGTAGAGTTGATAAAAATGGATGTAGAGTGGACAAAATAGATTTAGAGTGGATAAAAATTGATGTAGAGTGGATAAAATGGATGTAGAGTGGATAAAAATGGATGTAGAGTGGATAAAATAGATTTAGAGTGGATAAAAATTGATGTAGAGTGGATAAAATGGATGTAGAGTGGATAAAAATGGATGTAGAGTGGATAAAATGGATGTAGAGTGGATAAAATGGGTGTAAAGTGGATAAAAATGGATGTAGAGTGGATAAAAATGGATGTAGAGTGGATAAAATGAATGTAGAGTGGATAAAATGGGCGTAGAGTGGATAAAAATGGATGTAGAGTGGATAAAAAGGATGTAGTGTGGATAAAAATGGATGTAGAGCGGATAAAAATGGATGTAGAGTGGATAAAATGGGTGTAAACTGGATAAAAATGGATGTAGAGTGGATAAAATGGATGTAGAGTGGATAAAATGGATGTAGAGGGGATAAAAATGGATGTAGAGTGGACAAAATAGATTTAGAGTGGATAAAAATTGATGTAGAGTGGATAAAATGGATGTAGAGTGGATAAAATGGATGTAGAGGGGATAAAATGGATGTAGAGTGGATAAAATGGTTGTAGATTGTATAAAATGGATGTCGAGTGGATAAAAATGGATGTAGAGTGGATAAAATGGATGTAGAGTGGATAAAATGGATGTAGAGGGGATAAAATGGATGTAGAGTGGATAAAATGGTTGTAGATTGTATAAAATGGATGTAGCGTGGATAAAATGGTTGTAGATTGTATAAAATGGATGTCGAGTGGATAAAAAGAATGTAGTGTGGATAAAAATGGATGTAGAGCGGATAAAAATGGATGTAGAGTGGATAAAATGGGTGTAAACTGGATAAAAATGGATGTAGAGTGGATAAAATGGATGTAGAGTGGATAAAATGGATGTAGAGGGGATAAAAATGGATGTAGAGTGGACAAAATAGATTTAGAGTGGATAAAAATTGATGTAGAGTGGATAAAATGGATGTAGAGTGGATAAAAATGGATGTAGAGTGGATAAAATGGATGTAGAGTGGATAAAAATGGATGTAGAGTGGATAAAATGAATGTAGAGTGGATGAAATGGGCGTAGAGTGGATAAAAATGGATGTAGAGTGGATAAAAATGGATGTAGAGTGGATAAAATGGATGTAGAGTGGATAAAATGGGCGCAGAGTGGATAAAAATGTATGTAGAGTGGATAAAATGGATGTAGAGTTGATAAAAATGGATGTAGAGTGGATAAAATGGATGTAGAGTGGATAAAAATGGATGTAGAGTGGATAAAATGGATGTAGAGTGGATAAAATGGACGTAGAGTGGATAAAAATAGATGTAGAGTGGATAAAATGGATGTAGAGTGGATAAAAATGGATGTAGAGTGGATAAAATGGATGTAGAGTGGATAAAATGGATGTAGAGTTGATAAAATGGATGTAAAGTGGATAAAATGGATGTAGAGTTAATAAAATTGGATGTAGAGTGGATAAAATGGATGTAGAGTTGATAAAAATGGATGTAGAGTGGATAAAAATGGATGTAGATTGGATAAAATGGATGTAGAGTGGATAAAAATGGATGTAGAGTATATAAATTGGATGTAGAGTATATAAAATGGATGTAGAGTGGATAAAAATGGATGTAGAGTGGATAAAATGGATGTAGAGTTGATAAAAATGGATGTAGAGTGGGTAAAATGGATGTAGATTAGATAAAATGGATGTAGAGTGGATAAAATGGATGTAGAGTTGATATAATGGATGCAGAGTGGATAAAAATAGATGTAGTGTGGATAAAATGGATGTAGAGTTGATAAAAATGGATGTAGAGTGGATAAAATGGATGTAGAGTAGATAAAATGGATGTAGAGTGGATAAAAATGGATGTCGAGTGGATAAAATGGATGTCGAGTGGATAAAATGGATGTAGAGTGGATAAAAATGGATGTAGAGTGGATAAAATGGATGTAGAGTGGATAAAAATGGATGTAGATTGGATAAAATGGATTTAGAGTGGATATAATGGATGTAGAATGGATAAAAATGGATGTAGTGTGGATAAAATGGATGTAGAGTGGATAAAAATGGATGTAGAGTGGATAAAATGGATGTAGAGTGGATAAAACGGATGTAGAGAGGATAAAAAGGATGTAGAGTGGATAAAATGGATGCAGAGTGGATAAAAATAGATGTAGTGTGGATAAAATGGATGTAGAGTGGATAACAATGGATGTAGAGTTGATAAAATGGATGTAGTGTGGATAAAAATGGATGTAGAGTGGATAAAATGGATGTAGAGTGTATAAAATGGATGTAGAGTGAATAAAATGGATTTAGAGTGGATAAAATTGATGTAGAGTGTATAAAATGGATGTAGAGTGGATAAAAATGGATGTAGAGTGGATAAAAATGGATGTAGAATGGATAAAATGGATGTAGAGTGCATAAAAATGGATGTTGAGTGGATAAAATGGATGTAGAGTGGATAAAATGGATGTAAAGTGGATAAAAATGGATGTAGAGTGGATAACATGGATGTAGAGTGGCTAAAATGGATGTAGAGTGGATAAAAATGGATGTAGAGTGGATAAAAATGGATGTAGAGTTGATAAAATGGATGTAAAGTGGATAAAATGGATGTAGAGTTAATAAAAATGGATGTAGAGTGGAAATAATGGATGTAGAGAGGATAAAATGGATGTAGAGTGGATAAAATGGATGTAGAGTTCATAAAAATGGATGTAGAGTGGATAAAAATGGATGTAGATTGGATAAAATGGATGTAGAGTTGATAAAATGGATATAGAGTTCATAAAAATGGATGTAGAGTGGATAAAAATGGATGTAGATTGGATAAAATGGATGTAGAGTGGATAAAAATGGATGTAGAGTGGATAAAATGGACAAAGAGTGGATATAATGGATGTAGAGAGGATAAAATGGATGTAGAGTGGATAAAAATGGATGTAGAGTGGATAAAAAAGGATGTAGAGTGGATGAAATGGATGAAGGGTGGATAAAACGGATGTAGAGTGGATAAAAATGGATGTAGAGTTGATAAAATGGATGTAGAGTGGATAAAAATGGATGTAGAGTGGATAAAATGGATGTAGAGTGCATAAAAATGGATGTAGAGTGGATAAAATGGATGTAGAGTAGATAAAATGGATGTAGAGTGGATAAAATGGATGTAGAGTTGATAAAATGGATGTAGAGTTAATAAAATTGGATGTAGAGTGGATAAAATGGATGTAGAGTGGATAAAATGGATGTAGAGTTGATAAAATGGATGTAAAGTGGATAAAATGGATGTAGAGTTAATAAAATTGGATGTAGAGTGGATAAAATGGATGTAGAGTTGATAAAAATGGATGTAGAGTGGATAAAAATGGATGTAGATTGGATAAAATGGATGTAGAGTGGATAAAAATGGATGTAGAGTATATAAATTGGATGTAGAGTATATAAAATGGATGTAGAGTGGATAAAAATGGATGTCGAATGGATAAAATGGATGTAGAGTGGATAAAAATGGATGTAGATTGGATAAAATGGATGTAGAGTTAATAAAAATGGATGTAGAGTGGATAAAATGGATGTAGAGTTGATAAAAATGGATGTAGAGTGGATAAAAATGGATGTAGATTGGATAAAATGGATGTAGAGTTGATAAAATGAATGTACAGTTAATAAAAATGGATGTAGAGTGGATAAAAATGGATGTAGAGTGGATAAAATGGATGTAGAGTTGATAAAATGGATGTAAAGTGGATAAAATGGATGTAGAGTTAATAAAATTGGATGTAGAGTGGATAAAATGGATGTAGAGTTAATAAAAATGGATGTAGAGTGGATATAATGGATGTAGAGAGGATAAAATGGATGTAGAGTGGATAACAATGGATGTAGAGTGGATAAAATGGATGTAGAGTGGATAAAATGGATGTAGAGTTGATAAAACGGATGTAAAGTGGATAAAATGGATGTAGAGTTAATAAAATTGGATGTAGAGTGGATAAAATGGATGTAGAGTTGATAAAAATGGATGTAGAGTGGATAAAAATGGATGTAGAGTATATAAATTGTATGTAGAGTATATAAAATGGATGTAGAGTGGATAAAAATGGATGTAGAGTGGATAAAATGGATGTAGAGTGGATAAAAATGGATGTAGAGTTGATAAAATGGATGTAAAGTGGATAAAATGGATGTAGAGTTAATAAAATTGGATGTAGAGTGGATAAAATGGATGTAGAGTTGATAAAAATGGATGTAGAGTGGATAAAAATGGATGTAGATTGGATAAAATGGATGTAGAGTGGATAAAAATGGATGTCGAGTGGATAAAATGGATGTAGAGTGGATAAAAATGGATGTAGATTGGATAAAATGGATGTAGAGTTAATAAAAATGGATGTATATTGGATAAAATGGATGTAGAGTGGATAAAAATGGATGTAGAGTGGATAAAATGGACAAAGAGTGGATATAATGGATGTAGAGAGGATAAAATGGATGTAGAGTGGATAAAAATGGATGTAGAGTGGATAAAAAAGGATGTAGAGTGGATGAAATGGATGAAGGGTGGATAAAACGGATGTAGAGTGGATAAAAATGGATGTAGAGTTGATAAAATGGATGTAGAGTGGATAAAAATGGATGTAGAGTGGATAAAATGGATGTAGAGTGCATAAAAATGGATGTAGAGTGGATAAAATGGATGTAGAGTAGATAAAATGGATGTAGAGTGGATAAAATGGATGTAGAGTTGATAAAATGGATGTAGAGTTAATAAAATTGGATGTAGAGTGGATAAAATGGATGTAGAGTGGATAAAATGGATGTAGAGTTGATAAAATGGATGTAAAGTGGATAAAATGGATGTAGAGTTAATAAAATTGGATGTAGAGTGGATAAAATGGATGTAGAGTTGATAAAAATGGATGTAGAGTGGATAAAAATGGATGTAGATTGGATAAAATGGATGTAGAGTGGATAAAAATGGATGTAGAGTATATAAATTGGATGTAGAGTATATAAAATGGATGTAGAGTGGATAAAAATGGATGTCGAATGGATAAAATGGATGTAGAGTGGATAAAAATGGATGTAGATTGGATAAAATGGATGTAGAGTTAATAAAAATGGATGTAGAGTGGATAAAATGGATGTAGAGTGGATAAAAATGGATGTAGAGTGGATAAAAATGGATGTAGATTGGATAAAATGGATGTAGAGTTGATAAAATGAATGTACAGTTAATAAAAATGGATGTAGAGTGGATAAAAATGGATGTAGAGTGGATAAAATGGATGTAGAGTTGATAAAATGGATGTAAAGTGGATAAAATGGATGTAGAGTTAATAAAATTGGATGTAGAGTGGATAAAATGGATGTAGAGTTAATAAAAATGGATGTAGAGTGGATATAATGGATGTAGAGAGGATAAAATGGATGTGGAGTGGATAACAATGGATGTAGAGTGGATAAAATGGATGTAGAGTGGATAAAATGGATGTAGAGTTGATAAAACGGATGTAAAGTGGATAAAATGGATGTAGAGTTAATAAAATTGGATGTAGAGTGGATAAAATGGATGTAGAGTTGATAAAAATGGATGTAGAGTGGATAAAAATGGATGTAGAGTATATAAATTGTATGTAGAGTATATAAAATGGATGTAGAGTGGATAAAAATGGATGTAGAGTGGATAAAATGGATGTAGAGTGGATAAAAATGGATGTAGAGTTGATAAAATGGATGTAAAGTGGATAAAATGGATGTAGAGTTAATAAAATTGGATGTAGAGTGGATAAAATGGATGTAGAGTTGATAAAAATGGATGTAGAGTGGATAAAAATGGATGTAGATTGGATAAAATGGATGTAGAGTGGATAAAAATGGATGTCGAGTGGATAAAATGGATGTAGAGTGGATAAAAATGGATGTAGATTGGATAAAATGGATGTAGAGTTAATAAAAATGGATGTAGAGTGGATAAAATGGATGTATAGTTGATAAAAATGGATGTAGAGTGGATAAAATGGATGTAGAGTTGATAAAATGGATGTAGAGTTAATAAAATTGGATGTAGAGTGGATAAAATGGATGTAGAGTTGATAAAAATGGATGTAGAGTGGATAAAAATGGATGTAGAGTGGATAAAATGGATGTAGAGTGGATAAAATGGATGTAGATTGGATAAAATGGATGTAGAGTTAATAAAAATGGATGTAGAGTGGATAAAATGGATGTAGAGTTGATAAAATTGGATGTAGAGTGGATAAAAATGGATGTAGATTGGATAAAATGGATGTAGAGTTGATAAAATGAATGTACAGTTAATAAAAATGGATGTAGAGTGGATAAAATGGATGTAGAGTAGATAAAATGGATGTAGAGTGGATAAAATGGATGTAGAGTGGATAAAATGGATGTAGAGTTGATAAAAATGGATGTAGAGTGGATAAAAATGGATGTAGATTGGATAAAATGGATGTAGAGTGGATAAAAATGGATGTAGAGTATATAAATTGGATGTAGAGTATATAAAATGGATGTAGAGTGGATAAAAATGGATGTCGAGTGGATAAAATGGATGTAGAGTGGATAAAAATGGATGTAGAGTGGATAAAATGGATGTAGAGTTGATAAAAATGGATGTAGAGTGGATAAAATGGATGTAGAGTGGATAAAATGGGTGTAAACTGGATAAAAATGGATGTAGAGTGGATAAAATGGATGTAGAGTGGATAAAATGGATGTAGAGGGGATAAAAATGGATGTAGAGTGGACAAAATAGATTTAGAGTGGATAAAAATTGATGTAGAGTGGATAAAATGGATGTAGAGTGGATAAAAATGGATGTAGAGTGGATAAAATGGATGTAGAGTGGATAAAAATGGATGTAGAGTGGATAAAATGAATGTAGAGTGGATAAAATGGGCGTAGAGTGGATAAAAATGGATGTAGAGTGGATAAAAATGGATGTAGAGTGGATAAAATGGATGTAGAGTGGATAAAATGGGCGCAGAGTGGATAAAAATGTATGTAGAGTGGATAAAATGGATGTAGAGTGGATAAAAATGGATGTAGAGTATATAAATTGGATGTAGAGTATATAAAATGGATGTAGAGTGGATAAAAATGGATGTAGAGTTGATAAAAATGGATGTAGAGTGGATAAAATGGATGTAGATTAGATAAAATGGATGTAGAGTGGATAAAATGGATGTAGAGTTGATATAATGGATGCAGAGTGGATAAAAATAGATGTAGTGTGGATAAAATGGATGTAGAGTTGATAAAAATGGATGTAGAGTGGATAAAATGGATGTAGAGTAGATAAAATGGATGTAGAGTGGATAAAAATGTATGTCGAGTGGATAAAATGGATGTCGAGTGGATAAAATGGATGTAGAGTGGATAAAAATGGATGTAGAGTGGATAAAATGGATGTAGAGTGGATAAAAATGGATGTAGATTGGATAAAATGGATGTAGAGTGGATAAAAATGGATGTAGAGTATATAAAGTGGATGTAGAGTATATAAAATGGATGTAGAGTGGATAAAAATGGATGTCGAGTGGATAAAATGAATGTAGAGTGGATAAAAATGGATGTAGATTGGATAAAATGGATGTAGAGTTAATAAAAATGGATGTAGAGTGGATAAAATGGATGTAGAGTTGATAAAAATGGATGTAGAGTGGATACAAATGGATGTAGAGTGGATAAAATGGATGTAGAGTTGATAAAAATGGATGTGGAGTGGATAACAATGGATGTAGAGTGGATAAAATGTATGTAGAGTTGATAAAAATGGATGTAGAGTGGATACAATGGATGTAGAGTAGATAAAATGGATGTAGAGCGGATAAAATGGATGTAGAGTTGATAAAAATGGATGTAGAGTGGATATAATGGATGTAGAGAGGATAAAATGGATGTAGAGTGGTTAAAATGGATGTAGAGTTGATAAAAATGGATGTAGAGTGGATATAATGGATGTAGAGAGGATAAAATGGATGTCGAGTGGATAAAATGGATGTAGAGTGGATAAAAATGGATGTAGATTGGATAAAATGGATGTAGACTGGATAAAAATGGATGTAGAGTATATAAATTGGATGTAGAGTATATAAAATGGATGTAGAGTGGATAAAAATGGATGTCGAGTGGATAAAATGGATGTAGAGTGGATAAAAATGGATGTAGATTGGATAAAATGGATGTAGAGTTAATAAAAATGGATGTAGAGTGGATAAAAAAGGATGTAGAGTGGATAAAAATGGATGTAGATTGGATAAAATGGATGTAGACTGGATAAAAATGGATGTAGAGTATATAAATTGGATGTAGAGTATATAAAATGGATGTAGAGTGGATAAAAATGGATGTCGAGTGGATAAAATGGATGTAGAGTGGATAAAAATGGATGTAGATTGGATAAAATGGATGTAGAGTTCATAAAAATGGATGTAGAGTGGATAAAAATGGATGTAGAGTGGATAAAAATGGATTTAGAGTGGATATAATGGATGTAGAATAGATAAAAATGGATGTAGTGTGGATAAAATGGATGTAGAGTGGATAAAAATGGATGTAGAGTGGATAAAATGGATGTAGAGTGGATAAAACGGATGTAGAGTGGATAAAAAGGATGTAGAGTGGATAAAATGGATGCAGAGTGGATAAAAATAGATGTAGTGTGGATAAAATGGATGTAGAGTGGATAACAATGGATGTAGAGTGGATAAAATGGATGTAGAGTGGATAAAAATGGATGTAGAGTGGATAAAATGGATGTAGAGTGTATAAAATGGATATAGAGTGGATAAAAATGGATGTAGATTGGATAAAATGGATGTAGAGTGGATAAAATGGATGTAGAGTTGATAAAATGGATGTAAAGTGGATAAAATGGATGTAGAGTTAATAAAATTGGATGTAGAGTGGATAAAATGGATGTAGAGTTGATAAAAATGGATGTAGAGTGGATAAAAATGGATGTAGATTGGATAAAATGGATGTAGAGTGGATAAAAATGGATGTAGAGTATATAAATTGGATGTAGAGTATATAAAATGGATGTAGAGTGGATAAAAATGGATGTAGAGTGGATAAAATGGATGTAGAGTGGATAAAATGGACAAAGAGTGGATATAATGGATGTAGAGAGGATAAAATGGATGTAGAGTGGATAAAAATGGATGTAGAGTGGATAAAATGGATGTAGAGTGCATAAAAATGGATGTAGAGTGGATAAAATGGATGTAGAGTGGATAAAATGGACAAAGAGTGGATATAATGGATGTAGAGAGGATAAAATGGATGTAGAGTGGATAAAAATGGATGTAGAGTGGATAAAAAAGGATGTAGAGTGGATGAAATGGATGTAGGGTGGATAAAACGGATGTAGAGTGGATAAAAATGGATGTAGAGTTGATAAAATGGATGTAGAGTGGATAAAAATGGATGTAGAGTGGATAAAATGGATGTAGAGTGCATAAAAATGGATGTTGAGTGGATAAAATGGATGTAGAGTGGATAAAATGGATGTAAAGTCGATAAAAATGGATGTAGAGTGGATAAAATGGATGTAGAGTGGCTAAAATGGATGTAGAGTGGATAAAAATGGATGTAGAGTGGATAAAATGGATGTAGAGTCGATAAAATGGATGTAGAGTGGATAAAAATGGATGTAGAGTGGATAAAATGGATGTAGAGTGGATAAAAATGGATGTAGAGAGGATAAAATGGATGTAGAGTGGATAAAAATGGATGTAGACTGGATAAAAATGGATGTAGAGTATATAAATTGGATGTAGAGTATATAAAATGTATGTAGAGTGGATAAAAATGGATGTCGAGTGGATAAAATGGATGTAGAGTGGATAAAAATGGATGTAGATTGGATAAAATGGATGTAGAGTTAATAAAAATGGATGTAGAGTGGATCAAATGGATGTAGATTGGATCAAATGGATGTAGAGTTAATAAAAATGGATGTAGAGTGCATAAAATGGATGTAGAGTTGATAAAATGGATGTAGAGCGGATAAAATGGATGTAGAGTTGATAAAAATGGATGTAGAGTGGATATAATGGATGTAGAGAGGATAAAATGGATGTAGAGTGGTTAAAATGGATGTAGAGTTGATAAAAATGGATGTAGAGTGGATATAATGGATGTAGAGAGGATAAAATGGATGTCGAGTGGATAAAATGGATGTAGAGTGGATAAAAATGGATGTAGAGTGGATAAAATGGATGTAGAGCGGATAAAAATGGATGTAGATTGGATAAAATGGATGTAGACTGGATAAAAATGGATGTAGAGTATATTAATTGGATGTAGAGTATATAAAATGGATGTAGAGTGGTTAAAATGGATGTAGAGTGGATAAAAAAGGATGTAGAGTGGATAAAATGGATGTAGAGTGGATAAAATGGATGTAGAGCGGATAAAATGGATGTAGAGTTGATAAAAATGGATGTAGAGTGGATATAATGGATGTAGAGAGGATAAAATGGATGTAGAGTGGTTAAAATGGATGTAGAGTGGATAAAAACGGATGTAGAGTGGATAAAATGGATGTAGAGTGGATAAAATGGTTGTAGAGTGGATAAAATGGATGTAGAGTTGATAAAAATGGATGAAGAGTGGATAAAATGGACGTAGAGTGAATAAACTGGATGTAGAGTTGATAAAAATGGATGTAGAGTGGATATAATTGATGTAGAGAGGATAAAAAGGATGTAGAGTGGATAAAAATGGATGTAGAGAGGATAAAATGGATGTAGAGTTGATAAAATGGATGTAGAGTTCATAAAAATGGATGTAGAGTGGATAAAAATGGATGTAGAGTGGATAAAAATGGATGTAGAGTGGATAAAATGGATGTAGAGTGGATAAAAATGGATGTAGAGTGGATAAAATGGATGTAGAGAGAATAACATGCATGTAGAGTGGATAAAATGGATGTAGAGTGGATAAAATGGATGTAGAGTGGATAAAAATGGATTTAGAGTGGATATAATGGATGTAGAATAGATAAAAATGGATGTAGTGTGGATAAAATGGATGTAGAGTGGATAAAAATGGATGTAGAGTGGATAAAATGGATGTAGAGTGGATAAAACGGATGTAGAGTGGATAAAAAGGATGTAGAGTGGATAAAATGGATGCAGAGTGGATAAAAATAGATGTAGTATGGATAAAATGGATGTAGAGTGGATAACAATGGATGTAGAGTGGATAAAATGGATGTAGAGTGGATAAAAATGGATGTAGAGTGGATAAAATGGATGTAGAGTGTATAAAATGGATGTAGAGTGAATAAAATGGATGTAGAGTGGATAAAATTGATGTAGAGTGTATAAAATGGATGTAGAGTGGATAAAAATGGATATAGAGTGGATAAAAATGGATGTAGATTGGATAAAATGGATGTAGAGTGGATAAAATGGATGTAGAGTTGATAAAATGGATGTAGAGTGGATAAAATGGATGTAGAGTTGATAAAATTGGATGTAGAGTGGATAAAATGGATGTAGAGTTGATAAAAATGGATGTAGAGTGGATAAAAATGGATGTAGATTGGATAAAATGGATGTAGAGTGGATAAAAATGGATGTAGAGTATATAAATTGGATGTAGAGTATATAAAATGGATGTAGAGTGGATAAAAATGGATGTAGAGTGGATAAAATGGATGTAGAGTGGATAAAATGGACAAAGAGTTGATATAATGGATGTAGAGAGGATAAAATGGATGTAGAGTGGATAAAAATGGATGTAGAGTGGATAAAATGGATGTAGAGTGCATAAAAATGGATGTAGAGTGGATAAAATGGATGTAGAGTGGATAAAATGGACAAAGAGTGGATATAATGGATGTAGAGAGGATAAAATGGATGTAGAGTGGATAAAAATGGATGTAGAGTGGATAAAAAAGGATGTAGAGTGGATGAAATGGATGTAGGGTGGATAAAACGGATGTAGAGTGGATAAAAATGGATGTAGAGTTGATAAAATGGATGTAGAGTGGATAAAAATGGATGTAGAGTGGATAAAATGGATGTAGAGTGCATAAAAATGGATGTTGAGTGGATAAAATGGATGTAGAGTGGATAAAATGGATGTAAAGTCGATAAAAATGGATGTAGAGTGGATAAAATGGATGTAGATTGGATCAAATGGATGTAGAGTTAATAAAAATGGATGTAGAGTGCATAAAATGGATGTAGAGTTGATAAAAATGGATGTGGAGTGGATAACAATGGATGTAGAGTGGATAAAATGGATGTAGAGTTGATAAAAATGGATGTAGAGTGGATACAATGGATGTAGAGTAGATAAAATGGATGTAGAGCGGATAAAATGGATGTAGAGTTGATAAAAATGGATGTAGAGTGGATATAATGGATGTAGAGAGGATAAAATGGATGTAGAGTGGATAAAATGGATGTAGAGTGGATAAAAAAGGATGTAGAGTGGATAAAATGGATGTAGAGTGGATAAAATGGATGTAGAGCGGATAAAATGGATGTAGAGTTGATAAAAATGGATGTAGAGTGGATATAATGGATGTAGAGAGGATAAAATGGATGTAGAGTGGTTAAAATGGATGTAGAGTGGATAAAAACGGATGTAGAGTGGATAAAATGGATGTAGAGTGGATAAAATGGTTGTAGAGTGGATAAAATGGATGTAGAGTTGATAAAAATGGATGAAGAGTGGATAAAATGGACGTAGAGTGAATAAACTGGATGTAGAGTTGATAAAAATGGATGTAGAGTGGATATAATTGATGTAGAGAGGATAAAAAGGATGTAGAGTGGATACAAATGGATGTAGAGAGGATAAAATGGATGTAGAGTTGATAAAATGGATGTAGAGTTCATAAAAATGGATGTAGAGTGGATAAAAATGGATGTAGATTGGATAAAATGGATGTAGAGTGGATAAAAATGGATGTAGAGTGGATAAAATGGATGTAGAGTGGATAAAAATGGATGTAGAGTGGATAAAATGGATGTAGAGAGGATAACATGCATGTAGAGTGGATAAAATGGATGTAGAGTGGATAAAATGGATGTAGAGTGGATAAAAATGGATTTAGAGTGGATATAATGGATGTAGAATAGATAAAAATGGATGTAGTGTGGATAAAATGGATGTAGAGTGGATAAAAATGGATGTAGAGTGGATAAAATGGATGTAGGGTGGATAAAACGGATGTAGAGTGGATAAAAAGGATGTAGAGTGGATAAAATGGATGCAGAGTGGATAAAAATAGATGTAGTGTGGATAAAATGGATGTAGAGTGGATAACAATGGATGTAGAGTGGATAAAATGGATGTAGAGTGGATAAAAATGGATGTAGAGTGGATAAAATGGGTGTAAACTGGATAAAAATGGATGTAGAGTGGATAAAATGGATGTAGAGTGAATAAAATGGGTGTAAAGTGGATAAAAATGGATGCAGAGTGGATAAAATGGATGTAGAGTGGATAAAAATGGATGTGGAGTGGATAACAATGGATGTAGAGTGGATAAAATGGATGTAGAGTGGATAAAATGGATGTAGAGTTGATAAAACGGATGTAAAGTGGATAAAATGGATGTAGAGTTAATAAAATTGGATGTAGAGTGGATAAAATGGATGTAGAGTTGATAAAAATGGATGTAGAGTGGATAAAAATGGATGTAGAGTATATAAATTGTATGTAGAGTATATAAAATGGATGTAGAGTGGATAAAAATGGATGTAGAGTGGATAAAATGGATGTAGAGTGGATAAAAATGGATGTAGAGTTGATAAAATGGATGTAAAGTGGATAAAATGGATGTAGAGTTAATAAAATTGGATGTAGAGTGGATAAAATGGATGTAGAGTTGATAAAAATGGATGTAGAGTGGATAAAAATGGATGTAGATTGGATAAAATGGATGTAGAGTGGATAAAAATGGATGTCGAGTGGATAAAATGGATGTAGAGTGGATAAAAATGGATGTAGATTGGATAAAATGGATGTAGAGTTAATAAAAATGGATGTAGAGTGGATAAAATGGATGTATAGTTGATAAAAATGGATGTAGAGTGGATAAAATGGATGTAGAGTTGATAAAATGGATGTAGAGTTAATAAAATTGGATGTAGAGTGGATAAAATGGATGTAGAGTTGATAAAAATGGATGTAGAGTGGATAAAAATGGATGTAGAGTGGATAAAATGGATGTAGAGTGGATAAAATGGATGTAGATTGGATAAAATGGATGTAGAGTTAATAAAAATGGATGTAGAGTGGATAAAATGGATGTAGAGTTGATAAAATTGGATGTAGAGTGGATAAAAATGGATGTAGATTGGATAAAATGGATGTAGAGTTGATAAAATGAATGTACAGTTAATAAAAATGGATGTAGAGTGGATAAAATGGATGTAGAGTAGATAAAATGGATGTAGAGTGGATAAAATGGATGTAGAGTGGATAAAATGGATGTAGAGTTGATAAAAATGGATGTAGAGTGGATAAAAATGGATGTAGATTGGATAAAATGGATGTAGAGTGGATAAAAATGGATGTAGAGTATATAAATTGGATGTAGAGTATATAAAATGGATGTAGAGTGGATAAAAATGGATGTCGAGTGGATAAAATGGATGTAGAGTGGATAAAAATGGATGTAGAGTGGATAAAATGGATGTAGAGTTGATAAAAATGGATGTAGAGTGGATAAAATGGATGTAGAGTGGATAAAATGGGTGTAAACTGGATAAAAATGGATGTAGAGTGGATAAAATGGATGTAGAGTGGATAAAATGGATGTAGAGGGGATAAAAATGGATGTAGAGTGGACAAAATAGATTTAGAGTGGATAAAAATTGATGTAGAGTGGATAAAATGGATGTAGAGTGGATAAAAATGGATGTAGAGTGGATAAAATGGATGTAGAGTGGATAAAAATGGATGTAGAGTGGATAAAATGAATGTAGAGTGGATGAAATGGGCGTAGAGTGGATAAAAATGGATGTAGAGTGGATAAAAATGGATGTAGAGTGGATAAAATCGATGTAGAGTGGATAAAATGGGCGCAGAGTGGATAAAAATGTATGTAGAGTAGATAAAATGGATGTAGAGTTGATAAAAATGGATGTAGAGTGGATAAAATGGATGTAGAGTGGATAAAAATGGATGTAGAATGGATAAAATGGATGTAGAGTGGATAAAATGGACGTAGAGTGGATAAAAATAGATGTAGAGTGGATAAAATGGATGTAGAGTGGATAAAAATGGATGTAGAGTGGATAAAATGGATGTAGAGTGGATAAAAATGGATGTAGAGTTGATAAAATGGATGTAAAGTGGATAAAATGGATGTAGAGTTAATAAAATTGGATGTAGAGTGGATAAAATGGATGTAGAGTTGATAAAAATGGATGTAGAGTGGATAAAAATGGATGTAGATTGGATAAAATGGATGTAGAGTGGATAAAAATGGATGTCGAGTGGATAAAATGGATGTAGAGTGGATAAAAATGGATGTAGATTGGATAAAATGGATGTAGAGTTAATAAAAATGGATGTAGAGTGGATAAAATGGATGTATAGTTGATAAAAATGGATGTAGAGTGGATAAAATGGATGTAGAGTTGATAAAATGGATGTAGAGTTAATAAAATTGGATGTAGAGTGGATAAAATGGATGTAGAGTTGATAAAAATGGATGTAGAGTGGATAAAAATGGATGTAGAGTGGATAAAATGGATGTAGAGTGGATAAAATGGATGTAGATTGGATAAAATGGATGTAGAGTTAATAAAAATGGATGTAGAGTGGATAAAATGGATGTAGAGTTGATAAAATTGGATGTAGAGTGGATAAAAATGGATGTAGATTGGATAAAATGGATGTAGAGTTGATAAAATGAATGTACAGTTAATAAAAATGGATGTAGAGTGGATAAAATGGATGTAGAGTAGATAAAATGGATGTAGAGTGGATAAAATGGATGTAGAGTGGATAAAATGGATGTAGAGTTGATAAAAATGGATGTAGAGTGGATAAAAATGGATGTAGATTGGATAAAATGGATGTAGAGTGGATAAAAATGGATGTAGAGTATATAAATTGGATGTAGAGTATATAAAATGGATGTAGAGTGGATAAAAATGGATGTCGAGTGGATAAAATGGATGTAGAGTGGATAAAAATGGATGTAGAGTGGATAAAATGGATGTAGAGTTGATAAAAATGGATGTAGAGTGGATAAAATGGATGTAGAGTGGATAAAATGGGTGTAAACTGGATAAAAATGGATGTAGAGTGGATAAAATGGATGTAGAGTGGATAAAATGGATGTAGAGGGGATAAAAATGGATGTAGAGTGGACAAAATAGATTTAGAGTGGATAAAAATTGATGTAGAGTGGATAAAATGGATGTAGAGTGGATAAAAATGGATGTAGAGTGGATAAAATGGATGTAGAGTGGATAAAAATGGATGTAGAGTGGATAAAATGAATGTAGAGTGGATGAAATGGGCGTAGAGTGGATAAAAATGGATGTAGAGTGGATAAAAATGGATGTAGAGTGGATAAAATCGATGTAGAGTGGATAAAATGGGCGCAGAGTGGATAAAAATGTATGTAGAGTGGATAAAATGGATGTAGAGTTGATAAAAATGGATGTAGAGTGGATAAAATGGATGTAGAGTGGATAAAAATGGATGTAGAATGGATAAAATGGATGTAGAGTGGATAAAATGGACGTAGAGTGGATAAAAATAGATGTAGAGTGGATAAAATGGATGTAGAGTGGATAAAATGGATGTAGAGTGGATAAAATGGATGTAGAGTTGATAAAATGGATGTAAAGTGGATAAAATGGATGTAGAGTTAATAAAATTGGATGTAGAGTGGATAAAATGGATGTAGAGTTGATAAAAATGGATGTAGAGTGGATAAAAATGGATGTAGATTGGATAAAATGGATGTAGAGTGGATAAAAATGGATGTAGAGTATATAAATTGGATGTAGAGTATATAAAATGGATGTAGAGTGGATAAAAATGGATGTAGAGTGGATAAAATGGATGTAGAGTTGATAAAAATGGATGTAGAGTGGGTAAAATGGATGTAGATTAGATAAAATGGATGTAGAGTGGATAAAATGGATGTAGAGTTGATATAATGGATGCAGAGTGGATAAAAATAGATGTAGTGTGGATAAAATGGATGTAGAGTTGATAAAAATGGATGTAGAGTGGATAAAATGGATGTAGAGTAGATAAAATGGATGTAGAGTGGATAAAAATGTATGTCGAGTGGATAAAATGGATGTCGAGTGGATAAAATGGATGTAGAGTGGATAAAAATGGATGTAGAGTGGATAAAATGGATGTAGAGTGGATAAAAATGGATGTAGATTGGATAAAATGGATGTAGAGTGGATAAAAATGGATGTAGAGTATATAAAGTGGATGTAGAGTATATAAAATGGATGTAGAGTGGATAAAAATGGATGTCGAGTGGATAAAATGAATGTAGAGTGGATAAAAATGGATGTAGATTGGATAAAATGGATGTAGAGTTAATAAAAATGGATGTAGAGTGGATAAAATGGATGTAGAGTTGATAAAAATGGATGTAGAGTGGATACAAATGGATGTAGAGTGGATAAAATGGATGTAGAGTTGATAAAAATGGATGTGGAGTGGATAACAATGGATGTAGAGTGGATAAAATGTATGTAGAGTTGATAAAAATGGATGTAGAGTGGATACAATGGATGTAGAGTAGATAAAATGGATGTAGAGCGGATAAAATGGATGTAGAGTTGATAAAAATGGATGTAGAGTGGATATAATGGATGTAGAGAGGATAAAATGGATGTAGAGTGGTTAAAATGGATGTAGAGTTGATAAAAATGGATGTAGAGTGGATATAATGGATGTAGAGAGGATAAAATGGATGTCGAGTGGATAAAATGGATGTAGAGTGGATAAAAATGGATGTAGATTGGATAAAATGGATGTAGACTGGATAAAAATGGATGTAGAGTATATAAATTGGATGTAGAGTATATAAAATGGATGTAGAGTGGATAAAAATGGATGTCGAGTGGATAAAATGGATGTAGAGTGGATAAAAATGGATGTAGATTGGATAAAATGGATGTAGAGTTAATAAAAATGGATGTAGAGTGGATAAAAAAGGATGTAGAGTGGATAAAAATGGATGTAGATTGGATAAAATGGATGTAGACTGGATAAAAATGGATGTAGAGTATATAAATTGGATGTAGAGTATATAAAATGGATGTAGAGTGGATAAAAATGGATGTCGAGTGGATAAAATGGATGTAGAGTGGATAAAAATGGATGTAGATTGGATAAAATGGATGTAGAGTTCATAAAAATGGATGTAGAGTGGATAAAAATGGATGTAGAGTGGATAAAAATGGATTTAGAGTGGATATAATGGATGTAGAATAGATAAAAATGGATGTAGTGTGGATAAAATGGATGTAGAGTGGATAAAAATGGATGTAGAGTGGATAAAATGGATGTAGAGTGGATAAAACGGATGTAGAGTGGATAAAAAGGATGTAGAGTGGATAAAATGGATGTAGAGTGTATAAAATGGATGTAGAGTGAATAAAATGGATGTAGAGTGGATAAAATTGATGTAGAGTGTATAAAATGGATGTAGAGTGGATAAAAATGGATATAGAGTGGATAAAAATGGATGTAGATTGGATAAAATGGATGTAGAGTGGATAAAATGGATGTAGAGTTGATAAAATGGATGTAAAGTGGATAAAATGGATGTAGAGTTAATAAAATTGGATGTAGAGTGGATAAAATGGATGTAGAGTTGATAAAAATGGATGTAGAGTGGATAAAAATGGATGTAGATTGGATAAAATGGATGTAGAGTGGATAAAAATGGATGTAGAGTATATAAATTGGATGTAGAGTATATAAAATGGATGTAGAGTGGATAAAAATGGATGTAGAGTGGATAAAATGGATGTAGAGTGGATAAAATGGACAAAGAGTGGATATATTGGATGTAGAGAGGATAAAATGGATGTAGAGTGGATAAAAATGGATGTAGAGTGGATAAAATGGATGTAGAGTGCATAAAAATGGATGTAGAGTGGATAAAATGGATGTAGAGTGGATAAAATGGACAAAGAGTGGATATAATGGATGTAGAGAGGATAAAATGGATGTAGAGTGGATAAAAATGGATGTAGAGTGGATAAAAAAGGATGTAGAGTGGATGAAATGGATGTAGGGTGGATAAAACGGATGTAGAGTGGATAAAAATGGATGTAGAGTTGATAAAATGCATGTAGAGTGGATAAAAATGGATGTAGAGTGGATAAAATGGATGTAGAGTGCATAAAAATGGATGTTGAGTGGATAAAATGGATGTAGAGTGGATAAAATGGATGTAAAGTCGATAAAAATGGATGTAGAGTGGATAAAATGGATGTAGAGTGGCTAAAATGGATGTAGAGTGGATAAAAATGGATGTAGAGTGGATAAAATGGATGTAGAGTCGATAAAATGGATGTAGAGTGGATAAAAATGGATGTAGAGTGGATAAAATGGATGTAGAGTGGATAAAAATGGATGTAGAGAGGATAAAATGGATGTAGAGTGGATAAAAATGGATGTAGACTGGATAAAAATGGATGTAGAGTATATAAATTGGATGTAGAGTATATAAAATGTATGTAGAGTGGATAAAAATGGATGTCGAGTGGATAAAATGGATGTAGAGTGGATAAAAATGGATGTAGATTGGATAAAATGGATGTAGAGTTAATAAAAATGGATGTAGAGTGGATCAAATGGATGTAGATTGGATCAAATGGATGTAGAGTTAATAAAAATGGATGTAGAGTGGATAAAATGGATGTAGAGTTGATAAAATGGATGTAGAGCGGATAAAATGGATGTAGAGTTGATAAAAATGGATGTAGAGTGGATATAATGGATGTAGAGAGGATAAAATGGATGTAGAGTGGTTAAAATGGATGTAGAGTTGATAAAAATGGATGTAGAGTGGATATAATGGATGTAGAGAGGATAAAATGGATGTCGAGTGGATAAAATGGATGTAGAGTGGATAAAAATGGATGTAGAGTGGATAAAATGGATGTAGAGCGGATAAAAATGGATGTAGATTGGATAAAATGGATGTAGACTGGATAAAAATGGATGTAGAGTATATTAATTGGATGTAGAGTGGATAAAAATGGATGTCGAGTGGATAAAATGGATGTAGAGTGGATAAAAATGGATGTAGATTGGATAAAATGGATGTAGAGTTAATAAAAATGGATGTAGAGTGGATAAAATGGATGTAGATTGGATAAAATGGATGTAGAGTTAATAAAAATGGATGTAGAGTGCATAAAATGGCTGTAGAGTTGATAAAAATGGATGTGGAGTGGATAACAATGGATGTAGAGTGGATAAAATGGATGTAGAGTTCATAAAAATGGATGTAGAGTGGATACAATGGATGTAGAGTAGATAAAATGGATGTAGAGCGGATAAAATGGATGTAGAGTTGATAAAAATGGATGTAGAGTGGATATAATGGATGTAGAGAGGATAAAATGGATGTAGAGTGGTTAAAATGGATGTAGAGTGGATAAAAAAGGATGTAGAGTGGATAAAATGGATGTAGAGTGGATAAAATGGATGTAGAGCGGATAAAATGGATGTAGAGTTGATAAAAATGGATGTAGAGTGGATATAATGGATGTAGAGAGGATAAAATGGATGTAGAGTGGTTAAAATGGATGTAGAGTGGATAAAAACGGATGTAGAGTGGATAAAATGGATGTAGAGTGGATAAAATGGTTGTAAAGTGGATAAAATGGATGTAGAGTTGATAAAAATGGATGAAGAGTGGATAAAATGGACGTAGAGTGAATAAACTGGATGTAGAGTTGATAAAAATGGATGTAGAGTGGATATAATTGATGTAGAGAGGATAAAAAGGATGTAGAGTGGATAAAAATGGATATAGAGAGGATAAAATGGATGTAGAGTTGATAAAATGGATGTAGAGTTCATAAAAATGGATGTAGAGTGGATAAAAATGGATGTAGAGTGGATAAAAATGGATGTAGAGTGGATAAAATGGATGTAGAGTGGATAAAAATGGATGTAGAGTGGATAAAATGGATGTAGAGAGAATAACATGCATGTAGAGTGGATAAAATGGATGTAGAGTGGATAAAATGGATGTAGAGTGGATAAAAATGGATTTAGAGTGGATATAATGGATGTAGAATAGATAAAAATGGATGTAGTGTGGATAAAATGGATGTAGAGTGGATAAAAATGGATGTAGAGTGGATAAAATGGATGTAGAGTGGATAAAACGGATGTAGAGTGGATAAAAAGGATGTAGAGTGGATAAAATGGATGCAGAGTGGATAAAAATAGATGTAGTATGGATAAAATGGATGTAGAGTGGATAACAATGGATGTAGAGTGGATAAAATGGATGTAGAGTGGATAAAAATGGATGTAGAGTGGATAAAATGGATGTAGAGTGTATAAAATGGATGTAGAGTGAATAAAATGGATGTAGAGTGGATAAAATTGATGTAGAGTGTATAAAATGGATGTAGAGTGGATAAAAATGGATATAGAGTGGATAAAAATGGATGTAGATTGGATAAAATGGATGTAGAGTTGATAAAAATGGATGTAGAGTGGATAAAAATGGATGTAGATTGGATAAAATGGATGTAGAGTGGATAAAAATGGATGTAGAGTATATAAATTGGATGTAGAGTATATAAAATGGATGTAGAGTGGATAAAAATGGATGTAGAGTGGATAAAATGGATGTAGAGTGGATAAAATGGACAAAGAGTTGATATAATGGATGTAGAGAGGATAAAATGGATGTAGAGTGGATAAAAATGGATGTAGAGTGGATAAAATGGATGTAGAGTGCATAAAAATGGATGTAGAGTGGATAAAATGGATGTAGAGTGGATAAAATGGACAAAGAGTGGATATAATGGATGTAGAGAGGATAAAATGGATGTAGAGTGGATAAAAATGGATGTAGAGTGGATAAAAAAGGATGTAGAGTGGATGAAATGGATGTAGGGTGGATAAAACGGATGTAGAGTGGATAAAAATGGATGTAGAGTTGATAAAATGGATGTAGAGTGGATAAAAATGGATGTAGAGTGGATAAAATGGATGTAGAGTGCATAAAAATGGATGTTGAGTGGATAAAATGGATGTAGAGTGGATAAAATGGATGTAAAGTCGATAAAAATGGATGTAGAGTGGATAAAATGGATGTAGATTGGATCAAATGGATGTAGAGTTAATAAAAATGGATGTAGAGTGCATAAAATGGATGTAGAGTTGATAAAAATGGATGTGGAGTGGATAACAATGGATGTAGAGTGGATAAAATGGATGTAGAGTTGATAAAAATGGATGTAGAGTGGATACAATGGATGTAGAGTAGATAAAATGGATGTAGAGCGGATAAAATGGATGTAGAGTTGATAAAAATGGATGTAGAGTGGATATAATGGATGTAGAGAGGATAAAATGGATGTAGAGTGGTTAAAATGGATGTAGAGTGGATAAAAAAGGATGTAGAGTGGATAAAATGGATGTAGAGTGGATAAAATGGATGTAGAGCGGATAAAATGGATGTAGAGTTGATAAAAATGGATGTAGAGTGGATATAATGGATGTAGAGAGGATAAAATGGATGTAGAGTGGTTAAAATGGATGTAGAGTGGATAAAAACGGATGTAGAGTGGATAAAATGGATGTAGAGTGGATAAAATGGTTGTAGAGTGGATAAAAATGGATGTAGAGTGGATAAAATGGATGTAGAGTGGATAAAAATGGATGTAGAGTGGATAAAATGGATGTAGAGAGGATAACATGCATGTAGAGTGGATAAAATGGATGTAGAGTGGATAAAATGGATGTAGAGTGGATAAAAATGGATTTAGAGTGGATATAATGGATGTAGAATAGATAAAAATGGATGTAGTGTGGATAAAATGGATGTAGAGTGGATAAAAATGGATGTAGAGTGGATAAAATGGATGTAGGGTGGATAAAACGGATGTAGAGTGGATAAAAAGGATGTAGAGTGGATAAAATGGATGCAGAGTGGATAAAAATAGATGTAGTGTGGATAAAATGGATGTAGAGTGGATAACAATGGATGTAGAGTGGATAAAATGGATGTAGAGTGGATAAAAATGGATGTAGAGTGGATAAAATGGGTGTAAACTGGATAAAAATGGATGTAGAGTGGATAAAATGGATGTAGAGTGAATAAAATGGGTGTAAAGTGGATAAAAATGGATGCAGAGTGGATAAAATGGATGTAGAGTGGATAAAAATGGATGTAGAGCGGATAAAAATGGATGTAGAGTGGATAAAAATGGATGTAGAGTGGATAAAAATGGATGTAGAGTGGATAAAATGGATGTAGAGTGGATAAAAATGGATGTAGAGTGGATAAAATGGATGTAGAGAGGATAACATGCATGTAGAGTGGATAAAATGGATGTAGAGTGGATAAAATGGATGTAGAGTGGATAAAAATGGATTTAGAGTGGATATAATGGATGTAGAATAGATAAAAATGGATGTAGTGTGGATAAAAAGGATGTAGAGTGGATAAAATGGATGCAGAGTGGATAAAAATAGATGTAGTGTGGATAAAATGGATGTAGAGTGGATAAAAATGGATGTAGAGTGGATAAAATGGATGTAGAGAGGATAACATGCATGTAGAGTGGATAAAATGGATGTAGAGTGGATAAAATGGATGTAGAGTGGATAAAAATGGATGTAGAGTGGATAAAATGGATGTAGAGTGGATAAAACGGATGTAGAGTGGATAAAAAGGATGTAGAGTGGATAAAATGGATGCAGAGTGGATAAAAATAGATGTAGTGTGGATAAAATGGATGTAGAGTGGATAACAATGGATGTAGAGTGGATAAAATGGATGTAGAGTGGATAAAAATGGATGTAGAGTGGATAAAATGGGTGTAAACTGGATAAAAATGGATGTAGAGTGGATAAAATGGATGTAGAATGAATAAAATGGGTGTAAAGTGGATAAAAATGGATGTAGAGTGGATAAAAATGGATGTAGAGTGGATAAAATGGATGTAGAGTGGATAAAAATGGATGTAGAGCGAATAAAAATGGATGTAGAGTGGATAAAATGGGTGTAAAATGGATAAAAATGGATGTAGAGTGGATAAAATGGATGTAGAGTGGATAAAATGGATGTAGAGGGGATAAAATGGATGTAGAGTGGATAAAATGGATGTAGAGTTGATAAAAATGGATGTAGAGTGGACAAAATAGATTTAGAGTGGATAAAAATTGATGTAGAGTGGATAAAATGGATGTAGAGTGGATAAAAATGGATGTAGAGTGGATAAAATAGATTTAGAGTGGATAAAAATTGATGTAGAGTGGATAAAATGGATGTAGAGTGGATAAAAATGGATGTAGAGTGGATAAAATGGATGTAGAGTGGATAAAATGGGTGTAAAGTGGATAAAAATGGATGTAGAGTGGATAAAAATGGATGTAGAGTGGATAAAATGAATGTAGAGTGGATAAAATGGGCGTAGAGTGGATAAAAATGGATGTAGAGTGGATAAAATAGATTTAGAGTGGATAAAAATTGATGTAGAGTGGATAAAATGGATGTAGAGTGGATAAAATGGATGTAGAGGGGATAAAATGGATGTAGAGTGGATAAAATGGTTGTAGATTGTATAAAATGGATGTCGAGTGGATAAAAATGGATGTAGAGTGGATAAAATGGATGTAGAGTGGATAAAATGGATGTAGAGGGGATAAAATGGATGTAGAGTGGATAAAATGGTTGTAGATTGTATAAAATGGATGTAGCGTGGATAAAATGGTTGTAGATTGTATAAAATGGATGTCGAGTGGATAAAATGGATGTAGAGTGGATAAAATGGATGTAGAGGGGATAAAAATGGATGTAGAGTGGACAAAATAGATTTAGAGTTGATAAAAATTGATGTAGAGTGGATAAAATGGATGTAGAGTGGATAAAATGGATGTAGAGGGGATAAAATGGATGTAGAGTGGATAAAATGGTTGTAGATTGTATAAAATGGATGTCGAGTGGATAAAAATGGATGTAGAGTGGATAAAATGGATGTAGAGTGGATAAAATGGATGTAGAGGGGATAAAATGGATGTAGAGTGGATAAAATGGTTGTAGATTGTATAAAATGGATGTAGCGTGGATAAAATGGTTGTAGATTGTATAAAATGGATGTCGAGTGGATAAAAAGAATGTAGTGTGGATAAAAATGGATGTAGAGCGGATAAAAATGGATGTAGAGTGGATAAAATGGGTGTAAACTGGATAAAAATGGATGTAGAGTGGATAAAATGGATGTAGAGTGGATAAAATGGATGTAGAGGGGATAAAAATGGATGTAGAGTGGACAAAATAGATTTAGAGTGGATAAAAATTGATGTAGAGTGGATAAAATGGATGTAGAGTGGATAAAAATGGATGTAGAGTGGATAAAATGGATGTAGAGTGGATAAAAATGGATGTAGAGTGGATAAAATGAATGTAGAGTGGATGAAATGGGCGTAGAGTGGATAAAAATGGATGTAGAGTGGATAAAAATGGATGTAGAGTGGATAAAATGGATGTAGAGTGGATAAAATGGGCGCAGAGTGGATAAAAATGTATGTAGAGTGGATAAAATGGATGTAGAGTTGATAAAAATGGATGTAGAGTGGATAAAATGGATGTAGAGTGGATAAAAATGGATGTAGAATGGATAAAATGGATGTAGAGTGGATAAAATGGACGTAGAGTGGATAAAAATAGATGTAGAGTGGATAAAATGGATGTAGAGTGGATAAAAATGGATGTAGAGTGGATAAAATGGATGTAGAGTGGATAAAATGGATGTAGAGTTGATAAAATGGATGTAAAGTGGATAAAATGGATGTAGAGTTAATAAAATTGGATGTAGAGTGGATAAAATGGATGTAGAGTTGATAAAAATGGATGTAGAGTGGATAAAAATGGATGTAGATTGGATAAAATGGATGTAGAGTGGATAAAAATGGATGTAGAGTATATAAATTGGATGTAGAGTATATAAAATGGATGTAGAGTGGATAAAAATGGATGTAGAGTGGATAAAATGGATGTAGAGTTGATAAAAATGGATGTAGAGTGGGTAAAATGGATGTAGATTAGATAAAATGGATGTAGAGTTGATATAATGGATGCAGAGTGGATAAAAATAGATGTAGTGTGGATAAAATGGATGTAGAGTTGATAAAAATGGATGTAGAGTGGATAAAATGGATGTAGAGTAGATAAAATGGATGTAGAGTGGATAAAAATGGATGTCGAGTGGATAAAATGGATGTCGAGTGGATAAAATGGATGTAGAGTGGATAAAAATGGATGTAGAGTGGATAAAATGGATGTAGAGTGGATAAAAATGGATGTAGATTGGATAAAATGGATTTAGAGTGGATATAATGGATGTAGAATGGATAAAAATGGATGTAGTGTGGATAAAATGGATGTAGAGTGGATAAAAATGGATGTAGAGTGGATAAAATGGATGTAGAGTGGATAAAACGGATGTAGAGAGGATAAAAAGGATGTAGAGTGGATAAAATGGATGCAGAGTGGATAAAAATAGATGTAGTGTGGATAAAATGGATGTAGAGTGGATAACAATGGATGTAGAGTGGATAAAATGGATGTAAAGTGGATAAAAATGGATGTAGAGTGGATAACATGGATGTAGAGTGGCTAAAATGGATGTAGAGTGGATAAAAATGGATGTAGAGAGGATAAAAATGGATGTAGAGTTGATAAAATGGATGTAAAGTGGATAAAATGGATGTAGAGTTAATAAAAATGGATGTAGAGTGGAAATAATGGATGTAGAGAGGATAAAATGGATGTAGAGTGGATAAAATGGATGTAGAGTTCATAAAAATGGATGTAGAGTGGATAAAAATGGATGTAGATTGGATAAAATGGATGTAGAGTTGATAAAATGGATATAGAGTTCATAAAAATGGATGTAGAGTGGATAAAAATGGATGTATATTGGATAAAATGGATGTAGAGTGGATAAAAATGGATGTAGAGTGGATAAAATGGACAAAGAGTGGATATAATGGATGTAGAGAGGATAAAATGGATGTAGAGTGGATAAAAATGGATGTAGAGTGGATAAAAAAGGATGTAGAGTGGATGAAATGGATGAAGGGTGGATAAAACGGATGTAGAGTGGATAAAAATGGATGTAGAGTTGATAAAATGGATGTAGAGTGGATAAAAATGGATGTAGAGTGGATAAAATGGATGTAGAGTGCATAAAAATGGATGTAGAGTGGATAAAATGGATGTAGAGTAGATAAAATGGATGTAGAGTGGATAAAATGGATGTAGAGTTGATAAAATGGATGTAGAGTTAATAAAATTGGATGTAGAGTGGATAAAATGGATGTAGAGTGGATAAAATGGATGTAGAGTTGATAAAATGGATGTAAAGTGGATAAAATGGATGTAGAGTTAATAAAATTGGATGTAGAGTGGATAAAATGGATGTAGAGTTGATAAAAATGGATGTAGAGTGGATAAAAATGGATGTAGATTGGATAAAATGGATGTAGAGTGGATAAAAATGGATGTAGAGTATATAAATTGGATGTAGAGTATATAAAATGGATGTAGAGTGGATAAAAATGGATGTCGAATGGATAAAATGGATGTAGAGTGGATAAAAATGGATGTAGATTGGATAAAATGGATGTAGAGTTAATAAAAATGGATGTAGAGTGGATAAAATGGATGTAGAGTTGATAAAAATGGATGTAGAGTGGATAAAAATGGATGTAGATTGGATAAAATGGATGTAGAGTTGATAAAATGAATGTACAGTTAATAAAAATGGATGTAGAGTGGATAAAAATGGATGTAGAGTGGATAAAATGGATGTAGAGTTGATAAAATGGATGTAAAGTGGATAAAATGGATGTAGAGTTAATAAAATTGGATGTAGAGTGGATAAAATGGATGTAGAGTTAATAAAAATGGATGTAGAGTGGATAAAAATGGATGTAGATTGGATAAAATGGATGTAGAGTGGATAAAAATGGATGTAGAGTATATAAATTGGATGTAGAGTATATAAAATGGATGTAGAGTGGATAAAAATGGATGTAGAGTGGATAAAATGGATGTAGAGTTGATAAAAATGGATGTAGAGTGGGTAAAATGGATGTAGATTAGATAAAATGGATGTAGAGTGGATAAAATGGATGTAGAGTTGATATAATGGATGCAGAGTGGATAAAAATAGATGCAGTGTGGATAAAATGGATGTAGAGTTGATAAAAATGGATGTAGAGTGGATAAAATGGATGTAGAGTAGATAAAATGGATGTAGAGTGGATAAAAATGGATGTCGAGTGGATAAAATGGATGTCGAGTGGATAAAATGGATGTAGAGTGGATAAAAATGGATGTAGAGTGGATAAAATGGATGTAGAGTGGATAAAAATGGATGTAGATTGGATAAAATGGATTTAGAGTGGATATAATGGATGTAGAATGGATAAAAATGGATGTAGTGTGGATAAAATGGATGTAGAGTGGATAAAAATGGATGTAGAGTGGATAAAATGGATGTAGAGTGGATAAAACGGATGTAGAGAGGATAAAAAGGATGTAGAGTGGATAAAATGGATGCAGAGTGGATAAAAATAGATGTAGTGTGGATAAAATGGATGTAGAGTGGATAACAATGGATGTAGAGTTGATAAAATGGATGTAGTGTGGATAAAAATGGATGTAGAGTGGATAAAATGGATGTAGAGTGTATAAAATGGATGTAGAGTGAATAAAATGGATTTAGAGTGGATAAAATTGATGTAGAGTGTATAAAATGGATGTAGAGTGGATAAAAATGGATGTAGAGTGGATAAAAATGGATGTAGAATGGATAAAATGGATGTAGAGTGCATAAAAATGGATGTTGAGTGGATAAAATGGATGTAGAGTGGATAAAATGGATGTAAAGTGGATAAAAATGGATGTAGAGTGGATAACATGGATGTAGAGTGGCTAAAATGGATGTAGAGTGGATAAAAATGGATGTAGAGAGGATAAAAATGGATGTAGAGTTGATAAAATGGATGTAAAGTGGATAAAATGGATGTAGAGTTAATAAAAATGGATGTAGAGTGGAAATAATGGATGTAGAGAGGATAAAATGGATGTAGAGTGGATAAAATGGATGTAGAGTTCATAAAAATGGATGTAGAGTGGATAAAAATGGATGTAGATTGGATAAAATGGATGTAGAGTTGATAAAATGGATATAGAGTTCATAAAAATGGATGTAGAGTGGATAAAAATGGATGTATATTGGATAAAATGGATGTAGAGTGGATAAAAATGGATGTAGAGTGGATAAAATGGATGTAGAGTGGATAAAATGGATGTAGGGTGGATAAAACGGATGTAGAGTGGATAAAAATGGATGTAGAGTTGATAAAATGGATGTAGAGTGGATAAAAATGGATGTAGAGTGGATAAAAAAGGATGTAGAGTGGATGAAATGGATGTAGGGTGGATAAAACGGATGTAGAGTGGATAAAAATGGATGTAGAGTTGATAAAATGGATGTAGAGTGGATAAAAATGGATGTAGAGTGGATAAAATGGATGTAGAGTGCATAAAAATGGATGTAGAGTGGATAAAATGGATGTAGAGTAGATAAAATGGATGTAGAGTGGATAAAATGGATGTAGAGTTGATAAAATGGATGTAGAGTTAATAAAATTGGATGTAGAGTGGATAAAATGGATGTAGAGTGGATAAAATGGATGTAGAGTTGATAAAATGGATGTAAAGTGGATAAAATGGATGTAGAGTTGATAAAATTGGATGTAGAGTGGATAAAAATGGATGTAGATTGGATAAAATGGATGTAGAGTTGATAAAATGAATGTACAGTTAATAAAAATGGATGTAGAGTGGATAAAATGGATGTAGAGTAGATAAAATGGATGTAGAGTGGATAAAATGGATGTAGAGTGGATAAAATGGATGTAGAGTTGATAAAAATGGATGTAGAGTGGATAAAAATGGATGTAGATTGGATAAAATGGATGTAGAGTGGATAAAAATGGATGTAGAGTATATAAATTGGATGTAGAGTATATAAAATGGATGTAGAGTGGATAAAAATGGATGTCGAGTGGATAAAATGGATGTAGAGTGGATAAAAATGGATGTAGAGTGGATAAAATGGATGTAGAGTTGATAAAAATGGATGTAGAGTGGATAAAATGGATGTAGAGTGGATAAAATGGATGTAGATTGGATAAAAATGGATGTAGAGTGGATAAAATGGATGTAGAGTGTATAAAATGGATGTAGAGTGAATAAAATGGATGTAGAGTGGATAAAATGGATGTAGAGTGGATAAAATGGATGTAGAGTGGATAAAATGGATGTAGAGTTGATAAAAATGGATGTGGAGTGGATAACAATGGATGTAGAGTGGATAAAATGGATGTAGAGTTGATAAAAATGGATGTAGAGTGGATACAATGGATGTAGAGTAGATAAAATGGATGTAGAGCGGATAAAATGGATGTAGAGTTGATAAAAATGGATGTAGAGTGGATATAATGGATGTAGAGAGGATAAAATGGATGTAGAGTGGTTAAAATGGATGTAGAGTGGATAAAAAAGGATGTAGAGTGGATAAAATGGATGTAGAGTGGATAAAATGGATGTAGAGCGGATAAAATGGATGTAGAGTTGATAAAAATGGATGTAGAGTGGATATAATGGATGTAGAGAGGATAAAATGGATGTAGAGTGGTTAAAATGGATGTAGAGTGGATAAAAACGGATGTAGAGTGGATAAAATGGATGTAGAGTGGATAAAATGGTTGTAGAGTGGATAAAATGGATGTAGAGTTGATAAAAATGGATGAAGAGTGGATAAAATGGACGTAGAGTGAATAAACTGGATGTAGAGTTGATAAAAATGGATGTAGAGTGGATATAATTGATGTAGAGAGGATAAAAAGGATGTAGAGTGGATACAAATGGATGTAGAGAGGATAAAATGGATGTAGAGTTGATAAAATGGATGTAGAGTTCATAAAAATGGATGTAGAGTGGATAAAAATGGATGTAGATTGGATAAAATGGATGTAGAGTGGATAAAAATGGATGTAGAGTGGATAAAATGGATGTAGAGTGGATAAAAATGGATGTAGAGTGGATAAAATGGATGTAGAGAGGATAACATGCATGTAGAGTGGATAAAATGGATGTAGAGTGGATAAAATGGATGTAGAGTGGATAAAAATGGATTTAGAGTGGATATAATGGATGTAGAATAGATAAAAATGGATGTAGTGTGGATAAAATGGATGTAGAGTGGATAAAAATGGATGTAGAGTGGATAAAATGGATGTAGGGTGGATAAAACGGATGTAGAGTGGATAAAAAGGATGTAGAGTGGATAAAATGGATGCAGAGTGGATAAAAATAGATGTAGTGTGGATAAAATGGATGTAGAGTGGATAACAATGGATGTAGAGTGGATAAAATGGATGTAGAGTGGATAAAAATGGATGTAGAGTGGATAAAATGGGTGTAAACTGGATAAAAATGGATGTAGAGTGGATAAAATGGATGTAGAGTGAATAAAATGGGTGTAAAGTGGATAAAAATGGATGTAGAGTGGATAAAATGGATGTAGAGTGGATAAAAATGGATGTAGAGCGGATAAAAATGGATGTAGAGTGGATAAAAATGGATGTAGAGTGGATAAAAATGGATGTAGAGTGGATAAAATGGATGTAGAGTGGATAAAAATGGATGTAGAGTGGATAAAATGGATGTAGAGAGGATAACATGCATGTAGAGTGGATAAAATGGATGTAGAGTGGATAAAATGGATGTAGAGTGGATAAAAATGGATTTAGAGTGGATATAATGGATGTAGAATAGATAAAAATGGATGTAGTGTGGATAAAAAGGATGTAGAGTGGATAAAATGGATGCAGAGTGGATAAAAATAGATGTAGTGTGGATAAAATGGATGTAGAGTGGATAAAAATGGATGTAGAGTGGATAAAATGGATGTAGAGAGGATAACATGCATGTAGAGTGGATAAAATGGATGTAGAGTGGATAAAATGGATGTAGAGTGGATAAAAATGGATGTAGAGTGGATAAAATGGATGTAGAGTGGATAAAACGGATGTAGCGTGGATAAAAAGGATGTAGAGTGGATAAAATGGATGCAGAGTGGATAAAAATAGATGTAGTGTGGATAAAATGGATGTAGAGTGGATAACAATGGATGTAGAGTGGATAAAATGGATGTAGAGTGGATAAAAATGGATGTAGAGTGGATAAAATGGGTGTAAACTGGATAAAAATGGATGTAGAGTGGATAAAATGGATGTAGAGTGAATAAAATGGGTGTAAAGTGGATAAAAATGGATGTAGAGTGGATAAAAATGGATGTAGAGTGGATAAAATGGATGTAGAGTGGATAAAAATGGATGTAGAGCGGATAAAAATGGATGTAGAGTGGATAAAATGGGTGTAAAATGGATAAAAATGGATGTAGAGTGGATAAAATGGATGTAGAGTGGATAAAATGGATGTAGAGGGGATAAAATGGATGTAGAGTGGATAAAATGGATGTAGAGTTGATAAAAATGGATGTAGAGTGGACAAAATAGATTTAGAGTGGATAAAAATTGATGTAGAGTGGATAAAATGGATGTAGAGTGGATAAAAATGGATGTAGAGTGGATAAAATAGATTTAGAGTGGATAAAAATTGATGTAGAGTGGATAAAATGGATGTTGAGTGGATAAAAATGGATGTAGAGTGGATAAAATGGATGTAGAGTGGATAAAATGGGTGTAAAGTGGATAAAAATGGATGTAGAGTGGATAAAAATGGATGTAGAGTGGATAAAATGAATGTAGAGTGGATAAAATGGGCGTAGAGTGGATAAAAATGGATGTAGAGTGGATAAAAAGGATGTAGTGTGGATAAAAATGGATGTAGAGCGGATAAAAATGGATGTAGAGTCGATAAAATGGGTGTAAACTGGATAAAAATGGATGTAGAGTGGATAAAATGGATGTAGAGTGGATAAAATGGATGTAGAGGGGATAAAAATGGATGTAGAGTGGACAAAATAGATTTAGAGTGGATAAAAATTGATGTAGAGTGGATAAAATGGATGTAGAGTGGATAAAATGGATGTAGAGGGGATAAAATGGATGTAGAGTGGATAAAATGGTTGTAGATTGTATAAAATGGATGTCGAGTGGATAAAAATGGATGTAGAGTGGATAAAATGGATGTAGAGTAGATAAAATGGATGTAGAGGGGATAAAATGGATGTAGAGTGGATAAAATGGTTGTAGATTGTATAAAATGGATGTAGCGTGGATAAAATGGTTGTAGATTGTATAAAATGGATGTCGAGTGGATAAAAAGAATGTAGTGTGGATAAAAATGGATGTAGAGCGGATAAAAATGGATGTAGAGTGGATAAAATGGGTGTAAACTGGATAAAAATGGATGTAGAGTGGATAAAATGGATGTAGAGTGGATAAAATGGATGTAGAGGGGATAAAAATGGATGTAGAGTGGACAAAATAGATTTAGAGTGGATAAAAATTGATGTAGAGTGGATAAAATGGATGTAGAGTGGATAAAAATGGATGTAGAGTGGATAAAATGGATGTAGAGTGGATAAAAATGGATGTAGAGTGGATAAAATGAATGTAGAGTGGATAAAATGGGCGTAGAGTGGATAAAAATGGATGTAGAGTGGATAAAAATGGATGTAGAGTGGATAAAATCGATGTAGAGTGGATAAAATGGGCGCAGAGTGGATAAAAATGGATGTAGAGTGGATAAAATGGATGTAGAGTTGATAAAAATGGATGTAGAGTGGATAAAATGGATGTAGAGTGGATAAAAATGGATGTAGAATGGATAAAATGGATGTAGAGTGGATAAAATGGACGTAGAGTGGATAAAAATAGATGTAGAGTGGATAAAATGGATGTAGAGTGGATAAAAATGGATGTAGAGTGGATAAAATGGATGTAGAGTGGATAAAATGGATGTAGAGTTGATAAAATGGATGTAAAGTGGATAAAATGGATGTAGAGTTAATAAAATTGGATGTAGAGTGGATAAAATGGATGTAGAGTTGATAAAAATGGATGTAGAGTGGATAAAAATGGATGTAGATTGGATAAAATGGATGTAGAGTGGATAAAAATGGATGTAGAGTATATAAATTGGATGTAGAGTATATAAAATGGATGTAGAGTGGATAAAAATGGATGTAGAGTGGATAAAATGGATGTAGAGTTGATAAAAATGGATGTAGAGTGGGTAAAATGGATGTAGATTAGATAAAATGGATGTAGAGTGGATAAAATGGATGTAGAGTTGATATAATGGATGCAGAGTGGATAAAAATAGATGCAGTGTGGATAAAATGGATGTAGAGTTGATAAAAATGGATGTAGAGTGGATAAAATGGATGTAGAGTAGATAAAATGGATGTAGAGTGGATAAAAATGGATGTCGAGTGGATAAAATGGATGTCGAGTGGATAAAATGGATGTAGAGTGGATAAAAATGGATGTAGAGTGGATAAAATGGATGTAGAGTGGATAAAAATGGATGTAGATTGGATAAAATGGATTTAGAGTGGATATAATGGATGTAGAATGGATAAAAATGGATGTAGTGTGGATAAAATGGATGTAGAGTGGATAAAAATGGATGTAGAGTGGATAAAATGGATGTAGAGTGGATAAAACGGATGTAGAGAGGATAAAAAGGATGTAGAGTGGATAAAATGGATGCAGAGTGGATAAAAATAGATGTAGTGTGGATAAAATGGATGTAGAGTGGATAACAATGGATGTAGAGTTGATAAAATGGATGTAGTGTGGATAAAAATGGATGTAGAGTGGATAAAATGGATGTAGAGTGTATAAAATGGATGTAGAGTGAATAAAATGGATTTAGAGTGGATAAAATTGATGTAGAGTGTATAAAATGGATGTAGAGTGGATAAAAATGGATGTAGAGTGGATAAAAATGGATGTAGAATGGATAAAATGGATGTAGAGTGCATAAAAATGGATGTTGAATGGATAAAATGGATGTAGAGTGGATAAAATGGATGTAAAGTGGATAAAAATGGATGTAGAGTGGATAACATGGATGTAGAGTGGCTAAAATGGATGTAGAGTGGATAAAAATGGATGTAGAGAGGATAAAAATGGATGTAGAGTTGATAAAATGGATGTAAAGTGGATAAAATGGATGTAGAGTTAATAAAAATGGATGTAGAGTGGAAATAATGGATGTAGAGAGGATAAAATGGATGTAGAGTGGATAAAATGGATGTAGAGTTCATAAAAATGGATGTAGAGTGGATAAAAATGGATGTAGATTGGATAAAATGGATGTAGAGTTGATAAAATGGATGTAGAGTTCATAAAAATGGATGTAGAGTGGATAAAAATGGATGTATATTGGATAAAATGGATGTAGAGTGGATAAAAATGGATGTAGAGTGGATAAAATGGATGTAGAGTGGATAAAATGGATGTAGGGTGGATAAAACGGATGTAGAGTGGATAAAAATGGATGTAGAGTTGATAAAATGGATGTAGAGTGGATAAAAATGGATGTAGAGTGGATAAAAAAGGATGTAGAGTGGATGAAATGGATGTAGGGTGGATAAAACGGATGTAGAGTGGATAAAAATGGATGTAGAGTTGATAAAATGGATGTAGAGTGGATAAAAATGGATGTAGAGTGGATAAAATGGATGTAGAGTGCATAAAAATGGATGTAGAGTGGATAAAATGGATGTAGAGTAGATAAAATGGATGTAGAGTGGATAAAATGGATGTAGAGTTGATAAAATGGATGTAGAGTTAATAAAATTGGATGTAGAGTGGATAAAATGGATGTAGAGTGGATAAAATGGATGTAGAGTTGATAAAATGGATGTAAAGTGGATAAAATGGATGTAGAGTTAATAAAATTGGATGTAGAGTGGATAAAATGGATGTAGAGTTGATAAAAATGGATGTAGAGTGGATAAAAATGGATGTAGATTGGATAAAATGGATGTAGAGTGGATAAAAATGGATGTAGAGTATATAAATTGGATGTAGAGTATATAAAATGGATGTAGAGTGGATAAAATGGATGTAGAGTTGATAAAAATGGATGTAGAGTGGATAAAAATGGATGTAGATTGGATAAAATGGATGTAGAGTTGATAAAATGAATGTACAGTTAATAAAAATGGATGTAGAGTGGATAAAAATGGATGTAGAGTGGATAAAATGGATGTAGAGTTGATAAAATGGATGTAAAGTGGATAAAATGGATGTAGAGTTAATAAAATTGGATGTAGAGTGGATAAAATGGATGTAGAGTTAATAAAAATGGATGTAGAGTGGATATAATGGATGTAGAGAGGATAAAATGGATGTGGAGTGGATAACAATGGATGTAGAGTGGATAAAATGGATGTAGAGTGGATAAAATGGATGTAGAGTTGATAAAATGGATGTAAAGTGGATAAAATGGATGTAGAGTTAATAAAATTGGATGTAGAGTGGATAAAATGGATGTAGAGTTGATAAAAATGGATGTAGAGTGGATAAAAATGGATGTAGAGTATATAAATTGTATGTAGAGTATATAAAATGGATGTAGAGTGGATAAAAATGGATGTAGAGTGGATAAAATGGATGTAGAGTGGATAAAAATGGATGTAGAGTTGATAAAATGGATGTAAAGTGGATAAAATGGATGTAGAGTTAATAAAATTGGATGTAGAGTGGATAAAATGGATGTAGAGTTGATAAAAATGGATGTAGAGTGGATAAAAATGGATGTAGATTGGATAAAATGGATGTAGAGTGGATAAAAATGGATGTCGAGTGGATAAAATGGATGTAGAGTGGATAAAAATGGATGTAGATTGGATAAAATGGATGTAGAGTTAATAAAAATGGATGTAGAGTGGATAAAATGGATGTATAGTTGATAAAAATGGATGTAGAGTGGATAAAATGGATGTAGAGTTGATAAAATGGATGTAGAGTTAATAAAATTGGATGTAGAGAGGATAAAATGGATGTAGAGTTGATAAAAATGGATGTAGAGTGGATAAAAATGGATGTAGAGTGGATAAAATGGATGTAGAGTGGATAAAATGGATGTAGATTGGATAAAATGGATGTAGAGTTAATAAAAATGGATGTAGAGTGGATAAAATGGATGTAGAGTTGATAAAATTGGATGTAGAGTGGATAAAAATGGATGTAGATTGGATAAAATGGATGTAGAGTTGATAAAATGAATGTACAGTTGATAAAAATGGATGTAGAGTGGATAAAATGGATGTAGAGTAGATAAAATGGATGTAGAGTGGATAAAATGGATGTAGAGTTGATAAAAATGGATGTAGAGTGGATAAAAATGGATGTAGATTGGATAAAATGGATGTAGAATGGATAAAAATGGATGTAGAGTATATAAATTGGATGTAGAGTATATAAAATGGATGTAGAGTGGATAAAAATGGATGTCGAGTGGATAAAATGGATGTAGAGTGGATAAAAATGGATGTAGAGTGGATAAAATGGATGTAGAGTTGATAAAAATGGATGTAGAGTGGATAAAATGGATGTAGAGTGGATAAAATGGATGTAGATTGGATAAAAATGGATGTAGAGTGGATAAAATGGATGTAGAGTGTATAAAATGGATGTAGAGTGAATAAAATGGATGTAGAGTGGATAAAATGGATGTAGAGTGGATAAAATGGATGTAGAGTGGATAAAAATGGATTTAGAGTGGATATAATGGATGTAGAATAGATAAAAATGGATGTAGTGTGGATAAAATGGATGTAGAGTGGATAAAAATGGATGTAGAGTGGATAAAATGGATGTAGAGTGGATAAAACGGATGTAGAGTGGATAAAAAGGATGTAGAGTGGATAAAATGGATGCAGAGTGGATAAAAATAGATGTAGTATGGATAAAATGGATGTAGAGTGGATAACAATGGATGTAGAGTGGATAAAATGGATGTAGAGTGGATAAAAATGGATGTAGAGTGGATAAAATGGATGTAGAGTGTATAAAATGGATGTAGAGTGAATAAAATGGATGTAGAGTGGATAAAATTGATGTAGAGTGTATAAAATGGATGTAGAGTGGATAAAAATGGATATAGAGTGGATAAAAATGGATGTAGATTGGATAAAATGGATGTAGAGTGGATAAAATGGATGTAGAGTGGATAAAATGGATGTAAAGTGGATAAAATGGATGTAGAGTTAATAAAATTGGATGTAGAGTGGATAAAATGGATGTAGAGTTGATAAAAATGGATGTAGAGTGGATAAAAATGGATGTAGATTGGATAAAATGGATGTAGAGTGGATAAAAATGGATGTAGAGTATATAAATTGGATGTAGAGTATATAAAATGGATGTAGAGTGGATAAAAATGGATGTAGAGTGGATAAAATGGATGTAGAGTGGATAAAATGGACAAAGAGTTGATATAATGGATGTAGAGAGGATAAAATGGATGTAGAGTGGATAAAAATGGATGTAGAGTGGATAAAATGGATGTAGAGTGCATAAAAATGGATGTAGAGTGGATAAAATGGATGTAGAGTGGATAAAATGGACAAAGAGTGGATATAATGGATGTAGAGAGGATAAAATGGATGTAGAGTGGATAAAAATGGATGTAGAGTGGATAAAAAAGGATGTAGAGTGGATGAAATGGATGTAGGGTGGATAAAACGGATGTAGAGTGGATAAAAATGGATGTAGAGTTGATAAAATGGATGTAGAGTGGATAAAAATGGATGTAGAGTGGATAAAATGGATGTAGAGTGCATAAAAATGGATGTTGAGTGGATAAAATGGATGTAGAGTGGATAAAATGGATGTAAAGTCGATAAAAATGGATGTAGAGTGGATAAAATGGATGTAGAGTGGCTAAAATGGATGTAGAGTGGATAAAAATGGATGTAGAGTGGATAAAATGGATGTAGAGTCGATAAAATGGATGTAGAGTGGATAAAAATGGATGTAGAGTGGATAAAATGGATGTAGAGTGGATAAAAATGGATGTAGAGAGGATAAAATGGATGTAGAGTGGATAAAAATGGATGTAGAGTGGATAAAAATGGATGTAGAGTATATAAATTGGATGTAGAGTATATAAAATGTATGTAGAGTGGATAAAAATGGATGTCGAGTGGATAAAATGGATGTAGAGTGGATAAAAATGGATGTAGATTGGATAAAATGGATGTAGAGTTAATAAAAATGGATGTAGAGTGGATAAAATGGATGTAGATTGGATCAAATGGATGTAGAGAAAATAAAAATGGATGTAGAGTGCATAAAATGGATGTAGAGTTGATAAAAATGGATGTGGAGTGGATAACAATGGATGTAGAGTGGATAAAATGGATGTAGAGTTGATAAAAATGGATGTAGAGTGGATAAAATGGATGTAGAGTAGATAAAATGGATGTAGAGCGGATAAAATGGATGTAGAGTTGATAAAAATGGATGTAGAGTGGATATAATGGATGTAGAGAGGATAAAATGGATGTAGAGTGGTTAAAATGGATGTAGAGTGGATAAAAAAGGATGTAGAGTGGATAAAATGGATGTAGAGTGGATAAAATGGATGTAGAGCGGATAAAATGGATGTAGAGTTGATAAAAATGGATGTAGAGTGGATATAATGGATGTAGAGAGGATAAAATGGATGTAGAGTGGTTAAAATGGATGTAGAGTGGATAAAAACGGATGTAGAGTGGATAAAATGGATGTAGAGTGGATAAAATGGATGTAGAGTGGTTAAAATGGATGTAGAGTGGATAAAAATGGATGTAGAGTGGATAAAATGGATGTAGAGTGGATAAAATGGATGTAGAGTTGATAAAATGGATGTAAAGTGGATAAAATGGATGTAGAGTTAATAAAATTGGATGTAGAGTGGATAAAATGGATGTAGAGTTGATAAAAATGGATGTAGAGTGGATAAAATGGATGTAGAGCGGATAAAATGGATGTAGAGTTGATAAAAATGGATGTAGAGTGGATATAATGGATGTAGAGAGGATAAAATGGATGTAGAGTGGTTAAAATGGATGTAGAGTGGATAAAAAAGGATGTAGAGTGGATAAAATGGATGTAGAGTGGATAAAATGGATGTAGAGCGGATAAAATGGATGTAGAGTTGATAAAAATGGATGTAGAGTGGATATAATGGATGTAGAGAGGATAAAATGGATGTAGAGTGGTTAAAATGGATGTAGAGTGGATAAAAATGGATGTAGAGTGGATAAAATGGATGTAGAGTGGATAAAATGGATGTAGAGGGGATAAAAATGGATGTAGAGTGGACAAAATAGATTTAGAGTGGATAAAAATTGATGTAGAGTGGATAAAATGGATGTAGAGTGGATAAAATGGATGTAGAGGGGATAAAATGGATGTAGAGTGGATAAAATGGTTGTAGATTGTATAAAATGGATGTCGAGTGGATAAAAATGGATGTAGAGTGGATAAAATGGATGTAGAGTGGATAAAATGGATGTAGAGTGGATAAAATGGTTGTAGATTGTATAAAATGGATGTAGCGTGGATAAAATGGTTGTAGATTGTATAAAATGGATGTCGAGTGGATAAAAAGAATTTAGTGTGGATAAAAATGGATGTAGAGCGGATAAAAATGGATGTAGAGTGGATAAAATGGGTGTAAACTGGATAAAAATGGATGTAGAGTGGATAAAATGGATGTAGAGTGGATAAAATGGATGTAGAGGGGATAAAAATGGATGTAGAGTGGACAAAATAGATTTAGAGTGGATAAAAATTGATGTAGAGTGGATAAAATGGATGTAGAGTGGATAAAAATGGATGTAGAGTGGATAAAATGGATGTAGAGTGGATAAAAATGGATGTAGAGTGGATAAAATGAATGTAGAGTGGATAAAATGGGCGTAGAGTGGATAAAAATGGATGTAGAGTGGATAAAAATGGATGTAGAGTGGATAAAATCGATGTAGAGTGGATAAAATGGGCGCAGAGTGGATAAAAATGGATGTAGAGTGGATAAAATGGATGTAGAGTTGATAAAAATGGATGTAGAGTGGATAAAATGGATGTAGAGTGGATAAAAATGGATGTAGAGTGGATAAAATGGATGTAGAGTGGATAAAATGGACGTAGAGTGGATAAAAATAGATGTAGAGTGGATAAAATGGATGTAGAGTGGATAAAAATGGATGTAGAGTGGATAAAATGGATGTAGAGTGGATAAAATGGATGTAGAGTTGATAAAATGGATGTAAAGTGGATAAAATGGATGTAGAGTTAATAAAATTGGATGTAGAGTGGATAAAATGGATGTAGAGTTGATAAAAATGGATGTAGAGTGGATAAAAATGGATGTAGATTGGATAAAATGGATGTAGAGTGGATAAAAATGGATGTAGAGTATATAAATTGGATGTAGAGTATATAAAATGGATGTAGAGTGGATAAAAATGGATGTAGAGTGGATAAAATGGATGTAGAGTTGATAAAAATGGATGTAGAGTGGGTAAAATGGATGTAGATTAGATAAAATGGATGTAGAGTGGATAAAACGGATGTAGAGTTGATATAATGGATGCAGAGTGGATAAAAATAGATGTAGTGTGGATAAAATGGATGTAGAGTTGATAAAAATGGATGTAGAGTGGATAAAATGGATGTAGAGTGGATAAAAACGGATGTAGAGTGGATAAAATGGATGTAGAGTGGATAAAATGGATGTAGAGTGGTTAAAATGGATGTAGAGTGGATAAAAATGGATGTAGAGTGGATAAAATGGATGTAGAGTGGATAAAATGGATGTAGAGTTGATAAAATGGATGTAAAGTGGATAAAATGGATGTAGAGTTAATAAAATTGGATGTAGAGTGGATAAAATGGATGTAGAGTTGATAAAAATGGATGTAGAGTGGATAAAATGGATGTAGAGCGGATAAAATGGATGTAGAGTTGATAAAAATGGATGTAGAGTGGATATAATGGATGTAGAGAGGATAAAATGGATGTAGAGTGGTTAAAATGGATGTAGAGTGGATAAAAAAGGATGTAGAGTGGATAAAATGGATGTAGAGTGGATAAAATGGATGTAGAGCGGATAAAATGGATGTAGAGTTGATAAAAATGGATGTAGAGTGGATATAATGGATGTAGAGAGGATAAAATGGATGTAGAGTGGTTAAAATGGATGTAGAGTGGATAAAAATGGATGTAGAGTGGATAAAATGGATGTAGAGTGGATAAAATGGATGTAGAGGGGATAAAAATGGATGTAGAGTGGATAAAATGGATGTAGAGGGGATAAAAATGGATGTAGAGTGGACAAAATAGATTTAGAGTGGATAAAAATTGATGTAGAGTGGATAAAATGGATGTAGAGTGGATAAAAATGGATGTAGAGTGGATAAAATGGATGTAGAGTGGATAAAAATGGATGTAGAGTGGATAAAATGAATGTAGAGTGGATAAAATGGGCGTAGAGTGGATAAAATGGATGTAGAGGGGATAAAAATGGATGTAGAGTGGACAAAATAGATTTAGAGTGGATAAAAATTGATGTAGAGTGGATAAAATGGATGTAGAGTGGATAAAAATGGATGTAGAGTGGATAAAATGGATGTAGAGTGGATAAAAATGGATGTAGAGTGGATAAAATGAATGTAGAGTGGATAAAATGGGCGTAGAGTGGATAAAAATGGATGTAGAGTGGATAAAAATGGATGTAGAGTGGATAAAATCGATGTAGAGTGGATAAAATGGGCGCAGAGTGGATAAAAATGGATGTAGAGTGGATAAAATGGATGTAGAGTTGATAAAAATGGATGTAGAGTGGATAAAATGGATGTAGAGTGGATAAAAATGGATGTAGAATGGATAAAATGGATGTAGAGTGGATAAAATGGACGTAGAGTGGATAAAAATAGATGTAGAGTGGATAAAATGGATGTAGAGTGGATAAAAATGGATGTAGAGTGGATAAAATGGATGTAGAGTGGATAAAATGGATGTAGAGTTGATAAAATGGATGTAAAGTGGATAAAATGGATGTAGAGTTAATAAAATTGGATGTAGAGTGGATAAAATGGATGTAGAGTTGATAAAAATGGATGTAGAGTGGATAAAAATGGATGTAGATTGGATAAAATGGATGTAGAGTGGATAAAAATGGATGTAGAGTATATAAATTGGATGTAGAGTATATAAAATGGATGTAGAGTGGATAAAAATGGATGTAGAGTGGATAAAATGGATGTAGAGTTGATAAAAATGGATGTAGAGTGGGTAAAATGGATGTAGATTAGATAAAATGGATGTAGAGTGGATAAAACGGATGTAGAGTTGATATAATGGATGCAGAGTGGATAAAAATAGATGTAGTGTGGATAAAATGGATGTAGAGTTGATAAAAATGGATGTAGAGTGGATAAAATGGATGTAGAGTAGATAAAATGGATGTAGAGTGGATAAAAATGGATGTCGAGTGGATAAAATGGATGTCGAGTGGATAAAATGGATGTAGAGTGGATAAAAATGGATGTAGAGTGGATAAAATGGATGTAGAGTGGATAAAAATGGATGTAGATTGGATAAAATGGATTTAGAGTGGATATAATGGATGTAGAATGGATAAAAATGGATGTAGTGTGGATAAAATGGATGTAGAGTGGATAAAAATGGATGTAGAGTGGATAAAATGGATGTAGAGTGGATAAAACGGATGTAGAGTGGATAAAAAGGATGTAGAGTGGATAAAATGGATGCAGAGTGGATAAAAATAGATGTAGTGTGGATAAAATGGATGTAGAGTGGATAACAATGGATGTAGAGTTGATAAAATGGATGTAGTGTGGATAAAAATGGATGTAGAGTGGATAAAATGGATGTAGAGTGTATAAAATGGATGTAGAGTGAATAAAATGGATTTAGAGTGGATAAAATTGATGTAGAGTGTATAAAATGGATGTAGAGTGGATAAAAATGGATGTAGAGTGGATAAAAATGGATGTAGAATGGATAAAATGGATGTAGAGTGCATAAAAATGGATGTTGAGTGGATAAAATGGATGTAGAGTGGATAAAATGGATGTAAAGTGGATAAAAATGGATGTAGAGTGGATAACATGGATGTAGAGTGGCTAAAATGGATGTAGAGTGGATAAAAATGGATGTAGAGAGGATAAAAATGGATGTAGAGTTGATAAAATGGATGTAAAGTGGATAAAATGGATGTAGAGTTAATAAAAATGGATGTAGAGTGGAAATAATGGATGTAGAGAGGATAAAATGGATGTAGAGTGGATAAAATGGATGTAGAGTTCATAAAAATGGATGTAGAGTGGATAAAAATGGATGTAGATTGGATAAAATGGATGTAGAGTTGATAAAATGGATATAGAGTTCATAAAAATGGATGTAGAGTGGATAAAAATGGATGTATATTGGATAAAATGGATGTAGAGTGGATAAAAATGGATGTAGAGTGGATAAAATGGATGTAGAGTGGATAAAATGGACAAAGAGTGGATATAATGGATGTAGAGAGGATAAAATGGATGTAGAGTGGATAAAAATGGATGTAGAGTGGATAAAAAAGGATGTAGAGTGGATGAAATGGATGTAGGGTGGATAAAACGGATGTAGAGTGGATAAAAATGGATGTAGAGTTGATAAAATGGATGTAGAGTGGATAAAAATGGATGTAGAGTGGATAAAATGGATGTAGATTGGATAAAATGGATGTAGAGTTGATAAAATGAATGTACAGTTAATAAAAATGGATGTAGAGTGGATAAAAATGGATGTAGAGTGGATAAAATGGATGTAGAGTTGATAAAATGGATGTAAAGTGGATAAAATGGATGTAGAGTTAATAAAATTGGATGTAGAGTGGATAAAATGGATGTAGAGTTAATAAAAATGGATGTAGAGTGGATATAATGGATGTAGAGAGGATAAAATGGATGTGGAGTGGATAACAATGGATGTAGAGTGGATAAAATGGATGTAGAGTGGATAAAATGGATGTAGAGTTGATAAAATGGATGTAAAGTGGATAAAATGGATGTAGAGTTAATAAAATTGGATGTAGAGTGGATAAAATGGATGTAGAGTTGATAAAAATGGATGTAGAGTGGATAAAAATGGATGTAGAGTATATAAATTGTATGTAGAGTATATAAAATGGATGTAGAGTGGATAAAAATGGATGTCGAATGGATAAAATGGATGTAGAGTGGATAAAAATGGATGTAGATTGGATAAAATGGATGTAGAGTTAATAAAAATGGATGTAGAGTGGATAAAATGGATGTAGAGTTGATAAAAATGGATGTAGAGTGGATAAAAATGGATGTAGATTGGATAAAATGGATGTAGAGTGGATAAAAATGGATGTCGAGTGGATAAAATGGATGTAGAGTGGATAAAATGGACAAAGAGTTGATATAATGGATGTAGAGAGGATAAAATGGATGTAGAGTGGATAAAAATGGATGTAGAGTGGATAAAATGGATGTAGAGTGCATAAAAATGGATGTAGAGTGGATAAAATGGATGTAGAGTAGATAAAATGGATGTAGAGTGGATAAAATGGATGTAGAGTTGATAAAATGGATGTAGAGTTAATAAAATTGGATGTAGAGTGGATAAAATGGATGTAGAGTGGATAAAATGGATGTAGAGTTGATAAAATGGATGTAAAGTGGATAAAATGGATGTAGAGTTAATAAAATTGGATGTAGAGTGGATAAAATGGATGTAGAGTTGATAAAAATGGATGTAGAGTGGATAAAAATGGATGTAGATTGGATAAAATGGATGTAGAGTGGATAAAAATGGATGTAGAGTATATAAATTGGATGTAGAGTATATAAAATGGATGTAGAGTGGATAAAAATGGATGTCGAATGGATAAAATGGATGTAGAGTGGATAAAAATGGATGTAGATTGGATAAAATGGATGTAGAGTTAATAAAAATGGATGTAGAGTGGATAAAATGGATGTAGAGTTGATAAAAATGGATGTAGAGTGGATAAAAATGGATGTAGATTGGATAAAATGGATGTAGAGTTGATAAAATGAATGTACAGTTAATAAAAATGGATGTAGAGTGGATAAAAATGGATGTAGAGTGGATAAAATGGATGTAGAGTTGATAAAATGGATGTAAAGTGGATAAAATGGATGTAGAGTTAATAAAATTGGATGTAGAGTGGATAAAATGGATGTAGAGTTAATAAAAATGGATGTAGAGTGGATATAATGGATGTAGAGAGGATAAAATGGATGTGGAGTGGATAACAATGGATGTAGAGTGGATAAAATGGATGTAGAGTGGATAAAATGGATGTAGAGTTGATAAAATGGATGTAAAGTGGATAAAATGGATGTAGAGTTAATAAAATTGGATGTAGAGTGGATAAAATGGATGTAGAGTTGATAAAAATGGATGTAGAGTGGATAAAAATGGATGTAGAGTATATAAATTGTATGTAGAGTATATAAAATGGATGTAGAGTGGATAAAAATGGATGTAGAGTGGATAAAATGGATGTAGAGTGGATAAAAATGGATGTAGAGTTGATAAAATGGATGTAAAGTGGATAAAATGGATGTAGAGTTAATAAAATTGGATGTAGAGTGGATAAAATGGATGTAGAGTTGATAAAAATGGATGTAGAGTGGATAAAAATGGATGTAGATTGGATAAAATGGATGTAGAGTGGATAAAAATGGATGTCGAGTGGATAAAATGGATGTAGAGTGGATAAAAATGGATGTAGATTGGATAAAATGGATGTAGAGTTAATAAAAATGGATGTAGAGTGGATAAAATGGATGTATAGTTGATAAAAATGGATGTAGAGTGGATAAAATGGATGTAGAGTTGATAAAATGGATGTAGAGTTAATAAAATTGGATGTAGAGTGGATAAAATGGATGTAGAGTTGATAAAAATGGATGTAGAGTGGATAAAAATGGATGTAGAGTGGATAAAATGGATGTAGAGTGGATAAAATGGATGTAGATTGGATAAAATGGATGTAGAGTTAATAAAAATGGATGTAGAGTGGATAAAATGGATGTAGAGTTGATAAAATTGGATGTAGAGTGGATAAAAATGGATGTAGATTGGATAAAATGGATGTAGAGTTGATAAAATGAATGTACAGTTAATAAAAATGGATGTAGAGTGGATAAAATGGATGTAGAGTAGATAAAATGGATGTAGAGTGGATAAAATGGATGTAGAGTGGATAAAATGGATGTAGAGTTGATAAAAATGGATGTAGAGTGGATAAAAATGGATGTAGATTGGATAAAATGGATGTAGAGTGGATAAAAATGGATGTAGAGTATATAAATTGGATGTAGAGTATATAAAATGGATGTAGAGTGGATAAAAATGGATGTCGAGTGGATAAAATGGATGTAGAGTGGATAAAAATGGATGTAGAGTGGATAAAATGGATGTAGAGTTGATAAAAATGGATGTAGAGTGGATAAAATGGATGTAGAGTGGATAAAATGGATGTAGATTGGATAAAAATGGATGTAGAGTGGATAAAATGGATGTAGAGTGTATAAAATGGATGTAGAGTGAATAAAATGGATGTAGAGTGGATAAAATGGATGTAGAGTGGATAAAATGGATGTAGAGTGGATAAAAATGGATTTAGAGTGGATATAATGGATGTAGAATAGATAAAAATGGATGTAGTGTGGATAAAATGGATGTAGAGTGGATAAAAATGGATGTAGAGTGGATAAAATGGATGTAGAGTGGATAAAACGGATGTAGAGTGGATAAAAAGGATGTAGAGTGGATAAAATGGATGCAGAGTGGATAAAAATAGATGTAGTATGGATAAAATGGATGTAGAGTGGATAACAATGGATGTAGAGTGGATAAAATGGATGTAGAGTGGATAAAAATGGATGTAGAGTGGATAAAATGGATGTAGAGTGTATAAAATGGATGTAGAGTGAATAAAATGGATGTAGAGTGGATAAAATTGATGTAGAGTGTATAAAATGGATGTAGAGTGGATAAAAATGGATATAGAGTGGATAAAAATGGATGTAGATTGGATAAAATGGATGTAGAGTGGATAAAATGGATGTAGAGTTGATAAAATGGATGTAAAGTGGATAAAATGGATGTAGAGTTAATAAAATTGGATGTAGAGTGGATAAAATGGATGTAGAGTTGATAAAAATGGATGTAGAGTGGATAAAAATGGATGTAGATTGGATAAAATGGATGTAGAGTGGATAAAAATGGATGTAGAGTATATAAATTGGATGTAGAGTATATAAAATGGATGTAGAGTGGATAAAAATGGATGTAGAGTGGATAAAATGGATGTAGAGTGGATAAAATGGACAAAGAGTTGATATAATGGATGTAGAGAGGATAAAATGGATGTAGAGTGGATAAAAATGGATGTAGAGTGGATAAAATGGATGTAGAGTGCATAAAAATGGATGTAGAGTGGATAAAATGGATGTAGAGTGGATAAAATGGACAAAGAGTGGATATAATGGATGTAGAGAGGATAAAATGGATGTAGAGTGGATAAAAATGGATGTAGAGTGGATAAAAAAGGATGTAGAGTGGATGAAATGGATGTAGAGTTGATAAAAATGGATGTAGAGTGGATAAAAATGGATGTAGATTGGATAAAATGGATGTAGAGTGGATAAAAATGGATGTAGAGTATATAAATTGGATGTAGAGTATATAAAATGGATGTAGAGTGGATAAAAATGGATGTCGAATGGATAAAATGGATGTAGAGTGGATAAAAATGGATGTAGATTGGATAAAATGGATGTAGAGTTAATAAAAATGGATGTAGAGTGGATAAAATGGATGTAGAGTTGATAAAAATGGATGTAGAGTGGATAAAAATGGATGTAGATTGGATAAAATGGATGTAGAGTTGATAAAATGAATGTACAGTTAATAAAAATGGATGTAGAGTGGATAAAAATGGATGTAGAGTGGATAAAATGGATGTAGAGTTGATAAAATGGATGTAAAGTGGATAAAATGGATGTAGAGTTAATAAAATTGGATGTAGAGTGGATAAAATGGATGTAGAGTTAATAAAAATGGATGTAGAGTGGATATAATGGATGTAGAGAGGATAAAATGGATGTGGAGTGGATAACAATGGATGTAGAGTGGATAAAATGGATGTAGAGTGGATAAAATGGATGTAGAGTTGATAAAACGGATGTAAAGTGGATAAAATGGATGTAGAGTTAATAAAATTGGATGTAGAGTGGATAAAATGGATGTAGAGTTGATAAAAATGGATGTAGAGTGGATAAAAATGGATGTAGAGTATATAAATTGTATGTAGAGTATATAAAATGGATGTAGAGTGGATAAAAATGGATGTAGAGTGGATAAAATGGATGTAGAGTGGATAAAAATGGATGTAGAGTTGATAAAATGGATGTAAAGTGGATAAAATGGATGTAGAGTTAATAAAATTGGATGTAGAGTGGATAAAATGGATGTAGAGTTGATAAAAATGGATGTAGAGTGGATAAAAATGGATGTAGATTGGATAAAATGGATGTAGAGTGGATAAAAATGGATGTCGAGTGGATAAAATGGATGTAGAGTGGATAAAAATGGATGTAGATTGGATAAAATGGATGTAGAGTTAATAAAAATGGATGTAGAGTGGATAAAACGGATGTATAGTTGATAAAAATGGATGTAGAGTGGATAAAATGGATGTAGAGTTGATAAAATGGATGTAGAGTTAATAAAATTGGATGTAGAGTGGATAAAATGGATGTAGAGTTGATAAAAATGGATGTAGAGTGGATAAAAATGGATGTAGAGTGGATAAAATGGATGTAGAGTGGATAAAATGGATGTAGATTGGATAAAATGGATGTAGAGTTAATAAAAATGGATGTAGAGTGGATAAAATGGATGTAGAGTTGATAAAATTGGATGTAGAGTGGATAAAAATGGATGTAGATTGGATAAAATGGATGTAGAGTTGATAAAATGAATGTACAGTTAATAAAAATGGATGTAGAGTGGATAAAATGGATGTAGAGTAGATAAAATGGATGTAGAGTGGATAAAATGGATGTAGAGTGGATAAAATGGATGTAGAGTTGATAAAAATGGATGTAGAGTGGATAAAAATGGATGTAGATTGGATAAAATGGATGTAGAGTGGATAAAAATGGATGTAGAGTATATAAATTGGATGTAGAGTATATAAAATGGATGTAGAGTGGATAAAAATGGATGTCGAGTGGATAAAATGGATGTAGAGTGGATAAAAATGGATGTAGAGTGGATAAAATGGATGTAGAGTTGATAAAAATGGATGTAGAGTGGATAAAATGGATGTAGAGTGGATAAAATGGATGTAGATTGGATAAAAATGGATGTAGAGTGGATAAAATGGATGTAGAGTGTATAAAATGGATGTAGAGTGAATAAAATGGATGTAGAGTGGATAAAATGGATGTAGAGTGGATAAAATGGATGTAGAGTGCATAAAATGGATGTAGAGTTGATAAAAATGGATGTGGAGTGGATAACAATGGATGTAGAGTGGATAAAATGGATGTAGAGTTGATAAAAATGGATGTAGAGTGGATACAATGGATGTAGAGTAGATAAAATGGATGTAGAGCGGATAAAATGGATGTAGAGTTGATAAAAATGGATGTAGAGTGGATATAATGGATGTAGAGAGGATAAAATGGATGTAGAGTGGTTAAAATGGATGTAGAGTGGATAAAAAAGGATGTAGAGTGGATAAAATGGATGTAGAGTGGATAAAATGGATGTAGAGCGGATAAAATGGATGTAGAGTTGATAAAAATGGATGTAGAGTGGATATAATGGATGTAGAGAGGATAAAATGGATGTAGAGTGGTTAAAATGGATGTAGAGTGGATAAAAACGGATGTAGAGTGGATAAAATGGATGTAGAGTGGATAAAATGGATGTAGAGTGGATAAAATGGATGTAGAGTTGATAAAAATGGATGAAGAGTGGATAAAATGGACGTAGAGTGAATAAACTGGATGTAGAGTTGATAAAAATGGATGTAGAGTGGATATAATTGATGTAGAGAGGATAAAAAGGATGTAGAGTGGATACAAATGGATGTAGAGAGGATAAAATGGATGTAGAGTTGATAAAATGGATGTAGAGTTCATAAAAATGGATGTAGAGTGGATAAAAATGGATGTAGATTGGATAAAATGGATGTAGAGTGGATAAAAATGGATGTAGAGTGGATAAAATGGATGTAGAGTGGATAAAAATGGATGTAGAGTGGATAAAATGGATGTAGAGAGGATAACATGCATGTAGAGTGGATAAAATGGATGTAGAGTGGATAAAATGGATGTAGAGTGGATAAAAATGGATTTAGAGTGGATATAATGGATGTAGAATAGATAAAAATGGATGTAGTGTGGATAAAATGGATGTAGAGTGGATAAAAATGGATGTAGAGTGGATAAAATGGATGTAGGGTGGATAAAACGGATGTAGAGTGGATAAAAAGGATGTAGAGTGGATAAAATGGATGCAGAGTGGATAAAAATAGATGTAGTGTGGATAAAATGGATGTAGAGTGGATAACAATGGATGTAGAGTGGATAAAATGGATGTAGAGTGGATAAAAATGGATGTAGAGTGGATAAAATGGGTGTAAACTGGATAAAAATGGATGTAGAGTGGATAAAATGGATGTAGAGTGAATAAAATGGGTGTAAAGTGGATAAAAATGGATGTAGAGTGGATAAAATGGATGTAGAGTGGATAAAAATGGATGTAGAGCGGATAAAAATGGATGTAGAGTGGATAAAAATGGATGTAGAGTGGATAAAAATGGATGTAGAGTGGATAAAATGGATGTAGAGTGGATAAAAATGGATGTAGAGTGGATAAAATGGATGTAGAGAGGATAACATGCATGTAGAGTGGATAAAATGGATGTAGAGTGGATAAAATGGATGTAGAGTGGATAAAAATGGATTTAGAGTGGATATAATGGATGTAGAATAGATAAAAATGGATGTAGTGTGGATAAAAAGGATGTAGAGTGGATAAAATGGATGCAGAGTGGATAAAAATAGATGTAGTGTGGATAAAATGGATGTAGAGTGGATAAAAATGGATGTAGAGTGGATAAAATGGATGTAGAGAGGATAACATGCATGTAGAGTGGATAAAATGGATGTAGAGTGGATAAAAATGGATGTAGAGTGGATAAAATGGATGTAGAGTGGATAAAACGGATGTAGCGTGGATAAAAAGGATGTAGAGTGGATAAAATGGATGCAGAGTGGATAAAAATAGATGTAGTGTGGATAAAATGGATGTAGAGTGGATAACAATGGATGTAGAGTGGATAAAATGGATGTAGAGTGGATAAAAATGGATGTAGAGTGGATAAAATGGGTGTAAACTGGATAAAAATGGATGTAGAGTGGATAAAATGGATGTAGAGTGAATAAAATGGGTGTAAAGTGGATAAAAATGGATGTAGAGTGGATAAAAATGGATGTAGAGTGGATAAAATGGATGTAGAGTGGATAAAAATGGATGTAGAGCGGATAAAAATGGATGTAGAGTGGATAAAATGGGTGTAAAATGGATAAAAATGGATGTAGAGTGGATAAAATGGATGTAGAGTGGATAAAATGGATGTAGAGGGGATAAAATGGATGTAGAGTGGATAAAATGGATGTAGAGTTGATAAAAATGGATGTAGAGTGGACAAAATAGATTTAGAGTGGATAAAAATTGATGTAGAGTGGATAAAATGGATGTAGAGTGGATAAAAATGGATGTAGAGTGGATAAAATAGATTTAGAGTGGATAAAAATTGATGTAGAGTGGATAAAATGGATGTAGAGTGGATAAAAATGGATGTAGAGTGGATAAAATGGATGTAGAGTGGATAAAATGGGTGTAAAGTGGATAAAAATGGATGTAGAGTGGATAAAAATGGATGTAGAGTGGATAAAATGAATGTAGAGTGGATAAAATGGGCGTAGAGTGGATAAAAATGGATGTAGAGTGGATAAAAAGGATGTAGTGTGGATAAAAATGGATGTAGAGCGGATAAAAATGGATGTAGAGTCGATAAAATGGGTGTAAACTGGATAAAAATGGATGTAGAGTGGATAAAATGGATGTAGAGTGGATAAAATGGATGTAGAGGGGATAAAAATGGATGTAGAGTGGACAAAATAGATTTAGAGTGGATAAAAATTGATGTAGAGTGGATAAAATGGATGTAGAGTGGATAAAATGGATGTAGAGGGGATAAAATGGATGTAGAGTGGATAAAATGGTTGTAGATTGTATAAAATGGATGTAGAGTGGATAAAAATGGATGTAGAGTGGATAAAATGGATGTAGAGTAGATAAAATGGATGTAGAGGGGATAAAATGGATGTAGAGTGGATAAAATGGTTGTAGATTGTATAAAATGGATGTAGAGTGGATAAAATGGTTGTAGATTGTATAAAATGGATGTCGAGTGGATAAAAAGAATGTAGTGTGGATAAAAATGGATGTAGAGTGGATAAAAATGGATGTAGAGTGGATAAAATGGGTGTAAACTGGATAAAAATGGATGTAGAGTGGATAAAATGGATGTAGAGTGGATAAAATGGATGTAGAGGGGATAAAAATGGATGTAGAGTGGACAAAATAGATTTAGAGTGGATAAAAATTGATGTAGAGTGGATAAAATGGATGTAGAGTGGATAAAAATGGATGTAGAGTGGATAAAATGGATGTAGAGTGGATAAAAATGGATGTAGAGTGGATAAAATGAATGTAGAGTGGATAAAATGGGCGTAGAGTGGATAAAAATGGATGTAGAGTGGATAAAAATGGATGTAGAGTGGATAAAATCGATGTAGAGTGGATAAAATGGGCGCAGAGTGGATAAAAATGGATGTAGAGTGGATAAAATGGATGTAGAGTTGATAAAAATGGATGTAGAGTGGATAAAATGGATGTAGAGTGGATAAAAATGGATGTAGAATGGATAAAATGGATGTAGAGTGGATAAAATGGACGTAGAGTGGATAAAAATAGATGTAGAGTGGATAAAATGGATGTAGAGTGGATAAAAATGGATGTAGAGTGGATAAAATGGATGTAGAGTGGATAAAATGGATGTAGAGTTGATAAAATGGATGTAAAGTGGATAAAATGGATGTAGAGTTAATAAAATTGGATGTAGAGTGGATAAAATGGATGTAGAGTTGATAAAAATGGATGTAGAGTGGATAAAAATGGATGTAGATTGGATAAAATGGATGTAGAGTGGATAAAAATGGATGTAGAGTATATAAATTGGATGTAGAGTATATAAAATGGATGTAGAGTGGATAAAAATGGATGTAGAGTGGATAAAATGGATGTAGAGTTGATAAAAATGGATGTAGAGTGGGTAAAATGGATGTAGATTAGATAAAATGGATGTAGAGTGGATAAAATGGATGTAGAGTTGATATAATGGATGCAGAGTGGATAAAAATAGATGCAGTGTGGATAAAATGGATGTAGAGTTGATAAAAATGGATGTAGAGTGGATAAAATGGATGTAGAGTGGATAAAATGGATGTAGAGTGGATAAAAATGGATGTCGAGTGGATAAAATGGATGTCGAGTGGATAAAATGGATGTAGAGTGGATAAAAATGGATGTAGAGTGGATAAAATGGATGTAGAGTGGATAAAAATGGATGTAGATTGGATAAAATGGATTTAGAGTGGATATAATGGATGTAGAATGGATAAAAATGGATGTAGTGTGGATAAAATGGATGTAGAGTGGATAAAAATGGATGTAGAGTGGATAAAATGGATGTAGAGTGGATAAAACGGATGTAGAGAGGATAAAAAGGATGTAGAGTGGATAAAATGGATGCAGAGTGGATAAAAATAGATGTAGTGTGGATAAAATGGATGTAGAGTGGATAACAATGGATGTAGAGTTGATAAAATGGATGTAGTGTGGATAAAAATGGATGTAGAGTGGATAAAATGGATGTAGAGTGTATAAAATGGATGTAGAGTGAATAAAATGGATTTAGAGTGGATAAAATTGATGTAGAGTGTATAAAATGGATGTAGAGTGGATAAAAATGGATGTAGAGTGGATAAAAATGGATGTAGAATGGATAAAATGGATGTAGAGTGGATAAAAATGGATGTAGAGTGGATAAAATGGATGTAGAGTGGATAAAATGGATGTAAAGTGGATAAAAATGGATGTAGAGTGGATAACATGGATGTAGAGTGGCTAAAATGGATGTAGAGTGGATAAAAATGGATGTAGAGAGGATAAAAATGGATGTAGAGTTGATAAAATGGATGTAAAGTGGATAAAATGGATGTAGAGTTAATAAAAATGGATGTAGAGTGGAAATAATGGATGTAGAGAGGATAAAATGGATGTAGAGTGGATAAAATGGATGTAGAGTTCATAAAAATGGATGTAGAGTGGATAAAAATGGATGTAGATTGGATAAAATGGATGTAGAGTTGATAAAATGGATATAGAGTTCATAAAAATGGATGTAGAGTGGATAAAAATGGATGTATATTGGATAAAATGGATGTAGAGTGGATAAAAATGGATGTAGAGTGGATAAAATGGATGTAGAGTGGATAAAATGGATGTAGGGTGGATAAAACGGATGTAGAGTGGATAAAAATGGATGTAGAGTTGATAAAATGGATGTAGAGTGGATAAAAATGGATGTAGAGTGGATAAAAAAGGATGTAGAGTGGATGAAATGGATGTAGGGTGGATAAAACGGATGTAGAGTGGATAAAAATGGATGTAGAGTTGATAAAATGGATGTAGAGTGGATAAAAATGGATGTAGAGTGGATAAAATGGATGTAGAGTGCATAAAAATGGATGTAGAGTGGATAAAATGGATGTAGAGTAGATAAAATGGATGTAGAGTGGATAAAATGGATGTAGAGTTGATAAAATGGATGTAGAGTTAATAAAATTGGATGTAGAGTGGATAAAATGGATGTAGAGTGGATAAAATGGATGTAGAGTTGATAAAATGGATGTAAAGTGGATAAAATGGATGTAGAGTTAATAAAATTGGATGTAGAGTGGATAAAATGGATGTAGAGTTGATAAAAATGGATGTAGAGTGGATAAAAATGGATGTAGATTGGATAAAATGGATGTAGAGTGGATAAAAATGGATGTAGAGTATATAAATTGGATGTAGAGTATATAAAATGGATGTAGAGTGGATAAAATGGATGTAGAGTTGATAAAAATGGATGTAGAGTGGATAAAAATGGATGTAGATTGGATAAAATGGATGTAGAGTTGATAAAATGAATGTACAGTTAATAAAAATGGATGTAGAGTGGATAAAAATGGATGTAGAGTGGATAAAATGGATGTAGAGTTGATAAAATGGATGTAAAGTGGATAAAATGGATGTAGAGTTAATAAAATTGGATGTAGAGTAGATAAAATGGATGTAGAGTGGATAAAAATGGATGTCGAGTGGATAAAATGGATGTCGAGTGGATAAAATGGATGTAGAGTGGATAAAAATGGATGTAGAGTGGATAAAATGGATGTAGAGTGGATAAAAATGGATGTAGATTGGATAAAATGGATTTAGAGTGGATATAATGGATGTAGAATGGATAAAAATGGATGTAGTGTGGATAAAATGGATGTAGAGTGGATAAAAATGGATGTAGAGTGGATAAAATGGATGTAGAGTGGATAAAACGGATGTAGAGAGGATAAAAAGGATGTAGAGTGGATAAAATGGATGCAGAGTGGATAAAAATAGATGTAGTGTGGATAAAATGGATGTAGAGTGGATAACAATGGATGTAGAGTTGATAAAATGGATGTAGTGTGGATAAAAATGGATGTAGAGTGGATAAAATGGATGTAGAGTGTATAAAATGGATGTAGAGTGAATAAAATGGATTTAGAGTGGATAAAATTGATGTAGAGTGTATAAAATGGATGTAGAGTGGATAAAAATGGATGTAGAGTGGATAAAAATGGATGTAGAATGGATAAAATGGATGTAGAGTGCATAAAAATGGATGTTGAGTGGATAAAATGGATGTAGAGTGGATAAAATGGATGTAAAGTGGATAAAAATGGATGTAGAGTGGATAACATGGATGTAGAGTGGCTAAAATGGATGTAGAGTGGATAAAAATGGATGTAGAGAGGATAAAAATGGATGTAGAGTTGATAAAATGGATGTAAAGTGGATAAAATGGATGTAGAGTTAATAAAAATGGATGTAGAGTGGAAATAATGGATGTAGAGAGGATAAAATGGATGTAGAGTGGATAAAATGGATGTAGAGTTCATAAAAATGGATGTAGAGTGGATAAAAATGGATGTAGATTGGATAAAATGGATGTAGAGTTGATAAAATGGATGTAGAGTTCATAAAAATGGATGTAGAGTGGATAAAAATGGATGTATATTGGATAAAATGGATGTAGAGTGGATAAAAATGGATGTAGAGTGGATAAAATGGATGTAGAGTGGATAAAATGGATGTAGGGTGGATAAAACGGATGTAGAGTGGATAAAAATGGATGTAGAGTTGATAAAATGGATGTAGAGTGGATAAAAATGGATGTAGAGTGGATAAAAAAGGATGTAGAGTGGATGAAATGGATGTAGGGTGGATAAAACGGATGTAGAGTGGATAAAAATGGATGTAGAGTTGATAAAATGGATGTAGAGTGGATAAAAATGGATGTAGAGTGGATAAAATGGATGTAGAGTGCATAAAAATGGATGTAGAGTGGATAAAATGGATGTAGAGTAGATAAAATGGATGTAGAGTGGATAAAATGGATGTAGAGTTGATAAAATGGATGTAGAGTTAATAAAATTGGATGTAGAGTGGATAAAATGGATGTAGAGTGGATAAAATGGATGTAGAGTTGATAAAATGGATGTAAAGTGGATAAAATGGATGTAGAGTTAATAAAATTGGATGTAGAGTGGATAAAATGGATGTAGAGTTGATAAAAATGGATGTAGAGTGGATAAAAATGGATGTAGATTGGATAAAATGGATGTAGAGTGGATAAAAATGGATGTAGAGTATATAAATTGGATGTAGAGTATATAAAATGGATGTAGAGTGGATAAAATGGATGTAGAGTTGATAAAAATGGATGTAGAGTGGATAAAAATGGATGTAGATTGGATAAAATGGATGTAGAGTTGATAAAATGAATGTACAGTTAATAAAAATGGATGTAGAGTGGATAAAAATGGATGTAGAGTGGATAAAATGGATGTAGAGTTGATAAAATGGATGTAAAGTGGATAAAATGGATGTAGAGTTAATAAAATTGGATGTAGAGTGGATAAAATGGATGTAGAGTTAATAAAAATGGATGTAGAGTGGATATAATGGATGTAGAGAGGATAAAATGGATGTGGAGTGGATAACAATGGATGTAGAGTGGATAAAATGGATGTAGAGTGGATAAAATGGATGTAGAGTTGATAAAATGGATGTAAAGTGGATAAAATGGATGTAGAGTTAATAAAATTGGATGTAGAGTGGATAAAATGGATGTAGAGTTGATAAAAATGGATGTAGAGTGGATAAAAATGGATGTAGAGTATATAAATTGTATGTAGAGTATATAAAATGGATGTAGAGTGGATAAAAATGGATGTAGAGTGGATAAAATGGATGTAGAGTGGATAAAAATGGATGTAGAGTTGATAAAATGGATGTAAAGTGGATAAAATGGATGTAGAGTTAATAAAATTGGATGTAGAGTGGATAAAATGGATGTAGAGTTGATAAAAATGGATGTAGAGTGGATAAAAATGGATGTAGATTGGATAAAATGGATGTAGAGTGGATAAAAATGGATGTCGAGTGGATAAAATGGATGTAGAGTGGATAAAAATGGATGTAGATTGGATAAAATGGATGTAGAGTTAATAAAAATGGATGTAGAGTGGATAAAATGGATGTATAGTTGATAAAAATGGATGTAGAGTGGATAAAATGGATGTAGAGTTGATAAAATGGATGTAGAGTTAATAAAATTGGATGTAGAGTGGATAAAATGGATGTAGAGTTGATAAAAATGGATGTAGAGTGGATAAAAATGGATGTAGAGTGGATAAAATGGATGTAGAGTGGATAAAATGGATGTAGATTGGATAAAATGGATGTAGAGTTAATAAAAATGGATGTAGAGTGGATAAAATGGATGTAGAGTTGATAAAATTGGATGTAGAGTGGATAAAAATGGATGTAGATTGGATAAAATGGATGTAGAGTTGATAAAATGAATGTACAGTTGATAAAAATGGATGTAGAGTGGATAAAATGGATGTAGAGTAGATAAAATGGATGTAGAGTGGATAAAATGGATGTAGAGTTGATAAAAATGGATGTAGAGTGGATAAAAATGGATGTAGATTGGATAAAATGGATGTAGAGTGGATAAAAATGGATGTAGAGTATATAAATTGGATGTAGAGTATATAAAATGGATGTAGAGTGGATAAAAATGGATGTCGAGTGGATAAAATGGATGTAGAGTGGATAAAAATGGATGTAGAGTGGATAAAATGGATGTAGAGTTGATAAAAATGGATGTAGAGTGGATAAAATGGATGTAGAGTGGATAAAATGGATGTAGATTGGATAAAAATGGATGTAGAGTGGATAAAATGGATGTAGAGTGTATAAAATGGATGTAGAGTGAATAAAATGGATGTAGAGTGGATAAAATGGATGTAGAGTGGATAAAATGGATGTAGAGTGGATAAAAATGGATTTAGAGTGGATATAATGGATGTAGAATAGATAAAAATGGATGTAGTGTGGATAAAATGGATGTAGAGTGGATAAAAATGGATGTAGAGTGGATAAAATGGATGTAGAGTGGATAAAACGGATGTAGAGTGGATAAAAAGGATGTAGAGTGGATAAAATGGATGCAGAGTGGATAAAAATAGATGTAGTATGGATAAAATGGATGTAGAGTGGATAACAATGGATGTAGAGTGGATAAAATGGATGTAGAGTGGATAAAAATGGATGTAGAGTGGATAAAATGGATGTAGAGTGTATAAAATGGATGTAGAGTGAATAAAATGGATGTAGAGTGGATAAAATTGATGTAGAGTGTATAAAATGGATGTAGAGTGGATAAAAATGGATATAGAGTGGATAAAAATGGATGTAGATTGGATAAAATGGATGTAGAGTGGATAAAATGGATGTAGAGTTGATAAAATGGATGTAAAGTGGATAAAATGGATGTAGAGTTAATAAAATTGGATGTAGAGTGGATAAAATGGATGTAGAGTTGATAAAAATGGATGTAGAGTGGATAAAAATGGATGTAGATTGGATAAAATGGATGTAGAGTGGATAAAAATGGATGTAGAGTATATAAATTGGATGTAGAGTATATAAAATGGATGTAGAGTGGATAAAAATGGATGTAGAGTGGATAAAATGGATGTAGAGTGGATAAAATGGACAAAGAGTTGATATAATGGATGTAGAGAGGATAAAATGGATGTAGAGTGGATAAAAATGGATGTAGAGTGGATAAAATGGATGTAGAGTGCATAAAAATGGATGTAGAGTGGATAAAATGGATGTAGAGTGGATAAAATGGACAAAGAGTGGATATAATGGATGTAGAGAGGATAAAATGGATGTAGAGTGGATAAAAATGGATGTAGAGTTGATAAAATGGATGTAGAGTGGATAAAAATGGATGTAGAGTGGATAAAATGGATGTAGAGTGCATAAAAATGGATGTTGAGTGGATAAAATGGATGTAGAGTGGATAAAATGGATGTAAAGTCGATAAAAATGGATGTAGAGTGGATAAAATGGATGTAGAGTGGCTAAAATGGATGTAGAGTGGATAAAAATGGATGTAGAGTGGATAAAATGGATGTAGAGTCGATAAAATGGATGTAGAGTGGATAAAAATGGATGTAGAGTGGATAAAATGGATGTAGAGTGGATAAAAATGGATGTAGAGAGGATAAAATGGATGTAGAGTGGATAAAAATGGATGTAGACTGGATAAAAATGGATGTAGAGTATATAAATTGGATGTAGAGTATATAAAATGTATGTAGAGTGGATAAAAATGGATGTCGAGTGGATAAAATGGATGTAGAGTGGATAAAAATGGATGTAGATTGGATAAAATGGATGTAGAGTTAATAAAAATGGATGTAGAGTGGATAAAATGGATGTAGATTGGATCAAATGGATGTAGAGAAAATAAAAATGGATGTAGAGTGCATAAAATGGATGTAGAGTTGATAAAAATGGATGTGGAGTGGATAACAATGGATGTAGAGTGGATAAAATGGATGTAGAGTTGATAAAAATGGATGTAGAGTGGATACAATGGATGTAGAGTAGATAAAATGGATGTAGAGCGGATAAAATGGATGTAGAGTTGATAAAAATGGATGTAGAGTGGATATAATGGATGTAGAGAGGATAAAATGGATGTAGAGTGGTTAAAATGGATGTAGAGTGGATAAAAAAGGATGTAGAGTGGATAAAATGGATGTAGAGTGGATAAAATGGATGTAGAGCGGATAAAATGGATGTAGAGTTGATAAAAATGGATGTAGAGTGGATATAATGGATGTAGAGAGGATAAAATGGATGTAGAGTGGTTAAAATGGATGTAGAGTGGATAAAAACGGATGTAGAGTGGATAAAATGGATGTAGAGTGGATAAAATGGATGTAGAGTGGTTAAAATGGATGTAGAGTGGATAAAAATGGATGTAGAGTGGATAAAATGGATGTAGAGTGGATAAAATGGATGTAGAGTTGATAAAATGGATGTAAAGTGGATAAAATGGATGTAGAGTTAATAAAATTGGATGTAGAGTGGATAAAATGGATGTAGAGTTGATAAAAATGGATGTAGAGTGGATAAAATGGATGTAGAGCGGATAAAATGGATGTAGAGTTGATAAAAATGGATGTAGAGTGGATATAATGGATGTAGAGAGGATAAAATGGATGTAGAGTGGTTAAAATGGATGTAGAGTGGATAAAAAAGGATGTAGAGTGGATAAAATGGATGTAGAGTGGATAAAATGGATGTAGAGCGGATAAAATGGATGTAGAGTTGATAAAAATGGATGTAGAGTGGATATAATGGATGTAGAGAGGATAAAATGGATGTAGAGTGGTTAAAATGGATGTAGAGTGGATAAAAATGGATGTAGAGTGGATAAAATGGATGTAGAGTGGATAAAATGGATGTAGAGGGGATAAAAATGGATGTAGAGTGGACAAAATAGATTTAGAGTGGATAAAAATTGATGTAGAGTGGATAAAATGGATGTAGAGTGGATAAAATGGATGTAGAGGGGATAAAATGGATGTAGAGTGGATAAAATGGTTGTAGATTGTATAAAATGGATGTCGAGTGGATAAAAATGGATGTAGAGTGGATAAAATGGATGTAGAGTGGATAAAATGGATGTAGAGTGGATAAAATGGTTGTAGATTGTATAAAATGGATGTAGCGTGGATAAAATGGTTGTAGATTGTATAAAATGGATGTCGAGTGGATAAAAAGAATGTAGTGTGGATAAAAATGGATGTAGAGCGGATAAAAATGGATGTAGAGTGGATAAAATGGGTGTAAACTGGATAAAAATGGATGTAGAGTGGATAAAATGGATGTAGAGTGGATAAAATGGATGTAGAGGGGATAAAAATGGATGTAGAGTGGACAAAATAGATTTAGAGTGGATAAAAATTGATGTAGAGTGGATAAAATGGATGTAGAGTGGATAAAAATGGATGTAGAGTGGATAAAATGGATGTAGAGTGGATAAAAATGGATGTAGAGTGGATAAAATGAATGTAGAGTGGATAAAATGGGCGTAGAGTGGATAAAAATGGATGTAGAGTGGATAAAAATGGATGTAGAGTGGATAAAATCGATGTAGAGTGGATAAAATGGGCGCAGAGTGGATAAAAATGGATGTAGAGTGGATAAAATGGATGTAGAGTTGATAAAAATGGATGTAGAGTGGATAAAATGGATGTAGAGTGGATAAAAATGGATGTAGAATGGATAAAATGGATGTAGAGTGGATAAAATGGACGTAGAGTGGATAAAAATAGATGTAGAGTGGATAAAATGGATGTAGAGTGGATAAAAATGGATGTAGAGTGGATAAAATGGATGTAGAGTGGATAAAATGGATGTAGAGTTGATAAAATGGATGTAAAGTGGATAAAATGGATGTAGAGTTAATAAAATTGGATGTAGAGTGGATAAAATGGATGTAGAGTTGATAAAAATGGATGTAGAGTGGATAAAAATGGATGTAGATTGGATAAAATGGATGTAGAGTGGATAAAAATGGATGTAGAGTATATAAATTGGATGTAGAGTATATAAAATGGATGTAGAGTGGATAAAAATGGATGTAGAGTGGATAAAATGGATGTAGAGTTGATAAAAATGGATGTAGAGTGGGTAAAATGGATGTAGATTAGATAAAATGGATGTAGAGTGGATAAAACGGATGTAGAGTTGATATAATGGATGCAGAGTGGATAAAAATAGATGTAGTGTGGATAAAATGGATGTAGAGTTGATAAAAATGGATGTAGAGTGGATAAAATGGATGTAGAGTAGATAAAATGGATGTAGAGTGGATAAAAATGGATGTCGAGTGGATAAAATGGATGTCGAGTGGATAAAATGGATGTAGAGTGGATAAAAATGGATGTAGAGTGGATAAAATGGATGTAGAGTGGATAAAAATGGATGTAGATTGGATAAAATGGATTTAGAGTGGATATAATGGATGTAGAATGGATAAAAATGGATGTAGTGTGGATAAAATGGATGTAGAGTGGATAAAAATGGATGTAGAGTGGATAAAATGGATGTAGAGTGGATAAAACGGATGTAGAGTGGATAAAAAGGATGTAGAGTGGATAAAATGGATGCAGAGTGGATAAAAATAGATGTAGTGTGGATAAAATGGATGTAGAGTGGATAACAATGGATGTAGAGTTGATAAAATGGATGTAGTGTGGATAAAAATGGATGTAGAGTGGATAAAATGGATGTAGAGTGTATAAAATGGATGTAGAGTGAATAAAATGGATTTAGAGTGGATAAAATTGATGTAGAGTGTATAAAATGGATGTAGAGTGGATAAAAATGGATGTAGAGTGGATAAAAATGGATGTAGAATGGATAAAATGGATGTAGAGTGCATAAAAATGGATGTTGAGTGGATAAAATGGATGTAGAGTGGATAAAATGGATGTAAAGTGGATAAAAATGGATGTAGAGTGGATAACATGGATGTAGAGTGGCTAAAATGGATGTAGAGTGGATAAAAATGGATGTAGAGAGGATAAAAATGGATGTAGAGTTGATAAAATGGATGTAAAGTGGATAAAATGGATGTAGAGTTAATAAAAATGGATGTAGAGTGGAAATAATGGATGTAGAGAGGATAAAATGGATGTAGAGTGGATAAAATGGATGTAGAGTTCATAAAAATGGATGTAGAGTGGATAAAAATGGATGTAGATTGGATAAAATGGATGTAGAGTTGATAAAATGGATATAGAGTTCATAAAAATGGATGTAGAGTGGATAAAAATGGATGTATATTGGATAAAATGGATGTAGAGTGGATAAAAATGGATGTAGAGTGGATAAAATGGATGTAGAGTGGATAAAATGGACAAAGAGTGGATATAATGGATGTAGAGAGGATAAAATGGATGTAGAGTGGATAAAAATGGATGTAGAGTGGATAAAAAAGGATGTAGAGTGGATGAAATGGATGTAGGGTGGATAAAACGGATGTAGAGTGGATAAAAATGGATGTAGAGTTGATAAAATGGATGTAGAGTGGATAAAAATGGATGTAGAGTGGATAAAATGGATGTAGATTGGATAAAATGGATGTAGAGTTGATAAAATGAATGTACAGTTAATAAAAATGGATGTAGAGTGGATAAAAATGGATGTAGAGTGGATAAAATGGATGTAGAGTTGATAAAATGGATGTAAAGTGGATAAAATGGATGTAGAGTTAATAAAATTGGATGTAGAGTGGATAAAATGGATGTAGAGTTAATAAAAATGGATGTAGAGTGGATATAATGGATGTAGAGAGGATAAAATGGATGTGGAGTGGATAACAATGGATGTAGAGTGGATAAAATGGATGTAGAGTGGATAAAATGGATGTAGAGTTGATAAAATGGATGTAAAGTGGATAAAATGGATGTAGAGTTAATAAAATTGGATGTAGAGTGGATAAAATGGATGTAGAGTTGATAAAAATGGATGTAGAGTGGATAAAAATGGATGTAGAGTATATAAATTGTATGTAGAGTATATAAAATGGATGTAGAGTGGATAAAAATGGATGTCGAATGGATAAAATGGATGTAGAGTGGATAAAAATGGATGTAGATTGGATAAAATGGATGTAGAGTTAATAAAAATGGATGTAGAGTGGATAAAATGGATGTAGAGTTGATAAAAATGGATGTAGAGTGGATAAAAATGGATGTAGATTGGATAAAATGGATGTAGAGTGGATAAAAATGGATGTCGAGTGGATAAAATGGATGTAGAGTGGATAAAATGGACAAAGAGTTGATATAATGGATGTAGAGAGGATAAAATGGATGTAGAGTGGATAAAAATGGATGTAGAGTGGATAAAATGGATGTAGAGTGCATAAAAATGGATGTAGAGTGGATAAAATGGATGTAGAGTAGATAAAATGGATGTAGAGTGGATAAAATGGATGTAGAGTTGATAAAATGGATGTAGAGTTAATAAAATTGGATGTAGAGTGGATAAAATGGATGTAGAGTGGATAAAATGGATGTAGAGTTGATAAAATGGATGTAAAGTGGATAAAATGGATGTAGAGTTAATAAAATTGGATGTAGAGTGGATAAAATGGATGTAGAGTTGATAAAAATGGATGTAGAGTGGATAAAAATGGATGTAGATTGGATAAAATGGATGTAGAGTGGATAAAAATGGATGTAGAGTATATAAATTGGATGTAGAGTATATAAAATGGATGTAGAGTGGATAAAAATGGATGTCGAATGGATAAAATGGATGTAGAGTGGATAAAAATGGATGTAGATTGGATAAAATGGATGTAGAGTTAATAAAAATGGATGTAGAGTGGATAAAATGGATGTAGAGTTGATAAAAATGGATGTAGAGTGGATAAAAATGGATGTAGATTGGATAAAATGGATGTAGAGTTGATAAAATGAATGTACAGTTAATAAAAATGGATGTAGAGTGGATAAAAATGGATGTAGAGTGGATAAAATGGATGTAGAGTTGATAAAATGGATGTAAAGTGGATAAAATGGATGTAGAGTTAATAAAATTGGATGTAGAGTGGATAAAATGGATGTAGAGTTAATAAAAATGGATGTAGAGTGGATATAATGGATGTAGAGAGGATAAAATGGATGTGGAGTGGATAACAATGGATGTAGAGTGGATAAAATGGATGTAGAGTGGATAAAATGGATGTAGAGTTGATAAAATGGATGTAAAGTGGATAAAATGGATGTAGAGTTAATAAAATTGGATGTAGAGTGGATAAAATGGATGTAGAGTTGATAAAAATGGATGTAGAGTGGATAAAAATGGATGTAGAGTATATAAATTGTATGTAGAGTATATAAAATGGATGTAGAGTGGATAAAAATGGATGTAGAGTGGATAAAATGGATGTAGAGTGGATAAAAATGGATGTAGAGTTGATAAAATGGATGTAAAGTGGATAAAATGGATGTAGAGTTAATAAAATTGGATGTAGAGTGGATAAAATGGATGTAGAGTTGATAAAAATGGATGTAGAGTGGATAAAAATGGATGTAGATTGGATAAAATGGATGTAGAGTGGATAAAAATGGATGTCGAGTGGATAAAATGGATGTAGAGTGGATAAAAATGGATGTAGATTGGATAAAATGGATGTAGAGTTAATAAAAATGGATGTAGAGTGGATAAAATGGATGTATAGTTGATAAAAATGGATGTAGAGTGGATAAAATGGATGTAGAGTTGATAAAATGGATGTAGAGTTAATAAAATTGGATGTAGAGTGGATAAAATGGATGTAGAGTTGATAAAAATGGATGTAGAGTGGATAAAAATGGATGTAGAGTGGATAAAATGGATGTAGAGTGGATAAAATGGATGTAGATTGGATAAAATGGATGTAGAGTTAATAAAAATGGATGTAGAGCGGATAAAATGGATGTAGAGTTGATAAAATTGGATGTAGAGTGGATAAAATGGATGCAGAGTGGATAAAAATAGATGTAGTGTGGATAAAATGGATGTAGAGTGGATAAAAATGGATGTAGAGTGGATAAAATGGATGTAGAGAGGATAACATGCATGTAGAGTGGATAAAATGGATGTAGAGTGGATAAAATGGATGTAGAGTGGATAAAAATGGATGTAGAGTGGATAAAATGGATGTAGAGTGGATAAAACGGATGTAGCGTGGATAAAAAGGATGTAGAGTGGATAAAATGGATGCAGAGTGGATAAAAATAGATGTAGTGTGGATAAAATGGATGTAGAGTGGATAACAATGGATGTAGAGTGGATAAAATGGATGTAGAGTGGATAAAAATGGATGTAGAGTGGATAAAATGGGTGTAAACTGGATAAAAATGGATGTAGAGTGGATAAAATGGATGTAGAGTGAATAAAATGGGTGTAAAGTGGATAAAAATGGATGTAGAGTGGATAAAAATGGATGTAGAGTGGATAAAATGGATGTAGAGTGGATAAAAATGGATGTAGAGCGGATAAAAATGGATGTAGAGTGGATAAAATGGGTGTAAAATGGATAAAAATGGATGTAGAGTGGATAAAATGGATGTAGAGTGGATAAAATGGATGTAGAGGGGATAAAATGGATGTAGATTGGATAAAATGGATGTAGAGTTAATAAAAATGGATGTAGAGTGGATAAAATGGATGTAGAGTTGATAAAATTGGATGTAGAGTGGATAAAAATGGATGTAGATTGGATAAAATGGATGTAGAGTTGATAAAATGAATGTACAGTTAATAAAAATGGATGTAGAGTGGATAAAATGGATGTAGAGTAGATAAAATGGATGTAGAGTGGATAAAATGGATGTAGAGTGGATAAAATGGATGTAGAGTTGATAAAAATGGATGTAGAGTGGATAAAAATGGATGTAGATTGGATAAAATGGATGTAGAGTGGATAAAAATGGATGTAGAGTATATAAATTGGATGTAGAGTATATAAAATGGATGTAGAGTGGATAAAAATGGATGTCGAGTGGATAAAATGGATGTAGAGTGGATAAAAATGGATGTAGAGTGGATAAAATGGATGTAGAGTTGATAAAAATGGATGTAGAGTGGATAAAATGGATGTAGAGTGGATAAAATGGATGTAGATTGGATAAAAATGGATGTAGAGTGGATAAAATGGATGTAGAGTGTATAAAATGGATGTAGAGTGAATAAAATGGATGTAGAGTGGATAAAATGGATGTAGAGTGGATAAAATGGATGTAGAGTGGATAAAAATGGATTTAGAGTGGATATAATGGATGTAGAATAGATAAAAATGGATGTAGTGTGGATAAAATGGATGTAGAGTGGATAAAAATGGATGTAGAGTGGATAAAATGGATGTAGAGTGGATAAAACGGATGTAGAGTGGATAAAAAGGATGTAGAGTGGATAAAATGGATGCAGAGTGGATAAAAATAGATGTAGTATGGATAAAATGGATGTAGAGTGGATAACAATGGATGTAGAGTGGATAAAATGGATGTAGAGTGGATAAAAATGGATGTAGAGTGGATAAAATGGATGTAGAGTGTATAAAATGGATGTAGAGTGAATAAAATGGATGTAGAGTGGATAAAATTGATGTAGAGTGTATAAAATGGATGTAGAGTGGATAAAAATGGATATAGAGTGGATAAAAATGGATGTAGATTGGATAAAATGGATGTAGAGTGGATAAAATGGATGTAGAGTTGATAAAATGGATGTAAAGTGGATAAAATGGATGTAGAGTTAATAAAATTGGATGTAGAGTGGATAAAATGGATGTAGAGTTGATAAAAATGGATGTAGAGTGGATAAAAATGGATGTAGATTGGATAAAATGGATGTAGAGTGGATAAAAATGGATGTAGAGTATATAAATTGGATGTAGAGTATATAAAATGGATGTAGAGTGGATAAAAATGGATGTAGAGTGGATAAAATGGATGTAGAGTGGATAAAATGGACAAAGAGTTGATATAATGGATGTAGAGAGGATAAAATGGATGTAGAGTGGATAAAAATGGATGTAGAGTGGATAAAATGGATGTAGAGTGCATAAAAATGGATGTAGAGTGGATAAAATGGATGTAGAGTGGATAAAATGGACAAAGAGTGGATATAATGGATGTAGAGAGGATAAAATGGATGTAGAGTGGATAAAAATGGATGTAGAGTGGATAAAAAAGGATGTAGAGTGGATAAAATGGATGTAGAGTGGATAAAACGGATGTAGAGTGGATAAAAATGGATGTAGAGTTGATAAAATGGATGTAGAGTGGATAAAAATGGATGTAGAGTGGATAAAATGGATGTAGAGTGCATAAAAATGGATGTTGAGTGGATAAAATGGATGTAGAGTGGATAAAATGGATGTAAAGTCGATAAAAATGGATGTAGAGTGGATAAAATGGATGTAGAGTGGCTAAAATGGATGTAGAGTGGATAAAAATGGATGTAGAGTGGATAAAATGGATGTAGAGTCGATAAAATGGATGTAGAGTGGATAAAAATGGATGTAGAGTGGATAAAATGGATGTAGAGTGGATAAAAATGGATGTAGAGAGGATAAAATGGATGTAGAGTGGATAAAAATGGATGTAGACTGGATAAAAATGGATGTAGAGTATATAAATTGGATGTAGAGTATATAAAATGTATGTAGAGTGGATAAAAATGGATGTCGAGTGGATAAAATGGATGTAGAGTGGATAAAAATGGATGTAGATTGGATAAAATGGATGTAGAGTTAATAAAAATGGATGTAGAGTGGATAAAATGGATGTAGATTGGATCAAATGGATGTAGAGTTAATAAAAATGGATGTAGAGTGCATAAAATGGATGTAGAGTTGATAAAAATGGATGTGGAGTGGATAACAATGGATGTAGAGTGGATAAAATGGATGTAGAGTTGATAAAAATGGATGTAGAGTGGATACAATGGATGTAGAGTAGATAAAATGGATGTAGAGCGGATAAAATGGATGTAGAGTTGATAAAAATGGATGTAGAGTGGATATAATGGATGTAGAGAGGATAAAATGGATGTAGAGTGGTTAAAATGGATGTAGAGTGGATAAAAAAGGATGTAGAGTGGATAAAATGGATGTAGAGTGGATAAAATGGATGTAGAGCGGATAAAATGGATGTAGAGTTGATAAAAATGGATGTAGAGTGGATATAATGGATGTAGAGAGGATAAAATGGATGTAGAGTGGTTAAAATGGATGTAGAGTGGATAAAAATGGATGTAGAGTGGATAAAATGGATGTAGAGTGGATAAAAATGGATGTAGAGTTGATAAAATGGATGTAAAGTGGATAAAATGGATGTAGAGTTAATAAAATTGGATGTAGAGTGGATAAAATGGATGTAGAGTTGATAAAAATGGATGTAGAGTGGATAAAAATGGATGTAGATTGGATAAAATGGATGTAGAGTGGATAAAAATGGATGTCGAGTGGATAAAATGGATGTAGAGTGGATAAAAATGGATGTAGATTGGATAAAATGGATGTAGAGTTAATAAAAATGGATGTAGAGTGGATAAAATGGATGTATAGTTGATAAAAATGGATGTAGAGTGGATAAAATGGATGTAGAGTTGATAAAATGGATGTAGAGTTAATAAAATTGGATGTAGAGTGGATAAAATGGATGTAGAGTTGATAAAAATGGATGTAGAGTGGATAAAAATGGATGTAGAGTGGATAAAATGGATGTAGAGTGGATAAAATGGATGTAGATTGGATAAAATGGATGTAGAGTTAATAAAAATGGATGTAGAGTGGATAAAATGGATGTAGAGTTGATAAAATTGGATGTAGAGTGGATAAAAATGGATGTAGATTGGATAAAATGGATGTAGAGTTGATAAAATGAATGTACAGTTAATAAAAATGGATGTAGAGTGGATAAAATGGATGTAGAGTAGATAAAATGGATGTAGAGTGGATAAAATGGATGTAGAGTGGATAAAATGGATGTAGAGTTGATAAAAATGGATGTAGAGTGGATAAAAATGGATGTAGATTGGATAAAATGGATGTAGAGTGGATAAAAATGGATGTAGAGTATATAAATTGGATGTAGAGTATATAAAATGGATGTAGAGTGGATAAAAATGGATGTCGAGTGGATAAAATGGATGTAGAGTGGATAAAAATGGATGTAGAGTGGATAAAATGGATGTAGAGTTGATAAAAATGGATGTAGAGTGGATAAAATGGATGTAGAGTGGATAAAATGGATGTAGATTGGATAAAAATGGATGTAGAGTGGATAAAATGGATGTAGAGTGTATAAAATGGATGTAGAGTGAATAAAATGGATGTAGAGTGGATAAAATGGATGTAGAGTGGATAAAATGGATGTAGAGTGGATAAAAATGGATTTAGAGTGGATATAATGGATGTAGAATAGATAAAAATGGATGTAGTGTGGATAAAATGGATGTAGAGTGGATAAAAATGGATGTAGAGTGGATAAAATGGATGTAGAGTGGATAAAACGGATGTAGAGTGGATAAAAAGGATGTAGAGTGGATAAAATGGATGCAGAGTGGATAAAAATAGATGTAGTATGGATAAAATGGATGTAGAGTGGATAACAATGGATGTAGAGTGGATAAAATGGATGTAGAGTGGATAAAAATGGATGTAGAGTGGATAAAATGGATGTAGAGTGTATAAAATGGATGTAGAGTGAATAAAATGGATGTAGAGTGGATAAAATTGATGTAGAGTGTATAAAATGGATGTAGAGTGGATAAAAATGGATATAGAGTGGATAAAAATGGATGTAGATTGGATAAAATGGATGTAGAGTGGATAAAATGGATGTAGAGTTGATAAAATGGATGTAAAGTGGATAAAATGGATGTAGAGTTAATAAAATTGGATGTAGAGTGGATAAAATGGATGTAGAGTTGATAAAAATGGATGTAGAGTGGATAAAAATGGATGTAGATTGGATAAAATGGATGTAGAGTGGATAAAAATGGATGTAGAGTATATAAATTGGATGTAGAGTATATAAAATGGATGTAGAGTGGATAAAAATGGATGTAGAGTGGATAAAATGGATGTAGAGTGGATAAAATGGACAAAGAGTTGATATAATGGATGTAGAGAGGATAAAATGGATGTAGAGTGGATAAAAATGGATGTAGAGTGGATAAAATGGATGTAGAGTGCATAAAAATGGATGTAGAGTGGATAAAATGGATGTAGAGTGGATAAAATGGACAAAGAGTGGATATAATGGATGTAGAGAGGATAAAATGGATGTAGAGTGGATAAAAATGGATGTAGAGTGGATAAAAAAGGATGTAGAGTGGATGAAATGGATGTAGGGTGGATAAAACGGATGTAGAGTGGATAAAAATGGATGTAGAGTTGATAAAATGGATGTAGAGTGGATAAAAATGGATGTAGAGTGGATAAAATGGATGTAGAGTGCATAAAAATGGATGTTGAGTGGATAAAATGGATGTAGAGTGGATAAAATGGATGTAAAGTCGATAAAAATGGATGTAGAGTGGATAAAATGGATGTAGAGTGGCTAAAATGGATGTAGAGTGGATAAAAATGGATGTAGAGTGGATAAAATGGATGTAGAGTCGATAAAATGGATGTAGAGTGGATAAAAATGGATGTAGAGTGGATAAAATGGATGTAGAGTTAATAAAAATGGATGTAGAGTGGATAAAATGGATGTAGAGTGCATAAAAATGGATGTAGAGTGGATAAAATGGATGTAGAGTGGATAAAATGGACAAAGAGTGGATATAATGGATGTAGAGAGGATAAAATGGATGTAGAGTGGATAAAAATGGATGTAGAGTGGATAAAAAAGGATGTAGAGTGGATGAAATGGATGTAGGGTGGATAAAACGGATGTAGAGTGGATAAAAATGGATGTAGAGTTGATAAAATGGATGTAGAGTGGATAAAAATGGATGTAGAGTGGATAAAATGGATGTAGAGTGCATAAAAATGGATGTTGAGTGGATAAAAATGGATGTAGAGAGGATAAAATGGATGTAGAGTGGATAAAAATGGATGTAGACTGGATAAAAATGGATGTAGAGTATATAAATTGGATGTAGAGTATATAAAATGTATGTAGAGTGGATAAAAATGGATGTCGAGTGGATAAAATGGATGTAGAGTGGATAAAAATGGATGTAGATTGGATAAAATGGATGTAGAGTTAATAAAAATGGATGTAGAGTGGATAAAATGGATGTAGATTGGATCAAATGGATGTAGAGTTAATAAAAATGGATGTAGAGTGCATAAAATGGATGTAGAGTTGATAAAAATGGATGTGGAGTGGATAACAATGGATGTAGAGTGGATAAAATGGATGTAGAGTTGATAAAAATGGATGTAGAGTGGATACAATGGATGTAGAGTAGATAAAATGGATGTAGAGCGGATAAAATGGATGTAGAGTTGATAAAAATGGATGTAGAGTGGATATAATGGATGTAGAGAGGATAAAATGGATGTAGAGTGGTTAAAATGGATGTAGAGTGGATAAAAAAGGATGTAGAGTGGATAAAATGGATGTAGAGTGGATAAAATGGATGTAGAGCGGATAAAATGGATGTAGAGTTGATAAAAATGGATGTAGAGTGGATATAATGGATGTAGAGAGGATAAAATGGATGTAGAGTGGTTAAAATGGATGTAGAGTGGATAAAAACGGATGTAGAGTTGATAAAATGGATGTAGAGTGGATAAAATGGTTGTAGAGTGGATAAAATGGATGTAGAGTTGATAAAAATGGATGAAGAGTGGATAAAATGGACGTAGAGTGAATAAACTGGATGTAGAGTTGATAAAAATGGATGTAGAGTGGATATAATTGATGTAGAGAGGATAAAAAGGATGTAGAGTGGATACAAATGGATGTAGAGAGGATAAAATGGATGTAGAGTTGATAAAATGGATGTAGAGTTCATAAAAATGGATGTAGAGTGGATAAAAATGGATGTAGATTGGATAAAATGGATGTAGAGTGGATAAAAATGGATGTAGAGTGGATAACATGCATGTAGAGTGGATAAAATGGTGGTAGAGTGGATAAAATGGATGTAGAGTGGATAAAAATGGATTTAGAGTGGATATAATGGATGTAGAATAGATAAAAATGGATGTAGTGTGGATAAAATGGATGTAGAGTGGATAAAAATGGATGTAGAGTGGATAAAATGGATGTAGGGTGGATAAAATGGATGTAGAGTTGATAAAATGGATGTAAAGTGGATAAAATGGATGTAGAGTTAATAAAATTGGATGTAGAGTGGATAAAATGGATGTAGAGTTGATAAAAATGGATGTAGAGTGGATAAAAATGGATGTAGATTGGATAAAATGGATGTAGAGTGGATAAAATGGATGTAGAGTTCACAAAAATGGATGTAGAGTGGATAAAAATGGATGTAGATTGGATAAAATGGATGTAGAGTTGATAAAATGGATATAGAGTTCATAAAAATGGATGTAGAGTGGATAAAAATGGATGTATATTGGATAAAATGGATGTAGAGTGGATAAAAATGGATGTAGAGTGGATAAAATGGATGTAGAGTGGATAAAATGGACAAAGAGTGGATATAATGGATGTAGAGAGGATAAAATGGATGTAGAGTGGATAAAAATGGATGTAGAGTGGATAAAAAAGGATGTAGAGTAGATGAAATGGATGTAGGGTGGATAAAACGGATGTAGAGTGGATAAAAATGGATGTAGAGTTGATAAAATGGATGTAGAGTGGATAAAAATGGATGTAGAGTGGATAAAATGGATGTAGAGTGCATAAAAATGGATGTAGAGTGGATAAAATGGATGTAGAGTGGATAAAATGGACAAAGAGTGGATATAATGGATGTAGAGAGGATAAAATGGATGTAGAGTGGATAAAATTGATGTAGAGTGTATAAAATGGATGTAGAGTGGATAAAAATGGATATAGAGTGGATAAAAATGGATGTAGATTGGATAAAATGGATGTAGAGTGGATAAAATGGATGTAGAGTTGATAAAATGGATGTAAAGTGGATAAAATGGATGTAGAGTTAATAAAATTGGATGTAGAGTGGATAAAATGGATGTAGAGTTGATAAAAATGGATGTAGAGTGGATAAAAATGGATGTAGATTTGATAAAATGGATGTAGAGTGGATAAAAATGGATGTAGAGTATATAAATTGGATGTAGAGTATATAAAATGGATGTAGAGTGGATAAAAATGGATGTAGAGTGGATAAAATGGATGTAGAGTGGATAAAATGGACAAAGAGTTGATATAATGGATGTAGAGAGGATAAAATGGATGTAGAGTGGATAAAAATGGATGTAGAGTGGATAAAATGGATGTAGAGTGCATAAAAATGGATGTAGAGTGGATAAAATGGATGTAGAGTGGATCAAATGGACAAAGAGTGGATATAATGGATGTAGAGAGGATAAAATGGATGTAGAGTGGATAAAAATGGATGTAGAGTGGATAAAAAAGGATGTAGAGTGGATGAAATGGATGTAGGGTGGATAAAACGGATGTAGAGTGGATAAAAATGGATGTAGAGTTGATAAAATGGATGTAGAGTGGATAAAAATGGATGTAGAGTGGATAAAATGGATGTAGAGTGCATAAAAATGGATGTTGAGTGGATAAAATGGATGTAGAGTGGATAAAATGGATGTAAAGTCGATAAAAATGGATGTAGAGTGGATAAAATGGATGTAGAGTGGCTAAAATGGATGTAGAGTGGATAAAAATGGATGTAGAGTGGATAAAATGGATGTAGAGTCGATAAAATGGATGTAGAGTGGATAAAAATGGATGTAGAGTGGATAAAATGGATGTAGAGTGGATAAAAATGGATGTAGAGAGGATAAAATGGATGTAGAGTGGATAAAAATGGATGTAGACTGGATAAAAATGGATGTAGAGTATATAAATTGGATGTAGAGTATATAAAATGTATGTAGAGTGGATAAAAATGGATGTCGAGTGGATAAAATGGATGTAGAGTGGATAAAAATGGATGTAGATTGGATAAAATGGATGTAGAGTTAATAAAAATGGATGTAGAGTGGATAAAATGGATGTAGATTGGATCAAATGGATGTAGAGTTAATAAAAATGGATGTAGAGTGCATAAAATGGATGTAGAGTTGATAAAAATGGATGTGGAGTGGATAACAATGGATGTAGAGTGGATAAAATGGATGTAGAGTTGATAAAAATGGATGTAGAGTGGATACAATGGATGTAGAGTAGATAAAATGGATGTAGAGCGGATAAAATGGATGTAGAGTTGATAAAAATGGATGTAGAGTGGATATAATGGATGTAGAGAGGATAAAATGGATGTAGAGTGGTTAAAATGGATGTAGAGTGGATAAAAAAGGATGTAGAGTGGATAAAATGGATGTAGAGTGGATAAAATGGATGTAGAGCGGATAAAATGGATGTAGAGTTGATAAAAATGGATGTAGAGTGGATATAATGGATGTAGAGAGGATAAAATGGATGTAGAGTGGTTAAAATGGATGTAGAGTGGATAAAAACGGATGTAGAGTGGATAAAATGGATGTAGAGTGGATAAAATGGTTGTAGAGTGGATAAAATGGATGTAGAGTTGATAAAAATGGATGAAGAGTGGATAAAATGGACGTAGAGTGAATAAACTGGATGTAGAGTTGATAAAAATGGATGTAGAGTGGATATAATTGATGTAGAGAGGATAAAAAGGATGTAGAGTGGATACAAATGGATGTAGAGAGGATAAAATGGATGTAGAGTTGATAAAATGGATGTAGAGTTCATAAAAATGGATGTAGAGTGGATAAAAATGGATGTAGATTGGATAAAATGGATGTAGAGTGGATAAAAATGGATGTAGAGTGGATAAAATGGATGTAGAGTGGATAAAAATGGATGTAGAGTGGATAAAATGGATGTAGAGAGGATAACATGCATGTAGAGTGGATAAAATGGATGTAGAGTGGATAAAATGGATGTAGAGTGGATAAAAATGGATTTAGAGTGGATATAATGGATGTAGAATAGATAAAAATGGATGTAGTGTGGATAAAATGGATGTAGAGTGGATAAAAATGGATGTAGAGTGGATAAAATGGATGTAGAGTGGATAAAACGGATGTAGAGTGGATAAAAAGGATGTAGAGTGGATAAAATGGATGCAGAGTGGATAAAAATAGATGTAGTGTGGATAAAATGGATGTAGAGTGGATAACAATGGATGTAGAGTGGATAAAATGGATGTAGAGTGGATAAAAATGGATGTAGAGTGGATAAAATGGGTGTAAACTGGATAAAAATGGATGTAGAGTGGATAAAATGGATGTAGAGTGAATAAAATGGGTGTAGAGTGGATATAATTGATGTAGAGAGGATAAAAAGGATGTAGAGTGGATACAAATGGATGTAGAGAGGATAAAATGGATGTAGAGTTGATAAAATGGATGTAGAGTTCATAAAAATGGATGTAGAGTGGATAAAAATGGATGTAGATTGGATAAAATGGATGTAGAGTGGATAAAAATGGATGTAGAGTGGATAAAATGGATGTAGAGTGGATAAAAATGGATGTAGAGTGGATAAAATGGACAAAGAGTGGATATAATGGATGTAGAGAGGATAAAATGGATGTAGAGTGGATAAAAATGGATGTAGAGTGGATAAAAAAGGATGTAGAGTGGATGAAATGGATGTAGGGTGGATAAAACGGATGTAGAGTGGATAAAAATGGATGTAGAGTTGATAAAATGGATGTAGAGTGGATAAAAATGGATGTAGAGTGGATAAAATGGATGTAGAGTGCATAAAAATGGATGTTGAGTGGATAAAATGGATGTAGAGTGGATAAAATGGATGTAAAGTCGATAAAAATGGATGTAGAGTGGATAAAATGGATGTAGAGTGGCTAAAATGGATGTAGAGTGGATAAAAATGGATGTAGAGTGGATAAAATGGATGTAGAGTCGATAAAATGGATGTAGAGTGGATAAAAATGGATGTAGAGTGGATAAAATGGATGTAGAGTGGATAAAAATGGATGTAGAGAGGATAAAATGGATGTAGAGTGGATAAAAATGGATGTAGACTGGATAAAAATGGATGTAGAGTATATAAATTGGATGTAGAGTATATAAAATGTATGTAGAGTGGATAAAAATGGATGTCGAGTGGATAAAATGGATGTAGAGTGGATCAAAATGGATGTAGATTGGATAAAATGGATGTAGAGTTAATAAAAATGGATGTAGAGTGGATAAAATGGATGTAGATTGGATCAAATGGATGTAGAGTTAATAAAAATGGATGTAGAGTGCATAAAATGGATGTAGAGTTGATAAAAATGGATGTGGAGTGGATAACAATGGATGTAGAGTGGATAAAATGGATGTAGAGTTGATAAAAATGGATGTAGAGTGGATACAATGGATGTAGAGTAGATAAAATGGATGTAGAGCGGATAAAATGGATGTAGAGTTGATAAAAATGGATGTAGAGTGGATATAATGGATGTAGAGAGGATAAAATGGATGTAGAGTGGTTAAAATGGATGTAGAGTGGATAAAAAAGGATGTAGAGTGGATAAAATGGATGTAGAGTGGATAAAATGGATGTAGAGCGGATAAAATGGATGTAGAGTTGATAAAAATGGATGTAGAGTGGATATAATGGATGTAGAGAGGATAAAATGGATGTAGAGTGGTTAAAATGGATGTAGAGTGGATAAAAACGGATGTAGAGTGGATAAAATGGATGTAGAGTGGATAAAATGGTTGTAGAGTGGATAAAATGGATGTAGAGTTGATAAAAATGGATGAAGAGTGGATAAAATGGACGTAGAGTGAATAAACTGGATGTAGAGTTGATAAAAATGGATGTAGAGTGGATATAATTGATGTAGAGAGGATAAAAAGGATGTAGAGTGGATACAAATGGATGTAGAGAGGATAAAATGGATGTAGAGTTGATAAAATGGATGTAGAGTTCATAAAAATGGATGTAGAGTGGATAAAAATGGATGTAGATTGGATAAAATGGATGTAGAGTGGATAAAAATGGATGTAGAGTGGATAAAATGGATGTAGAGTGGATAAAAATGGATGTAGAGTGGATAAAATGGATGTAGAGAGGATAACATGCATGTAGAGTGGATAAAATGGATGTAGAGTGGATAAAATGGATGTAGAGTGGATAAAAATGGATTTAGAGTGGATATAATGGATGTAGAATGGATAAAAATGGATGTAGTGTGGATAAAATGGATGTAGAGTGGATAAAAATGGATGTAGAGTGGATAAAATGGATGTAGAGTGGATAAAACGGATGTAGAGTGGATAAAAAGGATGTAGAGTGGATAAAATGGATGCAGAGTGGATAAAAATAGATGTAGTGTGGATAAAATGGATGTAGAGTGGATAACAATGGATGTAGAGTGGATAAAATGGATGTAGAGTGGATAAAAATGGATGTAGAGTGGATAAAATGGGTGTAAACTGGATAAAAATGGATGTAGAGTGGATAAAATGGATGTAGAGTGAATAAAATGGGTGTAAAGTGGATAAAAATGGATGTAGAGTGGATAAAATGGATGTAGAGTGGATAAAAATGGATGTAGAGCGGATAAAAATGGATGTAGAGTGGATAAAAATGGATGTAGAGTGGATAAAAATGGATGTAGAGTGGATAAAATGGATGTAGAGTGGATAAAAATGGATGTAGAGTGGATAAAATGGATGTAGAGAGGATAACATGCATGTAGAGTGGATAAAATGGATGTAGAGTGGATAAAATGGATGTAGAGTGGATAAAAATGGATTTAGAGTGGATATAATGGATGTAGAATAGATAAAAATGGATGTAGTGTGGATAAAAAGGATGTAGAGTGGATAAAATGGATGCAGAGTGGATAAAAATAGATGTAGTGTGGATAAAATGGATGTAGAGTGGATAAAAATGGATGTAGAGTGGATAAAATGGATGTAGAGAGGATAACATGCATGTAGAGTGGATAAAATGGATGTAGAGTGGATAAAATGGATGTAGAGTGGATAAAAATGGATGTAGAGTGGATAAAATGGATGTAGAGTGGATAAAACGGATGTAGAGTGGATAAAAAGGATGTAGAGTGGATAAAATGGATGCAGAGTGGATAAAAATAGATGTAGTGTGGATAAAATGGATGTAGAGTGGATAACAATGGATGTAGAGTGGATAAAATGGATGTAGAGTGGATAAAAATGGATGTAGAGTGGATAAAATGGGTGTAAACTGGATAAAAATGGATGTAGAGTGGATAAAATGGATGTAGAGTGAATAAAATGGGTGTAAAGTGGATAAAAATGGATGTAGAGTGGATAAAAATGGATGTAGAGTGGATAAAATGGATGTAGAGTGGATAAAAATGGATGTAGAGCGGATAAAAATGGATGTAGAGTGGATAAAATGGGTGTAAAATGGATAAAAATGGATGTAGAGTGGATAAAATGGATGTAGAGTGGATAAAATGGATGTAGAGGGGATAAAATGGATGTAGAGTGGATAAAATGGATGTAGAGTTGATAAAAATGGATGTAGAGTGGACAAAATAGATTTAGAGTGGATAAAAATTGATGTAGAGTGGATAAAATGGATGTAGAGTGGATAAAAATGGATGTAGAGTGGATAAAATAGATTTAGAGTGGATAAAAATTGATGTAGAGTGGATAAAATGGATGTAGAGTGGATAAAAATGGATGTAGAGTGGATAAAATGGATGTAGAGTGGATAAAATGGGTGTAAAGTGGATAAAAATGGATGTAGAGTGGATAAAAATGGATGTAGAGTGGATAAAATGAATGTAGAGTGGATAAAATGGGCGTAGAGTGGATAAAAATGGATGTAGAGTGGATAAAAAGGATGTAGTGTGGATAAAAATGGATGTAGAGCGGATAAAAATGGATGTAGAGTGGATAAAATGGGTGTAAACTGGATAAAAATGGATGTAGAGTGGATAAAATGGATGTAGAGTGGATAAAATGGATGTAGAGGGGATAAAAATGGATGTAGAGTGGACAAAATAGATTTAGAGTGGATAAAAATTGATGTAGAGTGGATAAAATGGATGTAGAGTGGATAAAATGGATGTAGAGGGGATAAAATGGATGTAGAGTGGATAAAATGGTTGTAGATTGTATAAAATGGATGTCGAGTGGATAAAAATGGATGTAGAGGGGATAAAATGGATGTAGAGTGGATAAAATGGATGTAGAGGGGATAAAATGGATGTAGAGTGGATAAAATGGTTGTAGATTGTATAAAATGGATGTAGCGTGGATAAAATGGTTGTAGATTGTATAAAATGGATGTCGAGTGGATAAAAAGAATGTAGTGTGGATAAAAATGGATGTAGAGCGGATAAAAATGGATGTAGAGTGGATAAAATGGGTGTAAACTGGATAAAAATGGATGTAGAGTGGATAAAATGGATGTAGAGTGGATAAAATGGATGTAGAGGGGATAAAAATGGATGTAGAGTGGACAAAATAGATTTAGAGTGGATAAAAATTGATGTAGAGTGGATAAAATGGATGTAGAGTGGATAAAAATGGATGTAGAGTGGATAAAATCGATGTAGAGTGGATAAAAATGGATGTAGAGTGGATAAAATGAATGTAGAGTGGATAAAATGGGCGTAGAGTGGATAAAAATGGATGTAGAGTGGATAAAAATGGATGTAGAGTGGATAAAATCGATGTAGAGTGGATAAAATGGGCGCAGAGTGGATAAAAATGGATGTAGAGTGGATAAAATGGATGTAGAGTTGATAAAAATGGATGTAGAGTGGATAAAATGGATGTAGAGTGGATAAAAATGGATGTAGAATGGATAAAATGGATGTAGAGTGGATAAAATGGACGTAGAGTGGATAAAAATAGATGTAGAGTGGATAAAATGGATGTAGAGTGGATAAAAATGGATGTAGAGTGGATAAAATGGATGTAGAGTGGATAAAATGGATGTAGAGTTGATAAAATGGATGTAAAGTGGATAAAATGGATGTAGAGTTAATAAAATTGGATGTAGAGTGGATAAAATGGATGTAGAGTTGATAAAAATGGATGTAGAGTGGATAAAAATGGATGTAGATTGGATAAAATGGATGTAGAGTGGATAAAAATGGATGTAGAGTATATAAATTGGATGTAGAGTATATAAAATGGATGTAGAGTGGATAAAAATGGATGTAGAGTGGATAAAATGGATGTAGAGTTGATAAAAATGGATGTAGAGTGGGTAAAATGGATGTAGATTAGATAAAATGGATGTAGAGTGGATAAAATGGATGTAGAGTTGATATAATGGATGCAGAGTGGATAAAAATAGATGTAGTGTGGATAAAATGGATGTAGAGTTGATAAAAATGGATGTAGAGTGGATAAAATGGATGTAGAGTAGATAAAATGGATGTAGAGTGGATAAAAATGGATGTCGAGTGGATAAAATGGATGTCGAGTGGATAAAATGGATGTAGAGTGGATAAAAATGGATGTAGAGTGGATAAAATGGATGTAGAGTGGATAAAAATGGATGTAGATTGGATAAAATGGATTTAGAGTGGATATAATGGATGTAGAATGGATAAAAATGGATGTAGTGTGGATAAAATGGATGTAGAGTGGATAAAAATGGATGTAGAGTGGATAAAATGGATGTAGAGTGGATAAAACGGATGTAGAGTGGATAAAAAGGATGTAGAGTGGATAAAATGGATGCAGAGTGGATAAAAATAGATGTAGTGTGGATAAAATGGATGTAGAGTGGATAACAATGGATGTAGAGTTGATAAAATGGATGTAGTGTGGATAAAAATGGATGTAGAGTGGATAAAATGGATGTAGAGTGTATAAAATGGATGTAGAGTGAATAAAATGGATTTAGAGTGGATAAAATTGATGTAGAGTGTATAAAATGGATGTAGAGTGGATAAAAATGGATGTAGAGTGGATAAAAATGGATGTAGAATGGATAAAATGGATGTAGAGTGCATAAAAATGGATGTTGAGTGGATAAAATGGATGTAGAGTGGATAAAATGGATGTAAAGTGGATAAAAATGGATGTAGAGTGGATAACATGGATGTAGAGTGGCTAAAATGGATGTAGAGTGGATAAAAATGGATGTAGAGAGGATAAAAATGGATGTAGAGTTGATAAAATGGATGTAAAGTGGATAAAATGGATGTAGAGTTAATAAAAATGGATGTAGAGTGGAAATAATGGATGTAGAGAGGATAAAATGGATGTAGAGTGGATAAAATGGATGTAGAGTTCATAAAAATGGATGTAGAGTGGATAAAAATGGATGTAGATTGGATAAAATGGATGTAGAGTTGATAAAATGGATATAGAGTTCATAAAAATGGATGTAGAGTGGATAAAAATGGATGTATATTGGATAAAATGGATGTAGAGTGGATAAAATGGATGTAGAGTTCATAAAAATGGATGTAGAGTGGATAAAAATGGATGTAGATTGGATAAAATGGATGTAGAGTTGATAAAATGGATATAGAGTTCATAAAAATGGATGTAGAGTGGATAAAAATGGATGTATATTGGATAAAATGGATGTAGAGTGGATAAAAATGGATGTAGATTGGATAAAATGGATGTAGAGTTAATAAAAATGGATGTAGAGTGGATAAAATGGATGTAGATTGGATCAAATGGATGTAGAGTTAATAAAAATGGATGTAGAGTGCATAAAATGGATGTAGAGTTGATAAAAATGGATGTGGAGTGGATAACAATGGATGTAGAGTGGATAAAATGGATGTAGAGTTGATAAAAATGGATGTAGAGTGGATACAATGGATGTAGAGTAGATAAAATGGATGTAGAGCGGATAAAATGGATGTAGAGTTGATAAAAATGGATGTAGAGTGGATATAATGGATGTAGAGAGGATAAAATGGATGTAGAGTGGTTAAAATGGATGTAGAGTGGATAAAAAAGGATGTAGAGTGGATAAAATGGATGTAGAGTGGATAAAATGGATGTAGAGCGGATAAAATGGATGTAGAGTTGATAAAAATGGATGTAGAGTGGATATAATGGATGTAGAGAGGATAAAATGGATGTAGAGTGGTTAAAATGGATGTAGAGTGGATAAAAACGGATGTAGAGTGGATAAAATGGATGTAGAGTGGATAAAATGGTTGTAGAGTGGATAAAATGGATGTAGAGTTGATAAAAATGGATGAAGAGTGGATAAAATGGACGTAGAGTGAATAAACTGGATGTAGAGTTGATAAAAATGGATGTAGAGTGGATATAATTGATGTAGAGAGGATAAAAAGGATGTAGAGTGGATAAAATGGGTGTAAACTGGATAAAAATGGATGTAGAGTTGATAAAATGGATGTAGAGTGGATAAAATGGATGTAGAGGGGATAAAAATGGATGTAGAGTGGACAAAATAGATTTAGAGTGGATAAAAATTGATGTAGAGTGGATAAAATGGATGTAGAGTGGATAAAAATGGATGTAGAGTGGATAAAATGGATGTAGAGAGGATAACATGCATGTAGAGTGGATAAAATGGATGTAGAGTGGATAAAATGGATGTAGAGTGGATAAAAATGGATTTAGAGTGGATATAATGGATGTAGAATAGATAAAAATGGATGTAGTGTGGATAAAAAGGATGTAGAGTGGATAAAATGGATGCAGAGTGGATAAAAATAGATGTAGTGTGGATAAAATGGATGTAGAGTGGATAAAAATGGATGTAGAGTGGATAAAATGGATGTAGAGAGGATAACATGCATGTAGAGTGGATAAAATGGATGTAGAGTGGATAAAATGGATGTAGAGTGGATAAAAATGGATGTAGAGTGGATAAAATGGATGTAGAGTGGATAAAACGGATGTAGAGTGGATAAAAAGGATGTAGAGTGGATAAAATGGATGCAGAGTGGATAAAAATAGATGTAGTGTGGATAAAATGGATGTAGAGTGGATAACAATGGATGTAGAGTGGATAAAATGGATGTAGAGTGGATAAAAATGGATGTAGAGTGGATAAAATGGGTGTAAACTGGATAAAAATGGATGTAGAGTGGATAAAATGGATGTAGAGTGAATAAAATGGGTGTAAAGTGGATAAAAATGGATGTAGAGTGGATAAAAATGGATGTAGAGTGGATAAAATGGATGTAGAGTGGATAAAAATGGATGTAGAGCGGATAAAAATGGATGTAGAGTGGATAAAATGGATGTAGAGTGGATAAAAATGGATGTAGAGTGGATAAAATGGATGTAGAGTGGATAAAATGGGTGTAAAGTGGATAAAAATGGATGTAGAGTGGATAAAAATGGATGTAGAGTGGATAAAATGAATGTAGAGTGGATAAAATGGGCGTAGAGTGGATAAAAATGGATGTAGAGTGGATAAAAAGGATGTAGTGTGGATAAAAATGGATGTAGAGCGGATAAAAATGGATGTAGAGTGGATAAAATGGGTGTAAACTGGATAAAAATGGATGTAGAGTGGATAAAATGGATGTAGAGTGGATAAAATGGATGTAGAGGGGATAAAAATGGATGTAGAGTGGACAAAATAGATTTAGAGTGGATAAAAATTGATGTAGAGTGGATAAAATGGATGTAGAGTGGATAAAATGGATGTAGAGGGGATAAAATGGATGTAGAGTGGATAAAATGGTTGTAGATTGTATAAAATGGATGTCGAGTGGATAAAAATGGATGTAGAGTGGATAAAATGGATGTAGAGTGGATAAAATGGATGTAGAGGGGATAAAATGGATGTAGAGTGGATAAAATGGTTGTAGATTGTATAAAATGGATGTAGCGTGGATAAAATGGTTGTAGATTGTATAAAATGGATGTCGAGTGGATAAAAAGAATGTAGTGTGGATAAAAATGGATGTAGAGCGGATAAAAATGGATGTAGAGTGGATAAAATGGGTGTAAACTGGATAAAAATGGATGTAGAGTGGATAAAATGGATGTAGAGTGGATAAAATGGATGTAGAGGGGATAAAAATGGATGTAGAGTGGACAAAATAAATTTAGAGTGGATAAAAATTGATGTAGAGTGGATAAAATGGATGTAGAGTGGATAAAAATGGATGTAGAGTGGATAAAATGGATGTAGAGTGGATAAAAATGGATGTAGAGTGGATAAAATGAATGTAGAGTGGATAAAATGGGCGTAGAGTGGATAAAAATTGATGTAGAGTGGATAAAAATGGATGTAGAGTGGATAAAATCGATGTAGAGTGGATAAAATGGGCGCAGAGTGGATAAAAATGGATGTAGAGTGGATAAAATGGATGTAGAGTTGATAAAAATGGATGTAGAGTGGATAAAATGGATGTAGAGTGGATAAAAATGGATGTAGAATGGATAAAATGGATGTAGAGTGGATAAAATGGACGTAGAGTGGATAAAAATAGATGTAGAGTGGATAAAATGGATGTAGAGTGGATAAAAATGGATGTAGAGTGGATAAAATGGATGTAGAGTGGATAAAATGGATGTAGAGTTGATAAAATGGATGTAAAGTGGATAAAATGGATGTAGAGTTAATAAAATTGGATGTAGAGTGGATAAAAATGGATGTCGAGTGGATAAAATGGATGTCGAGTGGATAAAATGGATGTAGAGTGGATAAAAATGGATGTAGAGTGGATAAAATGGATGTAGAGTGGATAAAAATGGATGTAGATTGGATAAAATGGATTTAGAGTGGATATAATGGATGTAGAATGGATAAAAATGGATGTAGTGTGGATAAAATGGATGTAGAGTGGATAAAAATGGATGTAGAGTGGATAAAATGGATGTAGAGTGGATAAAACGGATGTAGAGTGGATAAAAAGGATGTAGAGTGGATAAAATGGATGCAGAGTGGATAAAAATAGATGTAGTGTGGATAAAATGGATGTAGAGTGGATAACAATGGATGTAGAGTTGATAAAATGGATGTAGTGTGGATAAAAATGGATGTAGAGTGGATAAAATGGATGTAGAGTGTATAAAATGGATGTAGAGTGAATAAAATGGATTTAGAGTGGATAAAATTGATGTAGAGTGTATAAAATGGATGTAGAGTGGATAAAAATGGATGTAGAGTGGATAAAAATGGATGTAGAATGGATAAAATGGATGTAGAGTGCATAAAAATGGATGTTGAGTGGATAAAATGGATGTAGAGTGGATAAAATGGATGTAAAGTGGATAAAAATGGATGTAGAGTGGATAACATGGATGTAGAGTGGCTAAAATGGATGTAGAGTGGATAAAAATGGATGTAGAGAGGATAAAAATGGATGTAGAGTTGATAAAATGGATGTAAAGTGGATAAAATGGATGTAGAGTTAATAAAAATGGATGTAGAGTGGAAATAATGGATGTAGAGAGGATAAAATGGATGTAGAGTGGATAAAATGGATGTAGAGTTCATAAAAATGGATGTAGAGTGGATAAAAATGGATGTATATTGGATAAAATGGATGTAGAGTGGATAAAAATGGATGTAGAGTGGATAAAATAGATGTAGAGTGGATAAAATGGACAAAGAGTGGATATAATGGATGTAGAGAGGATAAAATGTATGTAGAGTGGATAAAAATGGATGTCGAGTGGATAAAATGGATGTAGAGTGGATAAAAATGGATGTAGATTGGATAAAATGGATGTAGAGTTAATAAAAATGGATGTAGAGTGGATAAAATGGATGTAGATTGGATCAAATGGATGTAGAGTGGATAAAAATGGATGTAGATTGGATAAAATGGATGTAGAGTTAATAAAAATGGATGTAGAGTGGATAAAATGGATGTAGAGTTGATAAAAATGGATGTAGAGTGGATAAAAATGGATGTAGATTGGATAAAATGGATGTAGAGTTGATAAAATGAATGTACAGTTAATAAAAATGGATGTAGAGTGGATAAAAATGGATGTAGAGTGGATAAAATGGATGTAGAGTTGATAAAATGGATGTAAAGTGGATAAAATGGATGTAGAGTATATAAATTGGATGTAGAGTATATAAAATGGATGTAGAGTGGATAAAAATGGATGTCGAATGGATAAAATGGATGTAGAGTGGATAAAAATGGATGTAGAGTGGATAAAATGGATGTAGAGTGGATAAAAATGGATGTAGAGTGGATAAAATGGGTGTAAACTGGATAAAAATGGATGTAGAGTGGATAAAATGGATGTAGAGTGAATAAAATGGGTGTAAAGTGGATAAAAATGGATGTAGAGTGGATAAAATGGATGTAGAGTGGATAAAAATGGATGTAGAGCGGATAAAAATGGATGTAGAGTGGATAAAAATGGATGTAGAGTGGATAAAAATGGATGTAGAGTGGATAAAATGGATGTAGAGTGGATAAAAATGGATGTAGAGTGGATAAAATGGATGTAGAGAGGATAACATGCATGTAGAGTGGATAAAAATGGATGTATATTGGATAAAATGGATGTAGAGTGGATAAAAATGGATGTAGAGTGGATAAAATGGATGTAGAGTGGATAAAATGGACAAAGAGTGGATATAATGGATGTAGAGAGGATAAAATGTATGTAGAGTGGATAAAAATGGATGTAGATTGGATAAAATGGATGTAGAGTGGATAAAAATGGATGTAGAGTATATAAATTGGATGTAGAGTATATAAAATGGATGTAGAGTGGATAAAAATGGATGTCGAATGGATAAAATGGATGTAGAGTGGATAAAAATGAATGTAGATTGGATAAAATGGATGTAGAGTGGATAAAAATGGATGTAGAGTATATAAATTGGATGTAGAGTATATAAAATGGATGTAGAGTGGATAAAAATGGATGTAGAGTGGATAAAATGGATGTAGAGTGGATAAAATGGACAAAGAGTTGATATAATGGATGTAGAGAGGATAAAATTGGATGTAGAGTGGATAAAATGGATGTAGAGTTGATAAAAATGGATGTAGAGTGGATAAAAATGGATGTAGATTGGATAAAATGGATGTAGAGTGGATAAAAATGGATGTAGAGTATATAAATTGGATGTAGAGTATATAAAATGGATGTAGAGTGGATAAAAATGGATGTCGAATGGATAAAATGGATGTAGAGTGGATAAAAATGGATGTAGATTGGATAAAATGGATGTAGAGTTAATAAAAATGGATGTAGAGTGGATAAAATGGACGTAGAGTTGATAAAAATGGATGTAGAGTGGATAAAAATGGATGTAGATTGGATAAAATGGATGTAGAGTTGATAAAATGAATGTACAGTTAATAAAAATGGATGTAGAGTGGATAAAAATGGATGTAGAGTGGATAAAATGGATGTAGAGTTGATAAAATGGATGTAAAGTGGATAAAATGGATGTAGAGTTAATAAAATTGGATGTAGAGTGGATAAAATGGATGTAGAGTTGATAAAAATGGATGTAGAGTGGATAAAAATGGATGTAGATTGGATAAAATGGATGTAGAGTGGATAAAAATGGATGTAGAGTGGATAAAATGGATGTAGAGTGCATAAAAATGGATGTAGAGTGGATAAAATGGATGTAGAGTGGATAAAATGGACAAAGAGTTGATATAATGGATGTAGAGAGGATAAAATGGATGTAGAGTGGATAAAAATGGATGTAGAGTGGATAAAATGGATGTAGAGTGCATAAAAATGGATGTAGAGTGGATAAAATGGATGTAGAGTGGATAAAATGGACAAAGAGTGGATATAATGGATGTAGAGAGGATAAAATGGATGTAGAGTGGATAAAAATGGATGTAGAGTGGATAAAAAAGGATGTAGAGTGGATGAAATGGATGTAGGGTGGATAAAACGGATGTAGAGTGGATAAAAATGGATGTAGAGTTGATAAAATGGATGTAGAGTGGATAAAAATGGATGTAGAGTGGATAAAATGGATGTAGAGTGGATAAAATGGATGTAGAGTGGATAAAATGGATGTAAAGTCGATAAAAATGGATGTAGAGTGGATAAAATGGATGTAGAGTGGCTAAAATGGATGTAGAGTGGATAAAAATGGATGTAGAGTGGATAAAATGGATGTAGAGTCGATAAAATGGATGTAGAGTGGATAAAAATGGATGTAGAGTGGATAAAATGGATGTAGAGTGGATAAAAATGGATGTAGAGAGGATAAAATGGATGTAGAGTGGATAAAAATGGATGTAGACTGGATAAAAATGGATGTAGAGTATATAAATTGGATGTAGAGTATATAAAATGTATGTAGAGTGGATAAAAATGGATGTAGAGTGGTTAAAATGGATGTAGAGTGGATAAAAAAGGATGTAGAGTGGATAAAATGGATGTAGAGTGGATAAAATGGATGTAGAGCGGATAAAATGGATGTAGAGTTGATAAAAATGGATGTAGAGTGGATATAATGGATGTAGAGAGGATAAAATGGATGTAGAGTGGTTAAAATGGATGTAGAGTGGATAAAAACGGATGTAGAGTGGATAAAATGGATGTAGAGTGGATAAAATGGTTGTAGAGTGGATAAAATGGATGTAGAGTTGATAAAAATGGATGAAGAGTGGATAAAATGGACGTAGAGTGAATAAACTGGATGTAGAGTTGATAAAAATGGATGTAGAGTGGATATAATTGATGTAGAGAGGATAAAAAGGATGTAGAGTGGATACAAATGGATGTAGAGAGGATAAAATGGATGTAGAGTTGATAAAATGGATGTAGAGTTCATAAAAATGGATGTAGAGTGGATAAAAATGGATGTAGATTGGATAAAATGGATGTAGAGTGGATAAAAATGGATGTAGAGTGGATAAAATGGATGTAGAGTGGATAAAAATGGATGTAGAGTGGATAAAATGGATGTAGAGAGGATAACATGCATGTAGAGTGGATAAAATGGATGTAGAGTGGATAAAATGGATGTAGAGTGGATAAAAATGGATTTAGAGTGGATATAATGGATGTAGAATAGATAAAAATGGATGTAGTGTGGATAAAATGGATGTAGAGTGGATAAAAATGGATGTAGAGTGGATAAAATGGATGTAGAGTGGATAAAACGGATGTAGAGTGGATAAAAAGGATGTAGAGTGGATAAAATGGATGCAGAGTGGATAAAAATAGATGTAGTGTGGATAAAATGGATGTAGAGTGGATAACAATGGATGTAGAGTGGATGAAATGGATGTAGAGTGGATAAAAATGGATGTAGAGTGGATAAAATGGGTGTAAACTGGATAAAAATGGATGTAGAGTGGATAAAATGGATGTAGAGTGAATAAAATGGGTGTAAAGTGGATAAAAATGGATGTAGAGTGGATAAAATGGATGTAGAGTGGATAAAAATGGATGTAGAGCGGATAAAAATGGATGTAGAGTGGATAAAAATGGATGTAGAGTGGATAAAAATGGATGTAGAGTGGATAAAATGGATGTAGAGTGGATAAAAATGGATGTAGAGTGGATAAAATGGATGTAGAGAGGATAACATGCATGTAGAGTGGATAAAATGGATGTAGAGTGGATAAAATGGATGTAGAGTGGATAAAAATGGATTTAGAGTGGATATAATGGATGTAGAATAGATAAAAATGGATGTAGTGTGGATAAAAAGGATGTAGAGTGGATAAAATGGATGCAGAGTGGATAAAAATAGATGTAGTGTGGATAAAATGGATGTAGAGTGGATAAAAATGGATGTAGAGTGGATAAAATGGATGTAGAGAGGATAACATGCATGTAGAGTGGATAAAATGGATGTAGAGTGGATAAAATGGATGTAGAGTGGATAAAAATGGATGTAGAGTGGATTAAATGGATGTAGAGTGGATAAAACGGATGTAGAGTGGATAAAAAGGATGTAGAGTGGATAAAATGGATGCAGAGTGGATAAAAATAGATGTAGTGTGGATAAAATGGATGTAGAGTGGATAACAATGGATGTAGAGTGGATAAAATGGATGTAGAGTGGATAAAAATGGATGTAGTGTGGATAAAATGGGTGTAAACTGGATAAAAATGGATGTAGAGTGGATAAAATGGATGTAGAGTGAATAAAATGGGTGTAAAGTGGATAAAAATGGATGTAGAGTGGATAAAACGGATGTAGAGTGGATAAAAAGGATGTAGAGTGGATAAAATGGATGCAGAGTGGATAAAAATAGATGTAGTGTGGATAAAATGGATGTAGAGTGGATAACAATGGATGTAGAGTGGATAAAATGGATGTAAAGTCGATAAAAATGGATGTAGAGTGGATAAAAATGGATGTAGAGAGGATAAAATGGATGTAGAGTGGATAAAAATGGATGTAGACTGGATAAAAATGGATGTAGAGTATATAAATTGGATGTAGAGTATATAAAATGTATGTAGAGTGGATAAAAATGGATGTCGAGTGGATAAAATGGATGTAGAGTGGATAAAAATGGATGTAGATTGGATAAAATGGATGTAGAGTTAATAAAAATGGATGTAGAGTGGATAAAATGGATGTAGATTGGATCAAATGGATGTAGAGTTAATAAAAATGGATGTAGAGTGCATAAAATGGATGTAGAGTTGATAAAAATGGATGTGGAGTGGATAACAATGGATGTAGAGTGGATAAAATGGATGTAGAGTTGATAAAAATGGATGTAGAGTGGATACAATGGATGTAGAGTAGATAAAATGGATGTAGAGCGGATAAAATGGATGTAGAGTTGATAAAAATGGATGTAGAGTGGATATAATGGATGTAGAGAGGATAAAATGGATGTAGAGTGGTTAAAATGGATGTAGAGTGGATAAAAAAGGATGTAGAGTGGATAAAATGGATGTAGAGTGGATAAAATGGATGTAGAGCGGATAAAATGGATGTAGAGTTGATAAAAATGGATGTAGAGTGGATATAATGGATGTAGAGAGGATAAAATGGATGTAGAGTGGTTAAAATGGATGTAGAGTGGATAAAAACGGATGTAGAGTGGATAAAATGGATGTAGAGTGGATAAAATGGTTGTAGAGTGGATAAAATGGGTGTAAACTGGATAAAAATGGATGTAGAGTGGATAAAATGGATGTAGAGTGAATAAAATGGGTGTAAAGTGGATAAAAATGGATGTAGAGTGGATAAAATGGATGTAGAGTGGATAAAAATGGATGTAGAGCGGATAAAAATGGATGTAGAGTGGATAAAAATGGATGTAGAGTGGATAAAAATGGATGTAGAGTGGATAAAATGGATGTAGAGTGGATAAAAATGGATGTAGAGTGGATAAAATGGATGTAGAGAGGATAACATGCATGTAGAGTGGATAAAAATGGATGTATATTGGATAAAATGGATGTAGAGTGGATAAAAATGGATGTAGAGTGGATAAAATGGATGTAGAGTGGATAAAATGGACAAAGAGTGGATATAATGGATGTAGAGAGGATAAAATGTATGTAGAGTGGATAAAAATGGATGTATATTGGATAAAATGGATGTAGAGTGGATAAAAATGGATGTAGAGTATATAAATTGGATGTAGAGTATATAAAATGGATGTAGAGTGGATAAAAATGGATGTCGAATGGATAAAATGGATGTAGAGTGGATAAAAATGGATGTAGATTGGATAAAATGGATGTAGAGTTAATAAAAATGGATGTAGAGTGGATAAAATGGACGTAGAGTTGATAAAAATGGATGTAGAGTGGATAAAAATGGATGTAGATTGGATAAAATGGATGTAGAGTTGATAAAATGAATGTACAGTTAATAAAAATGGATGTAGAGTGGATAAAAATGGATTTAGAGTGGATATAATGGATGTAGAATAGATAAAAATGGATGTAGTGTGGATAAAATGGATGTAGAGTGGATAAAAATGGATGTAGAGTGGATAAAATGGATGTAGAGTGGATAAAACGGATGTAGAGTGGATAAAAAGGATGTAGAGTGGATAAAATGGATGCAGAGTGGATAAAAATAGATGTAGTGTGGATAAAATGGATGTAGAGTGGATAACAATGGATGTAGAGTGGATGAAATGGATGTAGAGTGGATAAAAATGGATGTAGAGTGGATAAAATGGGTGTAAACTGGATAAAAATGGATGTAGAGTGGATAAAATGGATGTAGAGTGAATAAAATGGGTGTAAAGTGGATAAAAATGGATGTAGAGTGGATAAAATGGATGTAGAGTGGATAAAAATGGATGTAGAGCGGATAAAAATGGATGTAGAGTGGATAAAAATGGATGTAGAGTGGATAAAAATGGATGTAGAGTGGATAAAATGGATGTAGAGTGGATAAAAATGGATGTAGAGTGGATAAAATGGATGTAGAGAGGATAACATGCATGTAGAGTGGATAAAATGGATGTAGAGTGGATAAAATGGATGTAGAGTGGATAAAAATGGATTTAGAGTGGATATAATGGATGTAGAATAGATAAAAATGGATGTAGTGTGGATAAAAAGGATGTAGAGTGGATAAAATGGATGCAGAGTGGATAAAAATAGATGTAGTGTGGATAAAATGGATGTAGAGTGGATAAAAATGGATGTAGAGTGGATAAAATGGATGTAGAGAGGATAACATGCATGTAGAGTGGATAAAATGGATGTAGAGTGGATAAAATGGATGTAGAGTGGATAAAAATGGATGTAGAGTGGATAAAATGGATGTAGAGTGGATAAAACGGATGTAGAGTGGATAAAAAGGATGTAGAGTGGATAAAATGGATGCAGAGTGGATAAAAATAGATGTAGTGTGGATAAAATGGATGTAGAGTGGATAACAATGGATGTAGAGTGGATAAAATGGATGTAGAGTGGATAAAAATGGATGTAGTGTGGATAAAATGGGTGTAAACTGGATAAAAATGGATGTAGAGTGGATAAAATGGATGTAGAGTGAATAAAATGGGTGTAAAGTGGATAAAAATGGATGTAGAGTGGATAAAACGGATGTAGAGTGGATAAAAAGGATGTAGAGTGGATAAAATGGATGCAGAGTGGATAAAAATAGATGTAGTGTGGATAAAATGGATGTAGAGTGGATAACAATGGATGTAGAGTGGATAAAATGGATGTAAAGTCGATAAAAATGGATGTAGAGTGGATAAAATGGATGTAGAGTGGCTAAAATGGATGTAGAGTGGATAAAAATGGATGTAGAGTGGATAAAATGGATGTAGAGTCGATAAAATGGATGTAGAGTGGATAAAAATGGATGTAGAGTGGATAAAATGGATGTAGAGTGGATAAAAATGGATGTAGAGAGGATAAAATGGATGTAGAGTGGATAAAAATGGATGTAGACTGGATAAAAATGGATGTAGAGTATATAAATTGGATGTAGAGTATATAAAATGTATGTAGAGTGGATAAAAATGGATGTCGAGTGGATAAAATGGATGTAGAGTGGATAAAAATGGATGTAGATTGGATAAAATGGATGTAGAGTTAATAAAAATGGATGTAGAGTGGATAAAATGGATGTAGATTGGATCAAATGGATGTAGAGTTAATAAAAATGGATGTAGAGTGGATAAAATGGATGTAGAGTTGATAAAAATGGATGTGGAGTGGATAACAATGGATGTAGAGTGGATAAAATGGATGTAGAGTTGATAAAAATGGATGTAGAGTGGATACAATGGATGTAGAGTGGATAAAATGGATGTAGAGTGGATAAAATGGATGTAGAGTTGATAAAAATGGATGTAGAGTGGATATAATGGATGTAGAGAGGATAAAATGGATGTAGAGTGGTTAAAATGGATGTAGAGTGGATAAAAAAGGATGTAGAGTGGATAAAATGGATGTAGAGTGGATAAAATGGATGTAGAGCGGATAAAATGGATGTAGAGTTGATAAAAATGGATGTAGAGTGGATATAATGGATGTAGAGAGGATAAAATGGATGTAGAGTGGATAAAATGGATGTAGAGTGGATAAAAATGGATGTAGAGTGGATAAAATGGATGTAGAGTGGATAAAATGGTTGTAGAGTGGATAAAATGGGTGTAAACTGGATAAAAATGGATGTAGAGTGGATAAAATGGATGTAGAGTGAATAAAATGGGTGTAAAGTGGATAAAAATGGATGTAGAGTGGATAAAATGGATGTAGAGTGGATAAAAATGGATGTAGAGCGGATAAAAATGGATGTAGAGTGGATAAAAATGGATGTAGAGTGGATAAAAATGGATGTAGAGTGGATAAAATGGATGTAGAGTGGATAAAAATGGATGTAGAGTGGATAAAATGGATGTAGAGAGGATAAAATGGATGTAGAGTGGATAAAAATGGATGTATATTGGATAAAATGGATGTAGAGTGGATAAAAATGGATGTAGAGTGGATAAAATGGATGTAGAGTGGATAAAATGGACAAAGAGTGGATATAATGGATGTAGAGAGGATAAAATGTATGTAGAGTGGATAAAAATGGATGTATATTGGATAAAATGGATGTAGAGTGGATAAAAATGGATGTAGAGTATATAAATTGGATGTAGAGTATATAAAATGGATGTAGAGTGGATAAAAATGGATGTCGAATGGATAAAATGGATGTAGAGTGGATAAAAATGGATGTAGATTGGATAAAATGGATGTAGAGTTAATAAAAATGGATGTAGAGTGGATAAAATGGACGTAGAGTTGATAAAAATGGATGTAGAGTGGATAAAAATGGATGTAGATTGGATAAAATGGATGTAGAGTTGATAAAATGAATGTACAGTTAATAAAAATGGATGTAGAGTGGATAAAAATGGATGTAGAGTGGATAAAATGGATGTAGAGTTGATAAAATGGATGTAAAGTGGATAAAATGGATGTAGAGTTAATAAAATTGGATGTAGAGTGGATAAAATGGATGTAGAGTTGATAAAAATGGATGTAGAGTGGATAAAAATGGATGTAGATTGGATAAAATGGATGTAGAGTGGATAAAAATGGATGTAGAGTATATAAATTGGATGTAGAGTATATAAAATGGATGTAGAGTGGATAAAAATGGATGTAGAGTGGATAAAATGGATGTAGAGTGGATAAAATGGACAAAGAGTTGATATAATGGATGTAGAGAGGATAAAATGGATGTAGAGTGGATAAAAATGGATGTAGAGTGGATAAAATGGATGTAGAGTGCATAAAAATGGATGTAGAGTGTATAAAATGGATGTAGAGTGGATAAAATGGACAAAGAGTGGATATAATGGATGTAGAGAGGATAAAATGGATGTAGAGTGGATAAAAATGGATGTAGAGTGGATAAAAAAGGATGTAGAGTGGATGAAATGGATGTAGGGTGGATAAAACGGATGTAGAGTGGATAAAAATGGATGTAGAGTTGATAAAATGGATGTAGAGTGGATAAAAATGGATGTAGAGTGGATAAAATGGATGTAGAGTGCATAAAAATGGATGTTGAGTGGATAAAATGGATGTAGAGTGGATAAAATGGATGTAAAGTCGATAAAAATGGATGTAGAGTGGATAAAATGGATGTAGAGTGGCTAAAATGGATGTAGAGTGGATAAAAATGGATGTAGAGTGGATAAAATGGATGTAGAGTCGATAAAATGGATGTAGAGTGGATAAAAATGGATGTAGAGTGGATAAAATGGATGTAGAGTGGATAAAAATGGATGTAGAGAGGATAAAATGGATGTAGAGTGGATAAAAATGGATGTAGACTGGATAAAAATGGATGTAGAGTATATAAATTGGATGTAGAGTATATAAAATGTATGTAGAGTGGATAAAAATGGATGTCGAGTGGATAAAATGGATGTAGAGTGGATAAAAATGGATGTAGATTGGATAAAATGGATGTAGAGTTAATAAAAATGGATGTAGAGTGGATAAAATGGATGTAGATTGGATCAAATGGATGTAGAGTTAATAAAAATGGATGTAGAGTGCATAAAATGGATGTAGAGTTGATAAAAATGGATGTGGAGTGGATAACAATGGATGTAGAGTGGATAAAATGGATGTAGAGTTGATAAAAATGGATGTAGAGTGGATACAATGGATGTAGAGTAGATAAAATGGATGTAGAGCGGATAAAATGGATGTAGAGTTGATAAAAATGGATGTAGAGTGGATATAATGGATGTAGAGAGGATAAAATGGATGTAGAGTGGTTAAAATGGATGTAGAGTGGATAAAAAAGGATGTAGAGTGGATAAAATGGATGTAGAGTGGATAAAATGGATGTAGAGCGGATAAAATGGATGTAGAGTTGATAAAAATGGATGTAGAGTGGATATAATGGATGTAGAGAGGATAAAATGGATGTAGAGTGGTTAAAATGGATGTAGAGTGGATAAAAACGGATGTAGAGTGGATAAAATGGATGTAGAGTGGATAAAATGGTTGTAGAGTGGATAAAATGGATGTAGAGTGGATAAAAATGGATGAAGAGTGGATAAAATGGACGTAGAGTGAATAAAATGGATGTAGAGTTGATAAAAATGGATGTAGAGTGGATATAATTGATGTAGAGAGGATAAAAAGGATGTAGAGTGGATACAAATGGATGTAGAGAGGATAAAATGGATGTAGAGTTGATAAAATGGATGTAGAGTTCATAAAAATGGATGTAGAGTGGATAAAAATGGATGTAGATTGGATAAAATGGATGTAGAGTGGATAAAAATGGATGTAGAGTGGATAAAATGGATGTAGAGTGGATAAAAATGGATGTAGAGTGGATAAAATGGATGTAGAGAGGATAACATGCATGTAGAGTGGATAAAATGGATGTAGAGTGGATAAAATGGATGTAGAGTGGATAAAAATGGATTTAGAGTGGATATAATGGATGTAGAATAGATAAAAATGGATGTAGTGTGGATAAAATGGATGTAGAGTGGATAAAAATGGATGTAGAGTGGATAAAATGGATGTAGAGTGGATAAAACGGATGTAGAGTGGATAAAAAGGATGTAGAGTGGATAAAATGGATGCAGAGTGGATAAAAATAGATGTAGTGTGGATAAAATGGATGTAGAGTGGATAACAATGGATGTAGAGTGGATAAAATGGATGTAGAGTGGATAAAAATGGATGTAGAGTGGATAAAATGGGTGTAAACTGGATAAAAATGGATGTAGAGTGGATAAAATGGATGTAGAGTGGATAAAATGGATGTAAAGTGGATAAAAATGGATGTAGAGTGGATAAAATGGATGTAGAGTGGATAAAAATGGATGTAGAGCGGATAAAAATGGATGTAGAGTGGATAAAAATGGATGTAGAGTGGATAAAAATGGATGTAGAGTGGATAAAATGGATGTAGAGTGGATAAAAATGGATGTAGAGTGGATAAAATGGATGTAGAGAGGATAACATGCATGTAGAGTGGATAAAATGGATGTAGAGTGGATAAAATGGATGTAGAGTGGATAAAAATGGATTTAGAGTGGATATAATGGATGTAGAATAGATAAAAATGGATGTAGTGTGGATAAAAAGGATGTAGAGTGGATAAAATGGATGCAGAGTGGATAAAAATAGATGTAGTGTGGATAAAATGGATGTAGAGTGGATAAAAATGGATGTAGAGTGGATAAAATGGATGTAGAGAGGATAACATGCATGTAGAGTGGATAAAATGGATGTAGAGTGGATAAAATGGATGTAGAGTGGATAAAAATGGATGTAGAGTGGATAAAATGGATGTAGAGTGGATAAAACGGATGTAGAGTGGATAAAAAGGATGTAGAGTGGATAAAATGGATGCAGAGTGGATAAAAATAGATGTAGTGTGGATAAAATGGATGTAGAGTGGATAACAATGGATGTAGAGTGGATAAAATGGATGTAGAGTGGATAAAAATGGATGTAGAGTGGATAAAATGGGTGTAAACTGGATAAAAATGGATGTAGAGTGGATAAAATGGATGTAGAGTGAATAAAATGGGTGTAAAGTGGATAAAAATGGATGTAGAGTGGATAAAAATGGATGTAGAGTGGATAAAATGGATGTAGAGTGGATAAAAATGGATGTAGAGCGGATAAAAATGGATGTAGAGTGGATAAAATGGGTGTAAAATGGATAAAAATGGATGTAGAGTGGATAAAATGGATGTAGAGTGGATAAAATGGATGTAGAGGGGATAAAATGGATGTAGAGTGGATAAAATGGATGTAGAGTTGATAAAAATGGATGTAGAGTGGACAAAATAGATTTAGAGTGGATAAAAATTGATGTAGAGTGGATAAAAATGGATGTAGAGTGGATAAAATGGATGTAGAGAGGATAACATGCATGTAGAGTGGATAAAATGGATGTAGAGTGGATAAAATGGATGTAGAGTGGATAAAAATGGATTTAGAGTGGATATAATGGATGTAGAATAGATAAAAATGGATGTAGTGTGGATAAAAAGGATGTAGAGTGGATAAAATGGATGCAGAGTGGATAAAAATAGATGTAGTGTGGATAAAATGGATGTAGAGTGGATAAAAATGGATGTAGAGTGGATAAAATGGATGTAGAGAGGATAACATGCATGTAGAGTGGATAAAATGGATGTAGAGTGGATAAAATGGATGTAGAGTGGATAAAAATGGATGTAGAGTGGATAAAATGGATGTAGAGTGGATAAAACGGATGTAGAGTGGATAAAAAGGATGTAGAGTGGATAAAATGGATGCAGAGTGGATAAAAATAGATGTAGTGTGGATAAAATGGATGTAGAGTGGATAACAATGGATGTAGAGTGGATAAAATGGATGTAGAGTGGATAAAAATGGATGTAGAGTGGATAAAATGGGTGTAAACTGGATAAAAATGGATGTAGAGTGGATAAAATGGATGTAGAGTGAATAAAATGGGTGTAAAGTGGATAAAAATGGATGTAGAGTGGATAAAAATGGATGTAGAGTGGATAAAATGGATGTAGAGTGGATAAAAATGGATGTAGAGCGGATAAAAATGGATGTAGAGTGGATAAAATGGGTGTAAAATGGATAAAAATGGATGTAGAGTGGATAAAATGGATGTAGAGTGGATAAAATGGATGTAGAGGGGATAAAATGGATGTAGAGTGGATAAAATGGATGTAGAGTTGATAAAAATGGATGTAGAGTGGACAAAATAGATTTAGAGTGGATAAAAATTGATGTAGAGTGGATAAAATGGATGTAGAGTGGATAAAAATGGATGTAGAGTGGATAAAATAGATTTAGAGTGGATAAAAATTGATGTAGAGTGGATAAAATGGATGTAGAGTGGATAAAAATGGATGTAGAGTGGATAAAATGGATGTAGAGTGGATAAAATGGGTGTAAAGTGGATAAAAATGGATGTAGAGTGGATAAAAATGGATGTAGAGTGGATAAAATGAATGTAGAGTGGATAAAATGGGCGTAGAGTGGATAAAAATGGATGTAGAGTGGATAAAAAGGATGTAGTGTGGATAAAAATGGATGTAGAGCGGATAAAAATGGATGTAGAGTGGATAAAATGGGTGTAAACTGGATAAAAATGGATGTAGAGTGGATAAAATGGATGTAGAGTGGATAAAATGGATGTAGAGGGGATAAAAATGGATGTAGAGTGGACAAAATAGATTTAGAGTGGATAAAAATTGATGTAGAGTGGATAAAATGGATGTAGAGTGGATAAAATGGATGTAGAGGGGATAAAATGGATGTAGAGTGGATAAAATGGTTGTAGATTGTATAAAATGGATGTCGAGTGGATAAAAATGGATGTAGAGTGGATAAAATGGATGTAGAGTGGATAAAATGGATGTAGAGGGGATAAAATGGATGTAGAGTGGATAAAATGGTTGTAGATTGTATAAAATGGATGTAGCGTGGATAAAATGGTTGTAGATTGTATAAAATGGATGTCGAGTGGATAAAAAGAATGTAGTGTGGATAAAAATGGATGTAGAGCGGATAAAAATGGATGTAGAGTGGATAAAATGGGTGTAAACTGGATAAAAATGGATGTAGAGTGGATAAAATGGATGTAGAGTGGATAAAATGGATGTAGAGGGGATAAAAATGGATGTAGAGTGGACAAAATAGATTTAGAGTGGATAAAAATTGATGTAGAGTGGATAAAATGGATGTAGAGTGGATAAAAATGGATGTAGAGTGGATAAAATGGATGTAGAGTGGATAAAAATGGATGTAGAGTGGATAAAATGAATGTAGAGTGGATAAAATGGGCGTAGAGTGGATAAAAATGGATGTAGAGTGGATAAAAATGGATGTAGAGTGGATAAAATGGATGTAGAGTGGATAAAATGGGCGCAGAGTGGATAAAAATGGATGTAGAGTGGATAAAATGGATGTAGAGTTGATAAAAATGGATGTAGAGTGGATAAAATGGATGTAGAGTGGATAAAAATGGATGTAGAATGGATAAAATGGATGTAGAGTGGATAAAATGGACGTAGAGTGGATAAAAATAGATGTAGAGTGGATAAAATGGATGTAGAGTGGATAAAAATGGATGTAGAGTGGATAAAATGGATGTAGAGTGGATAAAATGGATGTAGAGTTGATAAAATGGATGTAAAGTGGATAAAATGGATGTAGAGTTAATAAAATTGGATGTAGAGTGGATAAAATGGATGTAGAGTTGATAAAAATGGATGTAGAGTGGATAAAAATGGATGTAGATTGGATAAAATGGATGTAGAGTGGATAAAAATGGATGTAGAGTATATAAATTGGATGTAGAGTATATAAAATGGATGTAGAGTGGATAAAAATGGATGTAGAGTGGATAAAATGGATGTAGAGTTGATAAAAATGGATGTAGAGTGGGTAAAATGGATGTAGATTAGATAAAATGGATGTAGAGTGGATAAAATGGATGTAGAGTTGATATAATGGATGCAGAGTGGATAAAAATAGATGTAGTGTGGATAAAATGGATGTAGAGTTGATAAAAATGGATGTAGAGTGGATAAAATGGATGTAGAGTAGATAAAATGGATGTAGAGTGGATAAAAATGGATGTCGAGTGGATAAAATGGATGTAGAGTGGATAAAAATGGATGTAGAGTGGATAAAATGGATGTAGAGTGGATAAAAATGAATGTAGATTGGATAAAATGGATTTAGAGTGGATATAATGGATGTAGAATGGATAAAAATGGATGTAGTGTGGATAAAATGGATGTAGAGTGGATAAAAATGGATGTAGAGTGGATAAAATGGATGTAGAGTGGATAAAACGGATGTAGAGTGGATAAAAAGGATGTAGAGTGGATAAAATGGATGCAGAGTGGATAAAAATAGATGTAGTGTGGATAAAATGGATGTAGAGTGGATAACAATGGATGTAGAGTTGATAAAATGGATGTAGTGTGGATAAAAATGGATGTAGAGTGGATAAAATGGATGTAGAGTGTATAAAATGGATGTAGAGTGAATAAAATGGATTTAGAGTGGATAAAATTGATGTAGAGTGTATAAAATGGATGTAGAGTGGATAAAAATGGATGTAGAGTGGATAAAAATGGATGTAGAATGGATAAAATGGATGTAGAGTGCATAAAAATGGATGTTGAGTGGATAAAATGGATGTAGAGTGGATAAAATGGATGTAAAGTGGATAAAAATGGATGTAGAGTGGATAACATGGATGTAGAGTGGCTAAAATGGATGTAGAGTGGATAAAAATGGATGTAGAGAGGATAAAAATGGATGTAGAGTTGATAAACTGGATGTAAAGTGGATAAAATGGATGTAGAGTTAATAAAAATGGATGTAGAGTGGAAATAATGGATGTAGAGAGGATAAAATGGATGTAGAGTGGATAAAATGGATGTAGAGTTCATAAAAATGGATGTAGAGTGGATAAAAATGGATGTAGATTGGATAAAATGGATGTAGAGTTGATAAAATGGATATAGAGTTCATAAAAATGGATGTAGAGTTGATAAAAATGGATGTAGAGTGGATATAATGGATGTAGAGAGGATAAAATGGATGTAGAGTGGTTAAAATGGATGTAGAGTGGATAAAAACGGATGTAGAGTGGATAAAATGGATGTAGAGTGGATAAAATGGTTGTAGAGTGGATAAAATGGATGTAGAGTTGATAAAAATGGATGAAGAGTGGATAAAATGGACGTAGAGTGAATAAACTGGATGTAGAGTTGATAAAAATGGATGTAGAGTGGATATAATTGATGTAGAGAGGATAAAAAGGATGTAGAGTGGATACAAATGGATGTAGAGAGGATAAAATGGATGTAGAGTTGATAAAATGGATGTAGAGTTCATAAAAATGGATGTAGAGTGGATAAAAATGGATGTAGATTGGATAAAATGGATGTAGAGTGGATAAAAATGGATGTAGAGTGGATAAAATGGATGTAGAGTGGATAAAAATGGATGTAGAGTGGATAAAATGGATGTAGAGAGGATAACATGCATGTAGAGTGGATAAAATGGATGTAGAGTGGATAAAATGGATGTAGAGTGGATAAAAATGGATTTAGAGTGGATATAATGGATGTAGAATAGATAAAAATGGATGTAGTGTGGATAAAATGGATGTAGAGTGGATAAAAATGGATGTAGAGTGGATAAAATGGATGTAGAGTGGATAAAACGGATGTAGAGTGGATAAAAAGGATGTAGAGTGGATAAAATGGATGCAGAGTGGATAAAAATAGATGTAGTGTGGATAAAATGGATGTAGAGTGGATAACAATGGATGTAGAGTGGATAAAATGGATGTAGAGTGGATAAAAATGGATGTAGAGTGGATAAAATGGGTGTAAACTGGATAAAAATGGATGTAGAGTGGATAAAATGGATGTAGAGTGAATAAAATGGGTGTAAAGTGGATAAAAATGGATGTAGAGTGGATAAAATGGATGTAGAGTGGATAAAAATGGATGTAGAGCGGATACAAATGGATGTAGAGTGGATAAAAATGGATGTAGAGTGGATAAAAATGGATGTAGAGTGGATAAAATGGATGTAGAGTGGATAAAAATGGATGTAGAGTGGATAAAATGGATGTAGAGAGGATAACATGCATGTAGAGTGGATAAAATGGATGTAGAGTGGATAAAATGGATGTAGAGTGGATAAAAATGGATGTAGAGTGGATAAAAATGGATGTAGATTGGATAAAATGGATGTAGAGTGGATAAAAATGGATGTAGAGTATATAAATTGGATGTAGAGTATATAAAATGGATGTAGAGTGGATAAAAATGGATGTAGAGTGGATAAAATGGATGTAGAGTTGATAAAAATGGATGTAGAGTGGGTAAAATGGATGTAGATTAGATAAAATGGATGTAGAGTGGATAAAATGGATGTAGAGTTGATATAATGGATGCAGAGTGGATAAAAATAGATGTAGTGTGGATAAAATGGATGTAGAGTTGATAAAAATGGATGTAGAGTGGATAAAATGGATGTAGAGTAGATAAAATGGATGTAGAGTGGATAAAAATGGATGTCGAGTGGATAAAATGGATGTAGAGTGGATAAAAATGGATGTAGAGTGGATAAAATGGATGTAGAGTGGATAAAAATGGATGTAGATTGGATAAAATGGATTTAGAGTGGATATAATGGATGTAGAATGGATAAAAATGGATGTAGTGTGGATAAAATGGATGTAGAGTGGATAAAAATGGATGTAGAGTGGATAAAATGGATGTAGAGTGGATAAAACGGATGTAGAGTGGATAAAAAGGATGTAGAGTGGATAAAATGGATGCAGAGTGGATAAAAATAGATGTAGTGTGGATAAAATGGATGTAGAGTGGATAACAATGGATGTAGAGTTGATAAAATGGATGTAGTGTGGATAAAAATGGATGTAGAGTGGATAAAATGGATGTAGAGTGTATAAAATGGATGTAGAGTGAATAAAATGGATTTAGAGTGGATAAAATTGATGTAGAGTGTATAAAATTTATGTAGAGTGGATAAAAATGGATGTAGAGTGGATAAAAATGGATGTAGAATGGATAAAATGGATGTAGAGTGCATAAAAATGGATGTTGAGTGGATAAAATGGATGTAGAGTGGATAAAATGGATGTAAAGTGGATAAAAATGGATGTAGAGTGGATAACATGGATGTAGAGTGGCTAAAATGGATGTAGAGTGGATAAAAATGGATGTAGAGAGGATAAAAATGGATGTAGAGTTGATAAACTGGATGTAAAGTGGATAAAATGGATGTAGAGTTAATAAAAATGGATGTAGAGTGGAAATAATGGATGTAGAGAGGATAAAATGGATGTAGAGTGGATAAAATGGATGTAGAGTTCATAAAAATGGATGTAGAGTGGATAAAAATGGATGTAGATTGGATAAAATGGATGTAGAGTTGATAAAATGGATATAGAGTTCATAAAAATGGATGTAGAGTGGATAAAAATGGATGTATATTGGATAAAATGGATGTAGAGTGGATAAAAATGGATGTAGAGTGGATAAAATGGATGTAGAGTGGATAAAATGGACAAAGAGTGGATATAATGGATGTAGAGAGGATAAAATGTATGTAGAGTGGATAAAAATGGATGTCGAGTGGATAAAATGGATGTAGAGTGGATAAAAATGGATGTAGATTGGATAAAATGGATGTAGAGTTAATAAAAATGGATGTAGAGTGGATAAAATGGATGTAGATTGGATCAAATGGATGTAGAGTTAATAAAAATGGATGTAGAGTGCATAAAATGGATGTAGAGTTGATAAAAATGGATGTGGAGTGGATAACAATGGATGTAGAGTAGATAAAATGGATGTAGAGCGGATAAAATGGATGTAGAGTTGATAAAAATGGATGTAGAGTGGATATAATGGATGTAGAGAGGATAAAATGGATGTAGAGTAGATAAAATGGATGTAGAGCGGATAAAATGGATGTAGAGTGCATAAAATGGATGTAGAGTTGATAAAAATGGATGTAGAGTGGATACAATGGATGTAAAGTAGATAAAATGGATGTAGAGCGGATAAAATGGATGTAGAGTTGATAAAAATGGATGTAGAGTGGATATAATGGATGTAGAGAGGATAAAATGGATGTAGAGTGGTTAAAATGGATGTAGAGTGGATAAAAAAGGATGTAGAGTGGATAAAATGGATGTAGAGTGGATAAAATGGATGTAGAGCGGATAAAATGGATGTAGAGTTGATAAAAATGGATGTAGAGTGGATATAATGGATGTAGAGAGGATAAAATGGATGTAGAGTGGTTAAAATGGATGTAGAGTGGATAAAAACGGATGTAGAGTGGATAAAATGGATGTAGAGTGGATAAAATGGTTGTAGAGTGGATAAAATGGATGTAGAGTTGATAAAAATGGATGAAGAGTGGATAAAATGGACGTAGAGTGAATAAACTGGATGTAGAGTTGATAAAAATGGATGTAGAGTGGATATAATTGATGTAGAGAGGATAAAAAGGATGTAGAGTGGATACAAATGGATGTAGAGAGGATAAAATGGATGTAGAGTTGATAAAATGGATGTAGAGTTCATAAAAATGGATGTAGAGTGGATAAAAATGGATGTAGATTGGATAAAATGGATGTAGAGTGGATAAAAATGGATGTAGAGTGGATAAAATGGATGTAGAGTGGATAAAAATGGATGTAGAGTGGATAAAATGGATGTAGAGAGGATAACATGCATGTAGAGTGGATAAAATGGATGTAGAGTGGATAAAATGGATGTAGAGTGGATAAAAATGGATTTAGAGTGGATATAATGGATGTAGATTAGATAAAAATGGATGTAGTGTGGATAAAATGGATGTAGAGTGGATAAAAATGGATGTAGAGTGGATAAAATGGATGTAGAGTGGATAAAACGGATGTAGAGTGGATAAAAAGGATGTAGAGTGGATAAAATGGATGCAGAGTGGATAAAAATAGATGTAGTGTGGATAAAATGGATGTAGAGTGGATAACAATGGATGTAGAGTGGATAAAATGGATGTAGAGTGGATAAAAATGGATGTAGAGTGGATAAAATGGGTGTAAACTGGATAAAAATGGATGTAGAGTGGATAAAATGGATGTAGAGTGGATAAAATGGGTGTAAAGTGGATAAAAATGGATGTAGAGTGGATAAAATGGATGTAGAGTGGATAAAAATGGATGTAGAGCGGATACAAATGGATGTAGAGTGGATAAAAATGGATGTAGAGTGGATAAAAATGGATGTAGAGTGGATAAAATGGATGTAGAGTGGATAAAAATGGATGTAGAGTGGATAAAATGGATGTAGAGAGGATAACATGCATGTAGAGTGGATAAAATGGATGTAGAGTGGATAAAATGGATGTAGAGTGGATAAAAATGGATGTAGAGTGGATAAAAATGGATGTAGATTGGATAAAATGGATGTAGAGTGGATAAAAATGGATGTAGAGTATATAAATTGGATGTAGAGTATATAAAATGGATGTAGAGTGGATAAAAATGGATGTAGAGTGGATAAAATGGATGTAGAGTTGATAAAAATGGATGTAGAGTGGATAAAATGGATGTAGAGTAGATAAAATGGATGTAGAGTGGATAAAATGGATGTAGAGTAGATAAAATGGATGTAGAGTGGATAAAAATGGATGTCGAGTGGATAAAATGGATGTAGAGTGGATAAAAATGGATGTAGAGTGGATAAAATGGATGTAGAGTGGATAAAAATGGATGTAGATTGGATAAAATGGATTTAGAGTGGATATAATGGATGTAGAATGGATAAAAATGGATGTAGTGTGGATAAAATGGATGTAGAGTGGATAAAAATGGATGTAGAGTGGATAAAATGGATGTAGAGTGGATAAAACGGATGTAGAGTGGATAAAAAGGATGTAGAGTGGATAAAATGGATGCAGAGTGGATAAAAATAGATGTAGTGTGGATAAAATGGATGTAGAGTGGATAACAATGGATGTAGAGTTGATAAAATGGATGTAGTGTGGATAAAAATGGATGTAGAGTGGATAAAATGGATGTAGAGTGTATAAAATGGATGTAGAGTGAATAAAATGGATTTAGAGTGGATAAAATTGATGTAGAGTGTATAAAATGGATGTAGAGTGGATAAAAATGGATGTAGAGTGGATAAAAATGGATGTAGAATGGATAAAATGGATGTAGAGTGCATAAAAATGGATGTTGAGTGGATAAAATGGATGTAGAGTGGATAAAATGGATGTAAAGTGGATAAAAATGGATGTAGAGTGGATAACATGGATGTAGAGTGGCTAAAATGGATGTAGAGTGGATAAAAATGGATGTAGAGAGGATAAAAATGGATGTAGAGTTGATAAACTGGATGTAAAGTGGATAAAATGGATGTAGAGTTAATAAAAATGGATGTAGAGTGGAAATAATGGATGTAGAGAGGATAAAATGGATGTAGAGTGGATAAAATGGATGTAGAGTTCATAAAAATGGATGTAGAGTGGATAAAAATGGATGTAGATTGGATAAAATGGATGTAGAGTTGATAAAATGGATATAGAGTTCATAAAAATGGTTGTAGAGTGGATAAAAATGGATGTATATTGGATAAAATGGATGTAGAGTGGATAAAAATGGATGTAGAGTGGATAAAATGGATGTAGAGTGGATAAAATGGACAAAGAGTGGATATAATGGATGTAGAGAGGATAAAATGTATGTAGAGTGGATAAAAATGGATGTCGAGTGGATAAAATGGATGTAGAGTGGATAAAAATGGATGTAGATTGGATAAAATGGATGTAGAGTTAATAAAAATGGATGTAGAGTGGATAAAATGGATGTAGATTGGATCAAATGGATGTAGAGTTAATAAAAATGGATGTAGAGTGCATAAAATGGATGTAGAGTTGATAAAAATGGATGTGGAGTGGATAACAATGGATGTAGAGTGGATAAAATGGATGTAGAGTTGATAAAAATGGATGTAGAGTGGATACAATGGATGTAGAGTAGATAAAATGGATGTAGAGCGGATAAAATGGATGTAGAGTTGATAAAAATGGATGTAGAGTGGATATAATGGATGTAGAGAGGATAAAATGGATGTAGAGTGGTTAAAATGGATGTAGAGTGGATAAAAAAGGATGTAGAGTGGATAAAATGGATGTAGAGTGGATAAAATGGATGTAGAGCGGATAAAATGGATGTAGAGTTGATAAAAATGGATGTAGAGTGGATATAATGGATGTAGAGAGGATAAAATGGATGTAGAGTGGTTAAAATGGATGTAGAGTGGATAAAAACGGATGTAGAGTGGATAAAATGGATGTAGAGTGGATAAAATGGTTGTAGAGTGGATAAAATGGATGTAGAGTTGATAAAAATGGATGAAGAGTGGATAAAATGGACGTAGAGTGAATAAACTGGATGTAGAGTTGATAAAAATGGATGTAGAGTGGATATAATTGATGTAGAGAGGATAAAAAGGATGTAGAGTGGATACAAATGGATGTAGAGAGGATAAAATGGATGTAGAGTTGATAAAATGGATGTAGAGTTCATAAAAATGGATGTAGAGTGGATAAAAATGGATGTAGATTGGATAAAATGGATGTAGAGTGGATAAAAATGGATGTAGAGTGGATAAAATGGATGTAGAGTGGATAAAAATGGATGTAGAGTGGATAAAATGGATGTAGAGAGGATAACATGCATGTAGAGTGGATAAAATGGATGTAGAGTGGATAAAATGGATGTAGAGTGGATAAAAATGGATTTAGAGTGGATATAATGGATGTAGAATAGATAAAAATGGATGTAGTGTGGATAAAATGGATGTAGAGTGGATAAAAATGGATGTAGAGTGGATAAAATGGATGTAGAGTGGATAAAACGGATGTAGAGTGGATAAAAAGGATGTAGAGTGGATAAAATGGATGCAGAGTGGATAAAAATAGATGTAGTGTGGATAAAATGGATGTAGAGTGGATAACAATGGATGTAGAGTGGATAAAATGGATGTAGAGTGGATAAAAATGGATGTAGAGTGGATAAAATGGGTGTAAACTGGATAAAAATGGATGTAGAGTGGATAAAATGGATGTAGAGTGAATAAAATGGGTGTAAAGTGGATAAAAATGGATGTAGAGTGGATAAAATGGATGTAGAGTGGATAAAAATGGATGTAGAGCGGATACAAATGGATGTAGAGTGGATAAAAATGGATGTAGAGTGGATAAAAATGGATGTAGAGTGGATAAAATGGATGTAGAGTGGATAAAAATGGATGTAGAGTGGATAAAATGGATGTAGAGAGGATAACATGCATGTAGAGTGGATAAAATGGATGTAGAGTGGATAAAATGGATGTAGAGTGGATAAAAATGGATTTAGAGTGGATATAATGGATGTAGAATAGATAAAAATGGATGTAGTGTGGATAAAAAGGATGTAGAGTGGATAAAATGGATGCAGAGTGGATAAAAATAGATGTAGTGTGGATAAAATGGATGTAGAGTGGATAAAAATGGATGTAGAGTGGATAAAATGGATGTAGAGAGGATAACATGCATGTAGAGTGGATAAAATGGATGTAGAGTGGATAAAATGGATGTAGAGTGGATAAAAATGGATGTAGAGTGGATAAAATGGATGTAGAGTGGATAAAACGGATGTAGAGTGGATAAAAAGGATGTAGAGTGGATAAAATGGATGCAGAGTGGATAAAAATAGATGTAGTGTGGATAAAATGGATGTAGAGTGGATAAAAATGGATGTAGAGTGGATAAAATGGGTGTAAACTGGATAAAAATGGATGTAGAGTGGATAAAATGGATGTAGAGTGAATAAAATGGGTGTAAAGTGGATAAAAATGGATGTAGAGTGGATAAAAATGGATGTAGAGTGGATAAAATGGATGTAGAGTGGATAAAAATGGATGTAGAGCGGATAAAAATGGATGTAGAGTGGATAAAATGGGTGTAAAATGGATAAAAATGGATGTAGAGTGGATAAAATGGATGTAGAGTGGATAAAATGGATGTAGAGGGGATAAAATGGATGTAGAGTGGATAAAATGGATGTAGAGTTGATAAAAATGGATGTAGAGTGGACAAAATAGATTTAGAGTGGATAAAAATTGATGTAGAGTGGATAAAATGGATGTAGAGTGGATAAAAATGGATGTAGAGTGGATAAAATAGATTTAGAGTGGATAAAAATTGATGTAGAGTGGATAAAATGGATGTAGAGTGGATAAAAATGGATGTAGAGTGGATAAAATGGATGTAGAGTGGATAAAATGGGTGTAAAGTGGATAAAAATGGATGTAGAGTGGATAAAAATGGATGTAGAGTGGATAAAATGAATGTAGAGTGGATAAAATGGGCGTAGAGTGGATAAAAATGGATGTAGAGTGGATAAAAAGGATGTAGTGTGGATAAAAATGGATGTAGAGCGGATAAAAATGGATGTAGAGTGGATAAAATGGGTGTAAACTGGATAAAAATGGATGTAGAGTGGATAAAATGGATGTAGAGTGGATAAAATGGATGTAGAGGGGATAAAAATGGATGTAGAGTGGACAAAATAGATTTAGAGTGGATAAAAATTGATGTAGAGTGGATAAAATGGATGTAGAGTGGATAAAATGGATGTAGAGGGGATAAAATGGATGTAGAGTGGATAAAATGGTTGTAGATTGTATAAAATGGATGTCGAGTGGATAAAAATGGATGTAGAGTGGATAAAATGGATGTAGAGTGGATAAAATGGATGTAGAGGGGATAAAATGGATGTAGAGTGGATAAAATGGTTGTAGATTGTATAAAATGGATGTAGCATGGATAAAATGGTTGTAGATTGTATAAAATGGATGTCGAGTGGATAAAAAGAATGTAGTGTGGATAAAAATGGATGTAGAGCGGATAAAAATGGATGTAGAGTGGATAAAATGGGTGTAAACTGGATAAAAATGGATGTAGAGTGGATAAAATGGATGTAGAGTGGATAAAATGGATGTAGAGGGGATAAAAATGGATGTAGAGTGGACAAAATAGATTTAGAGTGGATAAAAATTGATGTAGAGTGGATAAAATGGATGTAGAGTGGATAAAAATGGATGTAGAGTGGATAAAATGGATGTAGAGTGGATAAAAATGGATGTAGAGTGGATAAAATGAATGTAGAGTGGATAAAATGAATGTAGAGTGGATAAAATGGGCGTAGAGTGGATAAAAATGGATGTAGAGTGGATAAAAATGGATGTAGAGTGGATAAAATCGATGTAGAGTGGATAAAATGGGCGCAGAGTGGATAAAAATGGATGTAGAGTGGATAAAATGGATGTAGAGTTGATAAAAATGGATGTAGAGTGGATAAAATGGATGTAGAGTGGATAAAAATGGATGTAGAATGGATAAAATGGATGTAGAGTGGATAAAATGGACGTAGAGTGGATAAAAATAGATGTAGAGTGGATAAAATGGATGTAGAGTGGATAAAAATGGATGTAGAGTGGATAAAATGGATGTAGAGTGGATAAAATGGATGTAGAGTTGATAAAATGGATGTAAAGTGGATAAAATGGATGTAGAGTTAATAAAATTGGATGTAGAGTGGATAAAATGGATGTAGAGTTGATAAAAATGGATGTAGAGTGGATAAAAATGGATGTAGATTGGATAAAATGGATGTAGAGTGGATAAAAATGGATGTAGAGTATATAAATTGGATGTAGAGTATATAAAATGGATGTAGAGTGGATAAAAATGGATGTAGAGTGGATAAAATGGATGTAGAGTTGATAAAAATGGATGTAGAGTGGGTAAAATGGATGTAGATTAGATAAAATGGATGTAGAGTGGATAAAATGGATGTAGAGTTGATATAATGGATGCAGAGTGGATAAAAATAGATGTAGTGTGGATAAAATGGATGTAGAGTTGATAAAAATGGATGTAGAGTGGATAAAATGGATGTAGAGTAGATAAAATGGATGTAGAGTGGATAAAAATGGATGTCGAGTGGATAAAATGGATGTCGAGTGGATAAAATGGATGTAGAGTGGATAAAAATGGATGTAGAGTGGATAAAATGGATGTAGAGTGGATAAAAATGGATGTAGATTGGATAAAATGGATTTAGAGTGGATATAATGGATGTAGAATGGATAAAAATGGATGTAGTGTGGATAAAATGGATGTAGAGTGGATAAAAATGGATGTAGAGTGGATAAAATGGATGTAGAGTGGATAAAACGGATGTAGAGTGGATAAAAAGGATGTAGAGTGGATAAAATGGATGCAGAGTGGATAAAAATAGATGTAGTGTGGATAAAATGGATGTAGAGTGGATAACAATGGATGTAGAGTTGATAAAATGGATGTAGTGTGGATAAAAATGGATGTAGAGTGGGTAAAATGGATGTAGAGTGTATAAAATGGATGTAGAGTGAATAAAATGGATTTAGAGTGGATAAAATTGATGTAGAGTGGATAAAATGGATGTAGAGTGGATAAAATGGATGTAGAGGGGATAAAATGGATGTAGAGTGGATAAAATGGTTGTAGATTGTATAAAATGGATGTCGAGTGGATAAAAATGGATGTAGAGTGGATAAAATGGATGTAGAGTGGATAAAATGGATGTAGAGGGGATAAAATGGATGTAGAGTGGATAAAATGGTTGTAGATTGTATAAAATGGATGTAGCGTGGATAAAATGGTTGTAGATTGTATAAAATGGATGTCGAGTGGATAAAAAGAATGTAGTGTGGATAAAAATGGATGTAGAGCGGATAAAAATGGATGTAGAGTGGATGAAATGGGTGTAAACTGGATAAAAATGGATGTAGAGTGGATAAAATGGATGTAGAGTGGATAAAATGGATGTAGAGGGGATAAAAATGGATGTAGAGGGGACAAAATAGATTTAGAGTGGATAATAATTGATGTAGAGTGGATAAAATGGATGTAGAGTGGATAAAAATGGATGTAGAGTGGATAAAATGGATGTAGAGTGGATAAAAATGGATGTAGAGTGGATAAAATGAATGTAGAGTGGATAAAATGGGCGTAGAGTGGATAAAAATGGATGTAGAGTGGATAAAAATGGATGTAGAGTGGATAAAATCGATGTAGAGTGGATAAAATGGGCGCAGAGTGGATAAAAATGGATGTAGAGTGGATAAAATGGATGTAGAGTTGATAAAAATGGATGTAGAGTGGATAAAATGGATGTAGAGTGGATAAAAATGGATGTAGAATGGATAAAATGGATGTAGAGTGGATAAAATGGACGTAGAGTGGATAAAAATAGATGTAGAGTGGATAAAATGGATGTAGAGTGGATAAAAATGGATGTAGAGTGGATAAAATGGATGTAGAGTTGATAAAAATGGATGTAGAGTGGATAAAATGGATGTAGAGGGGATAAAATGGATGTAGAGTGGATAAAATGGTTGTAGAGTGGATAAAAATGGATGTAGAGTGTATAAAATGGATGTAGAGTGGATAAAAATGGATGTAGAGTGGATAAAAATGGATGTAGTTTGGATAAAATGGATGTAGAGTAGAGAAAATGGATGTAGTTTGGATAAAATGGATGTACAGTGGATAAAATGGATGTCGAGTGGATAAAAATGGATGTAGAGTGGATAAAATGGATGTAGAGTGGATAAAATGGATGTAGAGTTGATAAAAATGGATGTAGAGTGGACAAAATAGATTTAGAGTGGATAAAAATGGATGTAGAGTGGATAAAAATGGATGTAGAGTTGATAAAAATGGATGTAGAGTGGACAAAATAGATTTAGAGTGGATAAAAATGGATGTAGAGTGGATAAAAATGGATGTAGAGTGGATAAAATGGATGTAGAGTGTATAAAATGGATGTAGAGTGGATAAAAATGGATGTAGAGTGGATAAAATGGATGTAGAGTGGATAAAAATGGATGTAGAGTGGATAAAAATGGATGTAGAGGGGATAAAATGGGTGTAAAATGGATAAAAATGGATGTAGAGTGGATAAAAATAGATGTAGAGTGGATAAAATGGATGTAGAGAGGATAAAATGGATGTAGAGTTGATAAAATGGTTGTAGAGTGGATAAAATGGATGTAGAGTTGATAAAAATGGATGTAGAGTGGATAAAAATGGATGTAGAGTGGATAAAATGGATGTAGTTTGGATAAAATGGATGTAGAGTGGATAAAATGGATGTCGAGTGGATAAAAATGGATGTAGAGTTGATAAAAATGGATGTAGAGTGGATAAAATGGATGTAGAGTGGATAAAATGGACGTAGAGTGGATAAAAATGGATGTAGATTGGATAAAATGGATGTAGAGTGTATAAAATGGGTGTAAAGTGGATAAAAATGGATGTAGAGTGGATAAAAATGGATGTAGAGTTGATAAAAATGGATGTAGAGTGGACAAAATAGATTTAGAGTGGTTAAAAATGGATGTAGAGTGGATAAAAATGGATGTAGAGTGGATAAAATGGATGTAGAGTGGATAAAATGGACGTAGAGTGGATAAAAATGGATATAGTGTGGATAAAATGGATGTAGAGTGGATAAAATGGATGTAGAGGGGATAAAATGGATGTAGAGTGGATAAAAATGGATGTAGAGTGGATAAAATAGATGTAGAGTGGATAAAAATGGATGTAGAGTGGATAAAATGGGTGTAAAATGGATAAAAATGGATGTAGAGTGGATAAAAATAGATGTAGAGTGGATAAAATGGATGTAGAGTGGATAAAATGGATGTAGAGTTGATAAAATGGTTGTAGAGTGGATAAAATGGATGTAGAGTTGATAAAAATGGATGTAGAGTGGATAAAAATGGATGTAGAGTTGATAAAAATGGATGTGGAGTGGATAAAATGGATGTAGAGTGGATAAAATGGACGTAGAGTGGATAAAAATGGATGTAGATTGGATAAAATGGATGTAGAGTGTATAAAATGGGTGTAAAGTGGATAAAAATAGATGTAGAGTGGATAAAAATGGATGTAGAGTTGATAAAAATGGATGTAGAGTGGACAAAATAGATTTAGAGTGGATAAAAATGGATGTAGAGTGGATAAAAATGGATATCGAGTGGATAAAATGGATATAGAGTGGATAAAATGGATGTAGAGTGGATAAAAATGGATATAGTGTGGATAAAATGGATGTAGAGTGGATAAAATGGATGTAGAGGGGATAAAACGGATGTAGAGTGGATAAAAATGGATGTAGAGTGGATAAAATAGATGTAGAGTGGATAAAATGGGTGTAAAGTGGATAAAAATGGATGTAGAGTGGATAAAATGGATGTAGAGTGGATAAAATGGATGTAGAGTGGATAAAAATGGATGTAGAGTGGATAAAATGGATGTAGAGTGGATAAAATGGATGTAGAGTGGATAAAATGGATGTAGAGGGGATAAAATGGATGTAGAGTGGATAAAATGGTTGTAGAGTGGATAAAATGGATGTCGAGTGGATAAAAATGGATGTAGAGTGGACAAAATGGATGTAGAGTGGATAAAATGGATGTAGAGTTGATAAAAATGGATGTAGAGTGGACAAAATAGATTTAGAGTGGATAAAAATTGATGTAGAGTGGATAAAATGGATGTAGAGTGGATAAAAATGGATGTAGAGTGGATAAAATGGATGTAGAGTGCATAAAATGGGTGTAAAGTGGATAAAAATGGATGTAGAGTGGATAAAAATGGATGTAGAGTGGATAAAATGGATGTAGAGTTGATAAAAATGGATGAAGAGTGGATAAAATGGACGTAGAGTGAATAAACTGGATGTAGAGTTGATAAAAATGGATGTAGAGTGGATATAATTGATGTAGAGAGGATAAAAAGGATGTAGAGTGGATAAAAATGGATGTAGAGAGGATAAAATGGATGTAGAGTTGATAAAATGGATGTAGAGTTCATAAAAATGGATGTAGAGTGGATAAAAATGGATGTAGATTGGATAAAATGGATGTAGAGTGGATAAAAATGGATGTAGAGTGGATAAAAATGGATGTAGAGTGGATAAAATGGATGTAGAGTGGATAAAATGGATGTAGAGTGGATAAAATGGATGTAGAGTTGATAAAAATGGATGTAGAGTGGACAAAATAGATTTAGAGTGGATAAAAATTGATGTAGAGTGGATAAAATGGATGTAGAGTGGATAAAAATGGATGTAGAGTGGATAAAATGGATGTAGAGTGGATAAAATGGGTGTAAAGTGGATAAAAATGGATGTAGAGTGGATAAAAATGGATGTAGAGTGGATAAAATGAATGTAGAGTGGATAAAATGGGCGTAGAGTGGATAAAAATGGATGTAGAGTGGATAAAATGGATGTAGTGTGGATAAAAATGGATGTAGAGCGGATAAAAATGGATGTAGAGTGGATAAAATGGGTGTAAACTGGATAAAAATGGATGTAGAGTGGATAAAATGGATGTAGAGTGGATAAAATGGATGTAGAGGGGATAAAAATGGATGTAGAGTGGACAAAATAGATTTAGAGTGGATAAAAATTGATGTAGAGTGGATAAAATGGATGTAGAGTGGATAAAATGGATGTAGAGGGGATAAAATGGATGTAGAGTGGATAAAATGGTTGTAGATTGTATAAAATGGATGTCGAGTGGATAAAAATGGATGTAGAGTGGATAAAATGGATGTAGAGTGGATAAAATGGATGTAGAGGGGATAAAATGGATGTAGAGTGGATAAAATGGTTGTAGATTGTATAAAATGGATGTAGAGTGGATAAAAAGAATGTAGTGTGGATAAAAATGGATGTAGAGCGGATAAAAATGGATGTAGAGTGGATAAAATGGGTGTAAACTGGATAAAAATGGATGTAGAGTGGATAAAATGGATGTAGAGTGGATAAAATGGATGTAGAGTGGATAAAAATGGATGTAGAGTGGAAAAAATAGATTTAGAGTGGATAAAAATTGATGTAGAGTGGATAAAATGGATGTAGAGTGGATAAAAATGGATGTAGAGTGGATAAAATGGATGTAGAGTGGATAACAATGGATGTAGAGTGGATAAAATGAATGTAGAGTGGATAAAATGGGCGTAGAGTGGATAAAAATGGATGTAGAGTGGATAAAAATGGATGTAGAGTGGATAAAATGGATGTAGAGTGGATAAAATGGGCGCAGAGTGGATAAAAATGGATGTAGAGTGGATAAAATGGATGTAGAGTTGATAAAAATGGATGTAGAGTGGATACAATGGATGTAGAGTGGATAAAAATGGATGTAGAGTGGATAAAATGGATGTAGAGTGGATAAAATGGACGTAGAGTGGATAAAAATGGATGTAGAGTCGATAAAATGGATGTAGAGTGGATAAAATGGATGTAGAGTTGATAAAAATGGATGTAGAGTGGACAAAATAGATTTAGAGTGGATAAAAATGGATGTAGAGGGGATAAAATGGATGTAGAGTGGATAAAATGGATGTAGAGTTGATAAAAATGGATGTAGAGTGGACAAAATAGATTTAGAGTGGATAAAAATGGATGTAGAGTGGATAAAAATGGATGTAGAGTTGATAAAAATGGATGTAGAGTGGACAAAATAGATTTAGAGTGGATAAAAATGGATGTAGAGTGGATAAAAATGGATGTAGAGTGGATAAAATGGATGTAGAGTGTATAAAATGGATGTAGAGTGGATAAAAATGGATGTAGAGTGGATAAAATGGATGTAGAGTGGATAAAAATGGATGTAGAGTGGATAAAAATGGATGTAGAGGGGATAAAATGGGTGTAAAATGGATAAAAATGGATGTAGAGTGGATAAAAATAGATGTAGAGTGGATAAAATGGATGTAGAGTGGATAAAATGGATGTAGAGTTGATAAAATGGTTGTAGAGTGGATAAAATGGATGTAGAGTTGATAAAAATGGATGTAGAGTGGATAAAAATGGATGTAGAGTGGATAAAATGGATGTAGTTTGGATAAAATGGATGTAGAGTGGATAAAATGGATGTCGAGTGGATAAAAATGGATGTAGAGTTGATAAAAATGGATGTAGAGTGGATAAAATGGATGTAGAGTGGATAAAATGGACGTAGAGTGGATAAAAATGGATGTAGATTGGATAAAATGGATGTAGAGTGTATAAAATGGGTGTAAAGTGGATAAAAATGGATGTAGAGTGGATAAAAATGGATGTAGAGTTGATAAAAATGGATGTAGAGTGGACAAAATAGATTTAGAGTGGTTAAAAATGGATGTAGAGTGGATAAAAATGGATGTAGAGTGGATAAAATGGATGTAGAGTGGATAAAATGGACGTAGAGTGGATAAAAATGGATATAGTGTGGATAAAATGGATGTAGAGTGGATAAAATGGATGTAGAGGGGATAAAATGGATGTAGAGTGGATAAAAATGGATGTAGAGTGGATAAAATAGATGTAGAGTGGATAAAAATGGATGTAGAGTGGATAAAATGGGTGTAAAATGGATAAAAATGGATGTAGAGTGGATAAAAATAGATGTAGAGTGGATAAAATGGATGTAGAGAGGATAAAATGGATGTAGAGTTGATAAAATGGTTGTAGAGTGGATAAAATGGATGTAGAGTTGATAAAAATGGATGTAGAGTGGATAAAAATGGATGTAGAGTTGATAAAAATGGATGTGGAGTGGATAAAATGGATGTAGAGTGGATAAAATGGACGTAGAGTGGATAAAAATGGATGTAGATTGGATAAAATGGATGTAGAGTGTATAAAATAGGTGTAAAGTGGATAAAAATAGATGTAGAGTGGATAAAAATGGATGTAGAGTTGATAAAAATGGATGTAGAGTGGACAAAATAGATTTAGAGTGGATAAAAATGGATGTAGAGTGGATAAAAATGGATATCGAGTGGATAAAATGGATATAGAGTGGATAAAATGGACGTAGAGTGGATAAAAATGGATATAGTGTGGATAAAATGGATGTAGAGTGGATAAAATGGATGTAGAGGGGATAAAACGGATGTAGAGTGGATAAAAATGGATGTAGAGTGGATAAAATAGATGTAGAGTGGATAAAATGGGTGTAAAGTGGATAAAAATGGATGTAGAGTGGATAAAATGGATGTAGAGTGGATAAAATGGATGTAGAGTGGATAAAAATGGATGTAGAGTGGATAAAATGGATGTAGAGTGGATAAAATGGATGTAGAGTGGATAAAATGGATGTAGAGGGGATAAAATGGATGTAGAGTGGATAAAATGGTTGTAGAGTGGATAAAATGGATGTCGAGTGGATAAAAATGGATGTAGAGTGGACAAAATGGATGTAGAGTGGATAAAATGGATGTAGAGTTGATAAAAATGGATGTAGAGTGGACAAAATAGATTTAGAGTGGATAAAAATTGATGTAGAGTGGATAAAATGGATGTAGAGTGGATAAAAATGGATGTAGAGTGGATAAAATGAATGTAGAGTGCATAAAATGGGTGTAAAGTGGATAAAAATGGATGTAGAGTGGATAAAAATGGATGTAGAGTGGATAAAATGGATGTAGAGTTGATAAAAATGGATGAAGAGTGGATAAAATGGACGTAGAGTGAATAAACTGGATGTAGAGTTGATAAAAATGGATGTAGAGTGGATATAATTGATGTAGAGAGGATAAAAAGGATGTAGAGTGGATAAAAATGGATGTAGAGAGGATAAAATGGATGTAGAGTTGATAAAATGGATGTAGAGTTCATAAAAATGGATGTAGAGTGGATAAAAATGGATGTAGATTGGATAAAATGGATGTAGAGTGGATAAAAATGGATGTAGAGTGGATAAAAATGGATGTAGAGTGGATAAAATGGATGTAGAGTGGATAAAATGGATGTAGAGTGGATAAAATGGATGTAGAGTTGATAAAAATGGATGTAGAGTGGACAAAATAGATTTAGAGTGGATAAAAATTGATGTAGAGTGGATAAAATGGATGTAGAGTGGATAAAAATGGATGTAGAGTGGATAAAATGGATGTAGAGTGGATAAAATGGGTGTAAAGTGGATAAAAATGGATGTAGAGTGGATAAAAATGGATGTAGAGTGGATAAAATGAATGTAGAGTGGATAAAATGGGCGTAGAGTGGATAAAAATGGATGTAGAGTGGATAAAAAGGATGTAGTGTGGATAAAAATGGATGTAGAGCGGATAAAAATGGATGTAGAGTGGATAAAATGGGTGTAAACTGGATAAAAATGGATGTAGAGTGGATAAAATGGATGTAGAGTGGATAAAATGGATGTAGAGGGGATAAAATGGTTGTAGATTGTATAAAATGGATGTAGAGTGGATAAAAAGAATGTAGTGTGGATAAAAATGGATGTAGAGCGGATAAAAATGGATGTAGAGTGGATAAAATGGGTGTAAACTGGATAAAAATGGATGTAGAGTGGATAAAATGGATGTAGAGTGGATAAAATGGATGTAGAGGGGATAAAAATGGATGTAGAGTGGAAAAAATAGATTTAGAGTGGATAAAAATTGATGTAGAGTGGATAAAATGGATGTAGAGTGGATAAAAATGGATGTAGAGTGGATAAAATGGATGTAGAGTGGATAACAATGGATGTAGAGTGGATAAAATGAATGTAGAGTGGATAAAATGGGCGTAGAGTGGATAAAAATGGATGTAGAGTGGATAAAAATGGATGTAGAGTGGATAAAATCGATGTAGAGTGGATAAAATGGGCGCAGAGTGGATAAAAATGGATGTAGAGTGGATAAAATGGATGTAGAGTTGATAAAAATGGATGTAGAGTGGATACAATGGATGTAGAGTGGATAAAAATGGATGTAGAATGGATAAAATGGATGTAGAGTGGATAAAATGGACGTAGAGTGGATAAAAATAGATGTAGAGTGGATAAAATGGATGTAGAGTGGATAAAATGGATGTAGAGTTGATAAAAATGGATGTAGAGTGGACAAAATAGATTTAGAGTGGATAAAAATGGATGTAGAGGGGATAAAATGGATGTAGAGTGGATAAAATGGATGTAGAGTTGATAAAAATGGATGTAGAGTGGACAAAATAGATTTAGAGTGGATAAAAATGGATGTAGAGTGGATAAAAATGGATGTAGAGTTGATAAAAATGGATGTAGAGTGGACAAAATAGATTTAGAGTGGATAAAAATGGATGTAGAGTGGATAAAAATGGATGTAGAGTGGATAAAATGGATGTAGAGTGTATAAAATGGATGTAGAGTGGATAAAAATGGATGTAGAGTGGATAAAATGGATGTAGAGTGGATAAAAATGGATGTAGAGTGGATAAAAATGGATGTAGAGGGGATAAAATGGGTGTAAAATGGATAAAAATGGATGTAGAGTGGATAAAAATAGATGTAGAGTGGATAAAATGGATGTAGAGTGGATAAAATGGATGTAGAGTTGATAAAATGGTTGTAGAGTGGATAAAATGGATGTAGAGTTGATAAAAATGGATGTAGAGTGGATAAAAATGGATGTAGAGTGGATAAAATGGATGTAGTTTGGATAAAATGGATGTAGAGTGGATAAAATGGATGTCGAGTGGATAAAAATGGATGTAGAGTTGATAAAAATGGATGTGGAGTGGATAAAATGGATGTAGAGTGGATAAAATGGACGTAGAGTGGATAAAAATGGATGTAGATTGGATAAAATGGATGTAGAGTGTATAAAATGGGTGTAAAGTGGATAAAAATGGATGTAGAGTGGATAAAAATGGATGTAGAGTTGATAAAAATGGATGTAGAGTGGACAAAATAGATTTAGAGTGGTTAAAAATGGATGTAGAGTGGATAAAAATGGATGTAGAGTGGATAAAATGGATGTAGAGTGGATAAAATGGATGTAGAGTGGATAAAAATGGATATAGTGTGGATAAAATGGATGTAGAGTGGATAAAATGGATGTAGAGGGGATAAAATGGATGTAGAGTGGATAAAAATGGATGTAGAGTGGATAAAATAGATGTAGAGTGGATAAAAATGGATGTAGAGTGGATAAAATGGGTGTAAAATGGATAAAAATGGATGTAGAGTGGATAAAAATAGATGTAGAGTGGATAAAATGGATGTAGAGAGGATAAAATGGATGTAGAGTTGATAAAATGGTTGTAGAGTGGATAAAATGGATGTAGAGTTGATAAAAATGGATGTAGAGTGGATAAAAATGGATGTAGAGTTGATAAAAATGGATGTGGAGTGGATAAAATGGATGTAGAGTGGATAAAATGGACGTAGAGTGGATAAAAATGGATGTAGATTGGATAAAATGGATGTAGAGTGTATAAAATAGGTGTAAAGTGGATAAAAATAGATGTAGAGTGGATAAAAATGGATGTAGAGTTGATAAAAATGGATGTAGAGTGGACAAAATAGATTTAGAGTGGATAAAAATGGATGTAGAGTGGATAAAAATGGATATCGAGTGGATAAAATGGATATAGAGTGGATAAAATGGATGTAGAGTGGATAAAAATGGATGTAGAGTGGATAAAATGGATGTAGAGTGGATAAAATGGATGTAGAGGGGATAAAACGGATGTAGAGTGGATAAAAATGGATGTAGAGTGGATAAAATAGATGTAGAGTGGATAAAATGGGTGTAAAGTGGATAAAAATGGATGTAGAGTGGATAAAATGGATGTAGAGTGGATAAAATGGATGTAGAGTGGATAAAAATGGATGTAGAGTGGATAAAATGGATGTAGAGTGGATAAAATGGATGTAGAGTGGATAAAATGGATGTAGAGGGGATAAAATGGATGTAGAGTGGATAAAATGGTTGTAGAGTGGATAAAATGGATGTCGAGTGGATAAAAATGGATGTAGAGTGGACAAAATGGATGTAGAGTGGATAAAATGGATGTAGAGTTGATAAAAATGGATGTAGAGTGGACAAAATAGATTTAGAGTGGATAAAAATTGATGTAGAGTGGATAAAATGGATGTAGAGTGGATAAAAATGGATGTAGAGTGGATAAAATGGATGTAGAGTGTATAAAATGGGTGTAAAGTGGATAAAAATGGATGTAGAGTGGATAAAAATGGATGTAGAGTGGATAAAATGGATGTAGAGTTGATAAAAATGGATGAAGAGTGGATAAAATGGACGTAGAGTGAATAAACTGGATGTAGAGTTGATAAAAATGGATGTAGAGTGGATATAATTGATGTAGAGAGGATAAAAAGGATGTAGAGTGGATAAAAATGGATGTAGAGAGGATAAAATGGATGTAGAGTTGATAAAATGGATGTAGAGTTCATAAAAATGGATGTAGAGTGGATAAAAATGGATGTAGATTGGATAAAATGGATGTAGAGTGGATAAAAATGGATGTAGAGTGGATAAAAATGGATGTAGAGTGGATAAAATGGATGTAGAGTGGATAAAATGGATGTAGAGTGGATAAAATGGATGTAGAGTTGATAAAAATGGATGTAGAGTGGACAAAATAGATTTAGAGTGGATAAAAATTGATGTAGAGTGGATAAAATGGATGTAGAGTGGATAAAAATGGATGTAGAGTGGATAAAATGGATGTAGAGTGGATAAAATGGGTGTAAAGTGGATAAAAATGGATGTAGAGTGGATAAAAATGGATGTAGAGTGGATAAAATGAATGTAGAGTGGATAAAATGGGCGTAGAGTGGATAAAAATGGATGTAGAGTGGATAAAAAGGATGTAGTGTGGATAAAAATGGATGTAGAGCGGATAAAAATGGATGTAGAGTGGATAAAATGGGTGTAAACTGGATAAAAATGGATGTAGAGTGGATAAAATGGATGTAGAGTGGATAAAATGGATGTAGAGGGGATAAAAATGGATGTAGAGTGGACAAAATAGATTTAGAGTGGATAAAAATTGATGTAGAGTGGATAAAATGGATGTAGAGTGGATAAAATGGATGTAGAGGGGATAAAATGGATGTAGAGTGGATAAAATGGTTGTAGATTGTATAAAATGGATGTCGAGTGGATAAAAATGGATGTAGAGTGGATAAAATGGATGTAGAGTGGATAAAATGGATGTAGAGGGGATAAAATGGATGTAGAGTGGATAAAATGGTTGTAGATTGTATAAAATGGATGTAGAGTGGATAAAAAGAATGTAGTGTGGATAAAAATGGATGTAGAGCGGATAAAAATGGATGTAGAGTGGATAAAATGGGTGTAAACTGGATAAAAATGGATGTAGAGTGGATAAAATGGATGTAGAGTGGATAAAATGGATGTAGAGTGGATAAAAATGGATGTAGAGTGGAAAAAATAGATTTAGAGTGGATAAAAATTGATGTAGAGTGGATAAAATGGATGTAGAGTGGATAAAAATGGATGTAGAGTGGATAAAATGGATGTAGAGTGGATAACAATGGATGTAGAGTGGATAAAATGAATGTAGAGTGGATAAAATGGGCGTAGAGTGGATAAAAATGGATGTAGAGTGGATAAAAATGGATGTAGAGTGGATAAAATCGATGTAGAGTGGATAAAATGGGCGCAGAGTGGATAAAAATGGATGTAGAGTGGATAAAATGGATGTAGAGTTGATAAAAATGGATGTAGAGTGGATACAATGGATGTAGAGTGGATAAAAATGGATGTAGAATGGATAAAATGGATGTAGAGTGGATAAAATGGACGTAGAGTGGATAAAAATAGATGTAGAGTCGATAAAATGGATGTAGAGTGGATAAAATGGATGTAGAGTTGATAAAAATGGATGTAGAGTGGACAAAATAGATTTAGAGTGGATAAAAATGGATGTAGAGGGGATAAAATGGATGTAGAGTGGATAAAAATGGATGTAGAGTGGATAAAATAGATGTAGAGTGGATAAAATGGGTGTAAAGTGGATAAAAATGGATGTAGAGTGGATAAAATGGATGTAGAGCGGATAAAAATGGATGTAGAGTGGATAAAATGGGTGTAAACTGGATAAAAATGGATGTAGAGTGGATAAAATGGATGTAGAGTGGATAAAATGGGTGTAAAGTGGATAAAAATGGATGTAGAGTGGATAAAAATGGATGTAGAGTGGACAAAATAGATTTAGAGTGGATAACAATGGATGTAGAGTGGATAAAAATGGATGTAGAGTGGATAAAATGGATATAGTGTGGATAAAATGGATGTAGAGTGGATAAAATGGATGTAGAGGGGATAAAATGGATGTAGAGTGGATAAAAATGGATGTAGAGTGGATAAAATAGATGTAGAGTGGATAAAATGGGTGTAAAGTGGATAAAAATGGATGTAGAGTGGATAAAATGGATGTAGAGCGGATAAAAATGGATGTAGAGTGGATAAAATGGGTGTAAACTGGATAAAATGGATGTAGAGCGGATAAAAATGGATGTAGAGTGGATAAAAATGGATGTAGAGTGGATAAAATGGATGTAGAGTGGATAAAAATGGATGTAGAGCGGATAAAAATGGATGTAGAGTGGATAAAATGGGTGTAAAATGGATAAAAATGGATGTAGAGTGGATAAAATGGATGTAGAGTGGATAAAATGGATGTAGAGGGGATAAAAATGGATGTAGGGTGGACAAAATAGATTTAGAGTGGATAAAAATTGATGTAGAGTGGATAAAATGGATGTAGAGTGGATAAAATGGGTGTAAAGTGGATAAAAATGGATGTAGAGTGGATAAAAATGGATGTAGAGTGGATAAAATGAATGTAGAGTGGATAAAAATGGATGTAGAGTGGATAAAATGGATGTAGAGTGGATAAAATGGGTGTAACGTGGATAAAAATGGATGTAGAGTGGATAAAATGGATGTAGAGTGGATAAAATGGGCGTAGAGTGGATAAAAATGGATGTAGAGTGGATAAAATGGATGTAGAGTTGATAAAAATGGATGTAGAGTGGATAAAATGGATGTAGAGTTGATAAAAATGGATGTAGAGTGGATAAAATGGATGTAGAGTGGATAAAAATGGATGTAGAGCGGATAAAAATGGATGTAGAGTGTATAAAATGGGTGTAAAATGGATAAAAATGGATGTAGAGTGGATAAAATCGATGTAGAGTGGATAAAATGGGCGCAGAGTGGATAAAAATGGATGTAGAGTGGATAAAATGGATGTAGAGTTGATAAAAATGGATGTAGAGTGGATAAAATGGATGTAGAGTGGATAAAAATGGATGTAGAATGGATAAAATGGATGTAGAGTGGATAAAATGGACGTAGAGTGGATAAAATGGGCGCAGAGTGGATAAAAATGGATGTAGAGTGGATAAAATGGATGTAGAGTTGATAAAAATGGATGTAGAGTGGATAAAATGGATGTAGAGTGGATAAAAATGGATGTAGAGTGGATAAAATGGATGTAGAGTGGATAAAAATGGATGTAGAGCGGATAAAAATGGATGTAGAGTGGATAAAATGGGTGTAAAATGGATAAAAATGGATGTAGAGTGGATAAAATGGATGTAGAGTGGATAAAATGGATGTAGAGGGGATAAAAATGGATGTAGAGTGGACAAAATAGATTTAGAGTGGATAAAAATTGATGTAGAGTGGATAAAATGGATGTAGAGTGGATAAAATGGGTGTAAAGTGGATAAAAATGGATGTAGAGTGGATAAAAATGGATGTAGAGTGGATAAAATGGATGTAGAGTGGATAAAATGGGTGTAGTGGATAAAATTGATGTAGAGTGGACAAAATGGATGTAGAGTTGATAAAAATTGATGTAGAGTGGATAAAATGAATGTAGAGTGGATAAAAATGGATGTAGAGTGGATAAAAATGGATGTAGAGTGGATAAAATGGATGTAGAGTGGATAAAATGGATGTAGAGTGGATAAAAATGGATGTAGAGTGGATAAAATGGATGTAGAGTTGATAAAAATAGTTGTAGAGTGGACAAAATAGATTTAGAGTGAATAAAAATTGATGTAGAGTGGATAAAATGATTGTAGAGTGGATAAAATGGACGTAGAGTGGATAAAAATAGATGTAGAGTGGATAAAATGGATGTAGAGTGTATAAAATGGGTGTAGAGTGGATAAAAATGGATGTAGAGTGTATAAAATGGATGTAGAGTGGATAAAAATGGATGTAGAGTGGATAAAAATGGATGTAGTTTGGATAAAATGGATGTAGAGTGGAGAAAATGGATGTAGTTTGGATAAAATGGATGTAGAGTGGATAAAATGGATGTCGAGTGGATAAAAATGGAAGTAGAGTGGATAAAATGGATGTAGAGGGGATAAAAATGGATGTAGAGTGGATAAAATAGATGTAGAGTGGATAAAATGGGTGTAAAGTGGATAAAAATGGATGTAGAGTGCATAAAAATGGATGTAGAGTGGATAAAATAGATTTAGAGTGGATAAAATGGGTGTAAAGTGGATAAAAATGGATGTAGAGTGGATAAAATGGATGTAGAGTGGACAAAATGGATGTAGAGTTGATAAAAATTGATGTAGAGTGGATAAAATGAATGTAGAGTGGATAAAAATGGATGTAGAGTGGATAAAATGGATGTAGAGTGGATAAAAATGGATGTAGAGTGGATAAAATGGATGTAGAGTTGATAAAAATGGACGTAGAGTGGATAAAATTGGATGTAGAGTGGATAAAATGGATGTCGAGTGGATAAAAATGGATGTAGAGTGGATAAAATGGATGTAGAGTGGATAAAATGGATGTAGAGTGGATAAAAATGGATGTAGAGTGGATAAAATGGATGTAGAGTTGATAAAAATGGATGTAGAGTGGATAAAATTGGATGTCGAGTGGATAAAAATGGATGTAGAGTGGATAAAATGGATGTAGAGTGGATAAAAATGGATGTAGAGTGGATAAAATGGATGTAGAGTTGATAAAAATGGATGTAGAGTGGACAAAATAGATTTAGAGTGAATAAAAATTGATGTAGAGTGGATAAAATGAATGTAGAGTGGATAAAATGGTTGTAGAGTGGATAAAAATGGATGTAGAGTGTATAAAATGGATGTAGGGGGATAAAAATGGATGTAGAGTGGATAAAAATGGATGTCATTTGGATAAAATGGATGTAGAGTGGATAAAAATGGATGTAGAGTGGATAAAATTGGATGTAGAGTGGATAAAATGGATGTAGAGTGGATAAAATGGATGTAGAGTGGATAAAAATGGATGTAGAGTGGATAAAATGGATGTAGAGTTGATAAAAATGGATGTAGAGTGGATAAAATGGTTGTAGAGTGGATAAAAATGGATGTAGAGTGTATAAAATGGATGTAGAGTGGATAAAAATGGATGTAGAGTGGATAAAAATGGATGTAGTTTGGATAAAATGGATGTAGAGTGGATAAAATGGATGTCGAGTGGATAAAAATGGATGTAGAGTGGATAAAATGGATGTAGAGGGGATAAAATAGATGTAGAGTGGATAAAAATGGATGTAGAGAGGATAAAATGGACGTAGAGTGGATAAAAATGGATGTAGAGTGGATAAAATGGATGTAGAGTGGATAAAATGGATGTAGAGTTGATAAAAATGGATGTAGAGTGGACAAAATAGATTTAGAGTGGATAAAAATGGATGTAGAGTGGATAAAAATGGATGTAGAGTGGATAAAATGGATATAGAGTGGATAAAATGGACGTAGAGTGGATAAAAATGGATATAGTGTGGATAAAATGGATGTAGAGTGGATAAAATGGATGTAGAGGGGATAAAATGGATGTAGAGTGGATAAAAATGGATGTAGAGTGGATAAAATAGATGTAGAGTGGATAAAATGGGTGTAGAGTGGATAAAATGGTTGTAGATTGTATAAAATGGATGTCGAGTGGATAAAAATGGATGTAGAGTGGATAAAATGGATGTAGAGTGGATAAAATGGATGTAGAGGGGATAAAATGGATGTAGAGTGGATAAAATGGTTGTAGATTGTATAAAATGGATGTAGAGTGGATAAAAAGAATGTAGTGTGGATAAAAATGGATGTAGAGCGGATAAAAATGGATGTAGAGTGGATAAAATGGGTGTAAACTGGATAAAAATGGATGTAGAGTGGATAAAATGGATGTAGAGTGGATAAAATGGATGTAGAGTTGATAAAAATGGATGTAGAGTGGAAAAAATAGATTTAGAGTGGATAAAAATTGATGTAGAGTGGATAAAATGGATGTAGAGTGGATAAAAATGGATGTAGAGTGGATAAAATGGATGTAGAGTGGATAACAATGGATGTAGAGTGGATAAAATGAATGTAGAGTGGATAAAATGGGCGTAGAGTGGATAAAAATGGATGTAGAGTGGATAAAAATGGATGTAGAGTGGATAAAATCGATGTAGAGTGGATAAAATGGGCGCAGAGTGGATAAAAATGGATGTAGAGTGGATAAAATGGATGTAGAGTTGATAAAAATGGATGTAGAGTGGATACAATGGATGTAGAGTGGATAAAAATGGATGTAGAATGGATAAAATGGATGTAGAGTGGATAAAATGGACGTAGAGTGGATAAAAATAGATGTAGAGTCGATAAAATGGATGTAGAGTGGATAAAAATGGATGTAGAGTGGATAAAATGGATGTAGAGTTGATAAAAATGGATGTAGAGTGGATAAAATGGATGTAGAGGGGATAAAATGGATGTAGAGTGGATAAAATGGTTGTAGAGTGGATAAAAATGGATGTAGAGTGTATAAAATGGATGTAGAGTGGATAAAAATGGATGTAGAGTGGATAAAAATGGATGTAGTTTGGATAAAATGGATGTAGAGTAGAGAAAATGGATGTAGTTTGGATAAAATGGATGTACAGTGGATAAAATGGATGTCGAGTGGATAAAAATGGATGTAGAGTGGATAAAATGGATGTAGAGTGGATAAAATGGATGTAGAGTTGATAAAAATGGATGTAGAGTGGACAAAATAGATTTAGAGTGGATAAAAATGGATGTAGAGTGGATAAAAATGGATGTAGAGTGGATAAAATGGATATAGAGTGGATAAAATGGACGTAGAGTGGATAAAAATGGATATAGTGTGGATAAAATGGATGTAGAGTGGATAAAATGGATGTAGAGGGGATAAAATGGATGTAGAGTGGATAAAAATGGATGTAGAGTGGATAAAATAGATGTAGAGTGGATAAAATGGGTGTAAAGTGGATAAAAATGGATGTAGAGTGGATAAAATGGATGTAGAGCGGATAAAAATGGATGTAGAGTGGATAAAATGGGTGTAAACTGGATAAAAATGGATGTAGAGTGGATAAAATGGATGTAGAGTGGATAAAATGGGTGTAAAGTGGATAAAAATGGATGTAGAGTGGATAAAAATGGATGTAGAGTGGACAAAATAGATTTAGAGTGGATAACAATGGATGTAGAGTGGATAAAAATGGATGTAGAGTGGATAAAAATGGATGTAGAGTGGATAAAATAGATGTAGAGTGGATAAAATGGGTGTAAAGTGGATAAAAATGGATGTAGAGTGGATAAAATGGATGTAGAGCGGATAAAAATGGATGTAGAGTGGATAAAATGGGTGTAAACTGGATAAAATGGATGTAGAGCGGATAAAAATGGATGTAGAGTGGATAAAAATGGATGTAGAGTGGATAAAATGGATGTAGAGTGGATAAAAATGGATGTAGAGCGGATAAAAATGGATGTAGAGTGGATAAAATGGGTGTAAAATGGATAAAAATGGATGTAGAGTGGATAAAATGGATGTAGAGTGGATAAAATGGATGTAGAGGGGATAAAAATGGATGTAGAGTGGACAAAATAGATTTAGAGTGGATAAAAATTGATGTAGAGTGGATAAAATGGATGTAGAGTGGATAAAATGGGTGTAAAGTGGATAAAAATGGATGTAGAGTGGATAAAAATGGATGTAGAGTGGATAAAATGAATGTAGAGTGGATAAAAATGGATGTAGAGTGGATAAAATGGATGTAGAGTGGATAAAATGGGTGTAACGTGGATAAAAATGGATGTAGAGTGGATAAAAATAGATGTAGAGTGGATAAAATGGATGTAGAGTGGATAAAATGGGCGTAGAGTGGATAAAAATGGATGTAGAGTTGATAAAAATGGATGTAGAGTGGATAAAATGGATGTAGAGTGGATAAAAATGGATGTAGAATGGATAAAATGGATGTAGAGTGGATAAAATGGACGTAGAGTGGATAAAATGGGCGCAGAGTGGATAAAAATGGATGTAGAGTGGATAAAATGGATGTAGAGTTGATAAAAATGGATGTAGAGTGGATAAAATGGATGTAAAGTGGATAAAAATGGATGTAGAGTGGATAAAATGGATGTAGAGTGGATAAAAATGGATGTAGAGCGGATAAAAATGGATGTAGAGTGGATAAAATGGGTGTAAAATGGATAAAAATGGATGTAGAGTGGATAAAATGGATGTAGAGTGGATAAAATGGATGTAGAGGGGATAAAAATGGATGTAGAGTGGACAAAATAGATTTAGAGTGGATAAAAATTGATGTAGAGTGGATAAAATGGATGTAGAGTGGATAAAATGGGTGTAAAGTGGATAAAAATGGATGTAGAGTGGATAAAAATGGATGTAGAGTGGATAAAATGGATGTAGAGTGGATAAAATGGGTGTAGTGGATAAAATTGATGTAGAGTGGACAAAATGGATGTAGAGTTGATAAAAATTGATGTAGAGTGGATAAAATGAATGTAGAGTGGATAAAAATGGATGTAGAGTGGATAAAAATGGATGTAGAGTGGATAAAATGGATGTAGAGTGGATAAAATGGATGTATAGTGGATAAAAATGGATGTAGAGTGGATAAAATGGATGTAGAGTTGATAAAAATAGTTGTAGAGTGGACAAAATAGATTTAGAGTGAATAAAAATTGATGTAGAGTGGATAAAATGATTGTAGAGTGGATAAAATGGACGTAGAGTGGATAAAAATAGATGTAGAGTGGATAAAATGGATGTAGAGTGTATAAAATGGGTGTAGAGTGGATAAAAATGGATGTAGAGTGTATAAAATGGATGTAGAGTGGATAAAAATGGATGTAGAGTGGATAAAAATGGATGTAGTTTGGATAAAATGGATGTAGAGTGGAGAAAATGGATGTAGTTTGGATAAAATGGATGTAGAGTGGATAAAATGGATGTCGAGTGGATAAAAATGGAAGTAGAGTGGATAAAATGGATGTAGAGGGGATAAAAATGGATGTAGAGTGGATAAAATAGATGTAGAGTGGATAAAATGGGTGTAAAGTGGATAAAAATGGATGTAGAGTGCATAAAAATGGATGTAGAGTGGATAAAATAGATTTAGAGTGGATAAAATGGGTGTAAAGTGGATAAAAATGGATGTAGAGTGGATAAAATGGATGTAGAGTGGACAAAATGGATGTAGAGTTGATAAAAATTGATGTAGAGTGGATAAAATGAATGTAGAGTGGATAAAAATGGATGTAGAGTGGATAAAATGGATGTAGAGTGGATAAAAATGGATGTAGAGTGGATAAAATGGATGTAGAGTTGATAAAAATGGACGTAGAGTGGATAAAATTGGATGTAGAGTGGATAAAATGGATGTCGAGTGGATAAAAATGGATGTAGAGTGGATAAAATGGATGTAGAGTGGATAAAATGGATGTAGAGTGGATAAAAATGGATGTAGAGTGGATAAAATGGATGTAGAGTTGATAAAAATGGATGTAGAGTGGATAAAATTGGATGTAGAGTGGATAAAATGGATGTCGAGTGGATAAAAATGGATGTAGAGTGGATAAAATGGATGTAGAGTGGATAAAAATGGATGTAGAGTGGATAAAATGGATGTAGAGTTGATAAAAATGGATGTAGAGTGGACAAAATAGATTTAGAGTGAATAAAAATTGATGTAGAGTGGATAAAATGAATGTAGAGTGGATAAAATGGTTGTAGAGTGGATAAAAATGGATGTAGAGTGTATAAAATGGATGTAGGGGGATAAAAATGGATGTAGAGTGGATAAAAATGGATGTCATTTGGATAAAATGGATGTAGAGTGGAGAAAATGGATGTAGTTTGGATAAAAAGGATGTAGAGTGGAGAAAATGGATGTCGAGTGGATAAAAATGGATGTAGAGTGGATAAAATGGATGTAGAGTGGATAAAAATGGATGTAGAGTGGATAAAATTGGATGTAGAGTGGATAAAATGGATGTCGAGTGGATAAAAATGGATGTAGAGTGGATAAAATGGATGTAGAGTGGATAAAATGGATGTAGAGTGGATAAAAATGGATGTAGAGTGGATAAAATGGATGTAGAGTTGATAAAAATGGATGTAGAGTGGATAAAATGGTTGTAGAGTGGATAAAAATGGATGTAGAGTGTATAAAATGGATGTAGAGTGGATAAAAATGGATGTAGAGTGGATAAAAATGGATGTAGTTTGGATAAAATGGATGTAGAGTGGATAAAATGGATGTCGAGTGGATAAAAATGGATGTAGAGTGGATAAAATGGATGTAGAGGGGATAAAATAGATGTAGAGTGGATAAAAATGGATGTAGAGAGGATAAAATGGACGTAGAGTGGATAAAAATGGATGTAGAGTGGATAAAATGGATGTAGAGTGGATAAAATGGGTGTAAAGTGGATAAAAATGGATGTAGAGCGGATAAAAATGGATGTAGAGTGGATAAAATGGATGTAGAGTGGATAAAATGGATGTAGTTTGGATAAAATGGATGTAGAGTGGATAAAATGGATGTCGAGTGGATAAAATGGATGTAGAGTGGATAAAAATGGATGTAGAGTGGATAAAATGGATGTAGAGTGTATAAAATGGGTGTAAAGTGGATAAAAATGGATGTAGAGTGGATAAAAATGGATGTAGTTTGGATAAAATGGATGTAGAGTAGAGAAAATGGATGTAGTTTGGATAAAATGGATGTAGAGTGGATAAAATGGATGTCGAGTGGATAAAAATGGAAGTAGAGTGGATAAAATGGATGTAGAGGGGATAAAAATGGATGTAGAGTGGATAAAATGGTTGTAGAGTGGATAAAATGGGTGTAAAGTGGACAAAAATGGATGTAGAGTGCATAAAAATGGATGTAGAGTGGATAAAATAGATTTAGAGTGGATAAAATGGGTGTAAAGTGGATAAAAATGGATGTAGAGTGGATAAAATGGATGTAGAGTGGACAAAATGGATGTAGAGTGGATAAAATGGATGTAGAGTGGATAAAAATGGATGTAGAGTGGATAAAATGGATGTAGAGTTGATAAAAATGGACGTAGAGTGGATAAAATTGGATGTAGAGTGGATAAAATGGATGTCGAGTGGATAAAAATGGATGTAGAGTGGATAAAATGGATGTAGAGTGGATAAAATGGATGTAGAGTGGATAAAAATGGATGTAGAGTGGATAAAATGGATGTAGAGTTGATAAAAATGGATGTAGAGTGGATAAAATTGGATGTAGAGTGGATAAAATGGATGTCGAGTGGATAAAAATGGATGTAGAGTGGATAAAATGGATGTAGAGTGGATAAAATGGATGTAGAGTGGATAAAAATGGATGTAGAGTGGATAAAATGGATGTAGAGTTGATAAAAATGGATGTAGAGTGGATAAAATTGGATGTAGAGTGGATAAAATGGATGTCGAGTGGATAAAAATGGATGTAGAGTGGATAAAATGGATGTAGAGTGGATAAAATTGGATGTAGAGTGGATAAAATGGATGTAGAGTTGATAAAAATGGATGTAGAGTGGATAAAATGGATGTAGAGGGGATAAAATGGATGTAGAGTGGATAAAATGGTTGTAGAGTGGATAAAAATGGATGTAGAGTGTATAAAATGGATGTAGGGGGATAAAAATGGATGTAGAGTGGATAAAAATGGATGTCATTTGGATAAAATGGATGTAGAGTGGAGAAAATGGATGTAGTTTGGATAAAAAGGATGTAGAGTGGATAAAATGGATGTCGAGTGGATAAAAATGGATGTAGAGTGGATAAAATGGATGTAGAGGGGATAAAATAGATGTAGAGTGGATAAAAATGGATGTAGAGAGGATAAAATGGACGTAGAGTGGATAAAAATGGATGTAGAGTGGATAAAATGGATGTAGAGTGGATAAAATGGGTGTAAAGTGGATAAAAATGGATGTAGAGTGGATAAAAATGGATGTAGAGTGGATAAAATGGGTGTAAAGTGGATAAAAATGGATGTAGAGTGGATAAAAATGGATGTAGAGTGGATAAAAATGGATGTAGATTGGATAAAATGGATGTAGAGTGGATAAAAATGGATGTCGATTGGATAAAATGGATGTAGAGTGGATAAAAATGGATGTAGATTGGATAAAATGGATGTAGAGTGGATAAAAATGGATGTAGAGTGGATAAAATGGATGTAGAGTGGATAAAAATGGATGTAGAGTTGATAAAATGGATGTAAAGTGGATAAAATGGATGTAGAGTTAATAAAATTGGATGTAGAGTGGATAAAATGGATGTAGAGTTGATAAAAATGGATGTAGAGTGGATAAAAATGGATGTAGATTGGATAAAATGGATGTAGAGTGGATAAAAATGGATGTCGAGTGGATAAAATGGATGTAGAGTGGATAAAAATGGATGTAGATTGGATAAAATGGATGTAGAGTTAATAAAAATGGATGTAGAGTGGATAAAATGGATGTATAGTTGATAAAAATGGATGTAGAGTGGATAAAAATGGATGCAGATTGGATAAAATGGATGTAGAGTGGATAAAAATGCATGTAGAGTATATAAATTGGATGTAGAGTATATAAAATGGATGTAGAGTGGATAAAATGGATGTAGAGTTGAAAAAAATGGATGTAGAGTGGATAAAATGGATGTAGAGTAAATAAAATGGATGTAGAGTGGATAAAATGGATGTAGAGTTGATAAAATGGATGTAGAGTTAATAAAATTGGATGTAGAGTGGATAAAATGGATGTAGAGTTGATAAAAATGGATGTAGAGTGGATAAAAATGGATGTAGATTGGATAAAATGGATGTAGAGTGGATACAAATGGATGTAGAGTGGATAAAATGGATGTAGAGTTGATAAAAATGGATGTAGAGTGGATAAAATGGATGTAGAGTGGATAAAAATGGATGTAGAGTATATAAATTGGATGTAGAGTATATAAAATGGATGTAGAGTGGATAAAAATGGATGTCGAGTGGATAAAATGGATGTAGAGTGGATAAAAATGGATGTAAAGTGGATAAAATAGATGTAGAGTTAATAAAATTGGATGTAGAGTGGATAAAATGGATGTAGAGTTGATAAAAATGGATGTAGAGTGGATAAAAATGGATGTAGATTGGATAAAATGGATGTAGAGTGGATAAAATGGATGTAGAGTTGATAAAAATGGATGTAGAGTGGATAAAAATGGATGTAGATTGGATAAAATGGATGTAGAGTGGATAAAAATGGATGTCGAGTGGATAAAATGGATGTAGAGTGGATAAAATGGATGTAGAGTTGATAAAATGGATGTAGAGTTAATAAAATTGGATGTAGAGTGGATAAAATGGATGTCGAGTGGATAAAATGGATGTAGAGTGGATAAAAATGGATGTAGAGTGGATAAAATGGATGTAGAGTTGATAAAAATGGATGTAGAGTGGATAAAATGGATGTAGATTGGATAAAATGGATGTAGAGTTGATAAAATGGATGTAAAGTGGATAAAATGGATGTAGAGTTAATAAAATTGGATGTAGAGTGGATAAAATGAATGTACAGTTAATAAAAATGGATGTAGAGTGGATAAAAATGGATGTAGAGTGGATAAAATGGATGTAGAGTTGATAAAATGGATGTAAAGTGGATAAAATGGATGTAGAGTTAATAAAATTGGATGTAGAGTGGATAAAATGGATGTAGAGTTAATAAAAATGGATGTAGAGTGGATATAATGGATGTAGAGAGGATAAAATGGATGTGGAGTGGATAACAATGGATGTAGAGTGGATAAAATGGATGTAGAGTGGATAAAATGGATGTAGAGTTGATAAAATGGATGTAAAGTGGATAAAATGGATGTAGAGTTAATAAAATTGGATGTAGAGTGGATAAAATGGATGTAGAGTTGATAAAAATGGATGTAGAGCGGATAAAAATGGATGTAGATTGGATAAAATGGATGTAGAGTGGATAAAAATGGATGTAGAGTATATAAATTGTATGTAGGGTATATAAAATGGATGTAGAGTGGATAAAAATGGATGTAGAGTGGATAAAATGGATGTAGAGTGGATAAAAATGGATGTAGAGTTGATAAAATGGATGTAAAGTGGATAAAATGGATGTAGAATTAATAAAATTGGATGTAGAGTGGATAAAATGGATGTAGAGTTGATAAAAATGGATGTAGAGTGGATAAAAATGGATGTAGATTGGATAAAATGGATGTAGAGTGGATAAAAATGGATGTCGAGTGGATAAAATGGATGTAGAGTGGATAAAAATGGATGTAGAATGGATAAAATGGTTGTAGAGTGGATAAAAATGTATGTAGAGTATATACATTGGATGTAGAGTATATAAAATGGATGTAGAGTGGATAAAAATGGATGTCGAGTGGATAAAATGGATGTAGAGTGGATAAAAATGGATGTAGAGTGGATAAAATGGATGTAGAGTTGATAAAAATGGATGTAGAGTGGATAAAATGGATGTAGAGTAGATAAAATGGATGTAGAGTGGATAAAATGGATGTAGAGTTGATAAAATGGATGTAGAGTTAATAAAATTAGATGTAGAGTGGATAAAATGGTTATAGAGTTGATAAAAATGGATGTAGAGTGGATAAAATAGATTTAGAGTGGATAAAATGGGTGTAAAGTGGATAAAAATGGATGTAGAGTGGATAAAATGGATGTAGAGTGGACAAAATGGATGTAGAGTGGATAAAATGGATGTAGAGTGGATAAAAATGGATGTAGAGTGGATAAAATGGATGTAGAGTGGATAAAAATGGATGTAGAGTGGATAAAAATGGGTGTAGATTGGATAAAATGGATGTAGTGTGGATAAAAATGGATGTAGAGTATATAAATTGGATGTAGAGTATATAAAATGGATGTAGAGTGGATAAAAATGGATGTCGAGTGGATAAAATGGATGTAGAGTGGATAAAAATGGATGTAGAGTGGATAAAATGGATGTAGAGTTGATAAAAATGGATGTAGAGTGGATAAAAATGGATGTAGATTGGATAAAATGGATGTAGAGTGGATAAAAATGGATGTAGAGTATATAAATTGGATGTAGAGTATATAAAATGGATGTAGAGTGGATAAAAATGGATGTCGAGTGGATAAAATGGATGTAGAGTGGATAAAAATGGATGTAGAGTGGATAAAATGGATGTAGAGTTGATAAAAATGGATGTAGAGTGGATAAAAATGGATGTAGATTGGATAAAATGGATGTAGAGTGGATAAAAATGGATGTCGAGTGGATAAAATGGATGTAGAGTGGATAAAAATGGATGTAGATTGGATAAAATGGATGTAGAGTTAATAAAAATGGATGTAGAGTGGATAAAATGGATGTATAGTTGATAAAAATGGATGTAGAGTGGATAAAAATGGATGTAGAGTATATAAATTGGATGTAGAGTATATAAAATGGATGTAGAGTGGATAAAATGGATGTAGAGTTGATAAAAATGGATGTAGAGTGGATAAAATGGATGTAGAGTAGATAAAATGGATGTAGAGTGGATAAAATGGATGTAGAGTTAATAAAAATGGATGTAGAGTGGATAAAATGGATGTAGAGTTGATAAAATTGGATGTAGAGTGGATAAAAATGGATGTAGATTGGATAAAATGGATGTAGAGTTGATAAAATGAATGTACAGTTAATAAAAATGGATGTAGAGTGGATAAAATGGATGTAGAGTTGATAAAATGGATGTAAAGTGGATAAAATGGATGCAGAGTTAATAAAATTGGATGTAGAGTGGATAAAATGGATGTAGAGTTGATAAAAATGGATGTAGAGTGGATAAAAATGGATGTAGATTGGATAAAATGGATGTAGAGTTGATAAAATGAATGTACAGTTAATAAAAATGGATGTAGAGTGGATAAAAATGGATGTAGAGTGGATAAAATGGATGTAGAGTTGATAAAATGGATGTAGAGTTAATAAAATTGGATGTAGAGTGGATAAAATGGATGTAGAGTTGATAAAAATGGATGTAGAGTGGATAAAATGGATGTAGAGTGGATAAAATGGATGTAGATTGGATAAAATGGATGTAGAGTTAATAAAAATGGATGTAGAGTGGATAAAATGGATGTAGAGTTGATAAAATTGGATGTAGAGTGGATAAAAATGGATGTAGATTGGATAAAATGGATGTAGAGTTGATAAAATGAATGTACAGTTAATAAAAATGGATGTAGAGTGGATAAAAATGGATGTAGAGTGGATAAAATGGATGTAGAGTTGATAAAATGGATGTAAAGTGGATAAAATGGATGTAGAGTTAATAAAATTGGATGTAGAGTGGATAAAATGGATGTAGAGTTGATAAAAATGGATGTAGAGTGGATAAAAATGGATGTCGAGTGGATAAAATGGATGTAGAGTAGATAAAAATGGATGTAGATTGAATAAAATGGATGTAGAGTTAATAAAAATGGATGTAGAGTGGATAAAATGGATGTAGAGTTGATAAAAATGGATGTAGAGTGGATAAAAATGGATGTAGATTGGATAAAATGGATGTAGAGTTGATAAAATGAATGTACAGTTAATAAAAATGGATGTAGAGTGGATAAAAATGGATGTAGAGTGGATAAAATGGATGTAGAGTTGATAAAATGGATGTAAAGTGGATAAAATGGATGTAGAGTTAATAAAATTGGATGTAGAGTGGATAAAATGGATGTAGAGTTGATAAAAATGGATGTAGAGTGGATAAAAATGGATGTAGATTGGATAAAATGGATGTAGAGTTGATAAAATGGATGTAAAGTGGATAAAATGGATGTAGAGTTAATAAAATTGGATGTAGAATGGATAAAATGAATGTACAGTTAATAAAAATGGATGTAGAGTGGATAAAAATGGATGTAGAGTGGATAAAATGGATGTAGAGTTGATAAAATGGATGTAAAGTGGATAAAATGGATGTAGAGTTAATAAAATTGGATGTAGAGTGGATAAAATGGATGTAGAGTTAATAAAAATGGATGTAGAGTGGATATAATGGATGTAGAGAGGATAAAATGGATGTGGAGTGGATAACAATGGATGTAGAGTGGATAAAATGGATGTAGAGTGGATAAAATGGATGTAGAGTTGATAAAATGGATGTAAAGTGGATAAAATGGATGTAGAGTTAATAAAATTGGATGTAGAGTGGATAAAATGGATGTAGAGTTGATAAAAATGGATGTAGAGCGGATAAAAATGGATGTAGATTGGATAAAATGGATGTAGAGTGGATAAAAATGGATGTAGAGTATATAAATTGTATGTAGAGTATATAAAATGGATGTAGAGTGGATAAAAATGGATGTAGAGTGGATAAAATGGATGTAGAGTGGATAAAAATGGATGTAGAGTGGATAAAAATGGATGTAGATTGGATAAAATGGATGTAGAGTGGATAAAAATGGATGTCGAGTGGATAAAATGGATGTAGAGTGGATAAAAATGGATGTAGATTGGATAAAATGGTTGTAGAGTGGATAAAAATGTATGTAGAGTATATACATTGGATGTAGAGTATATAAAATGGATGTAGAGTGGATAAAAATGGATGTCGAGTGGATAAAATGGATGTAGAGTAGATAAAAATGGATGTAGAGTGGATAAAATGGATGTAGAGTTGATAAAAATGGATGTAGAGTGGATAAAATGGATGTAGAGTAGATAAAATGGATGTAGAGTGGATAAAATGGATGTAGAGTTGATAAAATGGATGTAGAGTTAATAAAATTGGATGTAGAGTGGATAAAATGGATGTAGAGTGGATAAAATGGATGTAGAGTTGATAAAATGGATGTAAAGTGGATAAAATGGATGTAGAGTTAATAAAATTGGATGTAGAGTGGATAAAATGGATGTAGAGTTGATAAAAATGGAAGTAGAGTGGATAAAAATGGATGTAGATTGGATAAAATGGATGTAGAGTGGATAAAAATGGATGTAGAGTATATAAATTGGATGTAGAGTGGATAAAAATGGATGTCGAATGGATAAAATGGATGTAGAGTGGATAAAAATGGATGTAGATTGGATAAAATGGATGTAGAGTTAATAAAAATGGATGTAGAGTGGATAAAATGGATGTAGAGTTGATAAAAATGGATGTAGAGTGGATAAAAATGGATGTAGATTGGATAAAATGGATGTAGAGTGGATAAAAATGGATGTAGAGTATATAAATTGGATGTAGAGTATATAAAATGGATGTAGAGTGGATAAAAATGGATGTCGAGTGGATAAAATGGATGTAGAGTGGATAAAAATGGATGTAGATTGGATAAAATGGATGTAGAGTTGATAAAATGAATGTACAGTTAATAAAAATGGATGTAGAGTGGATAAAAATGGATGTAGAGTGGATAAAATGGATGTAGAGTTGATAAAATGGATGTAAAGTGGATAAAATGGATGTAGAGTTAATAAAATTGGATGTAGAGTGGATAAAATGGATGTAGAGTTGATAAAAATGGATGTAGAGTGGATAAAAATGGATGTAGATTGGATAAAATGGATGTAGAGTGGATAAAAATGGATGTAGAGTATATAAATTGTATGTAGAGTATATAAAATGGATGTAGAGTGGATAAAAATGGATGTAGAGTGGATAAAATGGATGTAGAGTGGATAAAAATGGATGTAGAGTTGATAAAATGGATGTAAAGTGGATAAAATGGATGTAGAGTTAATAAAATTGGATGTAGAGTGGATAAAATGGATGTAGAGTTGATAAAAATGGATGTAGAGTGGATAAAAATGGATGTAGATTGGATAAAATGGATGTAGAGTGGATAAAAATGGATGTCGAGTGGATAAAATGGATGTAGAGTGGATAAAAATGGATGTAGATTGGATAAAATGGATGTAGAGTTAATAAAAATGGATGTAGAGTGGATAAAATGGATGTATAGTTGATAAAAATGGATGTAGAGTGGATAAAAATGGATGCAGATTGGATAAAATGGATGTAGAGTGGATAAAAATGGATGTAGAGTATATAAATTGGATGTAGAGTATATAAAATGGATGTAGAGTGGATAAAATGGATGTAGAGTTGATAAAAATGGATGTAGAGTGGATAAAATGGATGTAGAGTAAATAAAATGGATGTAGAGTGGATAAAATGGATGTAGAGTTGATAAAATGGATGTAGAGTTAATAAAATTGGATGTAGAGTGGATAAAATGGATGTAGAGTTGATAAAAATGGATGTAGAGTGGATAAAAATGGATGTAGATTGGATAAAATGGATGTAGAGTGGATAAAAATGGATGTAGAGTATATAAATTGGATGTAGAGTATATAAAATGGATGTAGAGTGGATAAAAATGGATGTCGAGTGGATAAAATGGATGTAGAGTGGATAAAAATGGATGTAGAGTGGATAAAATGGATGTAGAGTTGATAAAAATGGATGTAGAGTGGATAAAATGGATGTAGAGTGGATAAAAATGGATGTAGAGTATATAAATTGGATGTAGAGTATATAAAATGGATGTAGAGTGGATAAAAATGGATGTCGAGTGGATAAAATGGATGTAGAGTGGATAAAATGGATGTAGAGTTGATAAAAATGGATGTAGAGTGGATAAAATGGATGTAGAGTAGATAAAATGGATGTAGAGTGGATAAAATGGATGTAGAGTTAATAAAAATGGATGTAGAGTGGATAAAATGGATGTAGAGTTGATAAAATTGGATGTAGAGTGGATAAAAATGGATGTAGATTGGATAAAATGGATGTAGAGTTGATAAAATGAATGTACAGTTAATAAAAATGGATGTAGAGTGGATAAAATGGATGTAGAGTTGATAAAATGGATGTAAAGTGGATAAAATGGATGCAGAGTTAATAAAATTGGATGTAGAGTGGATAAAATGGATGTAGAGTTGATAAAAATGGATGTAGAGTGGATAAAAATGGATGTAGATTGGATAAAATGGATGTAGAGTTGATAAAATGAATGTACAGTTAATAAAAATGGATGTAGAGTGGATAAAAATGGATGTAGAGTGGATAAAATGGATGTAGAGTTGATAAAATGGATGTAAAGTGGATAAAATGGATGTAGAGTTAATAAAATTGGATGTAGAGTGGATAAAATGGATGTAGAGTTGATAAAAATGGATGTAGAGTGGATAAAAATGGATGTCGAGTGGATAAAATGGATGTAGAGTAGATAAAAATGGATGTAGATTGAATAAAATGGATGTAGAGTTAATAAAAATGGATGTAGAGTGGATAAAATGGATGTAGAGTTGATAAAAATGGATGTAGAGTGGATAAAAATGGATGTAGATTGGATAAAATGGATGTAGAGTTGATAAAATGAATGTACAGTTAATAAAAATGGATGTAGAGTGGATAAAAATGGATGTAGAGTGGATAAAATGGATGTAGAGTTGATAAAATGGATGTAAAGTGGATAAAATGGATGTAGAGTTAATAAAATTGGATGTAGAGTGGATAAAATGGATGTAGAGTTGATAAAAATGGATGTAGAGTGGATAAAAATGGATGTAGATTGGATAAAATGGATGTAGAGTTGATAAAATGGATGTAAAGTGGATAAAATGGATGTAGAGTTAATAAAATTGGATGTAGAATGGATAAAATGAATGTACAGTTAATAAAAATGGATGTAGAGTGGATAAAAATGGATGTAGAGTGGATAAAATGGATGTAGAGTTGATAAAATGGATGTAAAGTGGATAAAATGGATGTAGAGTTAATAAAATTGGATGTAGAGTGGATAAAATGGATGTAGAGTTAATAAAAATGGATGTAGAGTGGATATAATGGATGTAGAGAGGATAAAATGGATGTGGAGTGGATAACAATGGATGTAGAGTGGATAAAATGGATGTAGAGTGGATAAAATGGATGTAGAGTTGATAAAATGGATGTAAAGTGGATAAAATGGATGTAGAGTTAATAAAATTGGATGTAGAGTGGATAAAATGGATGTAGAGTTGATAAAAATGGATGTAGAGCGGATAAAAATGGATGTAGATTGGATAAAATGGATGTAGAGTGGATAAAAATGGATGTAGAGTATATAAATTGTATGTAGAGTATATAAAATGGATGTAGAGTGGATAAAAATGGATGTAGAGTGGATAAAATGGATGTAGAGTGGATAAAAATGGATGTAGAGTGGATAAAAATGGATGTAGATTGGATAAAATGGATGTAGAGTGGATAAAAATGGATGTCGAGTGGATAAAATGGATGTAGAGTGGATAAAAATGGATGTAGATTGGATAAAATGGTTGTAGAGTGGATAAAAATGTATGTAGAGTATATACATTGGATGTAGAGTATATAAAATGGATGTAGAGTGGATAAAAATGGATGTCGAGTGGATAAAATGGATGTAGAGTAGATAAAAATGGATGTAGAGTGGATAAAATGGATGTAGAGTTGATAAAAATGGATGTAGAGTGGATAAAATGGATGTAGAGTAGATAAAATGGATGTAGAGTGGATAAAATGGATGTAGAGTTGATAAAATGGATGTAGAGTTAATAAAATTGGATGTAGAGTGGATAAAATGGATGTAGAGTGGATAAAATGGATGTAGAGTTGATAAAATGGATGTAAAGTGGATAAAATGGATGTAGAGTTAATAAAATTGGATGTAGAGTGGATAAAATGGATGTAGAGTTGATAAAAATGGAAGTAGAGTGGATAAAAATGGATGTAGATTGGATAAAATGGATGTAGAGTGGATAAAAATGGATGTAGAGTATATAAATTGGATGTAGAGTGGATAAAAATGGATGTCGAATGGATAAAATGGATGTAGAGTGGATAAAAATGGATGTAGATTGGATAAAATGGATGTAGAGTTAATAAAAATGGATGTAGAGTGGATAAAATGGATGTAGAGTTGATAAAAATGGATGTAGAGTGGATAAAAATGGATGTAGATTGGATAAAATGGATGTAGAGTGGATAAAAATGGATGTAGAGTATATAAATTGGATGTAGAGTATATAAAATGGATGTAGAGTGGATAAAAATGGATGTCGAGTGGATAAAATGGATGTAGAGTGGATAAAAATGGATGTAGATTGGATAAAATGGATGTAGAGTTGATAAAATGAATGTACAGTTAATAAAAATGGATGTAGAGTGGATAAAAATGGATGTAGAGTGGATAAAATGGATGTAGAGTTGATAAAATGGATGTAAAGTGGATAAAATGGATGTAGAGTTAATAAAATTGGATGTAGAGTGGATAAAATGGATGTAGAGTTGATAAAAATGGATGTAGAGTGGATAAAAATGGATGTAGATTGGATAAAATGGATGTAGAGTGGATAAAAATGGATGTAGAGTATATAAATTGTATGTAGAGTATATAAAATGGATGTAGAGTGGATAAAAATGGATGTAGAGTGGATAAAATGGATGTAGAGTGGATAAAAATGGATGTAGAGTTGATAAAATGGATGTAACGTGGATAAAATGGATGTAGAGTTAATAAAATTGGATGTAGAGTGGATAAAATGGATGTAGAGTTGATAAAAATGGATGTAGAGTGGATAAAAATGGATGTAGATTGGATAAAATGGATGTAGAGTGGATAAAAATGGATGTCGAGTGGATAAAATGGATGTAGAGTGGATAAAAATGGATGTAGATTGGATAAAATGGATGTAGAGTTAATAAAAATGGATGTAGAGTGGATAAAATGGATGTATAGTTGATAAAAATGGATGTAGAGTGGATAAAAATGGATGCAGATTGGATAAAATGGATGTAGAGTGGATAAAAATGGATGTAGAGTATATAAATTGGATGTAGAGTATATAAAATGGATGTAGAGTGGATAAAATGGATGTAGAGTTGATAAAAATGGATGTAGAGTGGATAAAATGGATGTAGAGTAAATAAAATGGATGTAGAGTGGATAAAATGGATGTAGAGTTGATAAAATGGATGTAGAGTTAATAAAATTGGATGTAGAGTGGATAAAATGGATGTAGAGTTGATAAAAATGGATGTAGAGTGGATAAAAATGGATGTAGATTGGATAAAATGGATGTAGAGTGGATAAAAATGGATGTAGAGTATATAAATTGGATGTAGAGTATATAAAATGGATGTAGAGTGGATAAAAATGGATGTCGAGTGGATAAAATGGATGTAGAGTGGATAAAAATGGATGTAGAGTGGATAAAATGGATGTAGAGTTGATAAAAATGGATGTAGAGTGGATAAAATGGATGTAGAGTGGATAAAAATGGATGTAGAGTATATAAATTGGATGTAGAGTATATAAAATGGATGTAGAGTGGATAAAAATGGATGTCGAGTGGATAAAATGGATGTAGAGTGGATAAAAATGGATGTAGAGTGGATAAAATGGATGTAGAGTTGATAAAAATGGATGTAGAGTGTATAAAATGGATGTAGATTGGATAAAATGGATGTAGAGTTGATAAAATGGATGTAAAGTGGATAAAATGGATGTAGAGTTAATAAAATTGGATGTAGAGTGGATAAAATGAATGTACAGTTAATAAAAATGGATGTAGAGTGGATAAAAATGGATGTAGAGTGGATAAAATGGATGTAGAGTTGATAAAATGGATGTAAAGTGGATAAAATGGATGTAGAGTTAATAAAATTGGATGTAGAGTGGATAAAATGGATGTAGAGTTGATAAAAATGGATGTAGAGCGGATAAAAATGGATGTAGATTGGATAAAATGGATGTAGAGTGGATAAAAATGGATGTAGAGTATATAAATTGTATGTAGAGTATATAAAATGGATGTAGAGTGGATAAAAATGGATGTAGAGTGGATAAAATGGATGTAGAGTGGATAAAAATGGATGTAGAGTTGATAAAATGGATGTAAAGTGGATAAAATGGATGTAGAGTTAATAAAATTGGATGTAGAGTGGATAAAATGGATGTAGAGTTGATAAAAATGGATGTAGAGTGGATAAAAATGGATGTAGATTGGATAAAATGGATGTAGAGTGGATAAAAATGGATGTCGAGTGGATAAAATGGATGTAGAGTGGATAAAAATGGATGTAGATTGGATAAAATGGTTGTAGAGTGGATAAAAATGTATGTAGAGTATATACATTGGATGTAGAGTATATAAAATGGATGTAGAGTGGATAAAAATGGATGTCGAGTGGATAAAATGGATGTAGAGTGGATAAAAATGGATGTAGAGTGGATAAAATGGATGTAGAGTTGATAAAAATGGATGTAGAGTGGATAAAATGGATGTAGAGTAGATAAAATGGATGTAGAGTGGATAAAATGGATGTAGAGTTGATAAAATGGATGTAGAGTTAATAAAATTGGATGTAGAGTGGATAAAATGGATGTAGAGTTGATAAAAATGGATGTAGAGTGGATAAAAATGGATGTAGATTGGATAAAATGGATGTAGAGTGGATAAAAATGGATGTAGAGTATATAAATTGGATGTAGAGTATATAAAATGGATGTAGAGTGGATAAAAATGGATGTCGAGTGGATAAAATGGATGTAGAGTGGATAAAAATGGATGTAGAGTGGATAAAATGGATGTAGAGTTGATAAAAATGGATGTAGAGTGGATAAAAATGGATGTAGATTGGATAAAATGGATGTAGAGTGGATAAAAATGGATGTCGAGTGGATAAAATGGATGTAGAGTGGATAAAAATGGATGTAGATTGGATAAAATGGATGTAGAGTTAATAAAAATGGATGTAGAGTGGATAAAATGGATGTATAGTTGATAAAAATGGATGTAGAGTGGATAAAAATGGATGTAGATTGGATAAAATGGATGTAGAGTGGATAAAAATGGATGTAGAGTATATAAATTGGATGTAGAGTATATAAAATGGATGTAGAGTGGATAAAATGGATGTAGAGTTGATAAAAATGGATGTAGAGTGGATAAAATGGATGTAGAGTAGATAAAATGGATGTAGAGTGGATAAAATGGATGTAGAGTGGATAAAATGGATGTAGAGTTGATAAAAATGGATGTAGAGTGGATAAAATGGATGTAGAGTAAATAAAATGGATGTAGAGTGGATAAAATGGATGTAGAGTTGATAAAATGGATGTAGAGTTAATAAAATTGGATGTAGAGTGGATAAAATGGATGTAGAGTTGATAAAAATGGATGTAGAGTGGATAAAAATGGATGTAGATTGGATAAAATGGATGTAGAGTGGATAAAAATGGATGTAGAGTATATAAATTGGATGTAGAGTATATAAAATGGATGTAGAGTGGATAAAAATGGATGTCGAGTGGATAAAATGGATGTAGAGTGGATAAAAATGGATGTAGAGTGGATAAAATGGATGTAGAGTTGATAAAAATGGATGTAGAGTGGATAAAATGGATGTAGAGTGGATAAAAATGGATGTAGAGTATATAAATTGGATGTAGAGTATATAAAATGGATGTAGAGTGGATAAAAATGGATGTCGAGTGGATAAAATGGATGTAGAGTGGATAAAAATGGATGTAGAGTGGATAAAATGGATGTAGAGTTGATAAAAATGGATGTAGAGTGTATAAAATGGATGTAGATTGGATAAAATGGATGTAGAGTTGATAAAATGGATGTAAAGTGGATAAAATGGATGTAGAGTTAATAAAATTGGATGTAGAGTGGATAAAATGAATGTACAGTTAATAAAAATGGATGTAGAGTGGATAAAAATGGATGTAGAGTGGATAAAATGGATGTAGAGTTGATAAAATGGATGTAAAGTGGATAAAATGGATGTAGAGTTAATAAAATTGGATGTAGAGTGGATAAAATGGATGTAGAGTTGATAAAAATGGATGTAGAGCGGATAAAAATGGATGTAGATTGGATAAAATGGATGTAGAGTGGATAAAAATGGATGTAGAGTATATAAATTGTATGTAGAGTATATAAAATGGATGTAGAGTGGATAAAAATGGATGTAGAGTGGATAAAATGGATGTAGAGTGGATAAAAATGGATGTAGAATTGATAAAATGGATGTAAAGTGGATAAAATGGATGTAGAGTTAATAAAATTGGATGTAGAGTGGATAAAATGGATGTAGAGTTGATAAAAATGGATGTAGAGTGGATAAAAATGGATGTAGATTGGATAAAATGGATGTAGAGTGGATAAAAATGGATGTCGAGTGGATAAAATGGATGTAGAGTGGATAAAAATGGATGTAGATTGGATAAAATGGTTGTAGAGTGGATAAAAATGTATGTAGAGTATATACATTGGATGTAGAGTATATAAAATGGATGTAGAGTGGATAAAAATGGATGTCGAGTGGATAAAATGGATGTAGAGTGGATAAAAATGGATGTAGAGTGGATAAAATGGATGTAGAGTTGATAAAAATGGATGTAGAGTGGATAAAATGGATGTAGAGTAGATAAAATGGATGTAGAGTGGATAAAATGGATGTAGAGTTGATAAAATGGATGTAGAGTTAATAAAATTGGATGTAGAGTGGATAAAATGGATGTAGAGTTGATAAAAATGGATGTAGAGTGGATAAAAATGGATGTAGATTGGATAAAATGGATGTAGAGTGGATAAGAATGGATGTAGAGTATATAAATTGGATGTAGAGTATATAAAATGGATGTAGAGTGGATAAAAATGGATGTCGAGTGGATAAAATGGATGTAGAGTGGATAAAAATGGATGTAGAGTGGATAAAATGGATGTAGAGTTGATAAAAATGGATGTAGAGTGGATAAAAATGGATGTAGATTGGATAAAATGGATGTAGAGTGGATAAAAATGGATGTCGAGTGGATAAAATGGATGTAGAGTGGATAAAAATGGATGTAGATTGGATAAAATGGATGTAGAGTTAATAAAAATGGATGTAGAGTGGATAAAATGGATGTATAGTTGATAAAAATGGATGTAGAGTGGATAAAAATGGATGTAGATTGGATAAAATGGATGTAGAGTGGATAAAAATGGATGTAGAGTATATAAATTGGATGTAGAGTATATAAAATGGATGTAGAGTGGATAAAATGGATGTAGAGTTGATAAAAATGGATGTAGAGTGGATAAAATGGATGTAGAGTAGATAAAATGGATGTAGAGTGGATAAAATGGATGTAGAGTTGATAAAATGGATGTAGAGTTAATAAAATTGGATGTAGAGTGGATAAAATGGATGTAGAGTTGATAAAATTGGATGTAGAGTGGATAAAATGGATGTAGAGTTAATAAAAATGGATGTAGAGTGGATATAATGGATGTAGAGTTGATAAAATTGGATGTAGAGTGGATAAAAATGGATGTAGATTGGATAAAATGGATGTAGAGTTGATAAAATGAATGTACAGTTAATAAAAATGGATGTAGAGTGGATAAAAATGGATGTAGAGTGGATAAAATGTATGTAGAGTGGATAAAAATGGATGTAGAGTGGATAAAATGGATGTAGAGTTGATAAAATGGATGTAAAGTGGATAAAATGGATGTAGAGTTAATAAAATTGGATGTAGAGTGGATAAAATGGATGTAGAGTTGATAAAAATGGATGTAGAGTGGATAAAAATGGATGTAGAGTTGATAAAATTGGATGTAGAGTGGATAAAATGGATGTAGAGTTAATAAAAATGGATGTAGAGTGGATATAATGGATGTAGAGAGGATAAAATGGATGTGGAGTGGATAACAATGGATGTAGAGTGGATAAAATGGATGTAGAGTGGATAAAATGGATGTAGAGTTGATAAAATGGATGTAAAGTGGATAAAATGGATGTAGAGTTAATAAAATTGGATGTAGAGTGGATAAAATGGATGTAGAGTTGATAAAAATGGATGTAGAGCGGATAAAAATGGATGTAGATTGGATAAAATGGATGTAGAGTGGATAAAAATGGATGTAGAGTATATAAATTGTATGTAGAGTATATAAAATGGATGTAGAGTGGATAAAAATGGATGTAGAGTGGATAAAATGGATGTAGAGTGGATAAAAATGGATGTAGAGTTGATAAAATGGATGTAAAGTGGATAAAATGGATGTAGAGTTAATAAAATTGGATGTAGAGTGGATAAAATGGATGTAGAGTTGATAAAAATGGATGTAGAGTGGATAAAAATGGATGTAGATTGGATAAAATGGATGTAGAGTGGATAAAAATGGATGTCGAGTGGATAAAATGGATGTAGAGTGGATAAAAATGGATGTAGATTGGATAAAATGGTTGTAGAGTGGATAAAAATGTATGTAGAGTATATACATTGGATGTAGAGTATATAAAATGGATGTAGAGTATATAAATTGGATGTAGAGTATATAAAATGGATGTAGAGTGGATAAAATGGATGTAGAGTTGATAAAAATGGATGTAGAGTGGATAAAATGGATGTAGAGTAGATAAAATGGATGTAGAGTGGATAAAATGGATGTAGAGTTGATAAAATGGATGTAGAGTTAATAAAATTGGATGTAGAGTGGATAAAATGGATGTAGAGTTGATAAAAATGGATGTAGAGTGGATAAAAATGGATGTAGATTGGATAAAATGGATGTAGAGTGGATAAAAATGGATGTAGAGTAAATAAATTGGATGTAGAGTATATAAAATGGATGTAGAGTGGATAAAAATGGATGTCGAGTGGATAAAATGGATGTAGAGTGGATAAAAATGGATGTAGAGTGGATAAAATGGATGTAGAGTTGATAAAAATGGATGTAGAGTGGATAAAAATGGATGTAGATTGGATAAAATGGATGTAGAGTGGATAAAAATGGATGTAGAGTATATAAATTGGATGTAGAGTATATAAAATGGATGTAGAGTGGATAAAAATGGATGTCGAGTGGATAAAATGGATGTAGAGTGGATAAAATGGATGTAGAGTTAATAAAAATGGATGTAGAGTGGATAAAATGGATGTATAGTTGATAAAAATGGATGTAGAGTGGATAAAAATGGATGTAGATTGGATAAAATGGATGTAGAGTGGATAAAAATGGATGTAGAGTATATAAATTGGATGTAGAGTATATAAAATGGATGTAGAGTGGATAAAATGGATGTAGAGTTGATAAAAATGGATGTAGAGTGGATAAAATGGATGTAGAGTAGATAAAATGGATGTAGAGTGGATAAAATGGATGTAGAGTTGATAAAATGGATGTAGAGTTAATAAAATTGGATGTAGAGTGGATAAAATGGATGTAGAGTTGATAAAAATGGATGTAGAGTGGATAAAAATGGATGTAGAGTGGATAAAAATGGATGTAGAGTATATAAATTGGATGTAGAGTATATAAAATGGATGTAGAGTGGATAAAAATGGATGTCGAGTGGATAAAATGGATGTAGAGTGGATAAAAATGGATGTAGAGTGGATAAAATGGATGTAGAGTTGATAAAAATGGATGTAGAGTGGATAAAATGGATGTAGAGTGGATAAAATGGATGTAGATTGGATAAAATGGATGTAGAGTTAATAAAAATGGATGTAGAGTGGATAAAATGGATGTAGAGTTGATAAAATTGGATGTAGAGTGGATAAAAATGGATGTAGATTGGATAAAATGGATGTAGAGTTGATAAAATGAATGTACAGTTAATAAAAATGGATGTAGAGTGGATAAAAATGGATGTAGAGTGGATAAAATGTATGTAGAGTGGATAAAAATGGATGTAGAGTGGATAAAATGGATGTAGAGTTGATAAAATGGATGTAAAGTGGATAAAATGGATGTAGAGTTAATAAAATTGGATGTAGAGTGGATAAAATGGATGTAGAGTTGATAAAAATGGATGTAGAGTGGATAAAAATGGATGTAGAGTTGATAAAATTGGATGTAGAGTGGATAAAATGGATGTAGAGTTAATAAAAATGGATGTAGAGTGGATATAATGGATGTAGAGAGGATAAAATGGATGTGGAGTGGATAACAATGGATGTAGAGTGGATAAAATGGATGTAGAGTGGATAAAATGGATGTAGAGTTGATAAAATGGATGTAAAGTGGATAAAATGGATGTAGAGTTAATAAAATTGGATGTAGAGTGGATAAAATGGATGTAGAGTTGATAAAAATGGATGTAGAGCGGATAAAAATGGATGTAGATTGGATAAAATGGATGTAGAGTGGATAAAAATGGATGTAGAGTATATAAATTGTATGTAGAGTATATAAAATGGATGTAGAGTGGATAAAAATGGATGTAGAGTGGATAAAATGGATGTAGAGTGGATAAAAATGGATGTAGAGTTGATAAAATGGATGTAAAGTGGATAAAATGGATGTAGAGTTAATAAAATTGGATGTAGAGTGGATAAAATGGATGTAGAGTTGATAAAAATGGATGTAGAGTGGATAAAAATGGATGTAGATTGGATAAAATGGATGTAGAGTGGATAAAAATGGATGTCGAGTGGATAAAATGGATGTAGAGTTGATAAAAATGGATGTAGAGTGGATAAAAATGGATGTAGATTGGATAAAATGGATGTAGAGTGGATAAAAATGGATGTCGAGTGGATAAAATGGATGTAGAGTGGATAAAAATGGATGTATATTGGATAAAATGGTTGTAGAGTGGATAAAAATGTATGTAGAGTATATACATTGGATGTAGAGTATATAAAATGGATGTAGAGTATATAAATTGGATGTAGAGTATATAAAATGGATGTAGAGTGGATAAAATGGATGTAGAGTTGATAAAAATGGATGTAGAGTGGATAAAATGGATGTAGAGTAGATAAAATGGATGTAGAGTGGATAAAATGGATGTAGAGTTGATAAAATGGATGTAGAGTTAATAAAATTGGATGTAGAGTGGATAAAATGGATGTAGAGTTGATAAAAATGGATGTAGAGTGGATAAAAATGGATGTAGATTGGATAAAATGGATGTAGAGTGGATAAAAATGGATGTAGAGTAAATAAATTGGATGTAGAGTTGATAAAAATGGATGTAGAGTGGATAAAAATGGATGTAGATTGGATAAAATGGATGTAGAGTGGATAAAAATGGATGTAGAGTATATAAATTGGATGTAGAGTATATAAAATGGATGTAGAGTGGATAAAAATGGATGTCGAGTGGATAAAATGGATGTAGAGTGGATAAAAATGGATGTAGATTGGATAAAATGGATGTAGAGTGGATAAAAATGGATGTCGAGTGGATAAAATGGATGTAGAGTGGATAAAAATGGATGTAGATTGGATAAAATGGATGTAGAGTTAATAAAAATGGATGTAGAGTGGATAAAATGGATGTATAGTTGATAAAAATGGATGTAGAGTGGATAAAAATGGATGTAGATTGGATAAAATGGATGTAGAGTGGATAAAAATGGATGTAGAGTATATAAATTGGATGTAGAGTATATAAAATGGATGTAGAGTGGATAAAATGGATGTAGAGTTGATAAAAATGGATGTAGAGTGGATAAAATGGATGTAGAGTAGATAAAATGGATGTAGAGTGGATAAAATGGATGTAGAGTTGATAAAATGGATGTAGAGTTAATAAAATTGGATGTAGAGTGGATAAAATGGATGTAGAGTTGATAAAAATGGATGTAGAGTGGATAAAAATGGATGTAGAGTGGATAAAAATGGATGTAGAGTATATAAATTGGATGTAGAGTATATAAAATGGATGTAGAGTGGATAAAAATGGATGTCGAGTGGATAAAATGGATGTAGAGTGGATAAAAATGGATGTAGAGTGGATAAAATGGATGTAGAGTTGATAAAAATGGATGTAGAGTGGATAAAATGGATGTAGAGTGGATAAAATGGATGTAGATTGGATAAAATGGATGTAGAGTTAATAAAAATGGATGTAGAGTGGATAAAATGGATGTAGAGTTGATAAAATTGGATGTAGAGTGGATAAAAATGGATGTAGATTGGATAAAATGGATGTAGAGTTGATAAAATGAATGTACAGTTAATAAAAATGGATGTAGAGTGGATAAAAATGGATGTAGAGTGGATAAAATGTATGTAGAGTGGATAAAAATGGATGTAGAGTGGATAAAATGGATGTAGAGTTGATAAAATGGATGTAAAGTGGATAAAATGGATGTAGAGTTAATAAAATTGGATGTAGAGTGGATAAAATGGATGTAGAGTTGATAAAAATGGATGTAGAGTGGATAAAAATGGATGTAGAGTTGATAAAATTGGATGTAGAGTGGATAAAATGGATGTAGAGTTAATAAAAATGGATGTAGAGTGGATATAATGGATGTAGAGAGGATAAAATGGATGTGGAGTGGATAACAATGGATGTAGAGTGGATAAAATGGATGTAGAGTGGATAAAATGGATGTAGAGTTGATAAAATGGATGTAAAGTGGATAAAATGGATGTAGAGTTAATAAAATTGGATGTAGAGTGGATAAAATGGATGTAGAGTTGATAAAAATGGATGTAGAGCGGATAAAAATGGATGTAGATTGGATAAAATGGATGTAGAGTGGATAAAAATGGATGTAGAGTATATAAATTGTATGTAGAGTATATAAAATGGATGTAGAGTGGATAAAAATGGATGTAGAGTGGATAAAATGGATGTAGAGTGGATAAAAATGGATGTAGAGTTGATAAAATGGATGTAAAGTGGATAAAATGGATGTAGAGTTAATAAAATTGGATGTAGAGTGGATAAAATGGATGTAGAGTTGATAAAAATGGATGTAGAGTGGATAAAAATGGATGTAGATTGGATAAAATGGATGTAGAGTGGATAAAAATGGATGTCGAGTGGATAAAATGGATGTAGAGTGGATAAAAATGGATGTAGATTGGATAAAATGGTTGTAGAGTGGATAAAAATGTATGTAGAGTATATACATTGGATGTAGAGTATATAAAATGGATGTAGAGTGGATAAAAATGGATGTCGAGTGGATAAAATGGATGTAGAGTGGATAAAAATGGATGTAGAGTGGATAAAATGGATGTAGAGTTGATAAAAATGGATGTAGAGTGGATAAAATGGATGTAGAGTAGATAAAATGGATGTAGAGTGGATAAAATGGATGTAGAGTTGATAAAATGGATGTAGAGTTAATAAAATTGGATGTAGAGTGGATAAAATGGATGTAGAGTTGATAAAAATGGATGTAGAGTGGATAAAAATGGATGTAGATTGGATAAAATGGATGTAGAGTGGATAAAAATGGATGTAGAGTATATAAATTGGATGTAGAGTATATAAAATGGATGTAGAGTGGATAAAAATGGATGTCGAGTGGATAAAATGGATGTAGAGTGGATAAAAATGGATGTAGAGTGGATAAAATGGATGTAGAGTTGATAAAAATGGCTGTAGAGTGGATAAAAATGGATGTAGATTGGATAAAATGGATGTAGAGTGGATAAAAATGGATGTCGAGTGGATAAAATGGATGTAGAGTGGATAAAAATGGATGTAGATTGGATAAAATGGATGTAGAGTTAATAAAAATGGATGTAGAGTGGATAAAATGGATGTATAGTTGATAAAAATGGATGTAGAGTGGATAAAAATGGATGTAGATTGGATAAAATGGATGTAGAGTGGATAAAAATGGATGTAGAGTATATAAATTGGATGTAGAGTATATAAAATGGATGTAGAGTGGATAAAATGGATGTAGAGTTGATAAAAATGGATGTAGAGTGGATAAAATGGATGTAGAGTAGATAAAATGGATGTAGAGTGGATAAAATGGATGTAGAGTTGATAAAATGGATGTAGAGTTAATAAAATTGGATGTAGAGTGGATAAAATGGATGTAGAGTTGATAAAAATGGATGTAGAGTGGATAAAAATGGATGTAGATTGGATAAAATGGATGTAGAGTGGATAAAAATGGATGTAGAGTATATAAATTGGATGTAGAGTATATAAAATGGATGTAGAGTGGATAAAAATGGATGTCGAGTGGATAAAATGGATGTAGAGTGGATAAAATGGATGTAGAGTTGATAAAAATGGATGTAGAGTGGATAAAAATGGATGTCGAGTGGATAAAATGGATGTAGAGTAGATAAAAATGGATGTAGATTGGATAAAATGGATGTAGAGTTAATAAAAATGGATGTAGAGTGGATAAAATGGATGTAGAGTTGATAAAAATGGATGTAGAGTGGATAAAAATGGATGTAGATTGGATAAAATGGATGTAGAGTTGATAAAATGAATGTACAGTTAATAAAAATGGATGTAGAGTGGATAAAAATGGATGTAGAGTGGATAAAATGGATGTAGAGTTGATAAAATGGATGTAAAGTGGATAAAATGGATGTAGAGTTAATAAAATTGGATGTAGAGTGGATAAAATGGATGTAGAGTTGATAAAAATGGATGTAGAGTGGATAAAAATGGATGTAGATTGGATAAAATGGATGTAGAGTTGATAAAATGGATGTAAAGTGGATAAAATGGATGTAGAGTTAATAAAATTGGATGTAGAGTGGATAAAATGAATGTACAGTTAATAAAAATGGATGTAGAGTGGATAAAAATGGATGTAGAGTGGATAAAATGGATGTAGAGTTGATAAAATGGATGTAAAGTGGATAAAATGGATGTAGAGTTAATAAAATTGGATGTAGAGTGGATAAAATGGATGTAGAGTTAATAAAAATGGATGTAGAGTGGATATAATGGATGTAGAGAGGATAAAATGGATGTGGAGTGGATAACAATGGATGTAGAGTGGATAAAATGGATGTAGAGTGGATAAAATGGATGTAGAGTTGATAAAATGGATGTAAAGTGGATAAAATGGATGTAGAGTTAATAAAATTGGATGTAGAGTGGATAAAATGGATGTAGAGTTGATAAAAATGGATGTAGAGTGGATAAAAATGGATGTAGATTGGATAAAATGGATGTAGAGTGGATAAAAATGGATGTAGAGTATATAAATTGTATGTAGAGTATATAAAATGGATGTAGAGTGGATAAAAATGGATGTAGAGTGGATAAAATGGATGTAGAGTGGATAAAAATGGATGTAGAGTGGATAAAAATGGATGTAGATTGGATAAAATGGATGTAGAGTGGATAAAAATGGATGTCGAGTGGATAAAATGGATGTAGAGTGGATAAAAATGGATGTAGATTGGATAAAATGGTTGTAGAGTGGATAAAAATGTATGTAGAGTATATACATTGGATGTAGAGTATATAAAATGGATGTAGAGTGGATAAAAATGGATGTCGAGTGGATAAAATGGATGTAGAGTGGATAAAAATGGATGTAGAGTGGATAAAATGGATGTAGAGTTGATAAAAATGGATGTAGAGTGGATAAAATGGATGTAGAGCAGATAAAATGGATGTAGAGTGGATAAAATGGATGTAGAGTTGATAAAATGGATGTAGAGTTAATAAAATTGGATGTAGAGTGGATAAAATGGATGTAGAGTGGATAAAATGGATGTAGAGTTGATAAAATGGATGTAAAGTGGATAAAATGGATGTAGAGTTAATAAAATTGGATGTAGAGTGGATAAAATGGATGTAGAGTTGATAAAAATGGATGTAGAGTGGATAAAAATGGATGTAGATTGGATAAAATGGATGTAGAGTGGATAAAAATGGATGTAGAGTATATAAATTGGATGTAGAGTATATAAAATGGATGTAGAGTGGATAAAAATGGATGTCGAATGGATAAAATGGATGTAGAGTGGATAAAAATGGATGTAGATTGGATAAAATGGATGTAGAGTTAATAAAAATGGATGTAGAGTGGATAAAATGGATGTAGAGTTGATAAAAATGGATGTAGAGTGGATAAAAATGGATGTAGATTGGATAAAATGGATGTAGAGTTGATAAAATGAATGTACAGTTAATAAAAATGGATGTAGAGTGGATAAAAATGGATGTAGAGTGGATAAAATGGATGTAGAGTTGATAAAATGGATGTAAAGTGGATAAAATGGATGTAGAGTTAATAAAATTGGATGTAGAGTGGATAAAATGGATGTAGAGTGGATAAAATGGATGTAGAGTTGATAAAATGGATGTAAAGTGGATAAAATGGATGTAGAGTTAATAAAATTGGATGTAGAGTGGATAAAATGGATGTAGAGTTGATAAAAATGGATGTAGAGTTGATAAAAATGGATGTAGAGTGGATAAAAATGGATGTAGAGTGGATAAAAATGGATGTAGAGTATATAAATTGGATGTAGAGTATATAAAATGGATGTAGAGTGGATAAAAATGGATGTCGAGTGGATAAAATGGATGTAGAGTGGATAAAAATGGATGTAGAGTGGATAAAATGGATGTAGAGTTGATAAAAATGGATGTAGAGTGGATAAAAATGGATGTCGAGTGGATAAAATGGATGTAGAGTGGATAAAAATGGATGTAGAGTGGATAAAATGGATGTAGAGTGGATAAAAATGGATGTAGAGTGGATAAAATGGATGTAGAGTTGATAAAATGGATGTAAAGTGGATAAAATGGATGTAGAGTTAATAAAAGTGGATGTAGAGTGGATAAAATGGATGTAGAGTTGATAAAAATGGATGTAGAGTGGATAAAAATAGATGTAGATTGGATAAAATGGATGTAGAGTTGATAAAATGGATGTAAAGTGGATAAAATGGATGTAGAGTTAATAAAATTGGATGTAGAGTGGATAAAATGAATGTACAGTTAATAAAAATGGATGTAGAGTGGATAAAAATGGATGTAGAGTGGATAAAATGGATGTAGAGTTGATAAAATGGATGTAAAGTGGATAAAATGGATGTAGAGTTAATAAAATTGGATGTAGAGTGGATAAAATGGATGTAGAGTTAATAAAAATGGATGTAGAGTGGATATAATGGATGTAGAGAGGATAAAATGGATGTGGAGTGGATAACAATGGATGTAGAGTGGATAAAATGGATGTAGAGTGGATAAAATGGATGTAGAGTTGATGAAATGGATGTAAAGTGGATAAAATGGATGTAGAGTTAATAAAATTGGATGTAGAGTGGATAAAATGGATGTAGAGTTGATAAAAATGGATGTAGAGTGGATAAAAATGGATGTAGATTGGATAAAATGGATGTAGAGTGGATAAAAATGGATGTAGAGTATATAAATTGTATGTAGAGTATATAAAATGGATGTAGAGTGGATAAAAATGGATGTAGAGTGGATAAAATGGATGTAGAGTGGATAAAAATGGATGTAGAGTTGATAAAATGGATGTAAAGTGGATAAAATGGATGTAGAGTTTATAAAATTGGATGTAGAGTGGATAAAATGGATGTAGAGTTGATAAAAATGGATGTAGAGTGGATAAAAATGGATGTAGATTGGATAAAATGGATGTAGAGTGGATAAAAATGGATGTCGAGTGGATAAAATGGATGTAGAGTGGATAAAAATGGATGTAGATTGGATAAAATGGATGTAGAGTTAATAAAAATGGATGTAGAGTGGATAAAATGGATGTATAGTTGATAAAAATGGATGTAGAGTGGATAAAAATGGATGTAGATTGGATAAAATGGATGTAGAGTGGATAAAAATGGATGTAGAGTATATAAATTGGATGTAGAGTATATAAAATGGATGTAGAGTGGATAAAAATGGATGTCGAGTGGATAAAATGGATGTAGAGTGGATAAAAATGGATGTAGATTGGATAAAATGGTTGTAGAGTGGATAAAAATGTATGTAGAGTATATACATTGGATGTATAGTATATAAAATGGATGTAGAGTGGATAAAAATGGATGTCGAGTGGATAAAATGGATGTAGAGTGGATAAAAATGGATGTAGAGTGGATAAAATGGATGTAGAGTTGATAAAAATGGATGTAGAGTGGATAAAATGGATGTAGAGTTGATAAAAATGGATGTAGAGTGGATAAAATGGATGTAGAGTTGATAAAATAAATGTACAGTTAATAAAAATGGATGTAGAGTGGATAAAAATGGATGTAGAGTATATAAATTGGATGTAGAGTATATAAAATGGATGTAGAGTGGATAAAAATGGATGTAGAGTGGATAAAATGGATGTAGAGTTGATAAAATGGATGTAAAGTGGATAAAATGGATGTAGAGTTAATAAAATTGGATGTAGAGTGGATAAAATGAATGTACAGTTAATAAAAATGGATGTAGAGTGGATAAAAATGGATGTAGAGTGGATAAAATGGATGTAGAGTTGATAAAATGGATGTAAAGTGGATAAAATGGATGTAGAGTTAATAAAATTGGATGTAGAGTGGATAAAATGGATGTAGAGTTAATAAAAATGGATGTAGAGTGGATATAATGGATGTAGAGAGGATAAAATGGATGTGGAGTGGATAACAATGGATGTAGAGTGGATAAAATGGATGTAGAGTGGATAAAATGGATGTAGAGTTGATAAAATGGATGTAATGTGGATAAAATGGATGTAGAGTTAATAAAATTGGATGTAGAGTGGATAAAATGGATGTAGAGTTGATAAAAATGGATGTAGAGCGGATAAAAATGGATGTAGATTGGATAAAATGGATGTAGAGTGGATAAAAATGGATGTAGAGTATATAAATTGTATGTAGAATATATAAAATGGATGTAGAGTGGATAAAAATGGATGTAGAGTTGATAAAATGGATGTAAAGTGGATAAAATGGATGTAGAGTTAAAAAAATTGGATGTAGAGTGGATAAAATGGATGTAGAGTTGATAAAAATGGATGTAGAGTGGATAAAAATGGATGTAGATTGGATAAAATGGATGTAGAGTGGATAAAAATGGATGTCGAGTGGATAAAATGGATGTAGAGTGGATAAAAATGGATGTAGATTGGATAAAATGGTTGTAGAGTGGATAAAAATGTATGTAGAGTATATACATTGGATGTAGAGTATATAAAATGGATGTAGAGTGGATAAAAATGGATGTCGAGTGGATAAAATGGATGTAGAGTGGATAAAAATGGATGTAGAGTGGACAAAATGGATGTAGAGTTGATAAAAATGGATGTAGAGTGGATAAAATGGATGTAGAGTAGATAAAATGGATGTAGAGCGGATAAAATGGATGTAGAGTTGATAAAATGGATGTAGAGTTAATAAAATTGGATGTAGAGTGGATAAAATGGATGTAGAGTGGACAAAATGGATGTAGAGTTGATAAAAATGGATGTAGAGTGGATAAAATGGATGTAGAGTAGATAAAATGGATGTAGAGCGGATAAAATGGATGTAGAGTTGATAAAATGGATGTAGAGTTAATAAAATTGGATGTAGAGTGGATAAAATGGATGTAGAGTTGATAAAAATGGATGTAGAGTGGATAAAAATGGATGTAGATTGGATAAAATGGATGTAGAGTGGATAAAAATGGATGTAGAGTATATAAATTGGATGTAGAGTATATAAAATGGATGTTGAGTGGATAAAAATGGATGTCGAGTGGATAAAATGGATGTAGAGTGGATAAAAATGGATGTAGAGTGGATAAAATGGATGTATAGTTGATAAAAATTGATGTAGAGTGGAAATAATGGATGTAGAGAGGATAAAATGGATGTAGAGTGAATAAAACGGATGTAGAGTTCATAAAAATGCATGTAGAGTGGATAAAATGGATGTAGAGTGGATAAAATGGATGTAGAGTGGATAAAAATGGATTTAGAGTGGATATAATGGATGTAGAATAGATAAAAATGGATGTAGTGTGGATAAAATGGATGTAGAGTGGATAAAAATGGATGTAGAGTGGATAAAATGGATGTAGAGGGGATAAAATGGATGTAGAGTGGATAAAAATGGATGTAGATTGGATAAAATGGATGTAGAGTTAATAAAAATGGATGTAGAGTGGATAAAATAGATGTAGAGTTGATAAAAATGGATGTAGAGTGGATAAAAATGGATGTAGATTGGATAAAATGGATGTAGAGTTGATAAAATGAATGTACAGTTAATAAAAATGGATGTAGAGTGGATAAAAATGGATGTAGAGTGGATAAAATGGATGTAGAGTTGATAAAATGGATGTAAAGTGGATAAAATGGATGTAGAGTTAATAAAATTGGATGTAGAGTGGATAAAATGGATGTAGAGTTGATAAAAATGGATGTAGAGTGGATAAAAATAGATGTAGATTGGATAAAATGGATGTAGAGTTGATAAAATGGATGTAAAGTGGATAAAATGGATGTAGAGTTAATAAAATTGGATGTAGAGTGGATAAAATTAATGTACAGTTAATAAAAATGGATGTAGAGTGGATAAAAATGGATGTAGAGTGGATAAAATGGATGTAGAGTTGATAAAATGGATGTAAAGTGGATAAAATGGATGTAGAGTTAATAAAATTGGATGTAGAGTGGATAAAATGGATGTAGAGTTAATAAAAATGGATGTAGAGTGGATATAATGGATGTAGAGAGGATAAAATGGATGTGGAGTGGATAACAATGGATGTAGAGTGGATAAAATGGATGTAGAGTGGATAAAATGGATGTAGAGTTGATGAAATGGATGTAAAGTGGATAAAATGGATGTAGAGTTAATAAAATTGGATGTAGAGTGGATAAAATGGATGTAGAGTTGATAAAAATGGATGTAGAGTGGATAAAAATGGATGTAGATTGGATAAAATGGTTGTAGAGTGGATAAAAATGGATGTAGAGTATATACATTGGATGTAGAGTATATAAAATGGATGTAGAGTGGATAAAAATGGATGTCGAGTGGATAAAATGGATGTAGAGTGGATAAAAATGGATGTAGAGTGGATAAAATGGATGTAGAGTTGATAAAAATGGATGTAGAGTGGATAAAATGGATGTAGAGTAGATAAAATGGATGTAGAGCGGATAAAATGGATGTAGAGTTGATAAAATGGATGTAGAGTTAATAAAATTGGATGTAGAGTGGATAAAATGGATGTAGAGTTGATAAAAATGGATTGTAGAGTGGATAAAAATGGATGTAGATTGGATAAAATGGATGTAGAGTGGATAAAAATGGATGTAGAGTATATAAATTGGATGTAGAGTATATAAAATGGATGTAGAGTGGATAAAAATGGATGTCGAGTGGATAAAATGGATGTAGAGTGGATAAAAATGGATGTAGAGTGGATAAAATGGATGTATAGTTGATAAAAATTGATGTAGAGTGGAAATAATGGATGTAGAGAGGATAAAATGGATGTAGAGTGAATAAAATGGATGTAGAGTTCATAAAAATGGATGTAGAGTGGATAAAATGGATGTAGAGTGGATAAAATGGATGTAGAGTGCATAAAAATGGATGTTGAGTGGATAAAATGGATGTAGAGTGGATAAAATGGATGAAAAGTGGATAAAAATTTTATGTAGAGTGGATAAAATGGATGTAGAGTGGATAAAATGGATGTAGAGTGGATAAAATGGATGTAGAGTGGATAAAAAAGGATGTAGAGTGGATAAAATGGATGTAGAATGAATAAAATGGATGTAAAGTGAATAAAAATGGATGTAGAGTGGATAAAATGGATGTAGAGAGGATAAAATGCATGTAGAGTGGATAAAATGGATGTAGAGTGGATAAAATGGATGTAGAGTGGATAAAAATGGATTTAGAGTGGATATAATGGATGTAGAATAGATAAAAATGGATGTAGTGTGGATAAAATGGATGTAGAGTGGATAAAAATGGATGTAGAGTGGATAAAATGGATGTAGAGTGGATAAAATGGATGTAGAGTGGATAAAAATGGATGTAGATTGGATAAAATGGATGTAGAGTTAATAAAAATGGATGTAGAGTGGATAAAATGGATGTAGAGTTGATAAAAATGGATGTAGAGTGGATAAAAATGGATGTAGATTGGATAAAATGGATGTAGAGTTGATAAAATGAATGTACAGTTAATAAAAATGGATGTAGAGTGGATAAAAATGGATGTAGAGTGGATAAAATGGATGTAGAGTTGATAAAATGGATGTAAAGTGGATAAAATGGATGTAGAGTTAATAAAATTGGATGTAGAGTGGATAAAATGGATGTAGAGTTGATAAAAATGGATGTAGAGTGGATAAAAATAGATGTAGATTGGATAAAATGGATGTAGAGTTGATAAAATGGATGTAAAGTGGATAAAATGGATGTAGAGTTAATAAAATTGGATGTAGAGTGGATAAAATGAATGTACAGTTAATAAAAATGGATGTAGAGTGGATAAAAATGGATGTAGAGTGGATAAAATGGATGTAGAGTTGATAAAATGGATGTAAAGTGGATAAAATGGATGTAGAGTTAATAAAATTGGATGTAGAGTGGATAAAATGGATGTAGAGTTAATAAAAATGGATGTAGAGTGGATATAATGGATGTAGAGAGGATAAAATGGATGTGGAGTGGATAACAATGGATGTAGAGTGGATAAAATGGATGTAGAGTGGATAAAATGGATGTAGAGTTGATGAAATGGATGTAAAGTGGATAAAATGGATGTAGAGTTAATAAAATTGGATGTAGAGTGGATAAAATGGATGTAGAGTTGATAAAAATGGATGTAGAGTGGATAAAAATGGATGTAGATTGGATAAAATGGATGTAGAGTGGATAAAAATGGATGTAGAGTATATAAATTGTATGTAGAGTATATAAAATGGATGTAGAGTGGATAAAAATGGATGTAGAGTGGATAAAATGGATGTAGAGTGGATAAAAATGGATGTAGAGTTGATAAAATGGATGTAAAGTGGATAAAATGGATGTAGAGTTTATAAAATTGGATGTAGAGTGGATAAAATGGATGTAGAGTTGATAAAAATGGATGTAGAGTGGATAAAAATGGATGTAGATTGGATAAAATGGATGTAGAGTGGATAAAAATGGATGTCGAGTGGATAAAATGGATGTAGAGTGGATAAAAATGGATGTAGATTGGATAAAATGGATGTAGAGTTAATAAAAATGGATGTAGAGTGGATAAAATGGATGTATAGTTGATAAAAATGGATGTAGAGTGGATAAAAATGGATGTAGATTGGATAAAATGGATGTAGAGTGGATAAAAATGGATGTAGAGTATATAAATTGGATGTAGAGTATATAAAATGGATGTAGAGTGGATAAAAATGGATGTCGAGTGGATAAAATGGATGTAGAGTGGATAAAAATGGATGTAGATTGGATAAAATGGTTGTAGAGTGGATAAAAATGTATGTAGAGTATATACATTGGATGTATAGTATATAAAATGGATGTAGAGTGGATAAAAATGGATGTCGAGTGGATAAAATGGATGTAGAGTGGATAAAAATGGATGTAGAGTGGATAAAATGGATGTAGAGTTGATAAAAATGGATGTAGAGTGGATAAAATGGATGTAGAGTTGATAAAAATGGATGTAGAGTGGATAAAATGGATGTAGAGTTGATAAAATGAATGTACAGTTAATAAAAATGGATGTAGAGTGGATAAAAATGGATGTAGAGTATATAAATTGGATGTAGAGTATATAAAATGGATGTAGAGTGGATAAAAATGGATGTAGAGTGGATAAAATGGATGTAGAGTTGATAAAATGGATGTAAAGTGGATAAAATGGATGTAGAGTTAATAAAATTGGATGTAGAGTGGATAAAATGAATGTACAGTTAATAAAAATGGATGTAGAGTGGATAAAAATGGATGTAGAGTGGATAAAATGGATGTAGAGTTGATAAAATGGATGTAAAGTGGATAAAATGGATGTAGAGTTAATAAAATTGGATGTAGAGTGGATAAAATGGATGTAGAGTTAATAAAAATGGATGTAGAGTGGATATAATGGATGTAGAGAGGATAAAATGGATGTGGAGTGGATAACAATGGATGTAGAGTGGATAAAATGGATGTAGAGTGGATAAAATGGATGTAGAGTTGATAAAATGGATGTAAAGTGGATAAAATGGATGTAGAGTTAATAAAATTGGATGTAGAGTGGATAAAATGGATGTAGAGTTGATAAAAATGGATGTAGAGCGGATAAAAATGGATGTAGATTGGATAAAATGGATGTAGAGTGGATAAAAATGGATGTAGAGTATATAAACTGTATGTAGAATATATAAATTGGATGTAGAGTGGATAAAAATGGATGTAGAGTTGATAAAATGGATGTAAAGTGGATAAAATGGATGTAGAGTTAAAAAAATTGGATGTAGAGTGGATAAAATGGATGTAGAGTTGATAAAAATGGATGTAGAGTGGATAAAAATGGATGTAGATTGGATAAAATGGATGTAGAGTGGATAAAAATGGATGTCGAGTGGATAAAATGGATGTAGAGTGGATAAAAATGGATGTAGATTGGATAAAATGGTTGTAGAGTGGATAAAAATGTATGTAGAGTATATACATTGGATGTAGAGTATATAAAATGGATGTAGAGTGGATAAAAATGGATGTCGAGTGGATAAAATGGATGTAGAGTGGATAAAAATGGATGTAGAGTGGACAAAATGGATGTAGAGTTGATAAAAATGGATGTAGAGTGGATAAAATGGATGTAGAGTAGATAAAATGGATGTAGAGCGGATAAAATGGATGTAGAGTTGATAAAATGGATGTAGAGTTAATAAAATTGGATGTAGAGTGGATAAAATGGATGTAGAGTGGACAAAATGGATGTAGAGTTGATAAAAATGGATGTAGAGTGGATAAAATGGATGTAGAGTAGATAAAATGGATGTAGAGCGGATAAAATGGATGTAGAGTTGATAAAATGGATGTAGAGTTAATAAAATTGGATGTAGAGTGGATAAAATGGATGTAGAGTTGATAAAAATGGATGTAGAGTGGATAAAAATGGATGTAGATTGGATAAAATGGATGTAGAGTGGATAAAAATGGATGTAGAGTATATAAATTGGATGTAGAGTATATAAAATGGATGTTGAGTGGATAAAAATGGATGTCGAGTGGATAAAATGGATGTAGAGTGGATAAAAATGGATGTAGAGTGGATAAAATGGATGTATAGTTGATAAAAATTGATGTAGAGTGGAAATAATGGATGTAGAGAGGATAAAATGGATGTAGAGTGAATAAAACGGATGTAGAGTTCATAAAAATGCATGTAGAGTGGATAAAATGGATGTAGAGTGGATAAAATGGATGTAGAGTGGATAAAAATGGATTTAGAGTGGATATAATGGATGTAGAATAGATAAAAATGGATGTAGTGTGGATAAAATGGATGTAGAGTGGATAAAAATGGATGTAGAGTGGATAAAATGGATGTAGAGGGGATAAAATGGATGTAGAGTGGATAAAAATGGATGTAGATTGGATAAAATGGATGTAGAGTTAATAAAAATGGATGTAGAGTGGATAAAATGGATGTAGAGTTGATAAAAATGGATGTAGAGTGGATAAAAATGGATGTAGATTGGATAAAATGGATGTAGAGTTGATAAAAATGGATGTAGAGTGGATAAAATGGATGTAGAGTGGATAAAAAAGGATGTAGAGTGGATAAAATGGATGTAGAATGAATAAAATGGATGTAAAGTGAATAAAAATGGATGTAGAGTGGATAAAATGGATGTAGAGAGGATAAAATGCATGTAGAGTGGATAAAATGGATGTCGAGTGGATAAAATGGATGTAGAGTGGATAAAAATGGATGTAGATTGGATAAAATGGTTGTAGAGTGGATAAAAATGTATGTAGAGTATATACATTGGATGTAGAGTATATAAAATGGATGTAGAGTGGATAAAAATGGATGTCGAGTGGATAAAATGGATGTAGAGTGGATAAAAATGGATGTAGAGTGGATAAAATGGATGTAGAGTTGATAAAAATGGATGTAGAGTGGATAAAATGGATGTAGAGTAGATAAAATGGATGTAGAGCGGATAAAATGGATGTAGAGTTGATAAAATGGATGTAGAGTTAATAAAATTGGATGTAGAGTGGATAAAATGGATGTACAGTTGATAAAAATGGATGTAGAGTGGATAAAAATGGATGTAGATTGGATAAAATGGATGTAGAGTGGATAAAAATGGATGTAGAGTATATAAATTGGATGTAGAGTATATAAAATGGATGTAGAGTGGATAAAAATGGATGTCGAGTGGATAAAATGGATGTAGAGTGGATAAAAATGGATGTAGAGTGGATAAAATGGATGTATAGTTGATAAAAATGGATGTAGAATGGATAAAATGGATGTAGAGTGGATAAAATGGATGTAGAGTTAATAAAATTGATGTAGAGTGGAAATAATGGATGTAGAGAGGATAAAATGGATGTAGAATGAATAAAATGGATGTAAAGTGAATAAAAATGGATGTAGAGTGGATAAAATGGATGTAGAGAGGATAAAATGCATGTAGAGTGGATAAAATGGATGTAGAGTGGATAAAATGGATGTAGAGTGGATAAAAATGGATTTAGAGTGGATATAATGGATGTAGAATAGATAAAAATGGATGTAGTGTGGATAAAATGGATGTAGAGTGGATAAAAATGGATGTAGAGTGGATAAAATGGATGTAGAGTGGATAAAAATGGATGTAGATTGGATAAAATGGATGTAGAGTTAATAAAAATGGATGTAGAGTGGATAAAATGGATGTAGAGTTGATAAAAATGGATGTAGAGTGGATAAAAATGGATGTAGATTGGATAAAATGGATGTAGAGTTGATAAAATGAATGTACAGTTAATAAAAATGGATGTAGAGTGGATAAAAATGGATGTAGAGTGGATAAAATGGATGTAGAGTTGATAAAATGGATGTAAAGTGGATAAAATGGATGTAGAGTTAATAAAATTGGATGTAGAGTGGATAAAATGGATGTAGAGTTGATAAAAATGGATGTAGAGTGGATAAAAATAGATGTAGATTGGATAAAATGGATGTAGAGTTGATAAAATGGATGTAAAGTGGATAAAATGGATGTAGAGTTAATAAAATTGGATGTAGAGTGGATAAAATGAATGTACAGTTAATAAAAATGGATGTAGAGTGGATAAAAATGGATGTAGAGTGGATAAAATGGATGTAGAGTTGATAAAATGGATGTAAAGTGGATAAAATGGATGTAGAGTTAATAAAATTGGATGTAGAGTGGATAAAATGGATGTAGAGTTAATAAAAATGGATGTAGAGTGGATAAAATGGATGTAGAGAGGATAAAATGGATGTGGAGTGGATAACAATGGATGTAGAGTGGATAAAATGGATGTAGAGTGGATAAAATGGATGTAGAGTTGATGAAATGGATGTAAAGTGGATAAAATGGATGTAGAGTTAATAAAATTGGATGTAGAGTGGATAAAATGGATGTAGAGTTGATAAAAATGGATGTAGAGTGGATAAAAATGGATGTAGATTGGATAAAATGGATGTAGAGTGGATAAAAATGGATGTAGAGTATATAAATTGTATGTAGAGTATATAAAATGGATGTAGAGTGGATAAAAATGGATGTAGAGTGGATAAAATGGATGTAGAGTGGATAAAAATGGATGTAGAGTTGATAAAATGGATGTAAAGTGGATAAAATGGATGTAGAGTTAATAAAATTGGATGTAGAGTGGATAAAATGGATGTAGAGTTGATAAAAATGGATGTAGAGTGGATAAAAATGGATGTAGATTGGATAAAATGGATGTAGAGTGGATAAAAATGGATGTCGAGTGGATAAAATGGATGTAGAGTGGATAAAAATGGATGTAGATTGGATAAAATGGTTGTAGAGTGGATAAAAATGTATGTAGAGTATATACATTGGATGTAGAGTATATAAAATGGATGTAGAGTGGATAAAAATGGATGTCGAGTGGATAAAATGGATGTAGAGTGGATAAAAATGGATGTAGAGTGGATAAAATGGATGTATAGTTGATAAAAATGGATGTAGAGTGGATAAAATGGATGTAGAGTGGATAAAATGGATGTAGAGTTAATAAAATTGATGTAGAGTGGAAATAATGGATGTAGAGAGGATAAAATGGATGTAGAGTGAATAAAATGGATGTAGAGTTCATAAAAATGGATGTAGAGTGGATAAAATGGATGTAGAGTGGATAAAATGGATGTAGAGTGCATAAAAATGGATGTTGAGTGGATAAAATGGATGTAGAGTGGATAAAATGGATGAAAAGTGGATAAAAATTTTATGTAGAGTGGATAAAATGGATGTATAGTGGATAAAATGGATGTAGAGTGGATAAAATGGATGTAGAGTGGATAAAATGGATGTAGAGTGGATAAAAAAGGATGTAGAGTGGATAAAATGGATGTAGAATGAATAAAATGGATGTAAAGTGAATAAAAATGGATGTAGAGTGGATAAAATGGATGTAGAGAGGATAAAATGCATGTAGAGTGGATAAAATGGATGTCGAGTGGATAAAATGGATGTAGAGTGGATAAAAATGGATGTAGATTGGATAAAATGGTTGTAGAGTGGATAAAAATGTATGTAGAGTATATACATTGGATGTAGAGTATATAAAATGGATGTAGAGTGGATAAAAATGGATGTCGAGTGGATAAAATGGATGTAGAGTGGATAAAAATGGATGTAGAGTGGATAAAATGGATGTAGAGTTGATAAAAATGGATGTAGAGTGGATAAAATGGATGTAGAGTAGATAAAATGGATGTAGAGCGGATAAAATGGATGTAGAGTTGATAAAATGGATGTAGAGTTAATAAAATTGGATGTAGAGTGGATAAAATGGATGTAGAGTTGATAAAAATGGATGTAGAGTGGATAAAAATGGATGTAGATTGGATAAAATGGATGTAGAGTGGATAAAAATGGATGTAGAGTATATAAATTGGATGTAGAGTATATAAAATGGATGTAGAGTGGATAAAAATGGATGTCGAGTGGATAAAATGGATGTAGAGTGGATAAAAATGGATGTAGAGTGGATAAAATGGATGTATAGTTGATAAAAATGGATGTAGAATGGATAAAATGGATGTACAGTGGATAAAATGGATGTAGAGTTAATAAAATTGATGTAGAGTGGAAATAATGGATGTAGAGAGGATAAAATGGATGTAGAGTGAATAAAATGGATGTAGAGTTCATAAAAATGGATGTAGAGTGGATAAAATGGATGTAGAGTGGATAAAAAAGGATGTAGAGTGGATAAAATGGATGTAGAATGAATAAAATGGATGTAAAGTGAATAAAAATGGATGTAGAGTGGATAAAATGGATGTAGAGAGGATAAAATGCATGTAGAGTGGATAAAATGGATGTAGAGTGGATAAAATGGATGTAGAGTGGATAAAAATGGATTTAGAGTGGATATAATGGATGTAGAATAGATAAAAATGGATGTAGTGTGGATAAAATGGATGTAGAGTGGATAAAAATGGATGTAGAGTGGATAAAATGGATGTAGAGTGGATAAAATGGATGTAGAGTGGATAAAAATGGATGTAGATTGGATAAAATGGATGTAGAGTTAATAAAAATGGATGTAGAGTGGATAAAATGGATGTAGAGTTGATAAAAATGGATGTAGAGTGGATAAAAATGGATGTAGATTGGATAAAATGGATGTAGAGTTGATAAAATGAATGTACAGTTAATAAAAATGGATGTAGAGTGGATAAAAATGGATGTAGAGTGGATAAAATGGATGTAGAGTTGATAAAATGGATGTAAAGTGGGTAAAATGGATGTAGAGTTAATAAAATTGGATGTAGAGTGGATAAAATGGATGTAGAGTTGATAAAAATGGATGTAGAGTGGATAAAAATAGATGTAGATTGGATAAAATGGATGTAGAGTTGATAAAATGGATGTAAAGTGGATAAAATGGATGTAGAGTTAATAAAATTGGATGTAGAGTGGATAAAATGAATGTACAGTTAATAAAAATGGATGTAGAGTGGATAAAAATGGATGTAGAGTGGATAAAATGGATGTAGAGTTGATAAAATGGATGTAAAGTGGATAAAATGGATGTAGAGTTAATAAAATTGGATGTAGAGTGGATAAAATGGATGTAGAGTTAATAAAAATGGATGTAGAGTGGATATAATGGATGTAGAGAGGATAAAATGGATGTGGAGTGGATAACAATGGATGTAGAGTGGATAAAATGGATGTAGAGTGGATAAAATGGATGTAGAGTTGATGAAATGGATGTAAAGTGGATAAAATGGATGTAGAGTTAATAAAATTGGATGTAGAGTGGATAAAATGGATGTAGAGTTGATAAAAATGGATGTAGAGTGGATAAAAATGGATGTAGATTGGATAAAATGGATGTAGAGTGGATAAAAATGGATGTAGAGTATATAAATTGTATGTAGAGTATATAAAATGGATGTAGAGTGGATAAAAATGGATGTAGAGTGGATAAAATGGATGTAGAGTGGATAAAAATGGATGTAGAGTTGATAAAATGGATGTAAAGTGGATAAAATGGATGTAGAGTTAATAAAATTGGATGTAGAGTGGATAAAATGGATGTAGAGTTGATAAAAATGGATGTAGAGTGGATAAAAATGGATGTAGATTGGATAAAATGGATGTAGGGTGGATAAAAATGGATGTCGAGTGGATAAAATGGATGTAGAGTAGATAAAAATGGATGTAGATTGGATAAAATGGATGTAGAGTTAATAAAAATGGATGTAGAGTGGATAAAATGGATGTATAGTTGATAAAAATGGATGTAGAGTGGATAAAAATGGATGTAGATTGGATAAAATGGATGTAGAGTGGATAAAAATGGATATAGAGTATATAAATTGGATGTAGAGTATATAAAATGGATGTAGAGTGGATAAAAATGGATGTCGAGTGGATAAAATGGATGTAGAGTGGATAAAAATGGATGTAGATTGGATAAAATGGTTGTAGAGTGGATAAAAATGTATGTAGAGTATATACATTGGATGTATAGTATATAAAATGGATGTAGAGTGGATAAAAATGGATGTCGAGTGGATAAAATGGATGTAGAGTGGATAAAAATGGATGTAGAGTGGATAAAATGGATGTAGAGTTGATAAAAATGGATGTAGAGTGGGTAAAATGGATGTAGAGTTGATAAAAATGGATGTAGAGTGGACAAAAATGGATGTCGAGTGGATAAAATGGATGTAGAGTAGATAAAAATGGATGTAGATTGGATAAAATGGATGTAGAGTTAATAAAAATGGATGTAGAGTGGATAAAATGGATGTAGAGTTGATAAAAATGGATGTAGAGTGGATAAAAATGGATGTAGATTGGATAAAATGGATGTAGAGTTGATAAAATGAATGTACAGTTAATAAAAATGGATGTAGAGTGGATAAAAATGGATGTAGAGTATATAAATTGGATGTAGAGTATATAAAATGGATGTAGAGTGGATAAAAATGGATGTCGAGTGGATAAAATGGATGTAGAGTGGATAAAAATGGATGTAGAGTGGATAAAATGGATGTAGAGTTGATAAAAATGGATGTAGAGCGGATAAAATGGATGTAGAGTGGATAAAAATGGATGTAGAGTTGATAAAATGGATGTAAAGTGGATAAAATGGATGTAGAGTTAATAAAATTGGATGTAGAGTGGATAAAATGGATGTAGAGTTGATAAAAATGGATGTAGAGTGGATAAAAATGGATGTCGAGTGGATAAAATGGATGTAGAGTGGATAAAAATGGATGTAGATTGGATAAAATGGTTGTAGAGTGGATAAAAATGTATGTAGAGTATATACATTGGATGTAGAGTATATAAAATGGATGTAGAGTGGATAAAAATGGATGTCGAGTGGATAAAATGGATGTAGAGTGGATAAAAATGGATGTAGAGTGGATAAAATGGATGTAGAGTTGATAAAAATGGATGTAGAGTGGATAAAATGGATGTAGAGTAGATAAAATGGATGTAGAGTGGATAAAATGGATGTAGAGTTGATAAAATGGATGTAGAGTTAATAAAATTGGATGTAGAGTGGATAAAATGGATGTAGAGTTGATAAAAATGGATGTAGAGTGGATAAAAATGGATGTAGATTGGATAAAATGGATGTAGAGTGGATAAAAATGGATGTAGAGTATATAAATTGGATGTAGAGTATATAAAATGGATGTAGAGTGGATAAAAATGGATGTCGAGTGGATAAAATGGATGTAGAGTGGATAAAAATGGATGTAGAGTGGATAAAATGGATGTATAGTTGATAAAAATGGATGTAGAGTGGATAAAATGGATTTAGAGTGGATAAAATGGATGTAGAGTTGATAAAATTGATGTAGAGTGGAAATAATGGATGTAGAGAGGATAAAATGGATGTAGAGTGAATAAAATGGATGTAGAGTTCATAAAAATGGATGTAGAGTGGATAAAATGGATGTAGAGTGGATAAAATGGATGTAGAGTGCATAAAAATGGATGTTGAGTGGATAAAATGGATGTAGAGTGGATAAAATGGATGAAAAGTGGATAAAAATTTTATGTAGAGTGGATAAAATGGATGTAGAGTGGATAAAATGGATGTAGAGTGGATAAAATGGATGTAGAGTGGATAAAATGGATGTAGAGTGGATAAAAAAGGATGTAGAGTGGATAAAATGGATGTAGAATGAATAAAATGGATGTAAAGTGAATAAAAATGGATGTAGAGTGGATAAAATGGATGTAGAGTGGATAAAATGGATGTAGAGTGGATAAAATGGATGTAGAGTGGATAAAATGGATGTAGAGTGGATAAAAATGGATGTAGATTGGATAAAATGGTTGTAGAGTGGATAAAAATGTATGTAGAGTATATACATTGGATGTAGAGTATATAAAATGGATGTAGAGTGGATAAAAATGGATGTCGAGTGGATAAAATGGATGTAGAGTGGATAAAAATGGATGTAGAGTGGATAAAATGGATGTAGAGTTGATAAAAATGGATGTAGAGTGGATAAAATGGATGTAGAGTAGATAAAATGGATGTAGAGCGGACAAAATGGATGTAGAGTTGATAAAATGGATGTAGAGTTAATAAAATTGGATGTAGAGTGGATAAAATGGATGTAGAGTTGATAAAAATGGATGTAGAGTGGATAAAAATGGATGTAGATTGGATAAAATGGATGTAGAGTGGATAAAAATGGATGTAGAGTATATAAATTGGATGTAGAGTATATAAAATGGATGTAGAGTGGATAAAAATGGATGTCGAGTGGATAAAATGGATGTAGAGTGGATAAAAATGGATGTAGAGTGGATAAAATGGATGTATAGTTGATAAAAATGGATGTAGAATGGATAAAATGGATGTAGAGTGGATAAAATGGATGTAGAGTTAATAAAATTGATGTAGAGTGGAAATAATGGATGTAGAGAGGATAAAATGGATGTAGAGTGAATAAAATGGATGTAGAGTTCATAAAAATGGATGTAGAGTGGATAAAATGGATGTAGAGTGGATAAAATGGATGTAGAGTGCATAAAAATGGATGTTGAGTGGATAAAATGGATGTAGAGTGGATAAAATGGATGAAAAGTGGATAAAAATTTTATGTAGAGTGGATAAAATGGATGTAGAGTGGATAAAATGGATGTAGAGTGGATAAAATGGATGTAGAGTGGATAAAAAAGGATGTAGAGTGGATAAAATGGATGTAGAATGAATAAAATGGATGTAAAGTGAATAAAAATGGATGTAGAGTGGATAAAATGGATGTAGAGAGGATAAAATGCATGTAGAGTGGATAAAATGGATGTAGAGTGGATAAAATGGATGTAGAGTGGATAAAAATGGATTTAGAGTGGATATAATGGATGTAGAATAGATAAAAATGGATGTAGTGTGGATAAAATGGATGTAGAGTGGATAAAAATGGATGTAGAGTGGATAAAATGGATGTAGAGTGGATAAAATGGATGTAGAGTGGATAAAAATGGATGTAGATTGGATAAAATGGATGTAGAGTTAATAAAAATGGATGTAGAGTGGATAAAATGGATGTAGAGTTGATAAAAATGGATGTAGAGTGGATAAAAATGGATGTAGAGTGGATAAAATGGATGTAGAGTTGATAAAATGAATGTACAGTTAATAAAAATGGATGTAGAGTGGATAAAAATGGATGTAGAGTGGATAAAATGGATGTAGAGTTGATAAAATGGATGTAAAGTGGATAAAATGGATGTAGAGTTAATAAAATTGGATGTAGAGTGGATAAAATGGATGTAGAGTTGATAAAAATGGATGTAGAGTGGATAAAAATAGATGTAGATTGGATAAAATGGATGTAGAGTTGATAAAATGGATGTAAAGTGGATAAAATGGATGTAGAGTTAATAAAATTGGATGTAGAGTGGATAAAATGAATGTACAGTTAATAAAAATGGATGTAGAGTGGATAAAAATGGATGTAGAGTGGATAAAATGGATGTAGAGTTGATAAAATGGATGTAAAGTGGATAAAATGGATGTAGAGTTAATAAAATTGGATGTAGAGTGGATAAAATGGATGTAGAGTTAATAAAAATGGATGTAGAGTGGATATAATGGATGTAGAGAGGATAAAATGGATGTGGAGTGGATAACAATGGATGTAGAGTGGATAAAATGGATGTAGAGTGGATAAAATGGATGTAGAGTTGATGAAATGGATGTAAAGTGGATAAAATGGATGTAGAGTTAATAAAATTGGATGTAGAGTGGATAAAATGGATGTAGAGTTGATAAAAATGGATGTAGAGTGGATAAAAATGGATGTAGATTGGATAAAATGGATGTAGAGTGGATAAAAATGGATGTAGAGTATATAAATTGTATGTAGAGTATATAAAATGGATGTAGAGTGGATAAAAATGGATGTAGAGTGGATAAAATGGATGTAGAGTGGATAAAAATGGATGTAGAGTTGATAAAATGGATGTAAAGTGGATAAAATGGATGTAGAGTTAATAAAATTGGATGTAGAGTGGATAAAATGGATGTAGAGTTGATAAAAATGGATGTAGAGTGGATAAAAATGGATGTAGATTGGATAAAATGGATGTAGAGTGGATAAAAATGGATGTCGAGTGGATAAAATGGATGTAGAGTGGATAAAAATGGATGTAGATTGGATAAAATGGATGTAGAGTTAATAAAAATGGATGTAGAGTGGATAAAATGGATGTATAGTTGATAAAAATGGATGTAGAGTGGATAAAAATGGATGTAGATTGGATAAAATGGATGTAGAGTGGATAAAAATGGATGTAGAGTATATAAATTGGATGTAGAGTATATAAAATGGATGTAGAGTGGATAAAAATGGATGTAGAGTAGATAAAATGGATGTAGAGTGGATAAAATGGATGTAGAGTTGATAAAATGGATGTAGAGTTAATAAAATTGGATGTAGAGTGGATAAAATGGATGTAGAGTTGATAAAAATGGATGTAGAGTGGATAAAAATGGATGTAGATTGGATAAAATGGATGTAGAGTGGATAAAAATGGATGTCGAGTGGATAAAATGGATGTAGAGTGGATAAAATTGGATGTAGAGTGGATAAAATGGATGTAGAGTTAATAAAAATGGATGTAGAGTGGATATAATGGATGTAGAGAGGATAAAATGGATGTGGAGTGGATAACAATGGATGTAGAGTGGATAAAATTGGATGTAGAGTGGATAAAATGGATGTAGAGTTGATAAAAATGGATGTAGAGTGGATAAAAATGGATGTAGATTGGATAAAATGGATGTAGAGTTGATAAAATGGATGTAAAGTGGATAAAATGGATGTAGAGTTAATAAAATTGGATGTAGAGTGGATAAAATGAATGTACAGTTAATATAAATGGATGTAGAGTGGATAAAAATGGATGTAGAGTGGATAAAATGGATGTAGAGTTGATAAAATGGATGTAAAGTGGATAAAATGGATGTAGAGTTAATAAAATTGGATGTAGAGTGGATAAAATGGATGTAGAGTTAATAAAAATGGATGTAGAGTGGATATAATGGATGTAGAGAGGATAAAATGGATGTAGAGTTGATGAAATGGATGTAAAGTGGATAAAATGGATGTAGAGTTAATAAAATTGGATGTAGAGTGGATAAAATGGATGTAGAGTTGATAAAAATGGATGTAGAGTGGATAAAAATGGATGTAGATTGGATAAAATGGATGTAGAGTTGATAAAATGAATGTACAGTTAATAAAAATGGATGTAGAGTGGATAAAAATGGATGTAGAGTGGATAAAATGGATGTAGAGTTGATAAAATGGATGTAAAGTGGATAAAATGGATGTAGAGTTAATAAAATTGGATGTAGAGTGGATAAAATGGATGTAGAGTTGATAAAAATGGATGTAGAGTGGATAAAAATAGATGTAGATTGGATAAAATGGATGTAGAGTTGATAAAATGGATGTAAAGTGGATAAAATGGATGTAGAGTTAATAAAATTGGATGTAGAGTGGATAAAATGAATGTACAGTTAATAAAAATGGATGTAGAGTGGATAAAAATGGATGTAGAGTGGATAAAATGGATGTAGAGTTGATAAAATGGATGTAAAGTGGATAAAATGGATGTAGAGTTAATAAAATTGGATGTAGAGTGGATAAAATGGATGTAGAGTTAATAAAAATGGATGTAGAGTGGATATAATGGATGTAGAGAGGATAAAATGGATGTGGAGTGGATAACAATGGATGTAGAGTGGATAAAATGGATGTAGAGTGGATAAAATGGATGTAGAGTTGATGAAATGGATGTAAAGTGGATAAAATGGATGTAGAGTTAATAAAATTGGATGTAGAGTGGATAAAATGGATGTAGAGTTGATAAAAATGGATGTAGAGTGGATAAAAATGGATGTAGATTGGATAAAATGGATGTAGAGTGGATAAAAATGGATGTAGAGTGGATAAAATGGATGTAGAGTGGATAAAAATGGATGTAGAGTTGATAAAATGGATGTAAAGTGGATAAAATGGATGTAGAGTTAATAAAATTGGATGTAGAGTGGATAAAATGGATGTAGAGTTGATAAAAATGGATGTAGAGTGGATAAAAATGGATGTAGATTGGATAAAATGGATGTAGAGTGGATAAAAATGGATGTCGAGTGGATAAAATGGATGTAGAGTGGATAAAAATGGATGTAGATTGGATAAAATGGATGTAGAGTTAATAAAAATGGATGTAGAGTGGATAAAATGGATGTATAGTTGATAAAAATGGATGTAGAGTGGATAAAAATGGATGTAGATTGGATAAAATGGATGTAGAGTGGATAAAAATGGATGTAGAGTATATAAATTGGATGTAGAGTATATAAAATGGATGTAGAGTGGATAAAAATGGATGTAGAGTAGATAAAATGGATGTAGAGTGGATAAAATGGATGTAGAGTTGATAAAATGGATGTAGAGTTAATAAAATTGGATGTAGAGTGGATAAAATGGATGTAGAGTTGATAAAAATGGATGTAGATTGGATAAAAATGGATGTAGATTGGATAAAATGGATGTAGAGTGGATAAAAATGGATGTAGAGTATATAAATTGGATGTAGAGTATATAAAATGGATGTAGAGTGGATAAAAATGGATGTCGAGTGGATAAAATGGATGTAGAGTGGATAAAATTGGATGTAGAGTGGATAAAATGGATGTAGAGTTAATAAAAATGGATGTAGAGTGGATATAATGGATGTAGAGAGGATAAAATGGATGTGGAGTGGATAACAATGGATGTAGAGTGGATAAAATGGATGTAGAGTGGATAAAATGGATGTAGAGTTGATAAAATGGATGTAAAGTGGATAAAATGGATGTAGAGTTAATAAAATTGGATGTAGAGTGGATAAAATGGATGTAGAGTTGATAAAAATGGATGTAGAGCGGATAAAAATGGATGTAGATTGGATAAAATGGATGTAGAGTGGATAAAAATGGATGTAGAGTATATAAATTGTATGTAGAGTATATAAAATGGATGTAGAGTGGATAAAAATGGATGTAGAGTGGATAAAATGGATGTAGAGTTAATAAAATTGGATGTAGAGTGGATAAAATGGATGTAGAGTTAATAAAAATGGATGTAGAGTGGATATAATGGATGTAGAGAGGATAAAATGGATGTGGAGTGGATAACAATGGATGTAGAGTGGATAAAATGGATGTAGAGTGGATAAAATGGATGTAGAGTTGATGAAATGGATGTAGAGTGGATAAAAATGGATGTAGAGTGGATAAAATGGATGTAGAGTGGATAAAATGGATGTAGAGTTAATAAAATTGGATGTAGAGTGGATAAAATGGATGTAGAGTTAATAAAAATGGATGTAGAGTGGAAATAATGGATGTAGAGAGGATAAAATGGATGTAGAGTGGATAAAAATGGATGTAGAGTGGATAAAATGGATGTAGAGTGGATAAAATGGATGTAGAGTGCATAAAAATGGATGTTGAGTGGATAAAATGGATGTAGAGTGGATAAAATGGATGAAAAGTGGATAAAAATTTTATGTAGAGTGGATAAAATGGATGTAGAGTGGATAAAATGGATGTAGAGTGGATAAAATGGATGTAGAGTGGATAAAAAAGGATGTAGAGTGGATAAAATGGATGTAGAATGAATAAAATGGATGTAAAGTGAATAAAAATGGATGTAGAGTGGATAAAATGGATGTAGAGAGGATAAAATGCATGTAGAGTGGATAAAATGGATGTAGAGTGGATAAAATGGATGTAGAGTGGATAAAAATGGATTTAGAGTGGATATAATGGATGTAGAATAGATAAAAATGGATGTAGTGTGGATAAAATGGATGTAGAGTGGATAAAAATGGATGTAGAGTGGATAAAATGGATGTAGAGTGGATAAAATGGATGTAGAGTGGATAAAAATGGATGTAGATTGGATAAAATGGATGTAGAGTTAATAAAAATGGATGTAGAGTGGATAAAATGGATGTAGAGTTGATAAAAATGGATGTAGAGTGGATAAAAATGGATGTAGATTGGATAAAATGGATGTAGAGTTGATAAAATGAATGTACAGTTAATAAAAATGGATGTAGAGTGGATAAAAATGGATGTAGAGTGGATAAAATGGATGTAGAGTTGATAAAATGGATGTAAAGTGGATAAAATGGATGTAGAGTTAATAAAATTGGATGTAGAGTGGATAAAATGGATGTAGAGTTGATAAAAATGGATGTAGAGTGGATAAAAATAGATGTAGATTGGATAAAATGGATGTAGAGTTGATAAAATGGATGTAAAGTGGATAAAATGGATGTAGAGTTAATAAAATTGGATGTAGAGTGGATAAAATGAATGTACAGTTAATAAAAATGGATGTAGAGTGGATAAAAATGGATGTAGAGTGGATAAAATGGATGTAGAGTTGATAAAATGGATGTAAAGTGGATAAAATGGATGTAGAGTTAATAAAATTGGATGTAGAGTGGATAAAATGGATGTAGAGTTAATAAAAATGGATGTAGAGTGGATATAATGGATGTAGAGAGGATAAAATGGATGTGGAGTGGATAACAATGGATGTAGAGTGGATAAAATGGATGTAGAGTGGATAAAATGGATGTAGAGTTGATGAAATGGATGTAAAGTGGATAAAATGGATGTAGAGTTAATAAAATTGGATGTAGAGTGGATAAAATGGATGTAGAGTTGATAAAAATGGATGTAGAGTGGATAAAAATGGATGTAGATTGGATAAAATGGATGTAGAGTGGATAAAAATGGATGTAGAGTATATAAATTGTATGTAGAGTATATAAAATGGATGTAGAGTGGATAAAAATGGATGTAGAGTGGATAAAATGGATGTAGAGTGGATAAAAATGGATGTAGAGTTGATAAAATGGATGTAAAGTGGATAAAATGGATGTAGAGTTAATAAAATTGGATGTAGAGTGGATAAAATGGATGTAGAGTTGATAAAAATGGATGTAGAGTGGATAAAAATGGATGTAGATTGGATAAAATGGATGTAGAGTGGATAAAAATGGATGTCGAGTGGATAAAATGGATGTAGAGTGGATAAAAATGGATGTAGATTGGATAAAATGGATGTAGAGTTAATAAAAATGGATGTAGAGTGGATAAAATGGATGTATAGTTGATAAAAATGGATGTAGAGTGGATAAAAATGGATGTAGATTGGATAAAATGGATGTAGAGTGGATAAAAATGGATGTAGAGTATATAAATTGGATGTAGAGTATATAAAATGGATGTAGAGTGGATAAAAATGGATGTAGAGTAGATAAAATGGATGTAGAGTGGATAAAATGGATGTAGAGTTGATAAAATGGATGTAGAGTTAATAAAATTGGATGTAGAGTGGATAAAATGGATGTAGAGTTGATAAAAATGGATGTAGATTGGATAAAAATGGATGTAGATTGGATAAAATGGATGTAGAGTGGATAAAAATGGATGTAGAGTATATAAATTGGATGTAGAGTATATAAAATGGATGTAGAGTGGATAAAAATGGATGTCGAGTGGATAAAATGGATGTAGAGTGGATAAAATTGGATGTAGAGTGGATAAAATGGATGTAGAGTTAATAAAAATGGATGTAGAGTGGATATAATGGATGTAGAGAGGATAAAATGGATGTGGAGTGGATAACAATGGATGTAGAGTGGATAAAATGGATGTAGAGTGGATAAAATGGATGTAGAGTTGATAAAATGGATGTAAAGTGGATAAAATGGATGTAGAGTTAATAAAATTGGATGTAGAGTGGATAAAATGGATGTAGAGTTGATAAAAATGGATGTAGAGCGGATAAAAATGGATGTAGATTGGATAAAATGGATGTAGAGTGGATAAAAATGGATGTAGAGTATATAAATTGTATGTAGAGTATATAAAATGGATGTAGAGTGGATAAAAATGGATGTAGAGTGGATAAAATGGATGTAGAGTGGATAAAAATGGATGTAGAATTGATAAAATGGATGTAAAGTGGATAAAATGTATGTAGAGTTAATAAAATTGGATGTAGAGTGGATAAAATGGATGTAGAGTTGATAAAAATGGATGTAGAGTGGATAAAAATGGATGTAGATAGGATAAAATGGATGTAGAGTGGATAAAAATGGATGTCGAGTGGATAAAATGGATGTAGAGTGGATAAAAATGGATGTAGATTGGATAAAATGGATGTAGAGTTAATAAAAATGGATGTAGAGTGGATAAAATGGATGTATAGTTGATAAAAATGGATGTAGAGTGGATAAAAATGGATGTAGATTGGATAAAATGGATGTAGAGTGGATAAAAATGGATGTAGAGTATATAAATTGGATGTAGAGTATATAAAATGGATGTAGAGTGGATAAAAATGGATGTAGAGTAGATAAAATGGATGTAGAGTGGATAAAATGGATGTAGAGTTGATAAAATGGATGTAGAGTTAATAAAATTGGATGTAGAGTGGATAAAATGGATGTAGAGTTGATAAAAATGGATGTAGAGTGGATAAAAATGGATGTAGATTGGATAAAATGGATGTAAAGTGGATAAAATGGATGTAGAGTTAATAAAATTGGATGTAGAGTGGATAAAATGAATGTACAGTTAATAAAAATGGATGTAGAGTGGATAAAAATGGATGTAGAGTGGATAAAATGGATGTAGAGTTGATAAAATGGATGTAAAGTGGATAAAATGGATGTAGAGTTAATAAAATTGGATGTAGAGTGGATAAAATGGATGTAGAGTTAATAAAAATGGATGTAGAGTGGATATAATGGATGTAGAGAGGATAAAATGGATGTGGAGTGGATAACAATGGATGTAGAGTGGATAAAATGGATGTAGAGTGGATAAAATGGATGTAGAGTTGATGAAATGGATGTAAAGTGGATAAAATGGATGTAGAGTTAATAAAATTGGATGTAGAGTGGATAAAATGGATGTAGAGTTGATAAAAATGGATGTAGAGTGGATAAAAATGGATGTAGATTGGATAAAATGGATGTAGAGTGGATAAAAATGGATGTAGAGTATATAAATTGTATGTAGAGTATATAAAATGGATGTAGAGTGGATAAAAATGGATGTAGAGTGGATAAAATGGATGTAGAGTGGATAAAAATGGATGTAGAGTTGATAAAATGGATGTAAAGTGGATAAAATGGATGTAGAGTTAATAAAATTGGATGTAGAGTGGATAAAATGGGTGTAGAGTTGATAAAAATGGATGTAGAGTGGATAAAAATGGATGTAGATTGGATAAAATGGATGTAGAGTGGATAAAAATGGATGTCGAGTGGATAAAATGGATGTAGAGTGGATAAAAATGGATGTAGATTGGATAAAATGGATGTAGAGTTAATAAAAATGGATGTAGAGTGGATAAAATGGATGTATAGTTGATAAAAATGGATGTAGAGTGGATAAAAATGGATGTAGATTGGATAAAATGGATGTAGAGTGGATAAAAATGGATGTAGAGTATATAAATTGGATGTAGAGTATATAAAATGGATGTAGAGTGGATAAAAATGGATGTAGAGTAGATAAAATGGATGTAGAGTGGATAAAATGGATGTAGAGTTGATAAAATGGATGTAGAGTTAATAAAATTGGATGTAGAGTGGATAAAATGGATGTAGAGTTGATAAAAATGGATGTAGATTGGATAAAAATGGATGTAGATTGGATAAAATGGATGTAGAGTGGATAAAAATGGATGTAGAGTATATAAATTGGATGTAGAGTATATAAAATGGATGTAGAGTGGATAAAAATGGATGTCGAGTGGATAAAATGGATGTAGAGTGGATAAAATTGGATGTAGAGTGGATAAAATGGATGTAGAGTTAATAAAAATGGATGTAGAGTGGATATAATGGATGTAGAGAGGATAAAATGGATGTGGAGTGGATAACAATGGATGTAGAGTGGATAAAATGGATGTAGAGTGGATAAAATGGATGTAGAGTTGATAAAATGGATGTAAAGTGGATAAAATGGATGTAGAGTTAATAAAATTGGATGTAGAGTGGATAAAATGGATGTAGAGTTGATAAAAATGGATGTAGAGTGGATAAAAATGGATGTAGATTGGATAAAATGGATGTAGAGTGGATAAAAATGGATGTAGAGTATATAAATTGTATGTAGAGTATATAAAATGGATGTAGAGTGGATAAAAATGGATGTAGAGTGGATAAAATGGATGTAGAGTTAATAAAATTGGATGTAGAGTGGATAAAATGGATGTAGAGTTAATAAAAATGGATGTAGAGTGGATATAATGGATGTAGAGAGGATAAAATGGATGTGGAGTGGATAACAATGGATGTAGAGTGGATAAAATGGATGTAGAGTGGATAAAATGGATGTAGAGTTGATGAAATGGATGTAGAGTGGATAAAAATGGATGTAGAGTGGATAAAATGGATGTAGAGTGGATAAAATGGATGTAGAGTTAATAAAATTGGATGTAGAGTGGATAAAATGGATGTAGAGTTAATAAAAATGGATGTAGAGTGGATATAATGGATGTAGAGAGGATAAAATGGATGTAGAGTGGATAAAAATGGATGTAGAGTGGATAAAATGGATGTAGAGTGGATAAAATGGATGTAGAGTGCATAAAAATGGATGTTGAGTGGATAAAATGGATGTAGAGTGGATAAAATGGATGAAAAGTGGATAAAAATTTTATGTAGAGTGGATAAAATGGATGTAGAGTGGATAAAATGGATGTAGAGTGGATAAAATGGATGTAGAGTGGATAAAAAAGGATGTAGAGTGGATAAAATGGATGTAGAATGAATAAAATGGATGTAAAGTGAATAAAAATGGATGTAGAGTGGATAAAATGGATGTAGAGAGGATAAAATGCATGTAGAGTGGATAAAATGGATGTAGAGTGGATAAAATGGATGTAGAGTGGATAAAAATGGATTTAGAGTGGATATAATGGATGTAGAATAGATAAAAATGGATGTAGTGTGGATAAAATGGATGTAGAGTGGATAAAAATGGATGTAGAGTGGATAAAATGGATGTAGAGTGGATAAAATGGATGTAGAGTGGATAAAAATGGATGTAGATTGGATAAAATGGATGTAGAGTTAATAAAAATGGATGTAGAGTGGATAAAATGGATGTAGAGTTGATAAAAATGGATGTAGAGTGGATAAAAATGGATGTAGATTGGATAAAATGGATGTAGAGTTGATAAAATGAATGTACAGTTAATAAAAATGGATGTAGAGTGGATAAAAATGGATGTAGAGTGGATAAAATGGATGTAGAGTTGATAAAATGGATGTAAAGTGGATAAAATGGATGTAGAGTTAATAAAATTGGATGTAGAGTGGATAAAATGGATGTAGAGTTGATAAAAATGGATGTAGAGTGGATAAAAATAGATGTAGATTGGATAAAATGGATGTAGAGTTGATAAAATGGATGTAAAGTGGATAAAATGGATGTAGAGTTAATAAAATTGGATGTAGAGTGGATAAAATGAATGTACAGTTAATAAAAATGGATGTAGAGTGGATAAAAATGGATGTAGAGTGGATAAAATGGATGTAGAGTTGATAAAATGGATGTAAAGTGGATAAAATGGATGTAGAGTTAATAAAATTGGATGTAGAGTGGATAAAATGGATGTAGAGTTAATAAAAATGGATGTAGAGTGGATATAATGGATGTAGAGAGGATAAAATGGATGTGGAGTGGATAACAATGGATGTAGAGTGGATAAAATGGATGTAGAGTGGATAAAATGGATGTAGAGTTGATGAAATGGATGTAAAGTGGATAAAATGGATGTAGAGTTAATAAAATTGGATGTAGAGTGGATAAAATGGATGTAGAGTTGATAAAAATGGATGTAGAGTGGATAAAAATGGATGTAGATTGGATAAAATGGATGTAGAGTGGATAAAAATGGATGTAGAGTATATAAATTGTATGTAGAGTATATAAAATGGATGTAGAGTGGATAAAAATGGATGTAGAGTGGATAAAATGGATGTAGAGTGGATAAAAATGGATGTAGAGTTGATAAAATGGATGTAAAGTGGATAAAATGGATGTAGAGTTAATAAAATTGGATGTAGAGTGGATAAAATGGATGTAGAGTTGATAAAAATGGATGTAGAGTGGATAAAAATGGATGTAGATTGGATAAAATGGATGTAGAGTGGATAAAAATGGATGTCGAGTGGATAAAATGGATGTAGAGTGGATAAAAATGGATGTAGATTGGATAAAATGGATGTAGAGTTAATAAAAATGGATGTAGAGTGGATAAAATGGATGTATAGTTGATAAAAATGGATGTAGAGTGGATAAAAATGGATGTAGATTGGATAAAATGGATGTAGAGTGGATAAAAATGGATGTAGAGTATATAAATTGGATGTAGAGTATATAAAATGGATGTAGAGTGGATAAAAATGGATGTAGAGTAGATAAAATGGATGTAGAGTGGATAAAATGGATGTAGAGTTGATAAAATGGATGTAGAGTTAATAAAATTGGATGTAGAGTGGATAAAATGGATGTAGAGTTGATAAAAATGGATGTAGAGTGGATAAAAATGGATGTAGATTGGATAAAATGGATGTAGAGTGGATAAAAATGGATGTAGAGTATATAAATTGGATGTAGAGTATATAAAATGGATGTAGAGTGGATAAAAATGGATGTCGAGTGGATAAAATGGATGTAGAGTGGATAAAATTGGATGTAGAGTGGATAAAATGGATGTAGAGTTAATAAAAATGGATGTAGAGTGGATATAATGGATGTAGAGAGGATAAAATGGATGTGGAGTGGATAACAATGGATGTAGAGTGGATAAAATGGATGTAGAGTGGATAAAATGGATGTAGAGTTGATAAAATGGATGTAAAGTGGATAAAATGGATGTAGAGTTAATAAAATTGGATGTAGAGTGGATAAAATGGATGTAGAGTTGATAAAAATGGATGTAGAGCGGATAAAAATGGATGTAGATTGGATAAAATGGATGTAGAGTGGATAAAAATGGATGTAGAGTATATAAATTGTATGTAGAGTATATAAAATGGATGTAGAGTGGATAAAAATGGATGTAGAGTGGATAAAATGGATGTAGAGTGGATAAAAATGGATGTAGAATTGATAAAATGGATGTAAAGTGGATAAAATGTATGTAGAGTTAATAAAATTGGATGTAGAGTGGATAAAATGGATGTAGAGTTGATAAAAATGGATGTAGAGTGGATAAAAATGGATGTAGATAGGATAAAATGGATGTAGAGTGGATAAAAATGGATGTCGAGTGGATAAAATGGATGTAGAGTGGATAAAAATGGATGTAGATTGGATAAAATGGTTGTAGAGTGGATAAAAATGTATGTAGAGTATATACATTGGATGTAGAGTATATAAAATGGATGTAGAGTGGATAAAAATGGATGTCGAGTGGATAAAATGGATGTAGAGTGGATAAAAATGGATGTAGAGTGGATAAAATGGATGTAGAGTTGATAAAAATGGATGTAGAGTGGATAAAATGGATGTAGAGTAGATAAAATGGATGTAGAGTGGATAAAATGGATGTAGAGTTGATAAAATGGATGTAGAGTTAATAAAATTGGATGTAGAGTGGATAAAATGGATGTAGAGTGGATAAAAATGGATGTAGATTGGATAAAATGGATGTAGAGTGGATAAAAATGGATGTAGAGTATATAAATTGGATGTAGAGTATATAAAATGGATGTAGAGTGGATAAAAATGGATGTCGAGTGGATAAAATGGATGTAGAGTGGATAAAAATGGATGTAGAGTGGATAAAATGGATGTATAGTTGATAAAAATGGATGTAGAGTGGATAAAATGGATGTAGAGTGGATAAAATGGATGTAGAGTTAATAAAATTGATGTAGAGTGGAAATAATGGATGTAGAGAGGATAAAATGGATGTAGAGTGAATAAAATGGATGTAGAGTTCATAAAAATGGATGTAGAGTGGATAAAATGGATGTAGAGTGGATAAAATGGATGTAGAGTGCATAAAAATGGATGTTGAGTGGATAAAATGGATGTAGAGTGGATAAAATGGATGAAAAGTGGATAAAAATTTTATGTAGAGTGGATAAAATGGATGTAGAGTGGATAAAATGGATGTAGAGTGGATAAAATGGATGTAGAGTGGATAAAAATGGATGTAGAGTGGATAAAATGGATGTAGAGTGGATACAATGGATGTAGAGTGGATAAAAATGGATGTAGATTGGATAAAATGGATGTAGAGTTAATAAAAATGGATGTAGAGTGGATAAAATGGATGTAGAGTTGATAAAAATGGATGTAGAGTGGATAAAAATGGATGTAGATTGGATAAAATGGATGTAGAGTTGATAAAATGAATGTACAGTTAATAAAAATGGATGTAGAGTGGATAAAAATGGATGTAGAGTGGATAAAATGGATGTAGAGTTGATAAAATGGATGTAAAGTGGATAAAATGGATGTAGAGTTAATAAAATTGGATGTAGAGTGGATAAAATGGATGTAGAGTTGATAAAAATGGATGTAGAGTGGATAAAAATGGATGTAGATTGGATAAAATGGATGTAGAGTTGATAAAATGGATGTAAAGTGGATAAAATGGATGTAGAGTTAATAAAATTGGATGTAGAGTGGATAAAATGAATGTACAGTTAATATAAATGGATGTAGAGTGGATAAAAATGGATGTAGAGTGGATAAAATGGATGTAGAGTTGATAAAATGGATGTAAAGTGGATAAAATGGATGTAGAGTTAATAAAATTGGATGTAGAGTGGATAAAATGGATGTAGAGTTAATAAAAATGGATGTAGAGTGGATATAATGGATGTAGAGAGGATAAAATGGATGTGGAGTGGATAACAATGGATGTAGAGTGGATAAAATGGATGTAGAGTGGATAAAATGGATGTAGAGTTGATGAAATGGATGTAAAGTGGATAAAATGGATGTAGAGTTAATAAAATTGGATGTAGAGTGGATAAAATGGATGTAGAGTTGATAAAAATGGATGTAGAGTGGATAAAAATGGATGTAGATTGGATAAAATGGATGTAGAGTGGATAAAAATGGATGTAGAGTATATAAATTGTATGTAGAGTATATAAAATGGATGTAGAGTGGATAAAAATGGATGTAGAGTGGATAAAATGGATGTAGAGTGGATAAAAATGGATGTAGAGTTGATAAAATGGATGTAAAGTGGATAAAATGGATGTAGAGTTAATAAAATTGGATGTAGAGTGGATAAAATGGATGTAGAGTTGATAAAAATGGATGTAGAGTGGATAAAAATGGATGTAGATTGGATAAAATGGATGTAGAGTGGATAAAAATGGATGTCGAGTGGATAAAATGGATGTAGAGTGGATAAAAATGGATGTAGATTGGATAAAATGGATGTAGAGTTAATAAAAATGGATGTAGAGTGGATAAAATGGATGTATAGTTGATAAAAATGGATGTAGAGTGGATAAAAATGGATGTAGATTGGATAAAATGGATGTAGAGTGGATAAAAATGGATGTAGAGTATATAAATTGGATGTAGAGTATATAAAATGGATGTAGAGTGGATAAAAATGGATGTCGAGTGGATAAAATGGATGTAGAGTGGATAAAAATGGATGTAGATTGGATAAAATGGTTGTAGAGTGGATAAAAATGTATGTAGAGTATATACATTGGATGTATAGTATATAAAATGGATGTAGAGTGGATAAAAATGGATGTCGAGTGGATAAAATGGATGTAGAGTGGATAAAAATGGATGTAGAGTGGATAAAATGGATGTAGAGTGGATAAAATGGATGTAGAGTGCATAAAAATGGATGTTGAGTGGATAAAATGGATGTAGAGTGGATAAAATGGATGAAAAGTGGATAAAAATTTTATGTAGAGTGGATAAAATGGATGTAGAGTGGATAAAATGGATGTAGAGTGGATAAAATGGATGTAGAGTGGATAAAATGGATGTAGAGTGGATAAAAAACGATGTAGAGTGGATAAAATGGATGTAGAATGAATAAAATGGATGTAAAGTGAATAAAAATGGATGTAGAGTGGATAAAATGGATGTAGAGAGGATAAAATGCATGTAGAGTGGATAAAATGGATGTAGAGTGGATAAAATGGATGTAGAGTGGATAAAAATGGATGTAGAGTGGATACAATGGATGTAGAGTGGATAAAAATGGATGTAGATTGGATAAAATGGATGTAGAGTTAATAAAAATGGATGTAGAGTGGATAAAATGGATGTAGAGTTGATAAAAATGGATGTAGAGTGGATAAAAATGGATGTAGATTGGATAAAATGGATGTAGAGTTGATAAAATGAATGTACAGTTAATAAAAATGGATGTAGAGTGGATAAAAATGGATGTAGAGTGGATAAAATGGATGTAGAGTTGATAAAATGGATGTAAAGTGGATAAAATGGATCTAGAGTTAATAAAATTGGATGTAGAGTGGATAAAATGGATGTAGAGTTGATAAAAATGGATGTAGAGTGGATAAAAATGGATGTAGATTGGATAAAATGGATGTAGAGTTGATAAAATGGATGTAAAGTGGATAAAATGGATGTAGAGTTAATAAAATTGGATGTAGAGTGGATAAAATGAATGTACAGTTAATAAAAATGGATGTAGAGTGGATAAAAATGGATGTAGAGTGGATAAAATGGATGTAGAGTTGATAAAATGGATGTAAAGTGGATAAAATGGATGTAGAGTTAATAAAATTGGATGTAGAGTGGATAAAATGGATGTAGAGTTAATAAAAATGGATGTAGAGTGGATATAATGGATGTAGAGAGGATAAAATGGATGTGGAGTGGATAACAATGGATGTAGAGTGGATAAAATGGATGTAGAGTGGATAAAATGGATGTAGAGTTGATGAAATGGATGTAAAGTGGATAAAATGGATGTAGAGTTAATAAAATTGGATGTAGAGTGGATAAAATGGATGTAGAGTTGATAAAAATGGATGTAGAGTGGATACAAATGGATGTAGATTGGATAAAATGGATGTAGAGTGGATAAAAATGGATGTAGAGTATATAAATTGTATGTAGAGTATATAAAATGGATGTAGAGTGGATAAAAATGGATGTAGAGTGGATAAAATGGATGTAGAGTGGATAAAAATGGATGTAGAGTTGATAAAATGGATGTAAAGTGGATAAAATGGATGTAGAGTTAATAAAATTGGATGTAGAGTGGATAAAATGGATGTAGAGTTGATAAAAATGGATGTAGAGTGGATAAAAATGGATGTAGATTGGATAAAATGGATGTAGAGTGGATAAAAATGGATGTCGAGTGGATAAAATGGATGTAGAGTGGATAAAAATGGATGTAGATTGGATAAAATGGATGTAGAGTTAATAAAAATGGATGTAGAGTGGATAAAATGGATGTATAGTTGATAAAAATGGATGTAGAGTGGATAAAAATGGATGTAGATTGGATAAAATGGATGTAGAGTGGATAAAAATGGATGTAGAGTATATAAATTGGATGTAGAGTATATAAAATGGATGTAGAGTGGATAAAAATGGATGTCGAGTGGATAAAATGGATGTAGAGTGGATAAAAATGGATGTAGATTGGATAAAATGGTTGTAGAGTGGATAAAAATGTATGTAGAGTATATACATTGGATGTATAGTATATAAAATGGATGTAGAGTGGATAAAAATGGATGTCGAGTGGATAAAATGGATGTAGAGTGGATAAAAATGGATGTAGAGTGGATAAAATGGATGTAGAGTTGATAAAAATGGATGTAGAGTGGATAAAATGGATGTAGAGTAGATAAAATGGATGTAGAGTGGATAAAATGGATGTAGAGTTGATAAAATGGATGTAGAGTTAATAAAATTGGATGTAGAGTGGATAAAATGGATGTAGAGTTGATAAAAATGGATGTAGAGTGGATAAAAATGGATGTAGATTGGATAAAATGGATGTAGAGTAGATAAAATGGATGTAGAGTGGATAAAATGGATGTAGAGTTGATAAAATGGATGTAGAGTTAATAAAATTGGATGTAGAGTGGATAAAATGGATGTAGAGTTGATAAAATGGATGTAAAGTGGATAAAATGGATGTAGAGTTAATAAAATTGGATGTAGAGTGGATAAAATGGATGTAGAGTTGATAAAAATGGATGTAGAGTGGATAAAAATGGATGTAGATTGGATAAAATGGATGTAGAGTTGATAAAATGGATGTAAAGTGGATAAAATGGATGTAGAGTTAATAAAATTGGATGTAGAGTGGATAAAATGATTGTACAGTTAATAAAAATGGATGTAGAGTGGATAAAAATGGATGTAGAGTGGATAAAATGGATGTAGAGTTGATAAAATGGATGTAAAGTGGATAAAATGAATGTAGAGTTAATAAAATTGGATGTAGAGTGGATAAAATGGATGTAGAGTTAATAAAAATGGATGTAGAGTGGATATAATGGATGTAGAGAGGATAAAATGGATGTGGAGTGGATAACAATGGATGTAGAGTGGATAAAATGGATGTAGAGTGGATAAAATGGATGTAGAGTTGATAAAATGGATGTAAAGTGGATAAAATGGATGTAGAGTTAATAAAATTGGATGTAGAGTGGATAAAATGGATGTAGAGTTGATAAAAATGGATGTAGAGCGGATAAAAATGGATGTAGATTGGATAAAATGGATGTAGAGTGGATAAAAATGGATGTAGAGTATATAAATTGTATGTAGAGTATATAAAATGGATGTAGAGTGGATAAAAATGGATGTAGAGTGGATAAAATGGATGTAGAGTGGATAAAAATGGATGTAGAGTTGATAAAATGGATGTAAAGTGGATAAAATGGATGTAGAGTTAATAAAATTGGATGTAGAGTGGATAAAATGGATGTAGAGTTGATAAAAATGGATGTAGAGTGGATAAAAATGGATGTAGATAGGATAAAATAGATGTAGAGTGGATAAAAATGGATGTAGAGTATATAAATTGTATGTAGAGTATATAAAATGGATGTAGAGTGGATAAAAATGGATGTAGAGTGGATAAAATGGATGTAGAGTGGATAAAAATGGATGTAGAGTTGATAAAATGGATGTAAAGTGGATAAAATGGATGTAGAGTTGATAAAAATGGATGTAGAGTTAATAAAATTGGATGTAGAGTGGATAAAATGGATGTAGAGTTAATAAAAATGGATGTAGAGTGGATATAATGGATGTAGAGAGGATAAAATGGATGTGGAGCGGATAACAATGGATGTAGAGTGGATAAAATGGATGTAGAGTTAATAAAATTGGATGTAGAGTGGATAAAATGGATGTAGAGTTAATAAAAATGGATGTAGAGTGGATATAATGGATGTAGAGAGGATAAAATGGATGTGGAGTGGATAACAATGGATGTAGAGTGGATAAAATGGATGTAGAGTGGATAAAATGGATGTAGAGTTGATGAAATGGATGTAAAGTGGATAAAATGGATGTAGAGTTAATAAAATTGGATGTAGAGTGGATAAAATGGATGTAGAGTTGATAAAAATGGATGTAGAGTGGATACAAATGGATGTAGATTGGATAAAATGGATGTAGAGTGGATAAAAATGGATGTAGAGTATATAAATTGTATGTAGAGTATATAAAATGGATGTAGAGTGGATAAAAATGGATGTAGAGTGGATAAAATGGATGTAGAGTGGATAAAAATGGATGTAGAGTTGATAAAATGGATGTAAAGTGGATAAAATGGATGTAGAGTTAATAAAATTGGATGTAGAGTGGATAAAATGGATGTAGAGTTGATAAAAATGGATGTAGAGTGGATAAAAATGGATGTAGATTGGATAAAATGGATGTAGAGTGGATAAAAATGGATGTCGAGTGGATAAAATGGATGTAGAGTGGATAAAAATGGATGTAGATTGGATAAAATGGATGTAGAGTTAATAAAAATGGATGTAGAGTGGATAAAATGGATGTATAGTTGATAAAAATGGATGTAGAGTGGATAAAAATGGATGTAGATTGGATAAAATGGATGTAGAGTGGATAAAAATGGATGTAGAGTATATAAATTGGATGTAGAGTATATAAAATGGATGTAGAGTGGATAAAAATGGATGTCGAGTGGATAAAATGGATGTAGAGTGGATAAAAATGGATGTAGATTGGATAAAATGGTTGTAGAGTGGATAAAAATGTATGTAGAGTATATACATTGGATGTATAGTATATAAAATGGATGTAGAGTGGATAAAAATGGATGTCGAGTGGATAAAATGGATGTAGAGTGGATAAAAATGGATGTAGAGTGGATAAAATGGATGTAGAGTTGATAAAAATGGATGTAGAGTGGATAAAATGGATGTAGAGTAGATAAAATGGATGTAGAGTGGATAAAATGGATGTAGAGTTGATAAAATGGATGTAGAGTTAATAAAATTGGATGTAGAGTGGATAAAATGGATGTAGAGTTGATAAAAATGGATGTAGAGTGGATAAAAATGGATGTAGATTGGATAAAATGGATGTAGAGTAGATAAAATGGATGTAGAGTGGATAAAATGGATGTAGAGTTGATAAAATGGATGTAGAGTTAATAAAATTGGATGTAGAGTGGATAAAATGGATGTAGAGTTGATAAAATGGATGTAAAGTGGATAAAATGGATGTAGAGTTAATAAAATTGGATGTAGAGTGGATAAAATGGATGTAGAGTTGATAAAAATGGATGTAGAGTGGATAAAAATGGATGTAGATTGGATAAAATGGATGTAGAGTTGATAAAATGGATGTAAAGTGGATAAAATGGATGTAGAGTTAATAAAATTGGATGTAGAGTGGATAAAATGATTGTACAGTTAATAAAAATGGATGTAGAGTGGATAAAAATGGATGTAGAGTGGATAAAATGGATGTAGAGTTGATAAAATGGATGTAAAGTGGATAAAATGAATGTAGAGTTAATAAAATTGGATGTAGAGTGGATAAAATGGATGTAGAGTTAATAAAAATGGATGTAGAGTGGATATAATGGATGTAGAGAGGATAAAATGGATGTGGAGTGGATAACAATGGATGTAGAGTGGATAAAATGGATGTAGAGTGGATAAAATGGATGTAGAGTTGATAAAATGGATGTAAAGTGGATAAAATGGATGTAGAGTTAATAAAATTGGATGTAGAGTGGATAAAATGGATGTAGAGTTGATAAAAATGGATGTAGAGCGGATAAAAATGGATGTAGATTGGATAAAATGGATGTAGAGTGGATAAAAATGGATGTAGAGTATATAAATTGTATGTAGAGTATATAAAATGGATGTAGAGTGGATAAAAATGGATGTAGAGTGGATAAAATGGATGTAGAGTGGATAAAAATGGATGTAGAGTTGATAAAATGGATGTAAAGTGGATAAAATGGATGTAGAGTTAATAAAATTGGATGTAGAGTGGATAAAATGGATGTAGAGTTGATAAAAATGGATGTAGAGTGGATAAAAATGGATGTAGATAGGATAAAATAGATGTAGCGTGGATAAAAATGGATGTCGAGTGGATAAAATGGATGTAGAGTGGATAAAAATGGATGTAGATTGGATAAAATTGTTGTAGAGTGGATAAAAATGTATGTAGAGTATATACATTGGATGTAGAGTATATAAAATGGATGTAGAGTGGATAAAAATGGATGTCGAGTGGATAAAATGGATGTAGAGTGGATAAAAATGGATGTAGAGTGGATAAAATGGATGTAGAGTTGATAAAAATGGATGTAGAGTGGATAAAATGGATGTAGAGTAGATAAAATGGATGTAGAGTGGATAAAATGGATGTAGAGTTGATAAAATGGATGTAGAGTTAATAAAATTGGATGTGGAGTGGATAACAATGGATGTAGAGTGGATAAAATGGATGTAGAGTGGATAAAATGGATGTAGAGTTGATGAAATGGATGTAAAGTGGATAAAATGGATGTAGAGTTAATAAAATTGGATGTAGAGTGGATAAAATGGATGTAGAGTTGATAAAAATGGATGTAGAGTGGATAAAAATGGATGTAGATTGGATAAAATGGATGTAGAGTGGATAAAAATGGATGTAGAGTATATAAATTGTATGTAGAGTATATAAAATGGATGTAGAGTGGATAAAAATGGATGTAGAGTGGATAAAATGGATGTAGAGTGGATAAAAATGGATGTAGAGTTGATAAAATGGATGTAAAGTGGATAAAATGGATGTAGAGTTGATAAAAATGGATGTAGAGTGGATAAAAATGGATGTAGATTGGATAAAATGGATGTAGAGTGGATAAAAATGGATGTCGAGTGGATAAAATGGATGTAGAGTGGATAAAAATGGATGTAGATTGGATAAAATGGATGTAGAGTGGATAAAAATGGATGTCGAGTGGATAAAATGGATGTAGAGTGGATAAAAATGGATGTAGATTGGATAAAATGGATGTAGAGTTAATAAAAATGGATGTAGAGTGGATAAAATGGATGTATAGTTGATAAAAATGGATGTAGAGTGGATAAAAATGGATGTAGATTGGATAAAATGGATGTAGAGTGGATAAAAATGGATGTAGAGTATATAAATTGGATGTAGAGTATATAAAATGGATGTAGAGTGGATAAAAATGGATGTCGAGTGGATAAAATGGATGTAGAGTGGATAAAAATGGATGTAGATTGGATAAAATGGTTGTAGAGTTGATAAAAATGGATGTAGAGTGGATAAAAATGGATGTAGATTGGATAAAATGGATGTAGAGTTGATAAAATGGATGTAAAGTGGATAAAATGGATGTAGAGTTAATAAAATTGGATGTAGAGTGGATAAAATGAATGTACAGTTAATAAAAATGGATGTAGAGTGGATAAAAATGGATGTAGAGTGGATAAAATAGATGTAGAGTTGATAAAATGGATGTAAAGTGGATAAAATGGATGTAGAGTTAATAAAATTGGATGTAGAGTGGATAAAATGGATGTAGAGTTAATAAAAATGGATGTAGAGTGGATATAATGGATGTAGAGAGGATAAAATGGATGTGGAGTGGATAACAATGGATGTAGAGTGGATAAAATGGATGTAGAGTGGATAAAATGGATGTAGAGTTGATAAAATGGATGTAAAGTGGATAAAATGGATGTAGAGTTAATAAAATTGGATGTAGAGTGGATAAAATGGATGTAGAGTTGATAAAAATGGATGTAGAGCGGATAAAAATGGATGTAGATTGGATAAAATGGATGTAGAGTGGATAAAAATGGATGTAGAGTATATAAATTGTATGTAGAGTATATAAAATGGATGTAGAGTGGATAAAAATGGATGTAGAGTGGATAAAATGGATGTAGAGTGTATAAAAATGGATGTAGAGTTGATAAAATGGATGTAAAGTGGATAAAATGGATGTAGAGTTAATAAAATTGGATGTAGAGTGGATAAAATGGATGTAGAGTTGATAAAAATGGATGTAGAGTGGATAAAAATGGATGTAGATTGGATAAAATGGATGTAGAGTGGATAAAAATGGATGTAGAGTATATAAATTGGATGTAGAGTATATAAAATGGATGTAGAGTGGATAAAAATGGATGTCGAGTGGATAAAATGGATGTAGAGTGGATAAAAATGGATGTAGAGTGGATAAAATGGATGTATAGTTGATAAAAATGGATGTAGAGTGGATAAAATGGATGTAGAGTGGATAAAATGGATGTAGAGTTAATAAAATTGATGTAGAGTGGAAATAATGGATGTAGAGAGGATAAAATGGATGTAGAGTGAATAAAATGGATGTAGAGTTCATAAAAATGGATGTAGAGTGGATAAAATGGATGTAGAGTGGATAAAATGGATGTAGAGTGCATAAAAATGGATGTTGAGTGGATAAAATGGATGTAGAGTGGATAAAATGGATGAAAAGTGGATAAAAATTTTATGTAGAGTGGATAAAATGGATGTAGAGTGGATAAAATGGATGTAGAGTGGATAAAATGGATGTAGAGTGGATAAAATGGATGTAGAGTGGATAAAAAAGGATGTAGAGTGGATAAAATGGATGTAGAATGAATAAAATGGATGTAAAGTGAATAAAAATGGATGTAGAGTGGATAAAATGGATGTAGAGAGGATAAAATGCATGTAGAGTGGATAAAATGGATGTAGAGTGGATAAAATGGATGTAGAGTGGATAAAAATGGAATTAGAGTGGATATAATGGATGTAGAATAGATAAAAATGGATGTAGTGTGGATAAAATGGATGTAGAGTGGATAAAAATGGATGTAGAGTGGATAAAATGGATGTAGAGTGGATACAATGGATGTAGAGTGGATAAAAATGGATGTAGATTGGATAAAATGGATGTAGAGTTAATAAAAATGGATGTAGAGTGGATAAAATGGATGTAGAGTTGATAAAAATGGATGTAGAGTGGATAAAAATGGATGTAGATTGGATAAAATGGATGTAGAGTTGATAAAATGAATGTACAGTTAATAAAAATGGATGTAGAGTGGATAAAAATGGATGTAGAGTGGATAAAATGGATGTAGAGTTGATAAAAATGGATGTAGAGTGGATAAAAATGGATGTAGATTGGATAAAATGGATGTAGAGTTGATAAAATGGATGTTGAGTTAATAAAAATGGATGTAGAGTGGATATAATGGATGTAGAGAGGATAAAATGGATGTGGAGTGGATAACAATGGATGTAGAGTGGATAAAATGGATGTAGAGTGGATAAAATGGATGTAGAGTTGATGAAATGGATGTAAAGTGGATAAAATGGATGTAGAGTTAATAAAATTGGATGTAGAGTGGATAAAATGGATGTAGAGTTGATAAAAATGGATGTAGAGTGGATAAAAATGGATGTAGATTGGATAAAATGGATGTAGAGTGGATAAAAATGGATGTAGAGTATATAAATTGTATGTAGAGTATATAAAATGGATGTAGAGTGGATAAAAATGGATGTAGAGTGGATATAATGGATGTAGAGTGGATAAAAATGGATGTAGAGTTGATAAAATGGATGTAAAGTGGATAAAATGGATGTAGAGTTAATAAAATTGGATGTAGAGTGGATAAAATGGATGTAGAGTTGATAAAAATGGATGTAGAGTGGATAAAAATGGATGTAGATTGGATAAAATGGATGTAGAGTGGATAAAAATGGATGTCGAGTGGATAAAATGGATGTAGAGTGGATAAAAATGGATGTAGATTGGATAAAATGGATGTAGAGTTAATAAAAATGGATGTAGAGTGGATAAAATGGATGTATAGTTGATAAAAATGGATGTAGAGTGGATAAAAATGGATGTAGATTGGATAAAATGGATGTAGAGTGGATAAAAATGGATGTAGAGTATATAAATTGGATGTAGAGTATATAAAATGGATGTAGAGTGGATAAAAATGGATGTCGAGTGGATAAAATGGATGTAGAGTGGATAAAAATGGATGTAGATTGGATAAAATGGTTGTAGAGTGGATAAAAATGTATGTAGAGTATATACATTGGATGTATAGTATATAAAATGGATGTAGAGTGGATAAAAATGGATGTCGAGTGGATAAAATGGATGTAGAGTGGATAAAAATGGATGTAGAGTGGATAAAATGGATGTAGAGTTGATAAAAATGGATGTAGAGTGGATAAAATGGATGTAGAGTAGATAAAATGGATGTAGAGTGGATAAAATGGATGTAGAGTTGATAAAATGGATGTAGAGTTAATAAAATTGGATGTAGAGTGGATAAAATGGATGTAGAGTTGATAAAAATGGATGTAGAGTGGATAAAAATGGATGTAGATTGGATAAAATGGATGTAGAGTGGATAAAAATGGATGTAGAGTATATAAATTGGATGTAGAGTATATAAAATGGATGTAGAGTGGATAAAAATGGATGTCGAGTGGATAAAATGGATGTAGAGTGGATAAAAATGGATGTAGAGTGGATAAAATGGATGTAGAGTTGATAAAAATGGATGTAGAGTGGATAAAATGGATGTAGAGTGGATAAAATGGATGTAGATTGGATAAAATGGATGTAGAGTTAATAAAAATGGATGTAGAGTGGATAAAATGGATGTAGAGTTGATAAAAATGGATGTAGAGTGGATAAAAATGGATGTAGATTGGATAAAATGGATGTAGAGTTGATAAAATGAATGTACAGTTAATAAAAATGGATGTAGAGTGGATAAAAATGGATGTAGAGTGGATAAAATGGATGTAGAGTTGATAAAATGGATGTAAAGTGGATAAAATGGATGTAGAGTTAATAAAATTGGATGTAGAGTGGATAAAATGGATGTAGAGTTGATAAAAATGGATGTAGAGTGGATAAAAATGGATGTCGAGTGGATAAAATGGATGTAGAGTAGATAAAAATGGATGTAGATTGGATAAAATGGATGTAGAGTTAATAAAAATGGATGTAGAGTGGATAAAATGGATGTAGAGTTGATAAAAATGGATGTAGAGTGGATAAAAATGCATGTAGATTGGATAAAATGGATGTAGAGTTGATAAAATGAATGTACAGTTAATAAAAATGGATGTAGAGTGGATAAAAATGGATGTAGAGTATATAAATTGGATGTAGAGTATATAAAATGGATGTAGAGTGGATAAAAATGGATGTCGAGTGGATAAAATGGATGTAGAGTGGATAAAAATGGATGTAGAGTGGATAAAATGGATGTAGAGTTGATCAAAATGGATGTAGAGTGGATAAAATGGATGTAGAGTTGATAAAAATGGATGTAGAGTGGATAAAAATGGATGTCGAGTGGATAAAATGGATGTAGAGTAGATAAAAATGGATGTAGATTGGATAAAATGGATGTAGAGTTAATAAAAATGGATGTAGAGTGGATAAAATGGATGTAGAGTTGATAAAAATGGATGTAGAGTGGATAAAAATGGATGTAGATTGGATAAAATGGATGTAGAGTTGATAAAATGAATGTACAGTTAATAAAAATGGATGTAGAGTGGATAAAAATGGATGTAGAGTATATAAATTGGATGTAGAGTATATAAAATGGATGTAGAGTGGATAAAAATGGATGTCGAGTGGATAAAATGGATGTAGAGTGGATAAAAATGGATGTAGAGTGGATAAAATGGATGTAGAGTTGATAAAAATGGATGTAGAGCGGATAAAATGGATGTAGAGTGGATAAAAATGGATGTAGAGTTGATAAAATGGATGTAAAGTGGATAAAATGGATGTAGAGTTGATAAAAATGGATGTAGAGTGGATAAAATGGATGTAGAGTTGATAAAATGGTTGTAGAGTGGATAAAAATGTATGTAGAGTATATACATTGGATGTATAGTATATAAAATGGATGTAGAGTGGATAAAAATGGATGTCGAGTGGATAAAATGGATGTAGAGTGGATAAAAATGGATGTAGAGTGGATAAAATGGATGTAGAGTTGATAAAAATGGATGTAGAGTGGATAAAATGGATGTAGAGTAGATAAAATGGATGTAGAGTGGATAAAATGGATGTAGAGTTGATAAAATGGATGTAGAGTTAATAAAATTGGATGTAGAGTGGATAAAATGGATGTAGAGTTGATAAAAATGGATGTAGAGTGGATAAAAATGGATGTAGATTGGATAAAATGGATGTAGAGTGGATAAAAATGGATGTAGAGTATATAAATTGGATGTAGAGTATATAAAATGGATGTAGAGTGGATAAAAATGGATGTCGAGTGGATAAAATGGATGTAGAGTGGATAAAAATGGATGTAGAGTGGATAAAATGGATGTAGAGTTGATAAAAATGGATGTAGAGTGGATAAAATGGATGTAGAGTGGATAAAATGGATGTAGATTGGATAAAATGGATGTAGAGTTAATAAAAATGGATGTAGAGTGGATAAAATGGATGTAGAGTTGATAAAAATGGATGTAGAGTGGATAAAAATGGATGTAGATTGGATAAAATGGATGTAGAGTTGATAAAATGAATGTACAGTTAATAAAAATGGATGTAGAGTGGATAAAAATGGATGTAGAGTGGATAAAATGGATGTAGAGTTGATAAAATGGATGTAAAGTGGATAAAATGGATGTAGAGTTAATAAAATTGGATGTAGAGTGGATAAAATGGATGTAGAGTTGATAAAAATGGATGTAGAGTGGATAAAAATGGATGTAGATTGGATAAAATGGATGTAGAGTGGATAAAAATGGATGTCGAGTGGATAAAATGGATGTAGAGTGGATAAAAATGGATGTAGATTGGATAAAATGGTTGTAGAGTGGATAAAAATGTATGTAGAGTATATACATTGGATGTAGAGTATATAAAATGGATGTAGAGTGGATAAAAATGGATGTCGAGTGGATAAAATGGATGTAGAGTGGATAAAAATGGATGTAGAGTGGATAAAATGGATGTAGAGTTGATAAAAATGGATGTAGAGTGGATAAAATGGATGTAGAGTTAATAAAATTGGATGTAGAGTGGATAAAATGGATGTAGAGTTGATAAAAATGGATGTAGAGTGGATAAAAATGGATGTAGATTGGATAAAATGGATGTAGAGTGGATAAAAATGGATGTAGAGTATATAAATTGGATGTAGAGTATATAAAATGGATGTAGAGTGGATAAAAATGGATGTCGAGTGGACAAAATGGATGTAGAGTGGATAAAAATGGATGTAGAGTGGATAAAATGGATGTATAGTTGATAAAAATGGATGTAGAGTGGATAAAATGGATGTAGAGTGGATAAAATGGATGTAGAGTTAATAAAATTGATGTAGAGTGGAAATAATGGATGTAGAGAGGATAAAATGGATGTAGAGTGAATAAAATGGATGTAGAGTTCATAAAAATGGATGTAGAGTGGATAAAATGGATGTAGAGTGGATAAAATGGATGTAGAGTGCATAAAAATGGATGTTGAGTGGATAAAATGGATGTAGAGTGGATAAAATGGATGAAAAGTGGATAAAAATTTTATGTAGAGTGGATAAAATGGATGTAGAGTGGATAAAATGGATGTAGAGTGGATAAAAAAGGATGTAGAGTGGATAAAATGGATGTAGAATGAATAAAATGGATGTAAAGTGAATAAAAATGGATGTAGAGTGGATAAAATGGATGTTGAGAGGATAAAATGCATGTAGAGTGGATAAAATGGATGTAGAGTGGATAAAATGGATGTAGAGTGGATAAAAATGGATTTAGAGTGGATATAATGGATGTAGAATAGATAAAAATGGATGTAGTGTGGATAAAATGGATGTAGAGTGGATAAAAATGGATGTAGAGTGGATAAAATGGATGTAGAGTGGATAAAATGGATGTAGAGTGGATAAAAATGGATGTAGATTGGATAAAATGGATGTAGAGTTAATAAAAATGGATGTAGAGTGGATAAAATGGATGTAGAGTTGATAAAAATGGATGTAGAGTGGATAAAAATGGATGTAGATTGGATAAAATGGATGTAGAGTTGATAAAATGAATGTACAGTTAATAAAAATGGATGTAGAGTGGATAAAAATGGATGTAGAGTGGATAAAATGGATGTAGAGTTGATAAAATGGATGTAAAGTGGATAAAATGGATGTAGAGTTAATAAAATTGGATGTAGAGTGGATAAAATGGATGTAGAGTTGATAAAAATGGATGTAGAGTTGATAAAATGAATGTACAGTTAATAAAAATGGATGTAGAGTATATAAAATGGATGTAGAGTGGATAAAAATGGATGTCGAGTGGATAAAATGGATGTAGAGTGGATAAAAATGGATGTAGAGTGGATAAAATGGATGTAGAGTTGATAAAAATGGATGTAGAGCGGATAAAATGGATGTAGAGTGGATAAAAATGGATGTAGAGTTGATAAAATGGATGTAAAGTGGATAAAATGGATGTAGAGTTAATAAAATTGGATGTAGAGTGGATAAAATGGATGTAGAGTTGATAAAAATGGATGTAGAGTGGATAAAAATGGATGTAGATTGGATAAAATGGATGTAGAGTGGATAAAAATGGATGTCGAGTGGATAAAATGGATGTAGAGTGGATAAAAATGGATGTAGATTGGATAAAATGGTTGTAGAGTGGATAAAAATGTATGTAGAGTATATACATTGGATGTAGAGTATATAAAATGGATGTAGAGTGGATAAAAATGGATGTCGAGTGGATAAAATGGATGTAGAGTGGATAAAAATGGATGTAGAGTGGATAAAATGGATGTAGAGTTGATAAAAATGGATGTAGAGTGGATAAAATGGATGTAGAGTTAATAAAATTGGATGTAGAGTGGATAAAATGGATGTAGAGTTGATAAAAATGGATGTAGAGTGGATAAAAATGGATGTAGATTGGATAAAATGGATGTAGAGTGGATAAAAATGGATGTAGAGTATATAAATTGGATGTAGAGTATATAAAATGGATGTAGAGTGGATAAAAATGGATGTCGAGTGGACAAAATGGATGTAGAGTGGATAAAAATGGATGTAGAGTGGATAAAATGGATGTATAGTTGATAAAAATGGATGTAGAGTGGATAAAATGGATGTAGAGTGGATAAAATGGATGTAGAGTTAATAAAATTGATGTAGAGTGGAAATAATGGATGTAGAGAGGATAAAATGGATGTAGAGTGAATAAAATGGATGTAGAGTTCATAAAAATGGATGTAGAGTGGATAAAATGGATGTAGAGTGGATAAAATGGATGTAGAGTGCATAAAAATGGATGTTGAGTGGATAAAATGGATGTAGAGTGGATAAAATGGATGAAAAGTGGATAAAAATTTTATGTAGAGTGGATAAAATGGATGTAGAGTGGATAAAATGGATGTAGAGTGGATAAAAAAGGATGTAGAGTGGATAAAATGGATGTAGAATGAATAAAATGGATGTAAAGTGAATAAAAATGGATGTAGAGTGGATAAAATGGATGTAGAGAGGATAAAATGCATGTAGAGTGGATAAAATGGATGTAGAGTGGATAAAATGGATGTAGAGTGGATAAAAATGGATTTAGAGTGGATATAATGGATGTAGAATAGATAAAAATGGATGTAGTGTGGATAAAATGGATGTAGAGTGGATAAAAATGGATGTAGAGTGGATAAAATGGATGTAGAGTGGATAAAATGGATGTAGAGTGGATAAAAATGGATGTAGATTGGATAAAATGGATGTAGAGTTAATAAAAATGGATGTAGAGTGGATAAAATGGATGTAGAGTTGATAAAAATGGATGTAGAGTGGATAAAAATGGATGTAGATTGGATAAAATGGATGTAGAGTTGATAAAATGAATGTACAGTTAATAAAAATGGATGTAGAGTGGATAAAAATGGATGTAGAGTGGATAAAATGGATGTAGAGTTGATAAAATGGATGTAAAGTGGATAAAATGGATGTAGAGTTAATAAAATTGGATGTAGAGTGGATAAAATGGATGTAGAGTTGATAAAAATGGATGTAGAGTTGATAAAATGAATGTACAGTTAATAAAAATGGATGTAGAGTGGATAAAAATGGATGTAGAGTGGATAAAATGGATGTAGAGTTGATAAAATGGATGTAAAGTGGATAAAATGGATGTAGAGTTAATAAAATTGGATGTAGAGTGGATAAAATGGATGTAGAGTTGATAAAAATGGATGTAGAGTGGATAAAAATGGATGTAGATTGGATAAAATGGATGTAGAGTTGATAAAATGGATGTAAAGTGGATAAAATGGATGTAGAGTTAATAAAATTGGATGTAGAGTGGATAAAATGGATGTAGAGTGGATAAAATGGATGTAGATTGGATAAAATGGATGTAGAGTTAATAAAAATGGATGTAGAGTGGATAAAATGGATGTAGAGTTGATAAAAATGGATGTAGAGTGGATAAAAATGGATGTAGATTGGATAAAATGGATGTAGAGTTGATAAAATGAATGTACAGTTAATAAAAATGGATGTAGAGTGGATAAAAATGGATGTAGAGTGGATAAAATGGATGTAGAGTTGATAAAAATGGATGTAGAGTGGATAAAAATGGATGTAGAGTGGATAAAATGGATGTAGAGTTGATAAAATGGATGTAGAGTTAATAAAATTGGATGTAGAGTGGATAAAATGGATGTAGAGTTGATAAAAATGGATGTAGAGTGGATAAAAATGGATGTAGAGTATATAAATTGGATGTAGAGTATATAAAATGGATGTAGAGTGGATAAAAATGGATGTCGAGTGGATAAAATGGATGTAGAGTGGATAAAATGAATGTACAGTTAATAAAAATGGATGTAGAGTGGATAAAAATGGATGTAGAGTGGATAAAATGGATGTAGAGTTGATAAAATGGATGTAAAGTGGATAAAATGGATGTAGAGTTAATAAAATTGGATGTAGAGTGGATAAAATGGATGTAGAGTTGATAAAAATGGATGTAGAGTGGATAAAAATGGATGTAGAGTGGATAAAATGGATGTAGAGTTGATAAAATGGATGTAGAGTTAATAAAATTGGATGTAGAGTGGATAAAATGGATGTAGAGTTGATAAAAATGGATGTAGAGTGGATAAAAATGGATGTAGATTGGATAAAATGGATGTAGAGTGGATAAAAATGGATGTAGAGTATATAAATTGGATGTAGAGTATATAAAATGGATGTAGAGTGGATAAAAATGGATGTCGAGTGGATAAAATGGATGTAGAGTGGATAAAAATGGATGTAGAGTGGATAAAATGGATGTAGAGTTGATAAAAATGGATGTAGAGTGGATAAAATGGATGTAGAGTGGATAAAATGGATGTAGATTGGATAAAATGGATGTAGAGTTAATAAAAATGGATGTAGAGTGGATAAAATGGATGTAGAGTTGATAAAAATGGATGTAGAGTGGATAAAAATGGATGTAGATTGGATAAAATGGATGTAGAGTTGATAAAATGAGTGTACAGTTAATAAAAATGGATGTAGAGTGGATAAAAATGGATGTAGAGTGGATAAAATGGATGTAGAGTTGATAAAATGGATGTAAAGTGGATAAAATGGATGTAGAGTTAATAAAATTGGATGTAGAGTGGATAAAATGGATGTAGAGTTGATAAAAATGGATGTAGAGTGGATAAAAATGGATGTCGAGTGGATAAAATGGATGTAGAGTAGATAAAAATGGATGTAGATTGGATAAAATGGATGTAGAGTTAATAAAAATGGATGTAGAGTGGATAAAATGGATGTAGAGTTGATAAAAATGGATGTAGAGTGGATAAAAATGCATGTAGATTGGATAAAATGGATGTAGAGTTGATAAAAATGGATGTAGAGTGGATAAAAATGGATGTAGATTGGATAAAATGGATGTAGAGTGGATAAAAATGGATGTCGAGTGGATAAAATGGATGTAGAGTGGATAAAAATGGATGTAGATTGGTTAAAATGGTTGTAGAGTGGATAAAAATGTATGTAGAGTATATACATTGGATGTAGAGTATATAAAATGGATGTAGAGTGGATAAAAATGGATGTCGAGTGGATAAAATGGATGTAGAGTGGATAAAAATGGATGTAGAGTGGATAAAATGGATGTAGAGTTGATAAAAATGGATGTAGAGTGGATAAAATGGATGTAGAGTAGATAAAATGGATGTAGAGTGGATAAAATGGATGTAGAGTTGATAAAATGGATGTAGAGTTAATAAAATTGGATGTAGAGTTGATAAAATGGATGTAAAGTGGATAAAATGGATGTAGAGTTAATAAAATTCGATGTAGAGTGGATAAAATGGATGTAGAGTTGATAAAAATGGATGTAGAGTGGATAAAAATGGATGTAGATTGGATAAAATGGATGTAGAGTGGATAAAAATGGATGTCGAGTGGATAAAATGGATGTAGAGTGGATAAAAATGGATGTAGATTGGATAAAATGGTTGTAGAGTGGATAAAAATGTATGTAGAGTATATACATTGGATGTAGAGTATATAAAATGGATGTAGAGTGGATAAAAATGGATGTCGAGTGGATAAAATGGATGTAGAGTGGATAAAAATGGATGTAGAGTGGATAAAATGGATGTAGAGTTGATAAAAATGGATGTAGAGTGGATAAAATGGATGTAGAGTAGATAAAATGGATGTAGAGTGGATAAAATGGATGTAGAGTTGATAAAATGGATGTAGAGTTAATAAAATTGGATGTAGAGTGGATAAAATGGATGTAGAGTTGATAAAAATGGATGTAGAGTGGATAAAAATGGATGTAGATTGGATAAAATGGATGTAGAGTGGATAAAAATGGATGTAGAGTATATAAATTGGATGTAGAGTATATAAAATGGATGTAGAGTGGATAAAAATGGATGTCGAGTGGACAAAATGGATGTAGAGTGGATAAAAATGGATGTAGAGTGGATAAAATGGATGTATAGTTGATAAAAATGGATGTAGAGTGGATAAAATGGATGTAGAGTGGATAAAATGGATGTAGAGTTAATAAAATTGATGTAGAGTGGAAATAATGGATGTAGAGAGGATAAAATGGATGTAGAGTGAATAAAATGGATGTAGAGTTCATAAAAATGGATGTAGAGTGGATAAAATGGATGTAGAGTGGATAAAATGGATGTAGAGTGCATAAAAATGGATGTTGAGTGGATAAAATGGATGTAGAGTGGATAAAATGGATGAAAAGTGGATAAAAATTTTATGTAGAGTGGATAAAATGGATGTAGAGTGGATAAAATGGATGTAGAGTGGATAAAATGGATGTAGAGTGGATAAAAAAGGATGTAGAGTGGATAAAATGGATGTAGAATGAATAAAATGGATGTAAAGTGAATAAAAATGGATGTAGAGTGGATAAAATGGATGTAGAGAGGATAAAATGCATGTAGAGTGGATAAAATGGATGTAGAGTGGATAAAATGGATGTAGAGTGGATAAAAATGGATTTAGAGTGGATATAATGGATGTAGAATAGATAAAAATGGATGTAGTGTGGATAAAATGGATGTAGAGTGGATAAAAATGGATGTAGAGTGGATAAAATGGATGTAGAGTGGATAAAATGGATGTAGAGTGGATAAAAATGGATGTAGATTGGATAAAATGGATGTAGAGTTAATAAAAATGGATGTAGAGTGGATAAAATGGATGTAGAGTTGATAAAAATGGATGTAGAGTGGATAAAAATGGATGTAGATTGGATAAAATGGATGTAGAGTTGATAAAATGAATGTACAGTTAATAAAAATGGATGTAGAGTGGATAAAAATGGATGTAGAGTGGATAAAATGGATGTAGAGTTGATAAAATGGATGTAAAGTGGATAAAATGGATGTAGAGTTAATAAAATTGGATGTAGAGTGGATAAAATGGATGTAGAGTTGATAAAAATGGATGTAGAGTTGATAAAATGAATGTACAGTTAATAAAAATGGATGTAGATTGGATAAAATGGATGTAGAGTTGATAAAATGAATGTACAGTTAATAAAAATGGATGTAGAGTGGATAAAAATGGATGTAGAGTGGATAAAATGGATGTAGAGTTGATAAAATGGATGTAAAGTGGATAAAATGGATGTAGAGTTAATAAAATTGGATGTAGAGTGGATAAAATGGATGTAGAGTTGATAAAAATGGATGTAGAGTTGATAAAATGAATGTACAGTTAATAAAAATGGATGTAGAGTGGATAAAATGGATGTAGAGTGGATAAAAATGGATGTAGAGTGGATAAAATGGATGTAGAGTTGATAAAAATGGATGTAGAGCGGATAAAATGGATGTAGAGTGGATAAAAATGGATGTAGAGTTGATAAAATGGATGTAAAGTGGATAAAATGGATGTAGAGTTAATAAAATTGGATGTAGAGTGGATAAAATGGATGTAGAGTTGATAAAAATGGATGTAGAGTGGATAAAAATGGATGTAGATTGGATAAAATGGATGTAGAGAGGATAAAATGCATGTAGAGTGGATAAAATGGATGTAGAGTGGATAAAATGGATGTAGAGTGGATAAAAATGGATTTAGAGTGGATATAATGGATGTAGAATAGATAAAAATGGATGTAGTGTGGATAAAATGGATGTAGAGTGGATAAAAATGGATGTAGAGTGGATAAAATGGATGTAGAATGGATAAAATGGATGTAGAGTGGATAAAAATGGATGTAGATTGGATAAAATGGATGTAGAGTTAATAAAAATGGATGTAGAGTGGATAAAATGGATGTAGAGTTGATAAAAATGGATGTAGAGTGGATAAAAATGGATGTAGATTGGATAAAATGGATGTAGAGTTGATAAAATGAATGTACAGTTAATAAAAATGGATGTAGAGTGGATAAAAATGGATGTAGAGTGGATAAAATGGATGTAGAGTTGATAAAATGGATGTAAAGTGGATAAAATGGATGTAGAGTTAATAAAATTGGATGTAGAGTGGATAAAATGGATGTAGAGTTGATAAAAATGGATGTAGAGTTGATAAAATGAATGTACAGTTAATAAAAATGGATGTAGATTGGATAAAATGGATGTAGAGTTGATAAAATGAATGTACAGTTAATAAAAATGGATGTAGAGTGGATAAAAATGGATGTAGAGTGGATAAAATGGATGTAGAGTTGATAAAATGGATGTAAAGTGGATAAAATGGATGTAGAGTTAATAAAATTGGATGTAGAGTGGATAAAATGGATGTAGAGTTGATAAAAATGGATGTAGAGTTGATAAAATGAATGTACAGTTAATAAAAATGGATGTAGAGTGGATAAAATGGATGTAGAGTGGATAAAAATGGATGTAGAGTGGATAAAATGGATGTAGAGTTGATAAAAATGGATGTAGAGCGGATAAAATGGATGTAGAGTGGATAAAAATGGATGTAGAGTTGATAAAATGGATGTAAAGTGGATAAAATGGATGTAGAGTTAATAAAATTGGATGTAGAGTGGATAAAATGGATGTAGAGTTGATAAAAATGGATGTAGAGTGGATAAAAATGGATGTAGATTGGATAAAATGGATGTAGAGTGGATAAAAATGGATGTCGAGTGGATAAAATGGATGTAGAGTGGATAAAAATGGATGTAGATTGGTTAAAATGGTTGTAGAGTGGATAAAAATGTATGTAGAGTATATACATTGGATGTAGAGTATATAAAATGGATGTAGAGTGGATAAAAATGGATGTCGAGTGGATAAAATGGATGTAGAGTGGATAAAAATGGATGTAGAGTGGATAAAATGGATGTAGAGTTGATAAAAATGGATGTAGAGTGGATAAAATGGATGTAGAGTAGATAAAATGGATGTAGAGTGGATAAAATGGATGTAGAGTTGATAAAATGGATGTAGAGTTAATAAAATTGGATGTAGAGTTGATAAAATGGATGTAAAGTGGATAAAATGGATGTAGAGTTAATAAAATTGGATGTAGAGTGGATAAAATGGATGTAGAGTTGATAAAAATGGATGTAGAGTGGATAAAAATGGATGTAGATTGGATAAAATGGATGTAGAGTGGATAAAAATGGATGTCGAGTGGATAAAATGGATGTAGAGTGGATAAAAATGGATGTAGATTGGATAAAATGGTTGTAGAGTGGATAAAAATGTATGTAGAGTATATACATTGGATGTAGAGTATATAAAATGGATGTAGAGTGGATAAAAATGGATGTCGAGTGGATAAAATGGATGTAGAGTGGATAAAAATGGATGTAGAGTGGATAAAATGGATGTAGAGTTGATAAAAATGGATGTAGAGTGGATAAAATGGATGTAGAGTAGATAAAATGGATGTAGAGTGGATAAAATGGATGTAGAGTTGATAAAATGGATGTAGAGTTAATAAAATTGGATGTAGAGTGGATAAAATGGATGTAGAGTTGATAAAAATGGATGTAGAGTGGATAAAAATGGATGTAGATTGGATAAAATGGATGTAGAGTGGATAAAAATGGATGTAGAGTATATAAATTGGATGTAGAGTATATAAAATGGATGTAGAGTGGATAAAAATGGATGTCGAGTGGACAAAATGGATGTAGAGTGGATAAAAATGGATGTAGAGTGGATAAAATGGATGTATAGTTGATAAAAATGGATGTAGAGTGGATAAAATGGATGTAGAGTGGATAAAATGGATGTAGAATGAATAAAATGGATGTAAAGTGAATAAAAATGGATGTAGAGTGGATAAAATGGATGTAGAGAGGATAAAATGCATGTAGAGTGGATAAAATGGATGTAGAGTGGATAAAATGGATGTAGAGTGGATAAAAATGGATTTAGAGTGGATATAATGGATGTAGAATAGATAAAAATGGATGTAGTGTGGATAAAATGGATGTAGAGTGGATAAAAATGGATGTAGAGTGGATAAAATGGATGTAGAGTGGATAAAATGGATGTAGAGTGGATAAAAATGGATGTAGATTGGATAAAATGGATGTAGAGTTAATAAAAATGGATGTAGAGTGGATAAAATGGATGTAGAGTTGATAAAAATGGATGTAGAGTGGATAAAAATGGATGTAGATTGGATAAAATGGATGTAGAGTTGATAAAATGAATGTACAGTTAATAAAAATGGATGTAGAGTGGATAAAAATGGATGTAGAGTGGATAAAATGGATGTAGAGTTGATAAAATGGATGTAAAGTGGATAAAATGGATGTAGAGTTAATAAAATTGGATGTAGAGTGGATAAAATGGATGTAGAGTTGATAAAAATGGATGTAGAGTTGATAAAATGAATGTACAGTTAATAAAAATGGATGTAGAGTGGATAAAAATGGATGTAGAGTGGATAAAATGGATGTAGAGTTGATAAAATGGATGTAAAGTGGATAAAATGGATGTAGAGTTAATAAAATTGGATGTAGAGTGGATAAAATGGATGTAGAGTTGATAAAAATGGATGTAGAGTGGATAAAAATGGATGTAGATTGGATAAAATGGATGTAGAGTTGATAAAATGGATGTAAAGTGGATAAAATGTATGTAGAGTTAATAAAATTGGATGTAGAGTGGATAAAATGGATGTAGAGTTAATAAAAATGGATGTAGAGTGGATATAATGGATGTAGAGAGGATAAAATGGATGTGGAGTGGATAACAATGGATGTAGAGTGGATAAAAATGGATGTAGATTGGATAAAATGGATGTAGAGTGGATAAAAATGGATGTAGAGTATATAAATTGTATGTAGAGTATATAAAATGGATGTAGAGTGGATAAAAATGGATGTAGAGTGGATAAAATGGATGTAGAGTGGATAAAAATGGATGTAGAGTTGATAAAATGGATGTAAAGTGGATAAAATGGATGTAGAGTTAATAAAATTGGATGTAGAGTGGATAAAATGGATGTAGAGTTGATAAAAATGGATGTAGAGTGGATAAAAATGGATGTAGATTGGATAAAATGGATGTAGAGTGGATAAAAATGGATGTCGAGTGGATAAAATGGATGTAGAGTGGATAAAAATGAATGTAGATTGGATAAAATGGATGTAGAGTTAATAAAAATGGATGTAGAGTGGATAAAATGGATGTATAGTTGATAAAAATGGATGTAGAGTGGATAAAAATGGATGTAGATTGGATAAAATGGATGTAGAATGGATAAAAATGGATGTAGAGTATATAAATTGGATGTAGAGTATATAAAATGGATGTAGAGTGGATAAAATGGATGTAGAGTGGATAAAAATGGATGTAGATTGGATAAAATGGTTGTAGAGTGGATAAAAATGTATGTAGAGTATATACATTGGATTTATAGTATATAAAATGGATGTAGAGTGGATAAAAATGGATGTCGAGTGGATAAAATGGATGTAGAGTGGATAAAAATGGATGTAGAGTGGATAAAATGGATGTAGAGTTGATAAAAATGGATGTAGAGTGGATAAAATGGATGTAGAGTTGATAAAAATGGATGTAGAGTGGATAAAAATGGATGTCGAGTGGATAAAATGGATGTAGAGTAGATAAAAATGGATGTAGATTGGATAAAATGGATGTAGAGTTAATAAAAATGGATGTAGGGTGGATAAAATGGATGTAGAGTTGATAAAAATGGATGTAGAGTGGATAAAAATGGATGTAGATTGGATAAAATGGATGTAGAGTTGATAAAATGAATGTACAGTTAATAAAAATGGATGTAGAGTGGATAAAAATGGATGTAGATTGGATAAAATGGATGTAGAGTGGATAAAAATGGATGTCGAGTGGATAAAATGGATGTAGAGTATATACATTGGATGTAGAGTATATAAAATGGATGTAGAGTGGATAAAAATGGATGTCGAGTGGATAAAATGGATGTAGAGTGGATAAAAATGGATGTAGAGTGGATAAAATGGATGTAGAGTTGATAAAAATGGATGTAGAGTGGATAAAATGGATGTAGAGTAGATAAAATGGATGTAGAGTGGATAAAATGGATGTAGAGTTGATAAAATGGATGTAGAGTTAATAAAATTGGATGTAGAGTGGATAAAATGGATGTAGAGTTGATAAAAATGGATGTAGAGTGGATAAAAATGGATGTAGATTGGATAAAATGGATGTAGAGTGGATAAAAATGGATGTAGAGTATATAAATTGGATGTAGAGTATATAAAATGGATGTAGAGTGGATAAAAATGGATGTCGAGTGGACAAAATGGATGTAGAGTGGATAAAAATGGATGTAGAGTGGATAAAATGGATGTATAGTTGATAAAAATGGATGTAGAGTGGATAAAATGGATGTAGAGTGGATAAAATGGATGTAGAGTTAATAAAATTGATGTAGAGTGGAAATAATGGATGTAGAGAGGATAAAATGGATGTAGAGTGAATAAAATGGATGTAGAGTTCATAAAAATGGATGTAGAGTGGATAAAATGGATGTAGAGTGGATAAAATGGATGTAGAGTGGATAAAATGGATGTAGAGTGGATAAAATGGATGTAGAGTGGATAAAATGGATGAAAAGTGGATAAAAATTTTATGTAGAGTGGATAAAATGGATGTAGAGTGGATAAAATGGATGTAGAGTGGATAAAATGGATGTAGAGTGGATAAAAAAGGATGTAGAGTGGATAAAATGGATGTAGAATGAATAAAATGGATGTAAAGTGAATAAAAATGGATGTAGAGTGGATAAAATGGATGTAGAGTGGATAAAATGCATGTAGAGTGGATAAAATGGATGTAGAGTGGATAAAATGGATGTAGAGTGGATAAAAATGGATTTAGAGTGGATATAATGGATGTAGAATAGATAAAAATGGATGTAGTGTGGATAAAATGGATGTAGAGTGGATAAAAATGGATGTAGAGTGGATAAAATGGATGTAGAGTGGATAAAATGGATGTAGAGTGGATAAAAATGGATGTAGATTGGATAAAATGGATGTAGAGTTAATAAAAATGGATGTAGAGTGGATAAAATGGATGTAGAGTTGATAAAAATGGATGTAGAGTGGATAAAAATGGATGTAGATTGGATAAAATGGATGTAGAGTTGATAAAATGAATGTACAGTTAATAAAAATGGATGTAGAGTGGATAAAAATGGATGTAGAGTGGATAAAATGGATGTAGAGTTGATAAAATGGATGTAAAGTGGATAAAATAGATGTAGAGTTAATAAAATTGGATGTAGAGTGGATAAAATGGATGTAGAGTTGATAAAAATGGATGTAGAGTTGATAAAATGAATGTACAGTTAATAAAAATGGATGTAGAGTGGATAAAAATGGATGTAGAGTGGATAAAATGGATGTAGAGTTGATAAAATGGATGTAAAGTGGATAAAATGGATGTAGAGTTAATAAAATTGGATGTAGAGTGGATAAAATGGATGTAGAGTTGATAAAAATGGATGTAGAGTTGATAAAATGGATGTAAAGTGGATAAAATGGATGTAGAGTTAATAAAATTGGATGTAGAGTGGATAAAATGGATGTAGAGTTAATAAAAATGGATGTAGAGTGGATATAATGGATGTAGAGAGGATAAAATGGATGTGGAGTGGATAACAATGGATGTAGAGTGGATAAAAATGGATGTAGATTGGATAAAATGGATGTAGAGTGGATAAAAATGGATGTAGAGTATATAAATTGGATGTAGAGTATATAAAATGGATGTAGAGTGGATAAAAATGGATGTAGAGTGGATAAAATGGATGTAGAGTGGATAAAAATGGATGTAGAGTTGATAAAATGGATGTAAAGTGGATAAAATGGATGTAGAGTTAATAAAATTGGATGTAGAGTGGATAAAATGGATGTAGAGTTGATAAAAATGGATGTAGAGTGGATAAAAATGGATGTAGAGTGGATAAAATGGATGTAGAGTGGATAAAAATGGATGTCGAGTGGATAAAATGGATGTAGAGTGGATAAAAATGGATGTAGATTGGATAAAATGGATGTAGAGTTAATAAAAATGGATGTAGAGTGGATAAAATGGATGTATAGTTGATAAAAATGGATGTAGAGTGGATAAAAATGGATGTAGATTGGATAAAATGGATGTAGAGTGGATAAAAATGGATGTAGAGTATATAAATTGGATGTAGAGTGGATAAAATGGATGTAGAGTGGATAAAAATGGATGTAGATTGGATAAAATGGATGTAGAGTGGATAAAAATGTATGTAGAGTATATACATTGGATGTATAGTATATAAAATGGATGTAGAGTGGATAAAAATGGATGTCGAGTGGATAAAATGGATGTAGAGTGGATAAAAATGGATGTAGAGTGGATAAAATGGATGTAGAGTTGATAAAAATGGATGTAGAGTGGATAAAATGGATGTAGAGTTGATAAAAATGGATGTAGAGTGGATAAAAATGGATGTCGAGTGGATAAAATGGATGTAGAGTAGATAAAAATGGATGTAGATTGGATAAAATGGATGTAGAGTTAATAAAAATGGATGTAGAGTGGATAAAATGGATGTAGAGTTGATAAAAATGGATGTAGAGTGGATAAAAATGGATGTAGATTGGATAAAATGGATGTAGAGTTGATAAAATGAATGTACAGTTAATAAAAATGGATGTAGAGTGGATAAAAATGGATGTAGAGTATATAAATTGGATGTAGAGTATATAAAATGGATGTAGAGTGGATAAAAATGGATGTCGAGTGGATAAAATGGATGTAGAGTGGATAAAAATGGATGTAGAGTGGATAAAATGGATGTAGAGTTGATAAAAATGGATGTAGAGCGGATAAAATGGATGTAGAGTGGATAAAAATGGATGTAGAGTTGATAAAATGGATGTAAAGTGGATAAAATGGATGTAGAGTTAATAAAATTGGATGTAGAGTGGATAAAATGGATGTAGAGTTGATAAAAATGGATGTAGAGTGGATAAAAATTAATGTAGATTGGATAAAATGGATGTAGAGTGGATAAAAATGGATGTCGAGTGGATAAAATGGATGTAGAGTGGATAAAAATGGATGTAGAGTGGATAAAAATGGATGTAGATTGGATAAAATGGATGTAGAGTGGATAAAAATGGATGTAGAGTATATAAATTGGATGTAGAGTATATAAAATGGATGTAGAGTGGATAAAAATGGATGTCGAGTGGATAAAATGGATGTAGAGTGGATAAAAATGGATGTAGAGTGGATAAAATGGATGTATAGTTGATAAAAATGGATGTAGAGTGGATAAAATGGATGTAGAGTGGATAAAATGGATGTAGAGTTAATAAAATGGATGAAAAGTGGATAAAAATGTTATGTAGAGTGGATAAAATGGATGTAGAGTGGATAAAATGGATGTAGAGTGGATAAAATGGATGTAGAGTGGATAAAATGGATGTAGAGTGGATAAAAAAGGATGTAGAGTGGATAAAATGGATGTAGAATGAATAAAATGGATGTAAAGTGAATAAAAATGGATGTAGAGTGGATAAAATGGATGTAGAGAGGATAAAATGCATGTAGAGTGGATAAAATGGATGTAGAGTGGATAAAATGGATGTAGAGTGGATAAAAATGGATTTAGAGTGGATATAATGGATGTAGAATAGATAAAAATGGATGTAGTGTGGATAAAATGGATGTAGAGTGGATAAAAATGGATGTAGAGTGGATAAAATGGATGTAGAGTGGATAAAATGGATGTAGAGTGGATAAAAATGGATGTAGATTGGATAAAATGGATGTAGAGTTAATAAAAATGGATGTAGAGTGGATAAAATGGATGTAGAGTTGATAAAAATGGATGTAGAGTGGATAAAAATGGATGTAGATTGGATAAAATGGATGTAGAGTTGATAAAATGAATGTACAGTTAATAAAAATGGATGTAGAGTGGATAAAAATGGATGTAGAGTGGATAAAATGGATGTAGAGTTGATAAAATGGATGTAAAGTGGATAAAATGGATGTAGAGTTAATAAAATTGGATGTAGAGTGGATAAAATGGATGTAGAGTTAATAAAAATGGATGTAGAGTGGATATAATGGATGTAGAGAGGATAAAATGGATGTGGAGTGGATAACAATGGATGTAGAGTGGATAAAATGGATGTAGAGTGGATAAAATGGATGTAGAGTTGATAAAATGGATGTAAAGTGGATAAAATGGATGTAGAGTTAATAAAATTGGATGTAGAGTGGATAAAATGGATGTAGAGTTGATAAAAATGGATGTAGAGCGGATAAAAATGGATGTAGATTGGATAAAATGGATGTAGAGTGGATAAAAATGGATGTAGAGTATATAAATTGTATGTAGAGTATATAAAATGGATGTAGAGTGGATAAAAATGGTTGTAGAGTGGATAAAATGGATGTAGAGTGGATAAAAATGGATGTAGAGTTGATAAAATGGATGTAAAGTGGATAAAATGGATGTAGAGTTAATAAAATTGGATGTAGAGTGGATAAAATGGATGTAGAGTTGATAAAAATGGATGTAGAGTGGATAAAAATGGATGTAGATAGGATAAAATGGATGTAGAGTGGATAAAAATGGATGTCGAGTGGATAAAATGGATGTAGAGTGGATAAAAATGGATGTAGATTGGATAAAATGGTTGTAGAGTGGATAAAAATGTATGCAGAGTATATACATTGGATGTAGAGTATATAAAATGGATGTAGAGTGGATAAAAATGGATGTCGAGTGGATAAAATGGATGTAGAGTGGATAAAAATGGATGTAAAGTGGATAAAATGGATGTAGAGTTGATAAAAATGGATGTAGAGTGGATAAAATGGATGTAGAGTAGATAAAATGGATGTAGAGTGGATAAAATGGATGTAGAGTTGATAAAATGGATGTAGAGTTAATAAAATTGGATGTAGAGTGGATAAAATGGATGTAGAGTTGATAAAAATGGATGTAGAGTGGATAAAAATGGATGTAGATTGGATAAAATGGATGTAGAGTGGATAAAAATGGATGTAGAGTATATAAATTGGATGTAGAGTATATAAAATGGATGTAGAGTGGATAAAAATGGATGTCGAGTGGATAAAATGGATGTAGAGTGGATAAAATGGATGTAGAGTGGATAAAAATGGATGTAGATTGGATAAAATGGATGTAGAGTTAATAAAAATGGATGTAGAGTGGATAAAATGGATGTAGAGTTGATAAAAATGGATGTAGAGTGGATAAAAATGGATGTAGATTGGATAAAATGGATGTAGAGTTGATAAAATGAATGTACAGTTAATAAAAATGGATGTAGAGTGGATAAAAATGGATGTAGAGTGGATAAAATGGATGTAGAGTTGATAAAATGGATGTAAAGTGGATAAAATAGATGTAGAGTTAATAAAATTGGATGTAGAGTGGATAAAATGGATGTAGAGTTGATAAAAATGGATGTAGAGTTGATAAAATGAATGTACAGTTAATAAAAATGGATGTAGAGTGGATAAAAATGGATGTAGAGTGGATAAAATGGATGTAGAGTTGATAAAATGGTTGTAAAGTGGATAAAATGGATGTAGAGTTAATAAAATTGGATGTAGAGTGGATAAAATGGATGTAGAGTTGATAAAAATGGATGTAGAGTTGATAAAATGGATGTAAAGTGGATAAAATGGATGTAGAGTTAATAAAATTGGATGTAGAGTGGATAAAATGGATGTAGAGTTAATAAAAATGGATGTAGAGTGGATATAATGGATGTAGAGAGGATAAAATGGATGTGGAGTGGATAACAATGGATGTAGAGTGGATAAAAATGGATGTAGATTGGATAAAATGGATGTAGAGTGGATAAAAATGGATGTAGAGTATATAAATTGTATGTAGAGTATATAAAATGGATGTAGAGTGGATAAAAATGGATGTAGAGTGGATAAAATGGATGTAGAGTGGATAAAAATGGATGTAGAGTTGATAAAATGGATGTAAAGTGGATAAAATGGATGTAGAGTTAATAAAATTGGATGTAGAGTGGATAAAATGGATGTAGAGTTGATAAAAATGGATGTAGAGTGGATAAAAATGGATGTAGATTGGATAAAATGGATGTAGAGTGGATAAAAATGGATGTCGAGTGGATAAAATGGATGTAGAGTGGATAAAAATGGATGTAGATTGGATAAAATGGATGTAGAGTTAATAAAAATGGATGTAGAGTGGATAAAATGGATGTATAGTTGATAAAAATGGATGTAGAGTGGATAAAAATGGATGTAGATTGGATAAAATGGATGTAGAGTGGATAAAAATGGATGTAGAGTATATAAATTGGATGTAGAGTGGATAAAATGGATGTAGAGTGGATAAAAATGGATGTAGATTGGATAAAATGGATGTAGAGTGGATAAAAATGTATGTAGAGTATATACATTGGATGTATAGTATATAAAATGGATGTAGAGTGGATAAAAATGGATGTCGAGTGGATAAAATGGATGTAGAGTGGATAAAAATGGATGTAGAGTGGATAAAATGGATGTAGAGTTGATAAAAATGGATGTAGAGTGGATAAAATGGATGTAGAGTTGATAAAAATGGATGTAGAGTGGATAAAAATGGATGTCGAGTGGATAAAATGGATGTAGAGTAGATAAAAATGGATGTAGATTGGATAAAATGGATGTAGAGTTAATAAAAATGGATGTAGAGTGGATAAAATGGATGTAGAGTTGATAAAAATGGATGTAGAGTGGATAAAAATGGATGTAGATTGGATAAAATGGATGTAGAGTTGATAAAATGAATGTACAGTTAATAAAAATGGATGTAGAGTGGATAAAAATGGATGTAGAGTATATAAATTGGATGTAGAGTATATAAAATGGATGTAGAGTGGATAAAAATGGATGTCGAGTGGATAAAATGGATGTAGAGTGGATAAAAATGGATGTAGAGTGGATAAAATGGATGTAGAGTTGATAAAAATGGATGTAGAGCGGATAAAATGGATGTAGAGTGGATAAAAATGGATGTAGAGTTGATAAAATGGATGTAAAGTGGATAAAATGGATGTAGAGTTAATAAAATTGGATGTAGAGTGGATAAAATGGATGTAGAGTTGATAAAAATGGATGTAGAGTGGATAAAAATGGATGTAGATTGGATAAAATGGATGTAGAGTGGATAAAAATGGATGTCGAGTGGATAAAATGGATGTAGAGTGGATAAAAATGGATGTAGAGTGGATAAAAATGGATGTAGATTGGATAAAATGGATGTAGAGTGGATAAAAATGGATGTAGAGTATATAAATTGGATGTAGAGTATATAAAATGGATGTAGAGTGGATAAAAATGGATGTCGAGTGGATAAAATGGATGTAGAGTGGATAAAAATGGATGTAGAGTGGATAAAATGGATGTATAGTTGATAAAAATGGATGTAGAGTGGATAAAATGGATGTAGAGTGGATAAAATGGATGTAGAGTTAATAAAATGGATGAAAAGTGGATAAAAATGTTATGTAGAGTGGATAAAATGGATGTAGAGTGGATAAAATGGATGTAGAGTGGATAAAATGGATGTAGAGTGGATAAAATGGATGTAGAGTGGATAAAAAAGGATGTAGAGTGGATAAAATGGATGTAGAATGAATAAAATGGATGTAAAGTGAATAAAAATGGATGTAGAGTGGATAAAATGGATGTAGAGAGGATAAAATGCATGTAGAGTGGATAAAATGGATGTAGAGTGGATAAAATGGATGTAGAGTGGATAAAAATGGATTTAGAGTGGATATAATGGATGTAGAATAGATAAAAATGGATGTAGTGTGGATAAAATGGATGTAGAGTGGATAAAAATGGATGTAGAGTGGATAAAATGGATGTAGAGTGGATAAAATGGATGTAGAGTGGATAAAAATGGATGTAGATTGGATAAAATGGATGTAGAGTTAATAAAAATGGATGTAGAGTGGATAAAATGGATGTAGAGTTGATAAAAATGGATGTAGAGTGGATAAAAATGGATGTAGATTGGATAAAATGGATGTAGAGTTGATAAAATGAATGTACAGTTAATAAAAATGGATGTAGAGTGGATAAAAATGGATGTAGAGTGGATAAAATGGATGTAGAGTTGATAAAATGGATGTAAAGTGGATAAAATGGATGTAGAGTTAATAAAATTGGATGTAGAGTGGATAAAATGGATGTAGAGTTAATAAAAATGGATGTAGAGTGGATATAATGGATGTAGAGAGGATAAAATGGATGTGGAGTGGATAACAATGGATGTAGAGTGGATAAAATGGATGTAGAGTGGATAAAATGGATGTAGAGTTGATAAAATGGATGTAAAGTGGATAAAATGGATGTAGAGTTAATAAAATTGGATGTAGAGTGGATAAAATGGATGTAGAGTTGATAAAAATGGATGTAGAGCGGATAAAAATGGATGTAGATTGGATAAAATGGATGTAGAGTGGATAAAAATGGATGTAGAGTATATAAATTGGATGTAGAGTATATAAAATGGATGTAGAGTGGATAAAAATGGTTGTAGAGTGGATAAAATGGATGTAGAGTGGATAAAAATGGATGTAGAGTTGATAAAATGGATGTAAAGTGGATAAAATGGATGTAGAGTTAATAAAATTGGATGTAGAGTGGATAAAATGGATGTAGAGTTGATAAAAATGGATGTAGAGTGGATAAAAATGGATGTAGATAGGATAAAATGGATGTAGAGTGGATAAAAATGGATGTCGAGTGGATAAAATGGATGTAGAGTGGATAAAAATGGATGTAGATTGGATAAAATGGTTGTAGAGTGGATAAAAATGTATGCAGAGTATATACATTGGATGTAGAGTATATAAAATGGATGTAGAGTGGATAAAAATGGATGTCGAGTGGATAAAATGGATGTAGAGTGGATAAAAATGGATGTAGAGTGGATAAAATGGATGTAGAGTTGATAAAAATGGATGTAGAGTGGATAAAATGGATGTAGAGTAGATAAAATGGATGTAGAGTGGATAAAATGGATGTAGAGTTGATAAAATGGATGTAGAGTTAATAAAATTGGATGTAGAGTGGATAAAATGGATGTAGAGTTGATAAAAATGGATGTAGAGTGGATAAAAATGGATGTAGATTGGATAAAATGGATGTAGAGTGGATAAAAATGGATGTAGAGTATATAAATTGGATGTAGAGTATATAAAATGGATGTAGAGTGGATAAAAATGGATGTCGAGTGGATAAAATGGATGTAGAGTGGATAAAAATGGATGTAGAGTGGATAAAATGGATGTATAGTTGATAAAAATGGATGTAGAGTGGATAAAATGGATGTAGAGTGGATAAAATGGATGTAGAGTTAATAAAATTGATGTAGAGTGGAAATAATGGATGTAGAGAGGATAAAATGGATGTAGAGTGAATAAAATGGATGTTGAGTGGATAAAATGGATGTAGAGTGGATAAAATGGATGAAAAGTGGATAAAAATTTTATGTAGAGTGGATAAAATGGATGTAGAGTGGATAAAATGGATGTAGAGTGGATAAAATGGATGTAGAGTGCATAAAAATGGATGTTGAGTGGATAAAATGGATGTAGAGTGGATAAAATGGATGAAAAGTGGATAAAAATTTTATGTAGAGTGGATAAAATGGATGTAGAGTGGATAAAATGGATGTAGAGTGGATAAAATGGATGTAGAGTAGATAAAATGGATGTAGAGTGGATAAAAAAGGATGTAGAGTGGATAAAATGGATGTAGAATGAATAAAATGGATGTAAAGTGAATAAAAATGGATGTAGAGTGGATAAAATGGATGTAGAGAGGATAAAATGCATGTAGAGTGGATAAAATGGATGTAGAGTGGATAAAATGGATGTAGAGTTGATAAAATGAATGTACAGTTAATAAAAATGTATGTAGAGTGGATAAAAATGGATGTAGAGTGGATAAAATGGATGTAGAGTGGATACAATGGATGTAGAGTGGATAAAAATGGATGTAGATTGGATAAAATGGATGTAGAGTTAATAAAAATGGATGTAGAGTGGATAAAATGGATGTAGAGTTGATAAAAATGGATGTAGAGTGGATAAAAATGGATGTAGATTGGATAAAATGGATGTAGAGTTGATAAAATGAATGTACAGTTAATAAAAATGTATGTAGAGTGGATAAAAATGGATGTAGAGTGGATAAAATGGATGTAGAGTTGATAAAATGGATGTAAAGTGGATAAAATGGATGTAGAGTTAATAAAATTGGATGTAGAGTGGATAAAATGGATGTAGAGTTGATAAAAATGGATGTAGAGTGGATAAAAATGGATGTAGATTGGATAAAATGGATGTAGAGTTGATAAAATGGATGTAAAGTGGATAAAATGGATGTAGAGTTAATAAAATTGGATGTAGAGTGGATAAAATGAATGTACAATTAATAAAAATGGATGTAGAGTGGATAAAAATGGATGTAGAGTGGATAAAATGGATGTAGAGTTGATAAAATGGATGTAAAGTGGATAAAATGGATGTAGAGTTAATAATATTGGATGTAGAGTGGATAAAATGGATGTAGAGTTAATAAAAATGGATGTAGAGTGGATAAAAATGGATGTAGATTGGATAAAATGGATGTAGAGTGGATAAAAATGGATGTCGAGTGGATAAAATGGATGTAGAGTGGATAAAAATGGATGTAGATTTGATAAAATGGATGTAGAGTTAATAAAAATGGATGTAGAGTGGATAAAATGGATGTATAGTTGATAAAAATGGATGTAGAGTGGATAAAAATGGATGTAGATTGGATAAAATGGATGTAGAGTGGATAAAAATGGATGTAGAGTATATAAATTGGATGTAGAGTATATAAAATGGATGTAGAGTGGATAAAAATGGATGTCGAGTGGATAAAATGGATGTAGAGTGGATAAAAATGGATGTAGATTGGATAAAATGGTTGTAGAGTGGATAAAAATGTATGTAGAGTATATACATTGGATGTATAGTATATAAAATGGATGTAGAGTGGATAAAAATGGATGTCGAGTGGATAAAATGGATGTAGAGTGGATAAAAATGGATGTAGAGTGGATAAAATGGATGTAGAGTGGATAAAATGGATGTAGAGTGCATAAAAATGGATGTTGAGTGGATAAAATGGATGTAGAGTGGATAAAATGGATGAAAAGTGGATAAAAATTTTATGTAGAGTGGATAAAATGGATGTAGAGTGGATAAAATGGATGTAGAGTGGATAAAATGGATGTAGAGTGGATAAAAAACGATGTAGAGTGGATAAAATGGATGTAGAATGAATAAAATGGATGTAAAGTGAATAAAAATGGATGTAGAGTGGATAAAATGGATGTAGAGAGGATAAAATGCATGTAGAGTGGATAAAATGGATGTAGAGTGGATAAAATGGATGTAGAGTGGATAAAAATGGATGTAGAGTGGATAAAATGGATGTAGAATAGATAAAAATGGATGTAGTGTGGATAAAATGGATGTAGAGTGGATAAAAATGGATGTAGAGTGGATAAAATGGATGTAGAGTGGATACAATGGATGTAGAGTGGATAAAAATGGATGTAGATTGGATAAAATGGATGTAGAGTTAATAAAAATGGATGTAGAGTGGATAAAATGGATGTAGAGTTGATAAAAATGGATGTAGAGTGGATAAAAATGGATGTAGATTGGATAAAATGGATGTAGAGTTGATAAAATGAATGTACAGTTAATAAAAATGGATGTAGAGTGGATAAAAATGGATGTAGAGTGGATAAAATGGATGTAGAGTTGATAAAATGGATGTAAAGTGGATAAAATGGATGTAGAGTTAATAAAATTGGATGTAGAGTGGATAAAATGGATGTAGAGTTGATAAAAATGGATGTAGAGTGGATAAAAATGGATGTAGATTGGATAAAATGGATGTAGAGTTGATAAAATGGATGTAAAGTGGATAAAATGGATGTAGAGTTAATAAAATTGGATGTAGAGTGGATAAAATGAATGTACAGTTAATAAAAATGGATGTAGAGTGGATAAAAATGGATGTAGAGTGGATAAAATGGATGTAGAGTTGATAAAATTGGATGTAGAGTGGATAAAATGGATGTAGAGTTAATAAAAATGGATGTAGAGTGGATATAATGGATGTAGAGTGGATAAAATGGATGTAGAGTTGATGAAATGGATGTAAAGTGGATAAAATGGATGTAGAGTTAATAAAATTGGATGTAGAGTGGATAAAATGGATGTAGAGTTGATAAAAATGGATGTAGAGTGGATAAAAATGGATGTAGATTGGATAAAATGGATGTAGAGTGGATAAAAATGGATGTAGAGTATATAAATTGTATGTAGAGTATATAAAATGGATGTAGAGTGGATAAAAATGGATGTAGAGTGGATAAAATGGATGTAGAGTGGATAAAAATGGATGTAGAGTTGATAAAATGGATGTAAAGTGGATAAAATGGATGTAGAGTTAATAAAATTGGATGTAGAGTGGATAACATGGATGTAGAGTTGATAAAAATGGATGTAGAGTGGATAAAAATGGATGTAGATTGGATAAAATGGATGTAGAGTGGATAAAAATGGATGTCGAGTGGATAAAATGGATGTAGAGTGGATAAAAATGAATGTAGATTGGATAAAATGGATGTAGAGTTAATAAAAATGGATGTAGAGTGGATAAAATGGATGTATAGTTGATAAAAATGGATGTAGAGTGGATAAAAATGGATGTAGATTGGATAAAATGGATGTAGAGTGGATAAAAATGGATGTAGAGTATATAAATTGGATGTAGAGTATATAAAATGGATGTAGAGTGGATAAAATGGATGTAGAGTGGATAAAAATGGATGTAGATTGGATAAAATGGTTGTAGAGTGGATAAAAATGTATGTAGAGTATATACATTGGATGTATAGTATATAAAATGGATGTAGAGTGGATAAAAATGGATGTCGAGTGGATAAAATGGATGTAGAGTGGATAAAAATGGATGTAGAGTGGATAAAATGGATGTAGAGTTGATAAAAATGGATGTAGAGTGGATAAAATGGATGTAGAGTTGATAAAAATGGATGTAGAATGAATAAAATGGATGTAAAGTGAATAAAAATGGATGTAGAGTGGATAAAATGGATGTAGAGAGGATAAAATGCATGTAGAGTGGATAAAATGGATGTAGAGTGGATAAAATGGATGTAGAGTGGATAAAAATGGATTTAGAGTGGATATAATGGATGTAGAATAGATAAAAATGGATGTAGTGTGGATAAAATGGATGTAGAGTGGATAAAAATGGATGTAGAGTGGATAAAATGGATGTAGAGTGGATACAATGGATGTAGAGTGGATAAAAATGGATGTAGATTGGATAAAATGGATGTAGAGTTAATAAAAATGGATGTAGAGTGGATAAAATGGATGTAGAGTTGATAAAAATGGATGTAGAGTGGATAAAAATGGATGTAGATTGGATAAAATGGATGTAGAGTTGATAAAATGAATGTACAGTTAATAAAAATGTATGTAGAGTGGATAAAAATGGATGTAGAGTGGATAAAATGGATGTAGAGTTGATAAAATGGATGTAAAGTGGATAAAATGGATGTAGAGTTAATAAAATTGGATGTAGAGTGGATAAAATGGATGTAGAGTTGATAAAAATGGATGTAGAGTGGATAAAAATGGATGTAGATTGGATAAAATGGATGTAGAGTTGATAAAATGGATGTAAAGTGGATAAAATGGATGTAGAGTTAATAAAATTGGATGTAGAGTGGATAAAATGAATGTACAATTAATAAAAATGGATGTAGAGTGGATAAAAATGGATGTAGAGTGGATAAAATGGATGTAGAGTTGATAAAATGGATGTAAAGTGGATAAAATGGATGTAGAGTTAATAATATTGGATGTAGAGTGGATAAAATGGATGTAGAGTTAATAAAAATGGATGTAGAGTGGATAAAAATGGATGTAGATTGGATAAAATGGATGTAGAGTGGATAAAAATGGATGTCGAGTGGATAAAATGGATGTAGAGTGGATAAAAATGGATGTAGATTGGATAAAATGGATGTAGAGTTAATAAAAATGGATGTAGAGTGGATAAAATGGATGTATAGTTGATAAAAATGGATGTAGAGTGGATAAAAATGGATGTAGATTGGATAAAATGGATGTAGAGTGGATAAAAATGGATGTAGAGTATATAAATTGGATGTAGAGTATATAAAATGGATGTAGAGTGGATAAAAATGGATGTCGAGTGGATAAAATGGATGTAGAGTGGATAAAAATGGATGTAGATTGGATAAAATGGTTGTAGAGTGGATAAAAATGTATGTAGAGTATATACATTGGATGTATAGTATATAAAATGGATGTAGAGTGGATAAAAATGGATGTCGAGTGGATAAAATGGATGTAGAGTGGATAAAAATGGATGTAGAGTGGATAAAATGGATGTAGAGTGGATAAAATGGATGTAGAGTGCATAAAAATGGATGTTGAGTGGATAAAATGGATGTAGAGTGGATAAAATGGATGAAAAGTGGATAAAAATTTTATGTAGAGTGGATAAAATGGATGTAGAGTGGATAAAATGGATGTAGAGTGGATAAAATGGATGTAGAGTGGATAAAATGGATGTAGAGTGGATAAAAAACGATGTAGAGTGGATAAAATGGATGTAGAATGAATAAAATGGATGTAAAGTGAATAAAAATGGATGTAGAGTGGATAAAATGGATGTAGAGAGGATAAAATGCATGTAGAGTGGATAAAATGGATGTAGAGTGGATAAAATGGATGTAGAGTGGATAAAAATGGATTTAGAGTGGATATAATGGATGTAGAATAGATAAAAATGGATGTAGTGTGGATAAAATGGATGTAGAGTGGATAAAAATGGATGTAGAGTGGATAAAATGGATGTAGAGTGGATACAATGGATGTAGAGTGGATAAAAATGGATGTAGATTGGATAAAATGGATGTAGAGTTAATAAAAATGGATGTAGAGTGGATAAAATGGATGTAGAGTTGATAAAAATGGATGTAGAGTGGATAAAAATGGATGTAGATTGGATAAAATGGATGTAGAGTTGATAAAATGAATGTACAGTTAATAAAAATGGATGTAGAGTGGATAAAAATGGATGTAGAGTGGATAAAATGGATGTAGAGTTGATAAAATGGATGTAAAGTGGATAAAATGGATGTAGAGTTAATAAAATTGGATGTAGAGTGGATAAAATGGATGTAGAGTTGATAAAAATGGATGTAGAGTGGATAAAAATGGATGTAGATTGGATAAAATGGATGTAGAGTTGATAAAATGGATGTAAAGTGGATAAAATGGATGTAGAGTTAATAAAATTGGATGTAGAGTGGATAAAATGAATGTACAGTTAATAAAAATGGATGTAGAGTGGATAAAATGGATGTAGAGTTGATAAAATTGGATGTAGAGTGGATAAAATGGATGTAGAGTTAATAAAAATGGATGTAGAGTGGATATAATGGATGTAGAGTGGATAAAATGGATGTAGAGTTGATGAAATGGATGGAAAGTGGATAAAATGGATGTAGAGTTAATAAAATTGGATGTAGAGTGGATAAAATGGATGTAGAGTTGATAAAAATGGATGTAGAGTGGATAAAAATGGATGTAGATTGGATAAAATGGATGTAGAGTGGATAAAAATGGATGTAGAGTATATAAATTGTATGTAGAGTATATAAAATGGATGTAGAGTGGATAAAAATGGATGTAGAGTGGATAAAATGGATGTAGAGTGGATAAAAATGGATGTAGAGTTGATAAAATGGATGTAAAGTGGATAAAATGGATGTAGAGTTAATAAAATTGGATGTAGAGTGGATAACATGGATGTAGAGTTGATAAAAATGGATGTAGAGTGGATAAAAATGGATGTAGATTGGATAAAATGGATGTAGAGTGGATAAAAATGGATGTCGAGTGGATAAAATGGATGTAGAGTGGATAAAAATGAATGTAGATTGGATAAAATGGATGTAGAGTTAATAAAAATGGATGTAGAGTGGATAAAATGGATGTATAGTTGATAAAAATGGATGTAGAGTGGATAAAAATGGATGTAGATTGGATAAAATGGATGTAGAGTGGATAAAAATGGATGTAGAGTATATAAATTGGATGTAGAGTATATAAAATGGATGTAGAGTGGATAAAATGGATGTAGAGTGGATAAAAATGGATGTAGATTGGATAAAATGGTTGTAGAGTGGATAAAAATGTATGTAGAGTATATACATTGGATGTATAGTATATAAAATGGATGTAGAGTGGATAAAAATGGATGTCGAGTGGATAAAATGGATGTAGAGTGGATAAAAATGGATGTAGAGTGGATAAAATGGATGTAGAGTTGATAAAAATGGATGTAGAGTGGATAAAATGGATGTAGAGTTGATAAAAATGGATGTAGAGTGGATAAAAATGGATGTCGAGTGGATAAAATGGATGTAGAGTAGATAAAAATGGATGTAGATTGGATAAAATGGATGTAGAGTTAATAAAAATGGATGTAGGGTGGATAAAATGGATGTAGAGTTGATAAAAATGGATGTAGAGTGGATAAAAATGGATGTAGATTGGATAAAATGGATGTAGAGTTGATAAAATGAATGTACAGTTAATAAAAATGGATGTAGAGTGGATAAAAATGGATGTAGATTGGATAAAATGGATGTAGAGTGGATAAAAATGGATGTCGAGTGGATAAAATGGATGTAGAGTATATACATTGGATGTAGAGTATATAAAATGGATGTAGAGTGGATAAAAATGGATGTCGAGTGGATAAAATGGATGTAGAGTGGATAAAAATGGATGTAGAGTATATAAATTGTATGTAGAGTATATAAAATGGATGTAGAGTGGATAAAAATGGATGTAGAGTGGATAAAATGGATGTAGAGTGGATAAAAATGGATGTAGAGTTGATAAAATGGATGTAAAGTGGATAAAATGGATGTAGAGTTAATAAAATTGGATGTAGAGTGGATAAAATGGATGTAGAGTTGATAAAAATGGATGTAGAGTGGATAAAAATGGATGTAGATTGGATAAAATGGATGTAGAGTGGATAAAAATGGATGTCGAGTGGATAAAATGGATGTAGAGTGGATAAAAATGAATGTAGATTGGATAAAATGGATGTAGAGTTAATAAAAATGGATGTAGAGTGGATAAAATGGATGTATAGTTGATAAAAATGGATGTAGAGTGGATAAAAATGGATGTAGATTGGATAAAATGGATGTAGTGTGGATAAAAATGGATGTAGAGTATATAAATTGGATGTAGAGTATATAAAATGGATGTAGAGTGGATAAAATGGATGTAGAGTGGATAAAAATGGATGTAGATTGGATAAAATGGTTGTAGAGTGGATAAAAATGTATGTAGAGTATATACATTGGATGTATAGTATATAAAATGGATGTAGTGTGGATAAAAATGGATGTCGAGTGGATAAAATGGATGTAGAGTGGATAAAAATGGATGTAGAGTGGATAAAATGGATGTAGAGTTGATAAAAATGGATGTAGAGTGGATAAAATGGATGTAGAGTTGATAAAAATGGATGTAGAGTGGATAAAAATGGATGTCGAGTGGATAAAATGGATGTAGAGTAGATAAAAATGGATGTAGATTGGATAAAATGGATGTAGAGTTAATAAAAATGGATGTAGGGTGGATAAAATGGATGTAGAGTTGATAAAAATGGATGTAGAGTGGATAAAAATGGATGTAGATTGGATAAAATGGATGTAGAGTTGATAAAATGAATGTACAGTTAATAAAAATGGATGTAGAGTGGATAAAAATGGATGTAGATTGGATAAAATGGATGTAGAGTGGATAAAAATGGATATCGAGTGGATAAAATGGATGTAGAGTATATACATTGGATGTAGAGTATATAAAATGGATGTAGAGTGGATAAAAATGGATGTCGAGTGGATAAAATGGATGTAGAGTGGATAAAAATGGATGTAGAGTGGATAAAATGGATGTAGAGTTGATAAAAATGGATGTAGAGTGGATAAAATGGATGTAGAGTAGATAAAATGGATGTAGAGTGGATAAAATGGATGTAGAGTTGATAAAATGGATGTAGAGTTAATAAAATTGGATGTAGAGTGGATAAAATGGATGTAGAGTTGATAAAAATGGATGTAGAGTGGATAAAAATGGATGTAGATTGGATAAAATGGATGTAGAGTGGATAAAAATGGATGTAGAGTATATAAATTGGATGTAGAGTATATAAAATGGATGTAGAGTGGATAAAAATGGATGTCGAGTGGACAAAATGGATGTAGAGTGGATAAAAATGGATGTAGAGTGGATAAAATGGATGTATAGTTGATAAAAATGGATGTAGAGTGGATAAAATGGATGTAGAGTGGATAAAATGGATGTAGAGTGCATAAAAATGGATGTTGAGTGGATAAAATGGATGTAGATGGATAAAATGGATGAAAAGTGGATAAAAATTTTATGTAGAGTGGATAAAATGGATGTAGAGTGGATAAAATGGATGTAGAGTGGATAAAATGGATGTAGAGTGGATAAAAAAGGATGTAGAGTGGATAAAATGGATGTAGAATGAATAAAATGGATGTAAAGTGAATAAAAATGGATGTAGAGTGGATAAAATGGATGTAGAGAGGATAAAATGCATGTAGAGTGGATAAAATGGATGTAGAGTGGATAAAATGGATGTAGAGTGGATAAAAATGGATTTAGAGTGGATATAATGGATGTAGAATAGATAAAAATGGATGTAGTGTGGATAAAATGGATGTAGAGTGGATAAAAATGGATGTAGAGTGGATAAAATGGATGTAGAGTGGATAAAATGGATGTAGAGTGGATAAAAATGGATGTAGATTGGATAAAATGGATGTAGAGTTAATAAAAATGGATGTAGAGTGGATAAAATGGATGTAGAGTTGATAAAAATGGATGTAGAGTGGATAAAAATGGATGTAGATTGGATAAAATGGATGTAGAGTTGATAAAATGAATGTACAGTTAATAAAAATGGATGTAGAGTGGATAAAAATGGATGTAGAGTGGATAAAATGGATGTAGAGTTGATAAAATGGATGTAAAGTGGATAAAATAGATGTAGAGTTAATAAAATTGGATGTAGAGTGGATAAAATGGATGTAGAGTTGATAAAATGAATGTACAGTTAATAAAAATGGATGTAGAGTGGATAAAAATGGATGTAGAGTGGATAAAATGGATGTAGAGTTGATAAAATGGATGTAAAGTGGATAAAATGGATGTAGAGTTAATAAAATTGGATGTAGAGTGGATAAAATGGATGTAGAGTTGATAAAAATGGATGTAGAGTTAATAAAAATGGATGTAGAGTGGATATAATGGATGTAGAGAGGATAAAATGGATGTGGAGTGGATAACAATGGATGTAGAGTGGATAAAAATGGATGTAGATTGGATAAAATGGATGTAGAGTGGATAAAAATGGATGTAGAGTATATAAATTGTATGTAGAGTATATAAAATGGATGTAGAGTGGATAAAAATGGATGTAGAGTGGATAAAATGGATGTAGAGTGGATAAAAATGGATGTAGAGTTGATAAAATGGATGTAAAGTGGATAAAATGGATGTAGAGTTAATAAAATTGGATGTAGAGTGGATAAAATGGATGTAGAGTTGATAAAAATGGATGTAGAGTGGATAAAAATGGATGTAGATTGGATAAAATGGATGTAGAGTGGATAAAAATGGATGTCGAGTGGATAAAATGGATGTAGAGTGGATAAAAATGGATGTAGATTGGATAAAATGGATGTAGAGTTAATAAAAATGGATGTAGAGTGGATAAAATGGATGTATAGTTGATAAAAATGGATGTAGAGTGGATAAAAATGGATGTAGATTGGATAAAATGGATGTAGAGTGGATAAAAATGGATGTAGAGTATATAAATTGGATGTAGAGTGGATAAAATGGATGTAGAGTGGATAAAAATGGATGTAGATTGGATAAAATGGATGTAGAGTGGATAAAAATGTATGTAGAGTATATACATTGGATGTATAGTATATAAAATGGATGTAGAGTGGATAAAAATGGATGTCGAGTGGATAAAATGGATGTAGAGTGGATAAAAATGGATGTAGAGTGGATAAAATGGATGTAGAGTTGATAAAAATGGATGTAGAGTGGATAAAATGGATGTAGAGTTGATAAAAATGGATGTAGAGTGGATAAAAATGGATGTCGAGTGGATAAAATGGATGTAGAGTAGATAAAAATGGATGTAGATTGGATAAAATGGATGTAGAGTTAATAAAAATGGATGTAGAGTGGATAAAATGGATGTAGAGTTGATAAAAATGGATGTAGAGTGGATAAAAATGGATGTAGATTGGATAAAATGGATGTAGAGTTGATAAAATGAATGTACAGTTAATAAAAATGGATGTAGAGTGGATAAAAATGGATGTAGAGTATATAAATTGGATGTAGAGTATATAAAATGGATGTAGAGTGGATAAAAATGGATGTCGAGTGGATAAAATGGATGTAGAGTGGATAAAAATGGATGTAGAGTGGATAAAATGGATGTAGAGTTGATAAAAATGGATGTAGAGCGGATAAAATGGATGTAGAGTGGATAAAAATGGATGTAGAGTTGATAAAATGGATGTAAAGTGGATAAAATGGATGTAGAGTTAATAAAATTGGATGTAGAGTGGATAAAATGGATGTAGAGTTGATAAAAATGGATGTAGAGTGGATAAAAATGGATGTAGATTGGATAAAATGGATGTAGAGTGGATAAAAATGGATGTCGAGTGGATAAAATGGATGTAGAGTGGATAAAAATGGATGTAGAGTGGATAAAAATGGATGTAGATTGGATAAAATGGATGTAGAGTGGATAAAAATGGATGTAGAGTATATAAATTGGATGTAGAGTATATAAAATGGATGTAGAGTGGATAAAAATGGATGTCGAGTGGATAAAATGGATGTAGAGTGGATAAAAATGGATGTAGAGTGGATAAAATGGATGTATAGTTGATAAAAATGGATGTAGAGTGGATAAAATGGATGTAGAGTGGATAAAATGGATGTAGAGTTAATAAAATGGATGAAAAGTGGATAAAAATGTTATGTAGAGTGGATAAAATGGATGTAGAGTGGATAAAATGGATGTAGAGTGGATAAAATGGATGTAGAGTGGATAAAATGGATGTAGAGTGGATAAAAAAGGATGTAGAGTGGATAAAATGGATGTAGAATGAATAAAATGGATGTAAAGTGAATAAAAATGGATGTAGAGTGGATAAAATGGATGTAGAGAGGATAAAATGCATGTAGAGTGGATAAAATGGATGTAGAGTGGATAAAATGGATGTAGAGTGGATAAAAATGGATTTAGAGTGGATATAATGGATGTAGAATAGATAAAAATGGATGTAGTGTGGATAAAATGGATGTAGAGTGGATAAAAATGGATGTAGAGTGGATAAAATGGATGTAGAGTGGATAAAATGGATGTAGAGTGGATAAAAATGGATGTAGATTGGATAAAATGGATGTAGAGTTAATAAAAATGGATGTAGAGTGGATAAAATGGATGTAGAGTTGATAAAAATGGATGTAGAGTGGATAAAAATGGATGTAGATTGGATAAAATGGATGTAGAGTTGATAAAATGAATGTACAGTTAATAAAAATGGATGTAGAGTGGATAAAAATGGATGTAGAGTGGATAAAATGGATGTAGAGTTGATAAAATGGATGTAAAGTGGATAAAATGGATGTAGAGTTAATAAAATTGGATGTAGAGTGGATAAAATGGATGTAGAGTTAATAAAAATGGATGTAGAGTGGATATAATGGATGTAGAGAGGATAAAATGGATGTGGAGTGGATAACAATGGATGTAGAGTGGATAAAATGGATGTAGAGTGGATAAAATGGATGTAGAGTTGATAAAATGGATGTAAAGTGGATAAAATGGATGTAGAGTTAATAAAATTGGATGTAGAGTGGATAAAATGGATGTAGAGTTGATAAAAATGGATGTAGAGCGGATAAAAATGGATGTAGATTGGATAAAATGGATGTAGAGTGGATAAAAATGGATGTAGAGTATATAAATTGGATGTAGAGTATATAAAATGGATGTAGAGTGGATAAAAATGGTTGTAGAGTGGATAAAATGGATGTAGAGTGGATAAAAATGGATGTAGAGTTGATAAAATGGATGTAAAGTGGATAAAATGGATGTAGAGTTAATAAAATTGGATGTAGAGTGGATAAAATGGATGTAGAGTTGATAAAAATGGATGTAGAGTGGATAAAAATGGATGTAGATAGGATAAAATGGATGTAGAGTGGATAAAAATGGATGTCGAGTGGATAAAATGGATGTAGAGTGGATAAAAATGGATGTAGATTGGATAAAATGGTTGTAGAGTGGATAAAAATGTATGTAGAGTATATACATTGGATGTAGAGTATATAAAATGGATGTAGAGTGGATAAAAATGGATGTCGAGTGGATAAAATGGATGTAGAGTGGATAAAAATGGATGTAGAGTGGATAAAATGGATGTAGAGTTGATAAAAATGGATGTAGAGTGGATAAAATGGATGTAGAGTAGATAAAATGGATGTAGAGTGGATAAAATGGATGTAGAGTTGATAAAATGGATGTAGAGTTAATAAAATTGGATGTAGAGTGGATAAAATGGATGTAGAGTTGATAAAAATGGATGTAGAGTGGATAAAAATGGATGTAGATTGGATAAAATGGATGTAGAGTGGATAAAAATGGATGTAGAGTATATAAATTGGATGTAGAGTATATAAAATGGATGTAGAGTGGATAAAAATGGATGTCGAGTGGATAAAATGGATGTAGAGTGGATAAAAATGGATGTAGAGTGGATAAAATGGATGTATAGTTGATAAAAATGGATGTAGAGTGGATAAAATGGATGTAGAGTGGATAAAATGGATGTAGAGTTAATAAAATTGATGTAGAGTGGAAATAATGGATGTAGAGAGGATAAAATGGATGTAGAGTGAATAAAATGGATGTTGAGTGGATAAAATGGGTGTAGAGTGGATAAAAAAGGATGTAGAGTGGATAAAATGGATGTAGAATGAATAAAATGGATGTAAAGTGAATAAAAATGGATGTAGAGTGGATAAAATGGATGTAGAGAGGATAAAATGCATGTAGAGTGGATAAAATGGATGTAGAGTGGATAAAATGGGTGTAGAGTGGATAAAATGGATGAAAAGTGGATAAAAATTTTATGTAGAGTGGATAAAATGGATGTAGAGTGGATAAAATGGATGTAGAGTGGATAAAATGGATGTAGAGTGGATAAAATGGATGTAGAGTGGATAAAATGGATGTAGAGTGCATAAAAATGGATGTTGAGTGGATAAAATGGGTGTAGAGTGGATAAAATGGATGAAAAGTGGATAAAAATTTTATGTAGAGTGGATAAAATGGATGTAGAGTGGATAAAATGGATGTAGAGTGGATAAAATGGATGTAGAGTGGATAAAATGGATGTAGAGTGGATAAAAAAGGATGTAGAGTGGATAAAATGGATGTAGAATGAATAAAATGGATGTAAAGTGAATAAAAATGGATGTAGAGTGGATAAAATGGATGTAGAGAGGATAAAATGCATGTAGAGTGGATAAAATGGATGTAGAGTGGATAAAATGGATGTAGAGTGGATAAAAATGGATTTAGAGTGGATATAATGGATGTAGAATAGATAAAAATGGATGTAGTGTGGATAAAATGGATGTAGAGTGGATAAAAATGGATGTAGAGTGGATAAAATGGATGTAGAGTGGATACAATGGATGTAGAGTGGATAAAAATGGATGTAGATTGGATAAAATGGATGTAGAGTTAATAAAAATGGATGTAGAGTGGATAAAATGGATGTAGAGTTGATAAAAATGGATGTAGAGTGGATAAAAATGGATGTAGATTGGATAAAATGGATGTAGAGTTGATAAAATGAATGTACAGTTAATAAAAATGTATGTAGAGTGGATAAAAATGGATGTAGAGTGGATAAAATGGATGTAGAGTTGATAAAATGGATGTAAAGTGGATAAAATGGATGTAGAGTTAATAAAATTGGATGTAGAGTGGATAAAATGGATGTAGAGTTGATAAAAATGGATGTAGAGTGGATAAAAATGGATGTAGATTGGATAAAATGGATGTAGAGTTGATAAAATGGATGTAAAGTGGATAAAATGGATGTAGAGTTAATAAAATTGGATGTAGAGTGGATAAAATGAATGTACAATTAATAAAAATGGATGTAGAGTGGATAAAAATGGATGTAGAGTGGATAAAATGGATGTAGAGTTGATAAAATGGATGTAAAGTGGATAAAATGGATGTAGAGTTAATAATATTGGATGTAGAGTGGATAAAATGGATGTAGAGTTAATAAAAATGGATGTAGAGTGGATAAAAATGGATGTAGATTGGATAAAATGGATGTAGAGTGGATAAAAATGGATGTCGAGTGGATAAAATGGATGTAGAGTGGATAAAAATGGATGTAGATTGGATAAAATGGATGTAGAGTTAATAAAAATGGATGTAGAGTGGATAAAATGGATGTATAGTTGATAAAAATGGATGTAGAGTGGATAAAAATGGATGTAGATTGGATAAAATGGATGTAGAGTGGATAAAAATGGATGTAGAGTATATAAATTGGATGTAGAGTATATAAAATGGATGTAGAGTGGATAAAAATGGATGTCGAGTGGATAAAATGGATGTAGAGTGGATAAAAATGGATGTAGATTGGATAAAATGGTTGTAGAGTGGATAAAAATGTATGTAGAGTATATAAATTGGATGTATAGTATATAAAATGGATGTAGAGTGGATAAAAATGGATGTCGAGTGGATAAAATGGATGTAGAGTGGATAAAAATGGATGTAGAGTGGATAAAATGGATGTAGAGTGGATAAAATGGATGTAGAGTGCATAAAAATGGATGTTGAGTGGATAAAATGGATGTAGAGTGGATAAAATGGATGAAAAGTGGATAAAAATTTTATGTAGAGTGGATAAAATGGATGTAGAGTGGATAAAATGGATGTAGAGTGGATAAAATGGATGTAGAGTGGATAAAATGGATGTAGAGTGGATAAAAAACGATGTAGAGTGGATAAAATGGATGTAGAATGAATAAAATGGATGTAAAGTGAATAAAAATGGATGTAGAGTGGATAAAATGGATGTAGAGAGGATAAAATGCATGTAGAGTGGATAAAATGGATGTAGAGTGGATAAAATGGATGTAGAGTGGATAAAAATGGATGTAGAGTGGATATAATGGATGTAGAATAGATAAAAATGGATGTAGTGTGGATAAAATGGATGTAGAGTGGATAAAAATGGATGTAGAGTGGATAAAATGGATGTAGAGTGGATACAATGGATGTAGAGTGGATAAAAATGGATGTAGATTGGATAAAATGGATGTAGAGTTAATAAAAATGGATGTAGAGTGGATAAAATGGATGTAGAGTTGATAAAAATGGATGTAGAGTGGATAAAAATGGATGTAGATTGGATAAAATGGATGTAGAGTTGATAAAATGAATGTACAGTTAATAAAAATGGATGTAGAGTGGATAAAAATGGATGTAGAGTGGATAAAATGGATGTAGAGTTGATAAAATGGATGTAAAGTGGATAAAATGGATGTAGAGTTAATAAAATTGGATGTAGAGTGGATAAAATGGATGTAGAGTTGATAAAAATGGATGTAGAGTGGATAAAAATGGATGTAGATTGGATAAAATGGATGTAGAGTTGATAAAATGGATGTAAAGTGGATAAAATGGATGTAGAGTTAATAAAATTGGATGTAGAGTGGATAAAATGAATGTACAGTTAATAAAAATGGATGTAGAGTGGATAAAAATGGATGTAGAGTGGATAAAATGGATGTAGAGTTGATAAAATTGGATGTAGAGTGGATAAAATGGATGTAGAGTTAATAAAAATGGATGTAGAGTGGATATAATGGATGTAGAGTGGATAAAATGGATGTAGAGTGGATAAAATGGATGTAAAGTGGATAAAATGGATGTAGAGTTAATAAAATTGGATGTAGAGTGGATAAAATGGATGTAGAGTTGATAAAAATGGATGTAGAGTGGATAAAAATGGATGTAGATTGGATAAAATGGATGTAGAGTGGATAAAAATGGATGTAGAGTATATAAATTGTATGTAGAGTATATAAAATGGATGTAGAGTGGATAAAAATGGATGTAGAGTGGATAAAATGGATGTAGAGTGGATAAAAATGGATGTAGAGTTGATAAAATGGATGTAAAGTGGATAAAATGGATGTAGAGTTAATAAAATTGGATGTAGAGTGGATAAAATGGATGTAGAGTTGATAAAAATGGATGTAGAGTGGATAAAATGGATGTAGAGTGGATAAAAATGGATGTAGATTGGATAAAATGGATGTAGAGTTAATAAAAATGGATGTAGAGTGGATAAAATGGATGTATAGTTGATAAAAATGTATGTAGAGTGGATAAAAATGGATGTAGATTGGATAAAATGGATGTAGAGTGGATAAAAATGGATGTAGAGTATATAAATTGGATGTAGAGTATATAAAATGGATGTAGAGTGGATAAAAATGGATGTCGAGTGGATAAAATGGATGTAGAGTGGATAAAAATGGATGTAGATTGGATAAAATGGTTGTAGAGTGGATAAAAATGTATGTAGAGTATATACATTGGATGTATAGTATATAAAATGGATGTAGAGTGGATAAAAATGGATGTCGAGTGGATAAAATGGATGTAGAGTGGATAAAAATGGATGTAGAGTGGATAAAATGGATGTAGAGTTGATAAAAATGGATGTAGAGTGGATAAAATGGATGTAGAGTAGATAAAATGGATGTAGAGTGGATAAAATGGATGTAGAGTTGATAAAATGGATGTAGAGTTCATAAAATTGGATGTAGAGTGGATAAAATGGATGTAGAGTTGATAAAAATGGATGTAGAGTGGATAAAAATGGATGTAGATTGGATAAAATGGATGTAGAGTGGATAAAAATGGATGTAGAGTATATAAATTGGATGTAGAGTATATAAAATGGATGTAGAGTGGATAAAAATGGATGTCGAGTGGATAAAATGGATGTAGAGTGGATAAAAATGGATGTAGAGTGGATAAAATGGATGTAGAGTTGATAAAAATGGATGTAGAGTGGATAAAATGGATGTAGAGTGGATAAAATGGATGTAGATTGGATAAAATGGATGTAGAGTTAATAAAAATGGATGTAGAGTGGATAAAATGGATGTAGAGTTGATAAAAATGGATGTAGAGTGGATAAAAATGGATGTAGATTGGATAAAAATGGATGTAGAGTGGATAAAATGGATGTAGAGTTGATAAAATGGATGTAAAGTGGATAAAATGGATGTAGAGTTAATAAAATTGGATGTAGAGTGGATAAAATGGATGTAGAGTTAATAAAAATGGATGTAGAGTGGATATAATGGATGTAGAGAGGATAAAATGGATGTGGAGTGGATAACAATGGATGTAGAGTGGATAAAATGGATGTAGAGTTAATAAAATTGGATGTAGAGTGGATAAAATGGATGTAGAGTTGATAAAAATGGATGTAGAGTGGATAAAAATGGATGTAGATTGGATAAAATGGATGTAGAGTTGATAAAATGGATGTAGAGTTAATAAAAATGGATGTAGAGTGGATATAATGGATGTAGAGAGGATAAAATGGATGTGGAGTGGATAACAATGGATGTAGAGTGGATAAAATGGATGTAGAGTGGATAAAATGGATGTAGAGTTGATGAAATGGATGTAAAGTGGATAAAATGGATGTAGAGTTAATAAAATTGGATGTAGAGTGGATAAAATGGATGTAGAGTTGATAAAAATGGATGTAGAGTGGATAAAAATGGATGTAGATTGGATAAAATGGATGTAGAGTGGATAAAAATGGATGTAGAGTATATAAATTGTATGTAGAGTATATAAAATGGATGTAGAGTGGATAAAAATGGATGTAGAGTGGATAAAATGGATGTAGAGTGGATAAAAATGGATGTAGAGTTGATAAAATGGATGTAAAGTGGATAAAATGGATGTAGAGTTAATAAAATTGGATGTAGAGTGGATAAAATGGATGTAGAGTTGATAAAAATGGATGTAGAGTGGATAAAAATGGATGTAGATTGGATAAAATGGATGTAGAGTGGATAAAAATGGATGTCGAGTGGATAAAATGGATGTAGAGTGGATAAAAATGGATGTAGATTGGATAAAATGGATGTAGAGTTAATAAAAATGGATGTAGAGTGGATAAAATGGATGTATAGTTGATAAAAATGGATGTAGAGTGGATAAAAATGGATGTAGATTGGATAAAATGGATGTAGAGTGGATAAAAATGGATGTAGAGTATATAAATTGGATGTAGAGTATATAAAATGGATGTAGAGTGGATAAAAATGGATGTCGAGTGGATAAAATGGATGTAGAGTGGATAAAAATGGATGTAGATTGGATAAAATGGTTGTAGAGTGGATAAAAATGTATGTAGAGTATATACATTGGATGTATAGTATATAAAATGGATGTAGAGTGGATAAAAATGGATGTCGAGTGGATAAAATGGATGTAGAGTGGATAAAAATGGATGTAGAGTGGATAAAATGGATGTAGAGTTGATAAAAATGGATGTAGAGTGGATAAAATGGATGTAGAGTTAATAAAATTGGATGTAGAGTGGATAAAATGGATGTAGAGTTGATAAAAATGGATGTAGAGTGGATAAAAATGGATGTAGATTGGATAAAATGGATGTAGAGTGGATAAAAATGGATGTAGAGTATATAAATTGGATGTAGAGTATATAAAATGGATGTAGAGTGGATAAAAATGGATGTCGAGTGGATAAAATGGATGTAGAGTGGATAAAAATGGATGTAGAGTGGATAAAATGGATGTAGAGTTGATAAAAATGGATGTAGAGTGGATAAAATGGATGTAGAGTGGATAAAATGGATGTAGATTGGATAAAATGGATGTAGAGTTGATAAAAATGGATGTAGAGTGGATAAAAATGGATGTAGATTGGATAAAATGGATGTAGAGTGGATAAAAATGGATGTAGAGTATATAAATTGGATGTAGAGTATATAAAATGGATGTAGAGTGGATAAAAATGGATGTCGAGTGGATAAAATGGATGTAGAGTGGATAAAAATGGATGTAGAGTGGATAAAATGGATGTAGAGTTGATAAAAATGGATGTCGAGTGGATAAAATGGATGTAGAGTAGATAAAAATGGATGTAGATTGGATAAAATGGATGTAGAGTTAATAAAAATGGATGTAGAGTGGATAAAATGGATGTAGAGTTGATAAAAATGGATGTAGAGTGGATAAAAATGGATGTAGATTGGATAAAATGGATGTAGAGTTGATAAAATGAATGTACAGTTAATAAAAATGGATGTAGAGTGGATAAAAATGGATGTAGAGTATATAAATTGGATGTAGAGTATATAAAATGGATGTAGAGTGGATAAAAATGGATGTCGAGTGGATAAAATGGATGTAGAGTGGATAAAAATGGATGTAGAGTGGATAAAATGGATGTAGAGTTGATAAAAATGGATGTAGAGCGGATAAAATGGATGTAGAGTGGATAAAAATGGATGTAGAGTTGATAAAATGGATGTAAAGTGGATAAAATGGATGTAGAGTTAATAAAATTGGATGTAGAGTGGATAAAATGGATGTAGAGTTGATAAAAATGGATGTAGAGTGGATAAAAATGGATGTAGATTGGATAAAATGGATGTAGAGTGGATAAAAATGGATGTCGAGTGGATAAAATGGATGTAGAGTGGATAAAAATGGATGTAGATTGGATAAAATGGTTGTAGAGTGGATAAAAATGTATGTAGAGTATATACATTGGATGTAGAGTATATAAAATGGATGTAGAGTGGATAAAAATGGATGTCGAGTGGATAAAATGGATGTAGAGTGGATAAAAATGGATGTAGAGTGGATAAAATGGATGTAGAGTTGATAAAAATGGATGCAGAGTGGATAAAATGGATGTAGAGTAGATAAAATGGATGTAGAGTGGATAAAATGGATGTAGAGTTGATAAAATGGATGTAGAGTTAATAAAATTGGATGTAGAGTGGATAAAATGGATGTAGAGTTGATAAAAATGGATGTAGAGTGGATAAAAATGGATGTAGATTGGATAAAATGGATGTAGAGTGGATAAAAATGGATGTAGAGTATATAAATTGGATGTAGAGTATATAAAATGGATGTAGAGTGGATAAAAATGGATGTCGAGTGGATAAAATGGATGTAGAGTGGATAAAAATGGATGTAGAGTGGATAAAATGGATGTATAGTTGATAAAAATGGATGTAGAGTGGATAAAATGGATGTAGAGTGGATAAAATGGATGTAGAGTTAATAAAATTGATGTAGAGTGGAAATAATGGATGTAGAGAGGATAAAATGGATGTAGAGTGAATAAAATGGATGTAGAGTTCATAAAAATGGATGTAGAGTGGATAAAATGGATGTAGAGTGGATAAAATGGATGTAGAGTGCATAAAAATGGATGTTGAGTGGATAAAATGGATGTAGAGTGGATAAAATGGATGAAAAGTGGATAAAAATTTTATGTAGAGTGGATAAAATGGATGTAGAGTGGATAAAATGGATGTAGAGTGGATAAAATGGATGTAGAGTGGATAAAATGGATGTAGAGTGGATAAAAAAGGATGTAGAGTGGATAAAATGGATGTAGAATGAATAAAATGGATGTAAAGTGAATAAAAATGGATGTAGAGTGGATAAAATGGATGTAGAGAGGATAAAATGCATGTAGAGTGGATAAAATGGATGTAGAGTGGATAAAATGGATGTAGAGTGGATAAAAATGGATTTAGAGTGGATATAATGGATGTAGAATAGATAAAAATGGATGTAGTGTGGATAAAATGGATGTAGAGTGGATAAAAATGGATGTAGAGTGGATAAAATGGATGTAGAGTGGATACAATGGATGTAGAGTGGATAAAAATGGATGTAGATTGGATAAAATGGATGTAGAGTTAATAAAAATGGATGTAGAGTGGATAAAATGGATGTAGAGTTGATAAAAATGGATGTAGAGTGGATAAAAATGGATGTAGATTGGATAAAATGGATGTAGAGTTGATAAAATGAATGTACAGTTAATAAAAATGTATGTAGAGTGGATAAAAATGGATGTAGAGTGGATAAAATGGATGTAGAGTTGATAAAATGGATGTAAAGTGGATAAAATGGATGTAGAGTTAATAAAATTGGATGTAGAGTGGATAAAATGGATGTAGAGTTGATAAAAATGGATGTAGAGAGGATAAAAATGGATGTAGATTGGATAAAATGGATGTAGAGTTGATAAAATGGATGTAAAGTGGATAAAATGGATGTAGAGTTAATAAAATTGGATGTAGAGTGGATAAAATGGATGTAGAGTTAATAAAAATGGATGTAGAGTGGATAAAAATGGATGTAGATTGGATAAAATGGATGTAGAGTGGATAAAAATGGATGTCGAGTGGATAAAATGGATGTAGAGTGGATAAAATGGATGTAGAGTTGATAAAATGGATGTAAAGTGGATAAAATGGATGTAGAGTTAATAAAATTGGATGTAGAGTGGATAAAATGAATGCACAATTAATAAAAATGGATGTAGAGTGGATAAAAATGGATGTAGAGTGGATAAAATGGATGTAGTGTTGATAAAATGGATGTAAAGTGGATAAAATGGATGTAGAGTTAATAAAATTGGATGTAGAGTGGATAAAATGGATGTAGAGTTAATAAAAATGGATGTAGAGTGGATAAAAATGGATGTAGATTGGATAAAATGGATGTAGAGTGGATAAAAATGGATGTCGAGTGGATAAAATGGATGTAGAGTGGATAAAAATGGATGTAGATTGGATAAAATGGATGTAGAGTTAATAAAAATGGATGTAGAGTGGATAAAATGGATGTATAGTTGATAAAAATGGATGTAGAGTGGATAAAAATGGATGTAGATTGGATAAAATGGATGTAGAGTGGATAAAAATGGATGTAGAGTATATAAATTGGATGTAGAGTATATAAAATGGATGTAGAGTGGATAAAAATGGATGTCGAGTGGATAAAATGGATGTAGAGTGGATAAAAATGGATGTAGATTGGATAAAATGGTTGTAGAGTGGATAAAAATGTATGTAGAGTATATACATTGGATGTATAGTATATAAAATGGATGTAGAGTGGATAAAAATGGATGTCGAGTGGATAAAATGGATGTAGAGTGGATAAAAATGGATGTAGAGTGGATAAAATGGATGTAGAGTGGATAAAATGGATGTAGAGTGCATAAAAATGGATGTTGAGTGGATAAAATGGATGTAGAGTGGATAAAATGGATGAAAAGTGGATAAAAATTTTATGTAGAGTGGATAAAATGGATGTAGAGTGGATAAAATGGATGTAGAGTGGATAAAAAACGATGTAGAGTGGATAAAATGGATGTAGAATGAATAAAATGGATGTAAAGTGAATAAAAATGGATGTAGAGTGGATAAAATGGATGTAGAGAGGATAAAATGCATGTAGAGTGGATAAAATGGATGTAGAGTGGATAAAATGGATGTAGAGTGGATAAAAATGGATTTAGAGTGGATATAATGGATGTAGAATAGATAAAAATGGATGTAGTGTGGATAAAATGGATGTAGAGTGGATAAAAATGGATGTAGAGTGGATAAAATGGATGTAGAGTGGATACAATGGATGTAGAGTGGATAAAATTGGATGTAGATTGGATAAAATGGATGTAGAGTTAATAAAAATGGATGTAGAGTGGATAAAATGGATGTAGAGTTGATAAAAATGGATGTAGAGTGGATAAAAATGGATGTAGATTGGATAAAATGGATGTAGAGTTGATAAAATGAATGTACAGTTAATAAAAATGGATGTAGAGTGGATAAAAATGGATGTAGAGTGGATAAAATGGATGTAGAGTTGATAAAATGGATGTAAAGTGGATAAAATGGATGTAGAGTTAATAAAATTGGATGTAGAGTGGATAAAATGGATGTAGAGTTGATAAAAATGGATGTAGAGTGGATAAAAATGGATGTAGATTGGATAAAATGGATGTAGAGTTGATAAAATGGATGTAAAGTGGATAAAATGGATGTAGAGTTAATAAAATTGGATGTAGAGTGGATAAAATGAATGTACAGTTAATAAAAATGGATGTAGAGTGGATAAAAATGGATGTAGAGTGGATAAAATGGATGTAGAGTTGATAAAATGGATGTAAAGTGGATAAAATGGATGTAGAGTTAATAAAATTGGATGTAGAGTGGATAAAATGGATGTAGAGTTAATAAAAATGGATGTAGAGTGGATATAATGGATGTAGAGAGGATAAAATGGATGTGGAGTGGATAACAATGGATGTAGAGTGGATAAAATGGATGTAGAGTGGATAAAATGGATGTAGAGTTGATGAAATGGATGTAAAGTGGATAAAATGGATGTAGAGTTAATAAAATTGGATGTAGAGTGGATAAAATGGATGTAGAGTTGATAAAAATGGATGTAGAGTGGATAAAAATGGATGTAGATTGGATAAAATGGATGTAGAGTGGATAAAAATGGATGTAGAGTATATAAATTGTATGTAGAGTATATAAAATGGATGTAGAGTGGATAAAAATGGATGTAGAGTGGATAAAATGGATGTAGAGTGGATAAAAATGGATGTAGAGTTGATAAAATGGATGTAAAGTGGATAAAATGGATGTAGAGTTGATAAAAATGGATGTAGAGTGGATAAAAATGGATGTAGATTGGATAAAATGGATGTAGAGTGGATAAAAATGGATGTCGAGTGGATAAAATGGATGTAGAGTGGATAAAAATGGATGTAGATTGGATAAAATGGATGTAGAGTTAATAAAAATGGATGTAGAGTGGATAAAATGGATGTATAGTTGATAAAAATGGATGTAGAGTGGATAAAAATGGATGTAGATTGGATAAAATGGATGTAGAGTGGATAAAAATGGATGTAGAGTATATAAATTGGATGTAGAGTATATAAAATGGATGTAGAGTGGATAAAAATGGATGTCGAGTGGATAAAATGGATGTAGAGTGGATAAAAATGGATGTAGATTGGATAAAATGGTTGTAGAGTGGATAAAAATGTATGTAGAGTATATACATTGGATGTATAGTATATAAAATGGATGTAGAGTGGATAAAAATGGATGTCGAGTGGATAAAATGGATGTAGAGTGGATAAAAATGGATGTAGAGTGGATAAAATGGATGTAGAGTTGATAAAAATGGATGTAGAGTGGATAAAATGGATGTAGAGTAGATAAAATGGATGTAGAGTGGATAAAATGGATGTAGAGTTGATAAAATGGATGTAGAGTTCATAAAATTGGATGTAGAGTGGATAAAATGGATGTAGAGTTGATAAAAATGGATGTAGAGTGGATAAAAATGGATGTAGATTGGATAAAATGGATGTAGAGTGGATAAAAATGGATGTAGAGTATATAAATTGGATGTAGAGTATATAAAATGGATGTAGAGTGGATAAAAATGGATGTCGAGTGGATAAAATGGATGTAGAGTGGATAAAAATGGATGTAGAGTGGATAAAATGGATGTAGAGTGGATAAAATGGATGTAGATTGGATAAAATGGATGTAGAGTTAATAAAAATGGATGTAGAGTGGATAAAATGGATGTAGAGTTGATAAAAATGGATGTAGAGTGGATAAAAATGGATGTAGATTGGATAAAATGGATGTAGAGTTGATAAAATGAATGTACAGTTAATAAAAATGGATGTAGAGTGGATAAAAATGGATGTAGAGTGGATAAAATGGATGTAGAGTTGATAAAATGGATGTAAAGTGGATAAAATGGATGTAGAGTTAATAAAATTGGATGTAGAGTGGATAAAATGGATGTAGAGTTGATAAAAATGGATGTAGAGTGGATAAAAATGGATGTCGAGTGGATAAAATGGATGTAGAGTATATAAAAATGGATGTAGATTGGATAAAATGGATGTAGAGTTAATAAAATTGGATGTAGAGTGGATAAAATGGATGTAGAGTTGATAAAAATGGATGTAGAGTGGATAAAAATGGATGTAGATTGGATAAAATGGATGTAGAGTGGATAAAAATGGATGTCGAGTGGATAAAATGGATGTAGAGTGGATAAAAATGGATGTAGATTGGATAAAATGGTTGTAGAGTGGATAAAAATGTATGTAGAGTATATACATTGGATGTAGAGTATATAAAATGGATGTAGAGTGGATAAAAATGGATGTCGAGTGGATAAAATGGATGTAGAGTGGATAAAAATGGATGTAGAGTGGATAAAATGGATGTAGAGTTGATAAAAATGGATGTAGAGTGGATAAAATGGATGTAGAGTAGATAAAATGGATGTAGAGTGGATAAAATGGATGTAGAGTTGATAAAATGGATGTAGAGTTAATAAAATTGGATGTAGAGTGGATAAAATGGATGTAGAGTTGATAAAAATGGATGTAGAGTGGATAAAAATGGATGTAGATTGGATAAAATGGATGTAGAGTGGATAAAAATGGATGTAGAGTATATAAATTGGATGTAGAGTATATAAAATGGATGTAGAGTGGATAAAAATGGATGTCGAGTGGATAAAATGGATGTAGAGTGGATAAAAATGGATGTAGAGTGGATAAAATGGATGTATAGTTGATAAAAATGGATGTAGAGTGGATAAAATGGATGTAGAGTGGATAAAATGGATGTAGAGTTAATAAAATTGATGTAGAGTGGAAATAATGGATGTAGAGAGGATAAAATGGATGTAGAGTGAATAAAATGGATGTAGAGTTCATAAAAATGGATGTAGAGTGGATAAAATGGATGTAGAGTGGATAAAATGGATGAAAAGTGGATAAAAATTTTATGTAGAGTGGATAAAATGGATGTAGAGTGGATAAAATGGATGTAGAGTGGATAAAATGGATGTAGAGTGGATAAAATGGATGTAGAGTGGATAAAAAAGGATGTAGAGTGGATAAAATGGATGTAGAATGAATAAAATGGATGTAAAGTGAATAAAAATGGATGTAGAGTGGATAAAATGGATGTAGAGAGGATAAAATGCATGTAGAGTGGATAAAATGGATGTAGAGGGGATAAAATGGATGTAGAGTGGATAAAAATGGATTTAGAGTGGATATAATGGATGTAGAATAGATAAAAATGGATGTAGTGTGGATAAAATGGATGTAGAGTGGATAAAAATGGATGTAGAGTGGATAAAATGGATGTAGAGTGGATAAAAATGGATGTAGATTGGATAAAATGGATGTAGAGTTAATAAAAATGGATGTAGAGTGGATAAAATGGATGTAGAGTTGATAAAAATGGATGTAGAGTGGATAAAAATGGATGTAGATTGGATAAAATGGATGTAGAGTTGATAAAATGAATGTACAGTTAATAAAAATGGATGTAGAGTGGATAAAAATGGATGTAGAGTGGATAAAATGGATGTAGAGTTGATAAAATGGATGTAAAGTGGATAAAATGGATGTAGAGTTAATAAAATTGGATGTAGAGTGGATAAAATGGATGTAGAGTTGATAAAAATGGATGTAGAGTTGATAAAATGAATGTACAGTTAATAAAAATGGATGTAGAGTAGATAAAAATGGATGTAGAGTGGATAAAATGGATGTAGAGTTGATAAAATGGATGTAGAGTGGATAAAATGGATGTAGAGTAGATAAAATGGATGTAGAGTGGATAAAATGGATGTAGAGTTGATAAAATGGATGTAGAGTTAATAAAATTGGATGTAGAGTGGATAAAATGGATGTAGAGTTGATAAAAATGGATGTAGAGTGGATAAAAATGGATGTAGATTGGATAAAATGGATGTAGAGTGGATAAAAATGGATGTAGAGTATATAAATTGGATGTAGAGTATATAAAATGGATGTAGAGTGGATAAAAATGGATGTCGAGTGGATAAAATGGATGTAGAGTGGATAAAAATGGATGTAGAGTGGATAAAATGGATGTATAGTTGATAAAAATGGATGTAGAGTGGATAAAATGGATGTAGAGTGGATAAAATGGATGTAGAGTTAATAAAATTGATGTAGAGTGGAAATAATGGATGTAGAGAGGATAAAATGGATGTAGAGTGAATAAAATGGATGTAGAGTTCATAAAAATGGATGTAGAGTGGATAAAATGGATGTAGAGTGGATAAAATGGATGAAAAGTGGATAAAAATTTTATGTAGAGTGGATAAAATGGATGTAGAGTGGATAAAATGGATGTAGAGTGGATAAAATGGATGTAGAGTGGATAAAAAAGGATGTAGAGTGGATAAAATGGATGTAGAATGAATAAAATGGATGTAAAGTGAATAAAAATGGATGTAGAGTGGATAAAATGGATGTAGAGAGGATAAAATGCATGTAGAGTGGATAAAATGGATGTAGAGTGGATAAAATGGATGTAGAGTGGATAAAAATGGATTTAGAGTGGATATAATGGATGTAGAATAGATAAAAATGGATGTAGTGTGGATAAAATGGATGTAGAGTGGATAAAAATGGATGTAGAGTGGATAAAATGGATGTAGAGTGGATAAAAATGGATGTAGATTGGATAAAATGGATGTAGAGTTAATAAAAATGGATGTAGAGTGGATAAAATGGATGTAGAGTTGATAAAAATGGATGTAGAGTGGATAAAAATGGATGTAGATTGGATAAAATGGATGTAGAGTTGATAAAATGAATGTACAGTTAATAAAAATGGATGTAGAGTGGATAAAAATGGATGTAGAGTGGATAAAATGGATGTAGAGTTGATAAAATGGATGTAAAGTGGATAAAATGGATGTAGAGTTAATAAAATTGGATGTAGAGTGGATAAAATGGATGTAGAGTTGATAAAAATGGATGTAGAGTTGATAAAATGAATGTACAGTTAATAAAAATGGATGTAGAGTAGATAAAAATGGATGTAGAGTGGATAAAATGGATGTAGAGTTGATAAAATGGATGTAAAGTGGATAAAATGGATGTAGAGTTAATAAAATTGGATGTAGAGTGGATAAAATGGATGTAGAGTTGATAAAAATGGATGTAGAGTGGATAAAAATGGATGTAGATTGGATAAAATGGATGTAGAGTTGATAAAATGGATGTAAAGTGGATAAAATGGATGTAGAGTTAATAAAATTGGATGTAGAGTGGATAAAATGAATGTACAGTTAATAAAAATGGATGTAGAGTGGATAAAAATGGATGTAGAGTGGATAAAATGGATGTAGAGTTGATAAAATGGATGTAAAGTGGATAAAATGGATGTAGAGTTAATAAAATTGGATGTAGAGTGGATAAAATGGATGTAGAGTTGATAAAAATGGATGTAGAGTGGATAAAAATGGATGTAGATTGGATAAAATGGATGTAGAGTGGATAAAAATGGATGTCGAGTGGATAAAATGGATGTAGAGTGGATAAAAATGGATGTAGATTGGATAAAATGGTTGTAGAGTGGATAAAAATGTATGTAGAGTATATACATTGGATGTAGAGTATATAAAATGGATGTAGAGTGGATAAAAATGGATGTCGAGTGGATAAAATGGATGTAGAGTGGATAAAAATGGATGTAGAGTGGATAAAATGGATGTAGAGTTGATAAAAATGGATGTAGAGTGGATAAAATGGATGTAGAGTAGATAAAATGGATGTAGAGTGGATAAAATGGATGTAGAGTTGATAAAATGGATGTAGAGTTAATAAAATTGGATGTAGAGTGGATAAAATGGATGTAGAGTTGATAAAAATGGATGTAGAGTGGATAAAAATGGATGTAGATTGGATAAAATGGATGTAGAGTGGATAAAAATGGATGTAGAGTATATAAATTGGATGTAGAGTATATAAAATGGATGTAGAGTGGATAAAAATGGATGTCGAGTGGATAAAATGGATGTAGAGTGGATAAAAATGGATGTAGAGTGGATAAAATGGATGTATAGTTGATAAAAATGGATGTAGAGTGGATAAAATGGATGTAGAGTGGATAAAATGGATGTAGAGTTAATAAAATTGATGTAGAGTGGAAATAATGGATGTAGAGAGGATAAAATGGATGTAGAGTGAATAAAATGGATGTAGAGTTCATAAAAATGGATGTAGAGTGGATAAAATGGATGTAGAGTGGATAAAATGGATGAAAAGTGGATAAAAATTTTATGTAGAGTGGATAAAATGGATGTAGAGTGGTTAAAATGGATGTAGAGTGGATAAAATGGATGTAGAGTGGATAAAATGGATGTAGAGTGGATAAAAAAGGATGTAGAGTGGATAAAATGGATGTAGAATGAATAAAATGGATGTAAAGTGAATAAAAATGGATGTAGAGTGGATAAAATGGATGTAGAGAGGATAAAATGCATGTAGAGTGGATAAAATGGATGTAGAGTGGATAAAATGGATGTAGAGTGGATAAAAATGGATTTAGAGTGGATATAATGGATGTAGAATAGATAAAAATGGATGTAGTGTGGATAAAATGGATGTAGAGTGGATAAAAATGGATGTAGAGTGGATAAAATGGATGTAGAGTGGATAAAAATGGATGTAGATTGGATAAAATGGATGTAGAGTTAATAAAAATGGATGTAGAGTGGATAAAATGGATGTAGAGTTGATAAAAATGGATGTAGAGTGGATAAAAATGGATGTAGATTGGATAAAATGGATGTAGAGTTGATAAAATGAATGTACAGTTAATAAAAATGGATGTAGAGTGGATAAAAATGGATGTAGAGTGGATAAAATGGATGTAGAGTTGATAAAATGGATGTAAAGTGGATAAAATGGATGTAGAGTTAATAAAATTGGATGTAGAGTGGATAAAATGGATGTAGAGTTGATAAAAATGGATGTAGAGTTGATAAAATGAATGTACAGTTAATAAAAATGGATGTAGAGTAGATAAAAATGGATGTAGAGTGGATAAAATGGATGTAGAGTTGATAAAATGGATGTAAAGTGGATAAAATGGATGTAGAGTTAATAAAATTGGATGTAGAGTGGATAAAATGGATGTAGAGTTGATAAAAATGGATGTAGAGTGGATAAAAATGGATGTAGATTGGATAAAATGGATGTAGAGTTGATAAAATGGATGTAAAGTGGATAAAATGGATGTAGAGTTAATAAAATTGGATGTAGAGTGGATAAAATGAATGTACAGTTAATAAAAATGGATGTAGAGTGGATAAAAATGGATGTAGAGTGGATAAAATGGATGTAGAGTTGATAAAATGGATGTAAAGTGGATAAAATGGATGTAGAGTTAATAAAATTGGATGCAGAGTGGATAAAATGGATGTAGAGTTAATAAAAATGGATGTAGAGTGGATATAATGGATGTAGAGAGGATAAAATGGATGTGGAGTGGATAACAATGGATGTAGAGTGGATAAAATGGATGTAGAGTGGATAAAATGGATGTAGAGTTGATAAAATGGATGTAAAGTGGATAAAATGGATGTAGAGTTAATAAAATTGGATGTAGAGTGGATAAAATGGATGTAGAGTTGATAAAAATGGATGTAGAGCGGATAAAAATGGATGTAGATTGGATAAAATGGATGTAGAGTGGATAAAAATGGATGTAGAGTATATAAATTGTATGTAGAGTACATAAAATGGATGTAGAGTGGATAAAAATGGATGTAGAGTGGATAAAAATGGATGTAGAGTGGATAAAAATGGATGTCGAGTGGATAAAATGGATGTAGAGTAGATAAAAATGGATGTAGATTGGATAAAATGGATGTAGAGTTAATAAAAATGGATGTAGAGTGGATAAAATGGATGAAGAGTTAATAAAATTGGATGCAGAGTGGATAAAATGGATGTAGAGTTGATAAAAATGGATGTAGAGTTGATAAAATGAATGTACAGTTAATAAAAATGGATGTAGAGTGGATAAAAATGGATGTAGAGTGGATAAAATGGATGTAGAGTTGATAAAATGGATGTAAAGTGGATAAATGGATGTAGAGTTAATAAAATTGGATGTAGAGTGGATAAAATGGATGTAGAGTTGATAAAAATGGATGTAGAGTGGATAAAAATGGATGTAGATTGGATAAAATGGATGTAGAGTTGATAAAATGGATGTAAAGTGGATAAAATGGATGTAGAGTGGATAAAATGGATGTAGAGTTAATAAAATTGGATGTAGAGTGGATAAAATGGATGTAGAGTTAATAAAAATGGATGTAGAGTGGATATAATGGATGTAGAGAGGATAAAATGGATGTGGAGTGGATAACAATGGATGTAGAGTGGATAAAATGGATGTAGAGTGGATAAAATGGATGTAGAGTTGATAAAATGGATGTAAAGTGGATAAAATGGATGTAGAGTTAATAAAATTGGATGTAGAGTGGATAAAATGGATGTAGAGTTGATAAAAATGGATGTAGAGCGGATAAAAATGGATGTAGATTGGATAAAATGGATGTAGAGTGGATAAAAATGGATGTAGAGTATATAAATTGTATGTAGAGTATATAAAATGGATGTAGAGTGGATAAAAATGGATGTAGAGTGGATAAAATGGATGTAGAGTGGATAAAAATGGATGTAGAGTTGATAAAATGGATGTAAAGTGGATAAAATGGATGTAGAGTTAATAAAATTGGATGTAGAGTGGATAAAATGGATGTAGAGTTGATAAAAATGGATGTAGAGTGGATAAAAATGGATGTAGATAGGATAAAATGGATGTAGAGTGGATAAAAATGGATGTCGAGTGGATAAAATGGATGTAGAGTGGATAAAAATGGATGTAGATTGGATAAAATGGTTGTAGAGTGGATAAAAATGTATGTAGAGTATATACATTGGATGTAGAGTATATAAAATGGATGTAGAGTGGATAAAAATGGATGTCGAGTGGATAAAATGGATGTAGAGTGGATAAAAATGGATGTAGAGTGGATAAAATGGATGTAGAGTTGATAAAAATGGATGTAGAGTGGATAAAATGGATGTAGAGTAGATAAAATGGATGTAGAGTGGATAAAATGGATGTAGAGTTGATAAAATGGATGTAGAGTTAATAAAATTGGATGTAGAGTGGATAAAATGGATGTAGAGTTGATAAAAATGGATGTAGAGTGGATAAAAATGGATGTAGATTGGATAAAATGGATGTAGAGTGGATAAAAATGGATGTAGAGTATATAAATTGGATGTAGAGTATATAAAATGGATGTAGAGTGGATAAAAATGGATGTCGAGTGGATAAAATGGATGTAGAGGGGATAAAAATGGATGTAGAGTGGATAAAATGGATGTATAGTTGATAAAAATGGATGTAGAGTGGATAAAATGGATGTAGAGTGGATAAAATGGATGTAGAGTTAATAAAATTGATGTAGAGTGGAAATAATGGATGTAGAGAGGATAAAATGGATGTAGAGTGAATAAAATGGATGTAGAGTTCATAAAAATGGATGTAGAGTGGATAAAATGGATGTAGAGTGGATAAAATGGATGTAGAGTGCATAAAAATGGATGTTGAGTGGATAAAATGGATGTAGAGTGGATAAAATGGATGAAAAGTGGATAAAAATTTTATGTAGAGTGGATAAAATGGATGTAGAGTGGATAAAATGGATGTAGAGTGGATAAAATGGATGTAGAGTGGATAAAATGGATGTAGAGTGGATAAAAAAGGATGTAGAGTGGATAAAATGGATGTAGAATGAATAAAATGGATGTAAAGTGAATAAAAATGGATGTAGAGTGGATAAAATGGATGTAGAGAGGATAAAATGCATGTAGCGTGGATAAAATGGATGTAGAGTGGATAAAATGGATGTAGAGTGCATAAAAATGGATGTAGAGTGAATAAAATGGATGTAGAGTTCATAAAAATGGATGTAGAGTGGATAAAAATGGATGTAGATTGGATAAAATGGATGGAGAGTGGATAAAAATGGATGTAGAGTGGATAAAATGGATGTAGAGTGGATAAAATGGTTGTAGAGTGGATAAAATGGATGTAGAGTGGATAAAATGGATGTAGAATGGATAAAATGGATGTAAAGTGGATAAAAATGGATGTCGAGTGGATAAAATGGATGTAGAGTGCATAAAAATGGATGTAGAGTGAATAAAATGGATGTAGAGTGGATAAAATGAATGTACAGTTAATAAAAATGGATGTAGAGTGGATAAAAATGGATGTAGAGTGGATAAAATGGATGTACAGTTGATAAAATGGATGTAAAGTGGATAAAATGGATGTAGAGTTAATAAAATTGGATGTAGAGTGGATAAAATGGATGTAGAGTTGATAAAAATGGATGTAGAGTGGATAAAATGGATGTAGAGTGGATAAAATGGATGTAGAGTGGATAAAATGGTTGTAGAGTGGATAAAATGGATGTAGAGTTGATAAAAATGGATGTAGAGTGGATAAAATGGATGTAGAGTTAATAAAAATGGATGTAGAGTGGATAAAATGGATGTAGAGTTGATAAAAATGGATGTAGAGTGGATAAAAATGGATGTAGAGTGGATAAAATGGATGTAGAGTTGATAAAATGGATGTAAAGTGGATAAAATGGATGTAGAGTTAATAAAATTGGATGTAGAGTGGATAAAATGGATGTAGAGTTGATAAAAATGGATGTAGAGTGGATAAAAATGGATGTAGATTGGATAAAATGGATGTAGATTTGATAAAATGGATGTAAAGTGGATAAAATGGATGTAGAGTTAATAAAATTGGATGTAGAGTGGATAAAAATGGATGTAGAGTGGATAAAAATGGATGTCGAGTGGATAAAATGGAAGTAGAGTGGATAAAATGGATGTAGAGTGGATAAAAATGGATGTAGAGTGGATAAAATGGATGTAGAGTTGATAAAATGGATGTAAAGTGGATAAAATGGATGTAGAGTTAATAAAATTGGATGTAGAGTGGATAAAATGGATGTAGAGTTGATAAAAATGGATGTAGAGTGGATAAAAATGGATGTAGATTGGATAAAATGGATGTAGAGTGGATAAAATGGATGTAGAGTGGATAAAATGGATGTAGAGTTGATAAAAATGGATGTAGAGTGGATAAAATGGATGTAGAGTTGATAAAAATGGATGTAGAGTGGATAAAAATGGATGTAGATTGGATAAAATGGATGTAGAGTGGATAAAAATGGATGTAGAGTATATAAATTGGATGTAGAGCATATAAAATGGATGTAGAGTGGATAAAAATGGATGTCGAGTGGATAAAATGGATGTAGAGTGGATAAAAATGGATGTAGATTGGATAAAATGGATGTAGAGTGGATAAAAATGGATGTAGAGTATATAAATTGGATGTAGAGTATATAAAATGAATGTAGAGTGGATAAAAATGGATGTTGAGTGGATAAAATGGATGTAGAGTGGATAAAAATGGATGTAGAGTGGATCAAATGGATGTAGAGTTGATAAAAATGGATGTAGAGTGGATAAAATGGATGTAGAGTAGATAAAATGGATGTAGAGTGGATAAAATGGATGTAGAGTTGATAAAATGGATGTAAAGTGGATAAAATGGATGTAGAGTTAATAAAATTGATGTAGAGTGGAAATAATGGATGTAGAGAGGATAAACTGGATGTAGAGTGAATAAAATGGATGTAGAGTTCATAAAAATGGATGTAGAGTGGATAAAAATGGATGTAGATTGGATAAAATGGATGGAGAGTGGATAAAAATGGATGTAGAGTGGATAAAATGGATGTAGAGTGGATAAAATGGTTGTAGAGTGGATAAAATGGATGTAGAGTGGATAAAATGGATGTAGAATGGATAAAATGGATGTAAAGTGGATAAAAATGGATGTCGTGTGGATAAAATGGATGTAGAGTGGATAAAAATGGATGTAGAGTGGATAAAATGGATGTAGAGTGGATAAAAATGGATGTAGAGAGGATAAAATGGATGTAGAGCGGATAAAATGGATGTACAGTTAATAAAAGTGGATGTAGAGTGGATATAATGGATGTAGAGAGGATAAAATGGATGTAGAGTGGATATAATGGATGTAGAGAGGATAAAATGGATGTGGAGTGGATAACAATGGATGTAGAGTGAATAAAATGGATGTAGAGTGGATAAAATGAATGTACAGTTAATAAAAATGGATGTAGAGTGGATAAAAATGGATGTAGAGTGGATAAAATGGATGTAGAGTTGATAAAATGGATGTAAAGTGGATAAAATGGATGTAGAGTTAATAAAATTGGATGTAGAGTGGATAAAATGGATGTAGAGTGGATAAAAATGGATGTAGAGAGGATAAAATGGATGTAGAGTGGATAAAATGGATGTACAGTTAATAAAAGTGGATGTAGAGTGGATATAATGGATGTAGAGAGGATAAAATGGATGTGGAGTGGATAACAATGGATGTAGAGTGGATAAAATGGATGTAGAGTTAACAAAAATGGATGTAGAGTGGATAAAATGGATGTAGAGTTGATAAAAATGGATGTAGAGTGGATAAAATGGATGTAGAGTAGATAAAATGGATGTAGAGTGGATAAAATGGATGTAGAGTATATAAATTGGATGTAGAGTATATAAAATGGATGTAGAGTGGATAAAAATGGATGTCGAGTGGATAAAATGGATGTAGAGTGGATAAAAATGGATGTAGAGTGGATAAAATGGATGTAGAGTTGATAAAAATGGATGTAGAGTGGATAAAATGGATGTAGAGTGGATAAAATGGATGTAGAGTTGATAAAAATGGATGTAGAGTGGATAAAATGGATGTAGAGTTGATAAAAATGGATGTTGAGTGGATAAAATGGATGTAGAGTAGATAAAATGGATGTAGAGTGGATAAAATGGATGTAGAGTTGATAAAATGGATGTAAAGTGGATAAAATGGATGTAGAGTTAATAAAATTGATGTAGAGTGGAAATAATGGATGTAGAGAGGATAAAATGGAAGTAGAGTGAATAAAATGGATGTAGAGTTCATAAAAATGGATGTAGAGTGGATAAAAATGGATGTAGAGTGGATAAAAATGGATGTAGATTGGATAAAATGGATGGAGAGTGGATAAAAATGGATGTAGAGTGGATAAAATGGATGTAGAGTGGATAAAATGGTTGTAGAGTGGATAAAATGGATGTAGAGTGGATAAAATGGATGTAGAATGGATAAAATGGATGTAAAGTGGATAAAAATGGATGTCGAGTGGATAAAATGGATGTAGAGTGCATAAAAATGGATGTAGAGTGAATAAAATGGATGTAGAGTGGATAAAATGAATGTACAGTTAATAAAAATGGATGTAGAGTGGATAAAAATGGATGTAGAGTGGATAAAATGGATGTAGAGTTGATAAAATGGATGTAGAGTGGATAAAATGGATGTAGAGTGGATAAAAATGGATGTCGAGTGGATAAAATGGATGTAGAGTGCATAAAAATGGATGTAGAGTGAATAAAATGGATGTAGAGTTCATAAAAATGGATGTAGAGTGGATAAAAATGGATGTAGATTGGATAAAATGGATGGAGAGTGGATAAAAATGGATGTAGAGTGAATAAAATGGATGTAGAGTGGATAAAATGGTTGTAGAGTGGATAAAATGGATGTAGAGTGGATAAAATGGATGTAGAATGGATAAAATGGATGTAAAGTGGATAAAAATGGATGTCGAGTGGATAAAATGGATGTAGAGTGCATAAAAATGGATGTAGAGTGAATAAAATGGATGTAGAGTGGATAAAATGAATGTACAGTTAATAAAAATGGATGTAGAGTGGATAAAAATGGATGTAGAGTGGATAAAATGGATGTAGAGTTGATAAAATGGATGTAAAGTGGATAAAATGGATGTAGAGTTAATAAAATTGGATGTAGAGTGGATAAAATGGATGTAGAGTTGATAAAAATGGATGTAGAGTGGATAAAATGGATGTAGAGTGGATAAAATGGATGTAGAGTGGATAAAATGGTTGTAGAGTGGATAAAATGGATGTAGAGTTGATAAAAATGGATATAGAGTGGATAAAATGGATGTAGAGTTAATAAAAATGGATGTAGAGTGGATAAAATGGATGTAGAGTTGATAAAAATGGATGTAGAGTGGATAAAAATGGATGTAGATTGGATAAAATGGATGTAGAGTGGATAAAATGAATGTACAGTTAATAAAAATGGATGTAGAGTGGATAAAAATGGATGTAGAGTGGATAAAATGGATGTAGAGTTGATAAAATGGATGTAAAGTGGATAAAATGGATGTAGAGTTAATAAAATTGGATGTAGAGTGGATAAAATGGATGTAGAGTTGATAAAAATGGATGTAGAGTGGATAAAAATAGATGTAGATTGGATAAAATGGATGTAGATTTGATAAAATGGATGTAAAGTGGATAAAATGGATGTAGAGTTAATAAAATTGGATGTAGAGTGGATAAAAATGGATGTAGAGTGGATAAAAATGGATGTCGAGTGGATAAAATGGAAGTAGAGTGGATAAAATGGATGTAGAGTGGATAAAAATGGATGTAGAGTGGATAAAATGGATGTAGAGTTGATAAAATGGATGCAAAGTGGATAAAATGGATGTAGAGTTAACAAAAATGGATGTAGAGTGGATAAAATGGATGTAGACTTGATAAAAATGGATGTAGTGTGGATAAAATGGATGTAGAGTAGATAAAATGGATGTAGAGTGGATAAAATGGATGTAGAGTATATAAATTGGATGTAGAGTATATAAAATGGATGTAGAGTGGATAAAAATGGATGTCGAGTGGATAAAATGGATGTAGAGTGGATAAAAATGGATGTAGAGTGGATAAAATGGATGTAGAGTTGATAAAAATGGATGTAGAGTGGATAAAATGGATGTAGAGTGGATAAAATGGATGTAGAGTTGATAAAAATGGATGTAAAGTGGATAAAAATGGATGTCGAGTGGATAAAATGGATGTAGAGTGCATAAAAATGGATGTAGAGTGAATAAAATGGATGTAGAGTGGATAAAATGAATGTACAGTTAATAAAAATGGATGTAGAGTGGATAAAAATGGATGTAGAGTGGATAAAATGGATGTAGAGTTGATAAAATGGATGTAGAATGGATAAAATGGATGTAAAGTGGATAAAAATGGATGTCGAGTGGATAAAATGGATGTAGAGTGCATAAAAATGGATGTAGAGTGAATAAAATGGATGTAGAGTTCATAAAAATGGATGTAGAGTGGATAAAAATGGATGTAGATTGGATAAAATGGATGGAGAGTGGATAAAAATGGATGTAGAGTGAATAAAATGGATGTAGAGTGGATAAAATGGTTGTAGAGTGGATAAAATGGATGTAGAGTGGATAAAATGGATGTAGAATGGATAAAATGGATGTAAAGTGGATAAAAATGGATGTCGAGTGGATAAAATGGATGTAGAGTGCATAAAAATGGATGTAGAGTGAATAAAATGGATGTAGAGTGGATAAAATGAATGTACAGTTAATAAAAATGGATGTAGAGTGGATAAAAATGGATGTAGAGTGGATAAAATGGATGTAGAGTTGATAAAATGGATGTAAAGTGGATAAAATGGATGTAGAGTTAATAAAATTGGATGTAGAGTGGATAAAATGGATGTAGAGTTGATAAAAATGGATGTAGAGTGGATAAAATGGATGTAGAGTGGATAAAATGGATGTAGAGTGGATAAAATGGTTGTAGAGTGGATAAAATGGATGTAGAGTTGATAAAAATGGATATAGAGTGGATAAAATGGATGTAGAGTTAATAAAAATGGATGTAGAGTGGATAAAATGGATGTAGAGTTGATAAAAATGGATGTAGAGTGGATAAAAATGGATGTAGATTGGATAAAATGGATGTAGAGTGGATAAAATGAATGTACAGTTAATAAAAATGGATGTAGAGTGGATAAAAATGGATGTAGAGTGGATAAAATGGATGTAGAGTTGATAAAATGGATGTAAAGTGGATAAAATGGATGTAGAGTTAATAAAATTGGATGTAGAGTGGATAAAATGGATGTAGAGTTGATAAAAATGGATGTAGAGTGGATAAAAATGGATGTAGATTGGATAAAATGGATGTAGATTTGATAAAATGGATGTAAAGTGGATAAAATGGATGTAGAGTTAATAAAATTGGATGTAGAGTGGATAAAAATGGATGTAGAGTGGATAAAAATGGATGTCGAGTGGATAAAATGGAAGTAGAGTGGATAAAATGGATGTAGAGTGGATAAAAATGGATGTAGAGTGGATAAAATGGATGTAGAGTTGATAAAATGGATGCAAAGTGGATAAAATGGATGTAGAGTTAACAAAAATGGATGTAGAGTGGATAAAATGGATGTAGAGTTGATAAAAATGGATGTAGTGTGGATAAAATGGATGTAGAGTAGATAAAATGGATGTAGAGTGGATAAAATGGATGTAGAGTATATAAATTGGATGTAGAGTATATAAAATGGATGTAGAGTGGATAAAAATGGATGTCGAGTGGATAAAATGGATGTAGAGTGGATAAAAATGGATGTAGAGTGGATAAAATGGATGTAGAGTTGATAAAAATGGATGTAGAGTGGATAAAATGGATGTAGAGTGGATAAAATGGATGTAGAGTTGATAAAAATGGATGTAGAGTGGATAAAATGGATGTAGAGTTGATAAAAATGGATGTTGAGTGGATAAAATGGATGTAGAGTAGATAAAATGGATGTAGAGTGGATAAAATGGATGTAGAGTTGATAAAATGGATGTAAAGTGGATAAAATGGATGTAGAGTTAATAAAATTGATGTAGAGTGGAAATAATGGATGTAGAGAGGATAAAATGGATGTAGAGTGAATAAAATGGATGTAGAGTTCATAAAAATGGATGTAGAGTGGATAAAATGGATGTAGAGTTGATAAAAATGGATGTAGAGTGGATAAAATGGATGTAGAGTGGATAAAATGGATGTAGAGTTGATAAAAATGGATGTAGAGTGGATAAAATGGATGTAGAGAGGATAAAATGGATGTAGAGTGAATAAAATGGATGTAGAGTTCATAAAAATGGATGTAGAGTGGATAAAATGGATGTAGAGTGGATAAAAATGGATGTAGAGAGGATAAAATGGATGTAGAGTGGATAAAATGGATGTAGAGTTAATAAAATTGATGTAGAGTGGAAATAATGGATGTAGAGAGGATAAAATGGATGTAGAGTGAATAAAATGGATGTAGAGTTCATAAAAATGGATGTAGAGTGGATAAAATGGATGTAGAGTGGATAAAAATGGATGTAGAGAGGATAAAATGGATGTAGAGTGGATAAAATGGATGTACAGTTAATAAAAGTGGATGTAGAGTGGATATAATGGATGTAGAGAGGATAAAATGGATGTGGAGTGGATAACAATGGATGTAGAGTGGATAAAATGGATGTAGAGTTAACAAAAATGGATGTAGAGTGGATAAAATGGATGTAGAGTTGATAAAATGGATGTAAAGTGGATAAAATGGATGTAGAGTTAATAAAATTGATGTAGAGTGGAAATAATGGATGTAGAGAGGATAAAATGGATGTAGAGTGAATAAAATGGATGTAGAGTTCATAAAAATGGATGTAGAGTGGATAAAATGGATGTAGAGTTGATAAAAATGGATGTAGAGTGGATAAAATGGATGTAGAGTGGATAAAATGGATGTAGAGTTGATAAAAATGGATGTAAAGTGGATAAAATGGATGTAGAGAGGATAAAATGGATGTAGAGTGAATAAAATGGATGTAGAGTTCATAAAAATGGATGTAGAGTGGATAAAATGGATGTAGAGTGGATAAAAATGGATGTAGAGAGGATAAAATGGATGTAAAGTGGATAAAATGGATGTAGAGTTAATAAAATTGATGTAGAGTGGAAATAATGGATGTAGAGAGGATAAAATGGATGTAGAGTTCATAAAAATGGATGTAGAGTGGATAAAATGGATGTAGAGTGGATAAAAATGGATGTAGAGAGGATAAAATGGATGTAGAGTGGATAAAATGGATGTACAGTTAATAAAAGTGGATGTAGAGTGGATATAATGGATGTAGAGAGGATAAAATGGATGTGGAGTGGATAACAATGGATGTAGAGTGGATAAAATGGATGTAGAGTTAACAAAAATGGATGTAGAGTGGATAAAATGGATGTAGAGTTGATAAAAATGGATGTAGTGTGGATAAAATGGATGTAGAGTAGATAAAATGGATGTAGAGTGGATAAAATGGATGTAGAGTATATAAATTGGATGTAGAGTATATAAAATGGATGTAGAGTGGATAAAAATGGATGTCGAGTGGATAAAATGGATGTAGAGTGGATAAAAATGGATGTAGAGTGGATAAAATGGATGTAGAGTTGATAAAAATGGATGTAGAGTGGATAAAATGGATGTAGAGTGGATAAAATGGATGTAGAGTTGATAAAAATGGATGTAGAGTGGATAAAATGGATGTAGAGTTGATAAAAATGGATGTTGAGTGGATAAAATGGATGTAGAGTAGATAAAATGGATGTAGAGTGGATAAAATGGATGTAGAGTTGATAAAATGGATGTAAAGTGGATAAAATGGATGTAGAGTTAATAAAATTGATGTAGAGTGGAAATAATGGATGTAGAGAGGATAAAATGGATGTAGAGTGAATAAAATGGATGTAGAGTTCATAAAAATGGATGTAGAGTGGATAAAAATGGATGTAGAGTGGATGAAAATGGATGTAGATTGGATAAAATGGATGGAGAGTGGATAAAAATGGATGTAGAGTGGATAAAATGGATGTAGAGTGGATAAAATGGTTGTAGAGTGGATAAAATGGATGTAGAGTGGATAAAATGGATGTAGAATGGATAAAATGGATGTAAAGTGGATAAAAATGGATGTCGAGTGGATAAAATGGATGTAGAGTGCATAAAAATGGATGTAGAGTGAATAAAATGGATGTAGAGTGGATAAAATGAATGTACAGTTAATAAAAATGGATGTAGAGTGGATAAAAATGGATGTAGAGTGGATAAAATGGATGTAGAGTTGATAAAATGGATGTAGAATGGATAAAATGGATGTAAAGTGGATAAAAATGGATGTCGAGTGGATAAAATGGATGTAGAGTGCATAAAAATGGATGTAGAGTGAATAAAATGGATGTAGAGTTCATAAAAATGGATGTAGAGTGGATAAAAATGGATGTAGATTGGATAAAATGGATGGAGAGTGGATAAAAATGGATGTAGAGTGGATAAAATGGATGTAGAGTGGATAAAATGGTTGTAGAGTGGATAAAATGGATGTAGAGTGGATAAAATGGATGTAGAATGGATAAAATGGATGTAAAGTGGATAAAAATGGATGTCGAGTGGATAAAATGGATGTAGAGTGCATAAAAATGGATGTAGAGTGAATAAAATGGATGTAGAGTGGATAAAATGAATGTACAGTTAATAAAAATGGATGTAGAGTGGATAAAAATGGATGTAGAGTGGATAAAATGGATGTACAGTTGATAAAATGGATGTAAAGTGGATAAAATGGATGTAGAGTTAATAAAATTGGATGTAGAGTGGATAAAATGGATGTAGAGTTGATAAAAATGGATGTAGAGTGGATAAAATGGATGTAGAGTGGATAAAATGGATGTAGAGTGGATAAAATGGTTGTAGAGTGGATAAAATGGATGTAGAGTTGATAAAAATGGATGTAGAGTGGATAAAATGGATGTAGAGTTAATAAAAATGGATGTAGAGTGGATAAAATGGATGTAGAGTTGATAAAAATGGATGTAGAGTGGATAAAAATGGATGTAGAGTGGATAAAATGGATGTAGAGTTGATAAAATGGATGTAAAGTGGATAAAATGGATGTAGAGTTAATAAAATTGGATGTAGAGTGGATAAAATGGATGTAGAGTTGATAAAAATGGATGTAGAGTGGATAAAAATGGATGTAGATTGGATAAAATGGATGTAGAGTGGATAAAATGAATGTACAGTTAATAAAAATGGATGTAGAGTGGATAAAAATGGATGTAGAGTGGATAAAATGGATGTAGAGTTGATAAAATGGATGTAAAGTGGATAAAATGGATGTAGAGTTAATAAAATTGGATGTAGAGTGGATAAAATGGATGTAGAGTTGATAAAAATGGATGTAGAGTGGATAAAAATGGATGTAGATTGGATAAAATGGATGTAGATTTGATAAAATGGATGTAAAGTGGATAAAATGGATGTAGAGTTAATAAAATTGGATGTAGAGTGGATAAAATGGATGTAGAGTTGATAAAAATGGATGTAGAGTAGATAAAATGGATGTAGAGTGGATAAAATGGATGTAGAGTATATAAATTGGATGTAGAGTATATAAAATGGATGTAGAGTGGATAAAAATGGATGTCGAGTGGATAAAATGGATGTAGAGTGGATAAAAATGGATGTGGAGTGGATAAAATGGATGTAGAGTTGATAAAAATGGATGTAGAGTGGATAAAATGGATGTAGAGTGGATAAAATGGATGTAGAGTTGATAAAAATGGATGTAGAGTGGATAAAATGGATGTAGAGTTGATAAAAATGGATGTAGAGTGGATAAAAATGGATGTAGATTGGATAAAATGGATGTAGAGTGGATAAAAATGGATGTAGAGTATATAAATTGGATGTAGAGCATATAAAATGGATGTAGAGTGGATAAAAATGGATGTCGAGTGGATAAAATGGATGTAGAGTGGATAAAAATGGATGTAGATTGGATAAAATGGATGTAGAGTGGATAAAAATGGATGTAGAGTATATAAATTGGATGTAGAGTATATAAAATGAATGTAGAGTGGATAAAAATGGATGTTGAGTGGATAAAATGGATGTAGAGTGGATAAAAATGGATGTAGAGTGGATCAAATGGATGTAGAGTTGATAAAAATGGATGTAGAGTGGATAAAATGGATGTAGAGTAGATAAAATGGATGTAGAGTGGATAAAATGGATGTAGAGTTGATAAAATGGATGTAAAGTGGATAAAATGGATGTAGAGTTAATAAAATTGATGTAGAGTGGAAATAATGGATGTAGAGAGGATAAAATGGATGTAGAGTGAATAAAATGGATGTAGAGTTCATAAAAATGGATGTAGAGTGGATAAAAATGGATGTAGATTGGATAAAATGGATGGAGAGTGGATAAAAATGGATGTAGAGTGGATAAAATGGATGTAGAGTGGATAAAATGGTTGTAGAGTGGATAAAATGGATGTAGAGTGGATAAAATGGATGTAGAATGGATAAAATGGATGTAAAGTGGATAAAAATGGATGTCGTGTGGATAAAATGGATGTAGAGTGGATAAAAATGGATGTAGAGTGGATAAAATGGATGTAGAGTGGATAAAAATGGATGTAGAGAGGATAAAATGGATGTAGAGCGGATAAAATGGATGTACAGTTAATAAAAGTGGATGTAGAGTGGATATAATGGATGTAGAGAGGATAAAATGGATGTAGAGTGGATATAATGGATGTAGAGAGGATAAAATGGATGTGGAGTGGATAACAATGGATGTTGAGTGAATAAAATGGATGTAGAGTGGATAAAATGAATGTACAGTTAATAAAAATGGATGTAGAGTGGATAAAAATGGATGTAGAGTGGATAAAATGGATGTAGAGTTGATAAAATGGATGTAAAGTGGATAAAATGGATGTAGAGTTAATAAAATTGGATGTAGAGTGGATGAAATGGATGTAGAGTGGATAAAAATGGATGTAGAGAGGATAAAATGGATGTAGAGTGGATAAAATGGATGTACAGTTAATAAAAGTGGATGTAGAGTGGATATAATGGATGTAGAGAGGATAAAATGGATGTGGAGTGGATAACAATGGATGTAGAGTGGATAAAATGGATGTAGAGTTAACAAAAATGGATGTAGAGTGGATAAAATGGATGTAGAGTTGATAAAAATGGATGTAGAGTGGATAAAATGGATGTAGAGTGGATAAAATGGATGTAGAGTGGATAAAATGGATGTAGAGTATATAAATTGGATGTAGAGTATATAAAATGGATGTAGAGTGGATAAAAATGGATGTCGAGTGGATAAAATGGATGTAGAGTGGATAAAAATGGATGTAGAGTGGATAAAATGGATGTAGAGTTGATAAAAATGGATGTAGAGTGGATAAAATGGATGTAGAGTGGATAAAATGGATGTAGAGTTGATAAAAATGGATGTAGAGTGGATAAAATGGATGTAGAGTTGATAAAAATGGATGTTGAGTGGATAAAATGGATGTAGAGTAGATAAAATGGATGTAGAGTGGATAAAATGGATGTAGAGTTGATAAAATGGATGTAAAGTGGATAAAATGGATGTAGAGTTAATAAAATTGATGTAGAGTGGAAATAATGGATGTAGAGAGGATAAAATGGAAGTAGAGTGAATAAAATGGATGTAGAGTTCATAAAAATGGATGTAGAGTGGATAAAAATGGATGTAGAGTGGATAAAAATGGATGTAGATTGGATAAAATGGATGTAGAGTGGATAAAAATGGATGTAGAGTGGATAAAATGGATGTAGAGTGGATAAAATGGTTGTAGAGTGGATAAAATGGATGTAGAGTGGATAAAATGGATGTAGAATGGATAAAATGGATGTAAAGTGGATAAAAATGGATGTCGAGTGGATAAAATGGATGTAGAGTGCATAAAAATGGATGTAGAGTGAATAAAATGGATGTAGAGTGGATAAAATGAATGTACAGTTAATAAAAATGGATGTAGAGTGGATAAAAATGGATGTAGAGTGGATAAAATGGATGTAGAGTGGATAAAATGGATGTAGAATGGATAAAATGGATGTAAAGTGGATAAAAATGTATGTAGAGTGGATAAAATGGATGTAGAGTGCATAAAAATGGATGTAGAGTGAATAAAATGGATGTAGAGTTCATAAAAATGGATGTAGAGTGGATAAAAATGGATGTAGATTGGATAAAATGGATGGAGAGTGGATAAAAATGGATGTAGAGTGAATAAAATGGATGTAGAGTGGATAAAATGGTTGTAGAGTGGATAAAATGGATGTAGAGTGGATAAAATGGATGTAGAGTGGATAAAATGGATGTAAAGTGGATAAAAATGGATGTCGAGTGGATAAAATGGATGTAGAGTGCATAAAAATGGATGTAGAGTGAATAAAATGGATGTAGAGTGGATAAAATGAATGTACAGTTAATAAAAATGGATGTAGAGTGGATAAAAATGGATGTAGAGTGGATAAAATGGATGTAGAGTTGATAAAATGGATGTAAAGTGGATAAAATGGATGTAGAGTTAATAAAATTGGATGTAGAGTGGATAAAATGGATGTAGAGTTGATAAAAATGGATGTAGAGTGGATAAAATGGATGTAGAGTGGATAAAATGGATGTAGAGTGGATAAAATGGTTGTAGAGTGGATAAAATGGATGTAGAGTTGATAAAAATGGATATAGAGTGGATAAAATGGATGTAGAGTTAATAAAAATGGATGTAGAGTGGATAAAATGGATGTAGAGTTGATAAAAATGGATGTAGAGTGGATAAAAATGGATGTAGATTGGATAAAATGGATGTAGAGTGGATAAAATGAATGTACAGTTAATAAAAATGGATGTAGAGTGGATAAAAATGGATGTAGAGTGGATAAAATGGATGTAGAGTTGATAAAATGGATGTAAAGTGGATAAAATGGATGTAGAGTTAATAAAATTGGATGTAGAGTGGATAAAATGGATGTAGAGTTGATAAAAATGGATGTAGAGTGGATAAAAATGGATGTAGATTGGATAAAATGGATGTAGATTTGATAAAATGGATGTAAAGTGGATAAAATGGATGTAGAGTTAATAAAATTGGATGTAGAGTGGATAAAAATGGATGTAGAGTGGATAAAAATGGATGTCGAGTGGATAAAATGGATGTAGAGTGGATAAAATGGATGTAGAGTGGATAAAAATGGATGTAGAGTGGATAAAATGGATGTAGAGTTGATAAAATGGATGCAAAGTGGATAAAATGGATGTAGAGTTAATAAAATTGGATGTAGAGTGGATAAAATGGATGTAGAGTTGATAAAAATGGATGTAGAGTGGATAAAAATGGATGTAGATTGGATAAAATGGATGTAGAGTGGATAAAATGAATGTACAGTTAATAAAAATGGATGTAGAGTGGATAAAAATGGATGTAGAGTGGATAAAATGGATGTAGAGTTGATAAAATGGATGTAAAGTGGATAAAATGGATGTAGAGTTAATAAAATTGGATGTAGAGTGGATAAAATGGATGTAGAGTTGATAAAAATGGATGTAGAGTGGATAAAAATGGATGTAGATTGGATAAAATGGATGTAGATTTGATAAAATGGATGTAAAGTGGATAAAATGGATGTAGAGTTAATAAAATTGGATGTAGAGTGGATAAAAATGGATGTAGAGTGGATAAAAATGGATGTAGAGTATATACATTGGATGTAGAGTATATAAAATGGATGTAGAGTGGATAAAAATGGATGTCGAGTGGATAAAATGGATGTAGAGTGTATAAAAATGGATGTAGAGTGGATAAAATGGATGTAGAGTTGATAAAAATGGATGTAGAGTGGATAAAATGGATGTAGAGTAGATAAAATGGATGTAGAGTGGATAAAATGGATGTAGAGTATATAAATTGGATGTAGAGTATATAAAATGGATGTAGAGTGGATAAAAATGGATGTCGAGTGGATAAAATGGATGTAGAGTGGATAAAAATGGATGTGGAGTGGATAAAATGGATGTAGAGTGGATAAAATGGATGTAGAGTGGATAAAATGGATGTAGAGTTGATAAAAATGGATGTAGAGTGGATAAAATGGATGTAGAGTTGATAAAAATGGATGTTGAGTGGATAAAATGGATGTAGAGTAGATAAAATGGATGTAGAGTGGATAAAATGGATGTAGAGTTGATAAAATGGATGTAAAGTGGATAAAATGGATGTAGAGTTAATAAAATTGATGTAGAGTGGAAATAATGGATGTAGAGAGGATAAAATGGATGTAGAGTGGATAAAATGGATGTAGAGTTCATAAAAATGGATGTAGAGTGGATAAAAATGGATGTAGAGTGGATAAAAATGGATGTAGAGTGGATAAAAATGGATGTAGATTGGATTAAATGGATGGAGAGTGGATAAAAATGGATGTAGAGTGGATAAAATGGATGTAGAGTGGATAAAATGGTTGTAGAGTGGATAAAATGGATGTAGAGTGGATAAAATGGATGTAGAGTGGATAAAATGGATGTAAAGTGGATAAAAATGGATGTCGAGTGGATAAAATGGATGTAGAGTGCATAAAAATGGATGTAGAGTGAATAAAATGGATGTAGAGTGGATAAAATGAATGTACAGTTAATAAAAATGGATGTAGAGTGGATAAAAATGGATGTAGAGTGGATAAAATGGATGTAGAGTTGATAAAATGGATGTAGAATGGATAAAATGGATGTAAAGTGGATAAAAATGGATGTCGAGTGGATAAAATGGATGTAGAGTGCATAAAAATGGATGTAGAGTGAATAAAATGGATGTAGAGTTCATAAAAATGGATGTAGAGTGGATAAAAATGGATGTAGATTGGATAAAATGGATGGAGAGTGGATAAAAATGGATGTAGAGTGGATAAAATGGATGTAGAGTGGATAAAATGGTTGTAGAGTGGATAAAATGGATGTAGAGTGGATAAAATGGATGTAGAATGGATAAAATGGATGTAAAGTGGATAAAAATGGATGTCGAGTGGATAAAATGGATGTAGAGTGGATAAAAATGGATGTAGAGTGAATAAAATGGATGTAGAGTGGATAAAATGAATGTACAGTTAATAAAAATGGATGTAGAGTGGATAAAAATGGATGTAGAGTGGATAAAATGGATGTAGAGTTGATAAAATGGATGTAAAGTGGATAAAATGGATGTAGAGTTAATAAAATTGGATGTAGAGTGGATAAAATGGATGTAGAGTTGATAAAAATGGATGTAGAGTGGATAAAATGGATGTAGAGTGGATAAAATGGATGTAGAGTGGATAAAATGGTTGTAGAGTGGATAAAATGGATGTAGAGTTGATAAAAATGGATGTAGAGTGGATAAAATGGATGTAGAGTTAACAAAAATGGATGTAGAGTGGATAAAATGGATGTAGAGTTGATAAAAATGGATGTAGAGTGGATAAAAATGGATGTAGATTGGATAAAATGGATGTAGAGTGGATAAAATGAATGTACAGTTAATAAAAATGGATGTAGAGTGGATAAAAATGGATGTAGAGTGGATAAAATGGATGTAGAGTTGATAAAATGGATGTAAAGTGGATAAAATGGATGTAGAGTTAATAAAATTGGATGTAGAGTGGATAAAATGGATGTAGAGTTGATAAAAATGGATGTAGAGTGGATAAAAATGGATGTAGATTGGATAAAATGGATGTAGATTTGATAAAATGGATGTAAAGTGGATAAAATGGATGTAGAGTTAATAAAATTGGATGTAGAGTGGATAAAAATGGATGTAGAGTGGATAAAAATGGATGTCGAGTGGATAAAATGGAAGTAGAGTGGATAAAATGGATGTAGAGTGGATAAAAATGGATGTAGAGTGGATAAAATGGATGTAGAGTTGATAAAATGGATGTAAAGTGGATAAAATGGATGTAGAGTTAATAAAATTGGATGGAGAGTGGATAAAATGGATGTAGATTGGATAAAATAGATGTAGAGTTGATAAAATGGATGTAAAGTGGATAAAATGGATGTAGAGTTAATAAAATTGGATGTAGAGTGGATAAAATGAATGTACAGTTAATAAAAATGGATGTAGAGTGGATAAAAATGGATGTAGAGTGGATAAAATGGATGTAGAGTTGATAAATTGGATGTAAAGTGGATAAAATGGATGTAGAGTTAATAAAATTGGATGTAGAGTGGATAAAATGGATGTAGAGTTAATAAAAATGGATGTAGAGTGGATATAATGGATGTAGAGAGGATAAAATGGATGTGGAGTGGATAACAATGGATGTAGAGTGGATAAAATGGATGTAGAGTGGATAAAATGGATGTAGAGTTGATAAAATGGATGTACAGTTAATAAAAGTGGATGTAGAGTGGATATAATGGATGTAGAGAGGATAAAATGGATGTGGAGTGGATAACAATGGATGTAGAGTGGATAAAATGGATGTAGAGTTAACAAAAATGGATGTAGAGTGGATAAAATGGATGTAGAGTTGATAAAAATGGATGTAGAGTGGATAAAATGGATGTAGAGTAGATAAAATGGATGTAGAGTGGATAAAATGGATGTAGAGTGGATAAAAATGGATGTAGAGAGGATAAAATGGATGTAGAGTGGATAAAATGGATGTACAGTTAATAAAAGTGGATGTAGAGTGGATATAATGGATGTAGAGAGGATAAAATGGATGTGGAGTGGATAACAATGGATGTAGAGTGGATAAAATGGATGTAGAGTTAACAAAAATGGATGTAGAGTGGATAAAATGGATGTAGAGTTGATAAAAATGGATGTAGAGTGGATAAAATGGATGTAGAGTAGATAAAATGGATGTAGAGTGGATAAAATGGATGTAGAGTATATAAATTGGATGTAGAGTATATAAAATGGATGTAGAGTGGATAAAAATGGATGTCGAGTGGATAAAATGGATGTAGAGTGGATAAAAATGGATGTAGAGTGGATAAAATGGATGTAGAGTTGATAAAAATGGATGTAGAGTGGATAAAATGGATGTAGAGTGGATAAAATGGATGTAGAGTTGATAAAAATGGATGTAGAGTGGATAAAATGGATGTAGAGTTGATAAAAATGGATGTTGAGTGGATAAAATGGATGTAGAGTAGATAAAATGGATGTAGAGTGGATAAAATGGATGTAGAGTTGATAAAATGGATGTAAAGTGGATAAAATGGATGTAGAGTTAATAAAATTGATGTAGAGTGGAAATAATGGATGTAGAGAGGATAAAATGGAAGTAGAGTGAATAAAATGGATGTAGAGTTCATAAAAATGGATGTAGAGTGGATAAAAATGGATGTAGAGTGGATAAAAATGGATGTAGATTGGATAAAATGGATGGAGAGTGGATAAAAATGGATGTAGAGTGGATAAAATGGATGTAGAGTGGATAAAATGGTTGTAGAGTGGATAAAATGGATGTAGAGTGGATAAAATGGATGTAGAGTGGATAAAATGGATGTAAAGTGGATAAAAATGGATGTCGAGTGGATAAAATGGATGTAGAGTGCATAAAAATGGATGTAGAGTGAATAAAATGGATGTAGAGTGGATAAAATGGATGTACAGTTAATAAAAATGGATGTAGAGTGGATAAAAATGGATGTAGAGTGGATAAAATGGATGTAGAGTTGATAAAATGGATGTAGAATGGATAAAATGGATGTAAAGTGGATAAAAATGGATGTCGAGTGGATAAAATGGATGTAGAGTGCATAAAAATGGATGTAGAGTGGATAAAATGGATGTAGAGTTCATAAAAATGGATGTAGAGTGGATAAAAATGGATGTAGATTGGATAAAATGGATGGAGAGTGGATAAAAATGGATGTAGAGTGAATAAAATGGATGTAGAGTGGATAAAATGGTTGTAGAGTGGATAAAATGGATGTAGAGTGGATAAAATGGATGTAGAATGGATAAAATGGATGTAAAGTGGATAAAAATGGATGTCGAGTGGATAAAATGGATGTAGAGTGCATAAAAATGGATGTAGAGTGAATAAAATGGATGTAGAGTGGATAAAATGAATGTACAGTTAATAAAAATGGATGTAGAGTGGATAAAAATGGATGTAGAGTGGATAAAATGGATGTAGAGTTGATAAAATGGATGTAAAGTGGATAAAATGGATGTAGAGTTAATAAAATTGGATGTAGAGTGGATAAAATGGATGTAGAGTTGATAAAAATGGATGTAGAGTGGATAAAATGGATGTAGAGTGGATAAAATGGATGTAGAGTGGATAAAATGGTTGTAGAGTGGATAAAATGGATGTAGAGTTGATAAAAATGGATATAGAGTGGATAAAATGGATGTAGAGTTAATAAAAATGGATGTAGAGTGGATAAAATGGATGTAGAGTTGATAAAAATGGATGTAGAGTGGATAAAAATGGATGTAGATTGGATAAAATGGATGTAGAGTGGATAAAATGAATGTACAGTTAATAAAAATGGATGTAGAGTGGATAAAAATGGATGTAGAGTGGATAAAATGGATGTAGAGTTGATAAAATGGATGTAAAGTGGATAAAATGGATGTAGAGTTAATAAAATTGGATGTAGAGTGGATAAAATGGATGTAGAGTTGATAAAAATGGATGTAGAGTGGATAAAAATGGATGTAGATTGGATAAAATGGATGTAGATTTGATAAAATGGATGTAAAGTGGATAAAATGGATGTAGAGTTAATAAAATTGGATGTAGAGTGGATAAAAATGGATGTAGAGTGGATAAAAATGGATGTCGAGTGGATAAAATGGATGTAGAGTGGATAAAATGGATGTAGAGTGGATAAAAATGGATGTAGAGTGGATAAAATGGATGTAGAGTTGATAAAATGGATGCAAAGTGGATAAAATGGATGTAGAGTTAATAAAATTGGATGTAGAGTGGATAAAATGGATGTAGAGTTGATAAAAATGGATGTAGAGTGGATAAAAATGGATGTAGATTGGATAAAATGGATGTAGAGTGGATAAAATGAATGTACAGTTAATAAAAATGGATGTAGAGTGGATAAAAATGGATGTAGAGTGGATAAAATGGATGTAGAGTTGATAAAATGGATGTAAAGTGGATAAAATGGATGTAGAGTTAATAAAATTGGATGTAGAGTGGATAAAATGGATGTAGAGTTGATAAAAATGGATGTAGAGTGGATAAAAATGGATGTAGATTGGATAAAATGGATGTAGATTTGATAAAATGGATGTAAAGTGGATAAAATGGATGTAGAGTTAATAAAATTGGATGTAGAGTGGATAAAAATGGATGTAGAGTGGATAAAAATGGATGTAGAGTATATACATTGGATGTAGAGTATATAAAATGGATGTAGAGTAGATAAAAATGGATGTCGAGTGGATAAAATGGATGTAGAGTGTATAAAAATGGATGTAGAGTGGATAAAATGGATGTAGAGTTGATAAAAATGGATGTAGAGTGGATAAAATGGATGTAGAGTAGATAAAATGGATGTAGAGTGGATAAAATGGATGTAGAGTATATAAATTGGATGTAGAGTATATAAAATGGATGTAGAGTGGATAAAAATGGATGTCGAGTGGATAAAATGGATGTAGAGTGGATAAAAATGGATGTGGAGTGGATAAAATGGATGTAGAGTGGATAAAATGGATGTAGAGTGGATAAAATGGATGTAGAGTTGATAAAAATGGATGTAGAGTGGATAAAATGGATGTAGAGTTGATAAAAATGGATGTTGAGTGGATAAAATGGATGTAGAGTGGATAAAATGGATGTAGAGTGGATAAAATGGATGTAGAGTTGATAAAATGGATGTAAAGTGGATAAAATGGATGTAGAGTTAATAAAATTGATGTAGAGTGGAAATAATGGATGTAGAGAGGATAAAATGGATGTAGAGTGGATAAAATGGATGTAGAGTTCATAAAAATGGATGTAGAGTGGATAAAAATGGATGTAGAGTGGATAAAAATGGATGTAGAGTGGATAAAAATGGATGTAGATTGGATTAAATGGATGGAGAGTGGATAAAAATGGATGTAGAGTGGATAAAATGGATGTAGAGTGGATAAAATGGATGTAGAGTGGATAAAATGGATGTAGAGTGGATAAAATGGATGTAGAATGGATAAAATGGATGTAAAGTGGATAAAAATGGATGTCGAGTGGATAAAATGGATGTAGAGTGCATAAAAATGGATGTAGAGTGAATAAAATGGATGTAGAGTGGATAAAATGAATGTACAGTTAATAAAAATGGATGTAGAGTGGATAAAAATGGATGTAGAGTGGATAAAATGGATGTAGAGTTGATAAAATGGATGTAGAATGGATAAAATGGATGTAAAGTGGATAAAAATGGATGTCGAGTGGATAAAATGGATGTAGAGTGCATAAAAATGGATGTAGAGTGAATAAAATGGATGTAGAGTTCATAAAAATGGATGTAGAGTGGATAAAAATGGATGTAGATTGGATAAAATGGATGGAGAGTGGATAAAAATGGATGTAGAGTGGATAAAATGGATGTAGAGTGGATAAAATGGTTGTAGAGTGGATAAAATGGATGTAGAGTGGATAAAATGGATGTAGAATGGATAAAATGGATGTAAAGTGGATAAAAATGGATGTCGAGTGGATAAAATGGATGTAGAGTGCATAAAAATGGATGTAGAGTGAATAAAATGGATGTAGAGTGGATAAAATGAATGTACAGTTAATAAAAATGGATGTAGAGTGGATAAAAATGGATGTAGAGTGGATAAAATGGATGTAGAGTTGATAAAATGGATGTAAAGTGGATAAAATGGATGTAGAGTTAATAAAATTGGATGTAGAGTGGATAAAATGGATGTAGAGTTGATAAAAATGGATGTAGAGTGGATAAAATGGATGTAGAGTGGATAAAATGGATGTAGAGTGGATAAAATGGTTGTAGAGTGGATAAAATGGATGTAGAGTTGATAAAAATGGATGTAGAGTGGATAAAATGGATGTAGAGTTAACAAAAATGGATGTAGAGTGGATAAAATGGATGTAGAGTTGATAAAAATGGATGTAGAGTGGATAAAAATGGATGTAGATTGGATAAAATGGATGTAGAGTGGATAAAATGAATGTACAGTTAATAAAAATGGATGTAGAGTGGATAAAAATGGATGTAGAGTGGATAAAATGGATGTAGAGTTGATAAAATGGATGTAAAGTGGATAAAATGGATGTAGAGTTAATAAAATTGGATGTAGAGTGGATAAAATGGATGTAGAGTTGATAAAAATGGATGTAGAGTGGATAAAAATGGATGTAGATTGGATAAAATGGATGTAGATTTGATAAAATGGATGTAAAGTGGATAAAATGGATGTAGAGTTAATAAAATTGGATGTAGAGTGGATAAAAATGGATGTAGAGTGGATAAAAATGGATGTCGAGTGGATAAAATGGATGTAGAGTGGATAAAATGGATGTAGAGTGGATAAAAATGGATGTAGAGTGGATAAAATGGATGTAGAGTTGATAAAATGGATGTAAAGTGGATAAAATGGATGTAGAGTTAATAAAATTGGATGGAGAGTGGATAAAATGGATGTAGATTGGATAAAATAGATGTAGAGTTGATAAAATGGATGTAAAGTGGATAAAATGGATGTAGAGTTAATAAAATTGGATGTAGAGTGGATAAAATGAATGTACAGTTAATAAAAATGGATGTAGAGTGGATAAAAATGGATGTAGAGTGGATAAAATGGATGTAGAGTTGATAAATTGGATGTAAAGTGGATAAAATGGATGTAGAGTTAATAAAATTGGATGTAGAGTGGATAAAATGGATGTAGAGTTAATAAAAATGGATGTAGAGTGGATATAATGGATGTAGAGAGGATAAAATGGATGTGGAGTGGATAACAATGGATGTAGAGTGGATAAAATGGATGTAGAGTGGATAAAATGGATGTAGAGTTGATAAAATGGATGTAAAGTGGATAAAATGGATGTAGAGTTAATAAAATTGGATGTAGAGTGGATAAAATGGATGTAGAGTTGATAAAAATGGATGTAGAGTGGATAAAAATGGATGTAGATTGGATAAAATGGATGTAGAGTGGATAAAAATGGATGTAGAGTATATAAATTGGATGTAGAGTATATAAAATGGATGTAGAGTGGATAAAAATGGATGTAGAGTGGATAAAATGAATGTACAGTTAATAAAAATGGATGTAGAGTGGATAAAAATGGATGTAGAGTGGATAAAATGGATGTAGAGTTGATAAAATGGATGTAGAATGGATAAAATGGATGTAAAGTGGATAAAAATGGATGTCGAGTGGATAAAATGGATGTAGAGTGGATAAAAATGGATGTAGAGTGAATAAAATGGATGTAGAGTTCATAAAAATGGATGTAGAGTGGATAAAAATGGATGTAGATTGGATAAAATGGATGGAGAGTGGATAAAAATGGATGTAGAGTGGATAAAATGGATGTAGAGTGGATAAAATGGATGTAGAGTGGATAAAATGGATGTAGAGTGGATAAAATGGATGTAGAATGGATAAAATGGATGTAAAGTGGATAAAAATGGATGTCGAGTGGATAAAATGGATGTAGAGTGCATAAAAATGGATGTAGAGTGAATAAAATGGATGTAGAGTGGATAAAATGAATGTACAGTTAATAAAAATGGATGTAGAGTGGATAAAAATGGATGTAGAGTGGATAAAATGGATGTAGAGTTGATAAAATGGATGTAAAGTGGATAAAATGGATGTAGAGTTAATAAAATTGGATGTAGAGTGGATAAAATGGATGTAGAGTTGATAAAAATGGATGTAGAGTGGATAAAATGGATGTAGAGTGGATAAAATGGATGTAGAGTGGATAAAATGGTTGTAGAGTGGATAAAATGGATGTAGAGTTGATAAAAATGGATGTAGAGTGGATAAAATGGATGTAGAGTTAATAAAAATGGATGTAGAGTGGATAAAATGGATGTAGAGTTGATAAAAATGGATGTAGAGTGGATAAAAATGGATGTAGATTGGATAAAATGGATGTAGAGTGGATAAAATGAATGTACAGTTAATAAAAATGGATGTAGAGTGGATAAAAATGGATGTAGAGTGGATAAAATTGATGTAGAGTTGATAAAATGGATGTAAAGTGGATAAAATGGATGTAGAGTTAATAAAATTGGATGTAGAGTGGATAAAATGGATGTAGAGTTGATAAAAATGGATGTAGAGTGGATAAAAATGGATGTAGATTGGATAAAATGGATGTAGATTTGATAAAATGGATGTAAAGTGGATAAAATGGATGTAGAGTTAATAAAATTGGATGTAGAGTGGATAAAAATGGATGTAGAGTGGATAAAAATGGATGTCGAGTGGATAAAATGGATGTAGAGTGGATAAAATGGATGTAGAGTGGATAAAAATGGATGTAGAGTGGATAAAATGGATGTAGAGTTGATAAAATGGATGTAAAGTGGATAAAATGGATGTAGAGTTAATAAAATTGGATGTAGAGTGGATAAAATGGATGTAGAGTTGATAAAAATGGATGTAGAGTGGATAAAAATGGATGTAGATTGGATAAAATGGATGTAGAGTGGATAAAATGAATGTACAGTTAATAAAAATGGATGTAGAGTGGATAAAAATGGATGTAGAGTGGATAAAATGGATGTAGAGTTGATAAAATGGATGTAAAGTGGATAAAATGGATGTAGAGTTAATAAAATTGGATGTAGAGTGGATAAAATGGATGTAGAGTTGATAAAAATGGATGTAGAGTGGATAAAAATGGATGTAGATTGGATAAAATGGATGTAGATTTGATAAAATGGATGTAAAGTGGATAAAATGGATGTAGAGTTAATAAAATTGGATGTAGAGTGGATAAAAATGGATGTAGAGTGGATAAAAATGGATGTAGAGTATACACATTGGATGTAGAGTATATAAAATGGATGTAGAGTGGATAAAAATGGATGTCGAGTGGATAAAATGGATGTAGAGTGTATAAAAATGGATGTAGAGTGGATAAAATGGATGTAGAGTTGATAAAAATGGATGTAGAGTGGATAAAATGGATGTAGAGTAGATAAAATGGATGTAGAGTGGATAAAATGGATGTAGAGTATATAAATTGGATGTAGAGTATATAAAATGGATGTAGAGTGGATAAAAATGGATGTCGAGTGGATAAAATGGATGTAGAGTGGATAAAAATGGATGTGGAGTGGATAAAATGAATGTAGAGTTGATAAAAATGGATGTAGAGTGGATAAAATGGATGTAGAGTGGATAAAATGGATGTAGAGTTGATAAAAATGGATGTAGAGTGGATAAAATGGATGTAGAGTTGATAAAAATGGATGTAGAGTGGATAAAAATGGATGTAGATTGGATAAAATGGATGTAGAGTGGATAAAAATGGATGTAGAGTATATAAATTGGATGTAGAGTATATAAAATGGATGTAGAGTGGATAAAAATGGATGTCGAGTGGATAAAATGGATGTAGAGTGGATAAAAATGGATGTAGATTGGATAAAATGGATGTAGAGTGGATAAAAATGGATGTAGAGTATATAAATTGGATGTAGAGTATATAAAATGAATGTAGAGTGGATAAAAATGGATGTTGAGTGGATAAAATGGATGTAGAGTGGATAAAAATGGATGTAGAGTGGATCAAATGGATGTAGAGTTGATAAAAATGGATGTAGAGTGGATAAAATGGATGTAGAGTAGATAAAATGGATGTAGAGTGGATAAAATGGATGTAGAGTTGATAAAATGGATGTAAAGTGGATAAAATGGATGTAGAGTTAATAAAATTGATGTAGAGTGGAAATAATGGATGTAGAGAGGATAAAATGGATGTAGAGTGAATAAAATGGATGTAGAGTTCATAAAAATGGTTGTAGAGTGGATAAAAATGGATGTAGATTGGATAAAATGGATGGAGAGTGGATAAAAATGGATGTAGAGTGGATAAAATGGATGTAGAGTGGATAAAATGGTTGTAGAGTGGATAAAATGGATGTAGAGTGGATAAAATGGATGTAGAATGGATAAAATGGATGTAAAGTGGATAAAAATGGATGTCGAGTGGATAAAATGGATGTAGAGTGGATAAAAATGGATGTAGAGTGGATAAAATGGATGTAGAGTGGATAAAAATGTATGTAGAGAGGATAAAATGGATGTAGAGTGGATAAAATGGATGTACAGTTAATAAAAGTGGATGTAGAGTGGATATAATGGATGTAGAGAGGATAAAATGGATGTAGAGTGGATATAATGGATGTAGAGAGGATAAAATGGATGTGGAGTGGATAACAATGGATGTAGAGTGAATAAAATGGATGTAGAGTGGATAAAATGAATGTACAGTTAATAAAAATGGATGTAGAGTGGATAAAAATGGATGTAGAGTGGATAAAATGGATGTAGAGTTGATAAAATGGATGTAAAGTGGATAAAATGGATGTAGAGTTAATAAAATTGGATGTAGAGTGGATAAAATGGATGTAGAGTGGATAAAAATGGATGTAGAGAGGATAAAATGGATGTAGAGTGGATAAAATGGATGTACAGTTAATAAAAGTGGATGTAGAGTGGATATAATGGATGTAGAGAGGATAAAATGGATGTGGAGTGGATAACAATGGATGTAGAGTGGATAAAATGGATGCAGAGTTAACAAAAATGGATGTAGAGTGGATAAAATGGATGTAGAGTTGATAAAAATGGATGTAGAGTGGATAAAATGGATGTAGAGTAGATAAAATGGATGTAGAGTGGATAAAATGGATGTAGAGTATATAAATTGGATGTAGAGTATATAAAATGGATGTAGAGTGGATAAAAATGGATGTCGAGTGGATAAAATGGATGTAGAGTGGATAAAAATGGATGTAGAGTGGATAAAATGGATGTAGAGTTGATAAAAATGGATGTAGAGTGGATAAAATGGATGTAGAGTGGATAAAATGGATGTAGAGTTGATAAAAATGGATGTAGAGTGGATAAAATGGATGTAGAGTTGATAAAAATGGATGTTGAGTGGATAAAATGGATGTAGAGTAGATAAAATGGATGTAGAGTGGATAAAATGGATGTAGAGTTGATAAAATGGATGTAAAGTGGATAAAATGGATGTAGAGTTAATAAAATTGATGTAGAGTGGAAATAATGGATGTAGAGAGGATAAAATGGATGTAGAGTGAATAAAATGGATGTAGAGTTCATAAAAATGGATGTAGAGTGGATAAAAATGGATGTAGAGTGGATAAAAATGGATGTAGATTGGATAAAATGGATGGAGAGTGGATAAAAATGGATGTAGAGTGGATAAAATGGATGTAGAGTGGATAAAATGGTTGTAGAGTGGATAAAATGGATGTAGAGTGGATAAAATGGATGTAGAGTGGATAAAATGGATGTAAAGTGGATAAAAATGGATGTCGAGTGGATAAAATGGATGTAGAGTGCATAAAAATGGATGTAGAGTGAATAAAATGGATGTAGAGTGGATAAAATGAATGTACAGTTAATAAAAATGGATGTAGAGTGGATAAAAATGGATGTAGAGTGGATAAAATGGATGTAGAGTTGATAAAATGGATGTAGAATGGATAAAATGGATGTAAAGTGGATAAAAATGGATGTCGAGTGGATAAAATGGATGTAGAGTGCATAAAAATGGATGTAGAGTGAATAAAATGGATGTAGAGTTCATAAAAATGGATGTAGAGTGGATAAAAATGGATGTAGATTGGATAAAATGGATGGAGAGTGGATAAAAATGGATGTAGAGTGGATAAAATGGATGTAGAGTGGATAAAATGGTTGTAGAGTGGATAAAATGGATGTAGAGTGGATAAAATGGATGTAGAATGGATAAAATGGATGTAAAGTGGATAAAAATGGATGTCGAGTGGATAAAATGGATGTAGAGTGCATAAAAATGGATGTAGAGTGAATAAAATGGATGTAGAGTGGATAAAATGAATGTACAGTTAATAAAAATGGATGTAGAGTGGATAAAAATGGATGTAGAGTGGATAAAATGGATGTAGAGTTGATAAAATGGATGTAAAGTGGATAAAATGGATGTAGAGTTAATAAAATTGGATGTAGAGTGGATAAAATGGATGTAGAGTTGATAAAAATGGATGTAGAGTGGATAAAATGGATGTAGAGTGGATAAAATGGATGTAGAGTGGATAAAATGGTTGTAGAGTGGATAAAATGGATGTAGAGTTGATAAAAATGGATGTAGAGTGGATAAAATGGATGTAGAGTTAATAAAAATGGATGTAGAGTGGATAAAATGGATGTAGAGTTGATAAAAATAGATGTAGAGTGGATAAAAATGGATGTAGATTGGATAAAATGGATGTAGAGTGGATAAAATGAATGTACAGTTAATAAAAATGGATGTAGAGTGGATAAAAATGGATGTAGAGTGGATAAAATGGATGTAGAGTTGATAAAATGGATGTAAAGTGGATAAAATGGATGTAGAGTTAATAAAATTGGATGTAGAGTGGATAAAATGGATGTAGAGTTGATAAAAATGGATGTAGAGTGGATAAAAATGGATGTAGATTGGATAAAATGGATGTAGATTTGATAAAATGGATGTAAAGTGGATAAAATGGATGTAGAGTTAATAAAATTGGATGTAGAGTGGATAAAAATGGATGTAGAGTGGATAAAAATGGATGTCGAGTGGATAAAATGGATGTAGAGTGGATAAAATGGATGTAGAGTGGATAAAAATGGATGTAGAGTGGATAAAATGGATGTAGAGTTGATAAAATGGATGTAAAGTGGATAAAATGGATGTAGAGTTAATAAAATTGGATGTAGAGTGGATAAAATGGATGTAGAGTTGATAAAAATGGATGTAGAGTGGATAAAAATGGATGTAGATTGGATAAAATGGATGTAGAGTGGATAAAATGAATGTACAGTTAATAAAAATGGATGTAGAGTGGATAAAAATGGATGTAGAGTGGATAAAATGGATGTAGAGTTGATAAAATGGATGTAAAGTGGATAAAATGGATGTAGAGTTAATAAAATTGGATGTAGAGTGGATAAAATAGATGTAGAGTTGATAAAAATGGATGTAGAGTGGATAAAAATGGATGTAGATTGGATAAAATGGATGTAGATTTGATAAAATGGATGTAAAGTGGATAAAATGGATGTAGAGTTAATAAAATTGGATGTAGAGTGGATAAAAATGGATGTAGAGTGGATAAAAATGGATGTAGAGTATATACATTGGATGTAGAGTATATAAAATGGATGTAGAGTGGATAAAAATGGATGTCGAGTGGATAAAATGGATGTAGAGTGTATAAAAATGGATGTAGAGTGGATAAAATGGATGTAGAGTTGATAAAAATGGATGTAGAGTGGATAAAATGGATGTAGAGTAGATAAAATGGATGTAGAGTGGATAAAATGGATGTAGAGTATATAAATTGGATGTAGAGTATATAAAATGGATGTAGAGTGGATAAAAATGGATGTCGAGTGGATAAAATGGATGTAGAGTGGATAAAAATGGATGTGGAGTGGATAAAATGGATGTAGAGTTGATAAAAATGGATGTAGAGTGGATAAAATGGATGTAGAGTGGATAAAATGGATGTAGAGTTGATAAAAATGGATGTAGAGTGGATAAAATGGATGTAGAGTTGATAAAAATGGATGTTGAGTGGATAAAATGGATGTAGAGTAGATAAAATGGATGTAGAGTGGATAAAATGGATGTAGAGTTGATAAAATGGATGTAAAGTGGATAAAATGGATGTAGAGTTAATAAAATTGATGTAGAGTGGAAATAATGGATGTAGAGAGGATAAAATGGATGTAGAGTGAATAAAATGGATGTAGAGTTCATAAAAATGGATGTAGAGTGGATAACAATGGATGTAGAGTGGATAAAAATGGATGTAGAGTGGATAAAAATGGATGTAGATTGGATAAAATGGATGGAGAGTGGATAAAAATGGATGTAGAGTGGATAAAATGGATGTAGAGTGGATAAAATGGTTGTAGAGTGGATAAAATGGATGTAGAGTGGATAAAATGGATGTAGAATGGATAAAATGGATGTAAAGTGGATAAAAATGGATGTCGAGTGGATAAAATGGATGTAGAGTGCATAAAAATGGATGTAGAGTGAATAAAATGGATGTAGAGTGGATAAAATGAATGTACAGTTAATAAAAATGGATGTAGAGTGGATAAAAATGGATGTAGAGTGGATAAAATGGATGTAGAGTTGATAAAATGGATGTAGATTGGATAAAATGGATGTAAAGTGGATAAAAATGGATGTCGAGTGGATAAAATGGATGTAGAGTGCATAAAAATGGATGTAGAGTGGATAAAATGGATGTAGAGTTCATAAAAATGGATGTAGAGTGGATAAAAATGGATGTAGATTGGATAAAATGGATGTAGAGTGGATAAAAATGGATGTAGAGTGGATAAAATGGATGTAGAGTGGATAAAATGGTTGTAGAGTGGATAAAATGGATGTAGAGTGGATAAAATGGATGTAGAATGGATAAAATGGATGTAGAGTGGATAAAATGAATGTACAGTTAATAAAAATGGATGTAGAGTGGATAAAAATGGATGTAGAGTGGATAAAATGGATGTAGAGTTGATAAAATGGATGTAAAGTGGATAAAATGGATGTAGAGTTAATAAAATTGGATGTAGAGTGGATAAAATGGATGTAGAGTTGATAAAAATGGATGTAGAGTGGATAAAATGGATGTAGAGTGGATAAAATGGATGTAGAGTGGATAAAATGGTTGTAGAGTGGATAAAATGGATGTAGAGTTGATAAAAATGGATGTAGAGTGGATAAAATGGATGTAGAGTTAATAAAAATGGATGTAGAGTGGATAAAATGGATGTAGAGTTGATAAAAATGGATGTAGAGTGGATAAAAATGGATGTAGATTGGATAAAATGGATGTAGAGTGGATAAAATGAATGTACAGTTAATAAAAATGGATGTAGAGTGGATAAAAATGGATGTAGAGTGGATAAAATGGATGTAGAGTTGATAAAATGGATGTAAAGTGGATAAAATGGATGTAGAGTTAATAAAATTGGATGTAGAGTGGATAAAATGGATGTAGAGTTGATAAAAATGGATGTAGAGTGGATAAAAATGGATGTAGATTGGATAAAATGGATGTAGATTTGATAAAATGGATGTAAAGTGGATAAAATGGATGTAGAGTTAATAAAATTGGATGTAGAGTGGATAAAAATGGATGTAGAGTGGATAAAAATGGATGTCGAGTGGATAAAATGGAAGTAGAGTGGATAAAATGGATGTAGAGTGGATAAAAATGGATGTAGAGTGGATAAAATGGATGTAGAGTTGATAAAATGGATGTAAAGTGGATAAAATGGATGTAGAGTTAATAAAATTGGATGTAGAGTGGATAAAATGGATGTAGATTGGATAAAATGGATGTAGAGTTGATAAAATGGATGTAAAGTGGATAAAATGGATGTAGAGTTAATAAAATTGGATGTAGAGTGGATAAAATGAATGTACAGTTAATAAAAATGGATGTAGAGTGGATAAAAATGGATGTAGAGTGGATAAAATGGATGTAGAGTTGATAAAATGGATGTAAAGTGGATAAAATGGATGTAGAGTTAATAAAATTGGATGTAGAGTGGATAAAATGGATGTAGAGTTAATAAAAATGGATGTAGAGTGGATATAATGGATGTAGAGAGGATAAAATGGATGTGGAGTGGATAACAATGGATGTAGAGTGGATAAAATGGATGTAGAGTGGATAAAATGGATGTAGAGTTGATAAAATGGATGTAAAGTGGATAAAATGGATGTAGAGTTAATAAAATTGGATGTAGAGTGGATAAAATGGATGTAGAGTTGATAAAAATGGATGTAGAGTGGATAAAAATGGATGTAGATTGGATAAAATGGATGTAGAGTGGATAAAAATGGATGTAGAGTATATAAATTGGATGTAGAGTATATAAAATGGATGTAGAGTGGATAAAAATGGATGTCGAGTGGATAAAATGGATGTAGAGTGGATAAAAATGGATGTAGATTGGATAAAATGGATGTAGAGTTGATAAAATGGATGTAGAGTGGATAAAATGGATGTAGAGTTAATAAAATTGGATGTAGAGTGGATAAAATGGATGTAGAGTTGATAAAAATGGATGTAGAGTGAATAAAATGGATGTAGAGTGGATAAAATGAATGTACAGTTAATAAAAATGGATGTAGAGTGGATAAAAATGGATGTAGAGTGGATAAAATGGATGTAGAGTTGATAAAATGGATGTAGAGTGGATAAAATGGATGTAAAGTGGATAAAAATGGATGTCGAGTGGATAAAATGGATGTAGAGTGGATAAAAATGGATGTAGAGTGAATAAAATGGATGTAGAGTTCATAAAAATGGATGTAGAGTGGATAAAAATGGATGTAGATTGGATAAAATGGATGTAGAGTGGATAAAAATGGATGTAGAGTGGATAAAATGGATGTAGAGTGGATAAAATGGTTGTAGAGTGGATAAAATGGATGTAGAGTGGATAAAATGGATAAAATGGATGTAAAGTGGATAAAAATGGATGTCGAGTGGATAAAATGGATGTAGAGTGCATAAAAATGGATGTAGAGTGAATAAAATGGATGTAGAGTGGATAAAATGAATGTACAGTTAATAAAAATGGATGTAGAGTGGATAAAAATGGATGTAGAGTGGATAAAATGGATGTAGAGTTGATAAAATGGATGTAAAGTGGATAAAATGGATGTAGAGTTAATAAAATTGGATGTAGAGTGGATAAAATGGATGTAGAGTTGATAAAAATGGATGTAGAGTGGATAAAATGGATGTAGAGTGGATAAAATGGATGTAGAGTGGATAAAATGGATGTAGAGTGGATAAAATGGATGTAGAGTTGATAAAAATGGATGTAGAGTGGATAAAATGGATGTAGAGTTAATAAAAATGGATGTAGAGTGGATAAAAATGGATGTAGATTGGATAAAATGGATGTAGATTTGATAAAATGGATGTAAAGTGGATAAAATGGATGTAGAGTTAATAAAATTGGATGTAGAGTGGATAAAAATGGATGTAGAGTGGATAAAAATGGATGTCGAGTGGATAAAATGGAAGTAGAGTGGATAAAATGGATGTAGAGTGGATAAAAATGGATGTAGAGTGGATAAAATGGATGTAGAGTTGATAAAATGGATGTAAAGTGGATAAAATGGATGTAGAGTTAATAAAATTGGATGTAGAGTGGATAAAATGGATGTAGAGTTAATAAAATTGGATGTAGAGTGGATAAAATGAATGTACAGTTAATAAAAATGGATGTAGAGTGGATAAAAATGGATGTAGAGTGGATAAAATGGATGTAGAGTTGATAAAATGGATGTAAAGTGGATAAAATGGATGTAGAGTTAATAAAATTGGATGTAGAGTGGATAAAAATGGATGTAGAGTGGATAAAAATGGATGTCGAGTGGATAAAATGGATGTAGAGTGGATAAAATGGATGTAGAGTGGATAAAAATGGATGTAAAGTGGATAAAAATGGATGTCGAGTGGATAAAATGGATGTAGAGTGGATAAAAATAGATGTAGAGAGGATAAAATGGATGTAGAGTTGATAAAAATGGATGTAGAGTGGATAAAATGGATGTAGAGTGGATAAAATGGATGTAGAGTTCATAAAAATGGATGTGGAGTGGATAAAAATGGATGTAGATTGGATAAAATGGATGTAGAGTGGATAAAAATGGATGTAGAGTGGATAAAATGGATGTAGAGTGGATAAAATGGTTGTAGAGTGGATAAAATGGATGTAGAGTTGATAAAAATGGATGCAGAGTGGATAAAAATGGATGTAGAGTGGATAAAATGGATGTAGAGTGCATAAAAATGGATGTTGAGTGGATAAAATGGATGTATAGTGGATAAAATGGATGTAAAGTGGATACAAATGGTTGTAGAGTGGATAAAATGGATGTAGAGTGGATAAAATGGATGTAGAGTGGATAAAAATGGATGTAGAGTGGATAAAATTGATGTAGAGTGGGTAACATTGATGTAGAGTGTATAAAATGGATGTTGAGTTAATAAAAATGGATGTAGAGTGGATATAATTTATGTAGAGAGGATAAAATGGATGTAGAGTGGATAAAATGGATGTAGAGTGGATAAAATGGATGTAGAGTGGATAAAATGGATGTAGAGTGGATAAAAATGGATGTAGAGTGGATAAAATGGATGTAGAGTTGATAAAATGGTTGTAGAGTGGATAAAATGGATGTAGAGTTGATAAAAATGGATGTAGAGTGGATAAAATGGATGTATAGTGAATAAAAATGGATGTAGAGTGGATAAAATGGATGTAGAGTGGATAAAATGGATGTAGAGTGGATAAAAATGGATGTAGAGTGGATAAAATGGATGTAGAATGGATAAAATGGATGTAAAGTGGATAAAAATGGATGTCGAGTGGATAAAATGGATGTAGAGTAGATAAAAATGGATGTAGAGTGGATAAAATGGATGTAGAGTGGATAAAATGGATGTAGATTGGATAAAATGGATGTAGAGTTGATAAAATGGATGTAAAGTGGATAAAATGGATGTAGAGTTAATAAAAATGGATGTAGAGTGGAAATAATGGATGTAGAGAGGATAAAATGGATGTAAAGTGGATAAAAATGGATGTAGAGTGGATAAAATAGATGTAGAGTGCATAAAAATGGATGTTGAGTGGATAAAATGGATGTATAGTGGATAAAATGGATGTAGAGTGGATAAAATGGTTGTAGAGTGGATAAAATGGATGTAGAGTGGATAAAAATGGATGTAGAGTGGATAAAATGGATGTAGAATGGATAAAATGGATGTAAAGTGGATAAAAATGGATGTCGAGTGGATAAAATGGATGTAGAGTGGATAAAAATAGATGTAGAGAGGATAAAATGGATGTAGAGTTGATAAAAATGGATGTAGAGTGGATAAAATGGATGTAGAGTGGATAAAATGGATGTAGAGTTCATAAAAAAGGATGTGGAGTGGATAAAAATGGATGTAGATTGGATAAAATGGATGTAGAGTGGATAAAAATGGATGTAGAGTGGACAAAATAGATTTAGAGTGGATAAAAATTGATGTAGAGTGGATAAAATGGATGTAGAGTGGATAAAATGGATGTAGAGTTCATAAAAATGGATGTAGAGTGGATAAAAATGGATGTAGATTGGATAAAATGGATGTAGAGTTGATAAAATGGATGTAAAGTGGATAAAATGGATGTAGAGTTAATAAAAATGGATGTAGAGTGGAAATAATGGATGTAGAGAGGATAAAATGGATGTAGAGTGGATAAAAATGGATATAGATTGGATAAAATGGTTGTAGAGTGGATAAAATGGATGTAAAGTGGATAAAATGGATGTAGAGTGGATAAAAATGGATGTAGAGTGGATAAAATGGATGTAGCGTGGATAAAATGGTTGTAGAGTGGATAAAATGGATGTAGAGTGGATAAAAATGGATGTAGAGTGGATAAAATGGATGTAGAATGGATAAAATGGATGTAAAGTGGATAAAAATGGATGTCGAGTGGATAAAATGGATGTAGAGTGGATAAAAATGGATGTAGAGTGGATAAAATGGATGTAGAATGGATAAAATGGATGTAAAGTGGATAAAAATGGATGTCGAGTGGATAAAATGGATGTAGAGTGGATAAAATGGATGTAGAATGGATAAAATGGATGTAAAGTGGATAAAAATGGATGTCGAGTGGATAAAATGGATGTAGAGTGGATAAAAATAGATGTAGAGAGGATAAAATGGATGTAGAGTTGATAAAAATGGATGTAGAGTGGATAAAATGGATGTAGAGTGGATAAAATGGATGTAGAGTTCATAAAAATGGATGTGGAGTGGATAAAAATGGATGTAGATTGGATAAAATGGATGTAGAGTGGATAAAAATGGATGTAGAGTGGATAAAATGGATGTAGAATGGATAAAATGGATGTAAAGTGGATAAAAATGGATGTCGAGTGGATAAAATGGATGTAGAGTGGATAAAAATAGATGTAGAGAGGATAAAATGGATGTAGAGTTGATAAAAATGGATGTAGAGTGGATAAAATGGATGTAGAGTGGATAAAATGGATGTAGAGTTCATAAAAATGGATGTGGAGTGGATAAAAATGGATGTAGATTGGATAAAATGGATGTAGAGTGGATAAAAATGGATGTAGAGTGGATAAAATGGATGTAGAATGGATAAAATGGATGTAAAGTGGATAAAAATGGATGTCGAGTGGATAAAATGGATGTAGAGTGGATAAAATGGATGTAGAATGGATAAAATGGGTGTAAAGTGGATAAAAATGGATGTCGAGTGGATAAAATGGATGTAGAGTGGATAAAAATAGATGTAGAGAGGATAAAATGGATGTAGAGTTGATAAAAATGGATGTAGAGTGGATAAAATGGATGTAGAGTGGATAAAATGGATGTAGAATGGATAAAATGGATGTAAAGTGGATAAAAATGGATGTCGAGTGGATAAAATGGATGTAGAGTGGATAAAAATAGATGTAGAGAGGATAAAATGGATGAAGAGTTAATAAAAATGGATGTAGAGTGGATATAATTTATGTAGAGAGGATAAAATGGATGTGAAGTGGATAACAATGGATGTAGAGTGGATAAAAATAGATGTAGATTGGATAAAATGGATGTAGAGTGGATAAAAATGGATGTAGAGTGGATAAAATGGATGTAGAGTGGATAAAATGGATGTAGAGTGGATAAAAATGGATATAGGGTAGATAAAATGGATGTAGAGTGGATAAAATGGTTGTAGAGTGGATAAAAATGGATTTAGAGTGGATAAAAATGGATGTAGAGTGGACAAAATAGATTTAGAGTGGATAAAAATTGATGTAGAGTGGACAAAATGGATGTAAAGTGGATACAAATGGTTGTAGAGTGGATAAAATGGATGTAGAGTGGATAAAATGGATGTAGAGTGGATAAAAATGGATGTAGAGTGGATAAAATTGATGTAGAGTGGGTAACATTGATGTAGAGTGTATAAAATGGATGTTGAGTTAATAAAAATGGATGTAGAGTGGATATAATTTATGTAGAGAGGATAAAATGGATGTAGAGTGGATAAAATGGATGTAGAGTGGATAAAATGGTTGTAGAGTGGATAAAATGGATGTAGAGTGGATAAAAATGGATGTAGAGTGGATAAAATGGATGTAGAGTTGATAAAATGGTTGTAGAGTGGATAAAATGGATGTAGAGTTGATAAAAATGGATGTAGAGTGGATAAAATGGATGTATAGTGAATAAAAATGGATGTAGAGTGGATAAAATGGATGTAGAGTGGATAAAATGGATGTAGAGTGGATAAAAATGGATGTAGAGTGGATAAAATGGATGTAGAATGGATAAAATGGATGTAAAGTGGATAAAAATGGATGTCGAGTGGATAAAATGGATGTAGAGTAGATAAAAATGGATGTAGAGTGGATAAAATGGATGTAGAGTGGATAAAATGGATGTAGATTGGATAAAATGGATGTAGAGTTGATAAAATGGATGTAAAGTGGATAAAATGGATGTAGAGTTAATAAAAATGGATGTAGAGTGGAAATAATGGATGTAGAGAGGATAAAATGGATGTAAAGTGGATAAAAATGGATGTAGAGTGGATAAAATAGATGTAGAGTGGATAAAAATGGATGTTGAGTGGATAAAATGGATGTATAGTGGATAAAATGGATGTAGAGTGGATAAAATGGTTGTAGAGTGGATAAAATGGATGTAGAGTGGATAAAAATGGATGTAGAGTGGATAAAATGGATGTAGAATGGATAAAATGGATGTAAAGTGGATAAAAATGGATGTCGAGTGGATAAAATGGATGTAGAGTGGATAAAAATAGATGTAGAGAGGATAAAATGGATGTAGAGTTGATAAAAATGGATGTAGAGTGGATAAAATGGATGTAGACTGGATAAAATGGATGTAGAGTTCATAAAAAAGGATGTGGAGTGGATAAAAATGGATGTAGATTGGATAAAATGGATGTAGAGTGGATAAAAATGGATGTAGAGTGGACAAAATAGATTTAGAGTGGATAAAAATTGATGTAGAGTGGATAAAATGGATGTAGAGTGGATAAAATGGATGTAGAGTTCATAAAAATGGATGTAGAGTGGATAAAAATGGATGTAGATTGGATAAAATGGATGTAGAGTTGATAAAATGGATGTAAAGTGGATAAAATGGATGTAGAGTTAATAAAAATGGATGTAGAGTGGAAATAATGGATGTAGAGAGGATAAAATGGATGTAGAGTGGATAAAAATGGATATAGATTGGATAAAATGGTTGTAGAGTGGATAAAATGGATGTAAAGTGGATAAAATGGATGTAGAGTGGATAAAAATGGATGTAGAGTGGATAAAATGGATGTAGAGTTGATAAAATGGTTGTAGAGTGGATAAAATGGATGTAGAGTTGATAAAATGGATGTAGAATGGATAAAATGGATGTAAAGTGGATAAAAATGGATGTCGAGTGGATAAAATGGATGTAGAGTGCATAAAAATGGATGTAGAGTGAATAAAATGGATGTAGAGTTCATAAAAATGGATGTAGAGTGGATAAAAATGGATGTAGATTGGATAAAATGGATGGAGAGTGGATAAAAATGGATGTAGAGTGGATAAAATGGATGTAGAGTGGATAAAATGGTTGTAGAGTGGATAAAATGGATGTAGAGTGGATAAAATGGATGTAGAATGGATAAAATGGATGTAGAGTGGATAAAATGAATGTACAGTTAATAAAAATGGATGTAGAGTGGATAAAAATGGATGTAGAGTGGATAAAATGGATGTAGAGTTGATAAAATGGATGTAAAGTGGATAAAATGGATGTAGAGTTAATAAAATTGGATGTAGAGTGGATAAAATGGATGTAGAGTTGATAAAAATGGATGTAGAGTGGATAAAATGGATGTAGAGTGGATAAAATGGATGTAGAGTGGATAAAATGGTTGTAGAGTGGATAAAATGGATGTAGAGTTGATAAAAATGGATGTAGAGTGGATAAAATGGATGTAGAGTTAATAAAAATGGATGTAGAGTGGATAAAATGGATGTAGAGTTGATAAAAATGGATGTAGAGTGGATAAAAATGGATGTAGATTGGATAAAATGGATGTAGAGTGGATAAAATGAATGTACAGTTAATAAAAATGGATGTAGAGTGGATAAAAATGGATGTAGAGTGGATAAAATGGATGTAGAGTTGATAAAATGGATGTAAAGTGGATAAAATGGATGTAGAGTTAATAAAATTGGATGTAGAGTGGATAAAATGGATGTAGAGTTGATAAAAATGGATGTAGAGTGGATAAAAATGGATGTAGATTGGATAAAATGGATGTAGATTTGATAAAATGGATGTAAAGTGGATAAAATGGATGTAGAGTTGATAAAAATGGATGTAGAGTGGATAAAAATGGATGTAGAGTGGATAAAAATGGATGTCGAGTGGATAAAATGGATGTAGAGTGGATAAAATGGATGTAGAGTGGATAAAAATGGATGTAGAGTGGATAAAATGGATGTAGAGTTGATAAAATGGATGTAAAGTGGATAAAATGGATGTAGAGTTAATAAAATTGGATGTAGAGTGGATAAAATGGATGTAGATTGGATAAAATAGATGTAGAGTTGATAAAATGGATGTAAAGTGGATAAAATGGATGTAGAGTTAATAAAATTGGATGTAGAGTGGATAAAATGAATGTACAGTTAATAAAAATGGATGTAGAGTGGATAAAAATGGATGTAGAGTGGATAAAATGGATGTAGAGTTGATAAAATGGATGTAAAGTGGATAAAATGGATGTAGAGTTAATAAAATTGGATGTAGAGTGGATAAAATGGATGTAGAGTTAATAAAAATGGATGTAGAGTGGATATAATGGATGTAGAGAGGATAAAATGGATGTGGAGTGGATAACAATGGATGTAGAGTGGATAAAATGGATGTAGAGTGGATAAAATGGATGTAGAGTTGATAAAATGGATGTAAAGTGGATAAAATGGATGTAGAGTTAATAAAATTGGATGTAGAGAGGATAAAATGGATGTAGAGTTGATAAAAATGGATGTAGAGTGGATAAAAATGGATGTAGATTGGATAAAATGGATGTAGAGTGGATAAAAATGGATGTAGAGTATATAAATTGGATGTAGAGTATATAAAATGGATGTAGAGTGGATAAAAATGGATGTCGAGTGGATAAAATGGATGTAGAGTGGATAAAAATGGATGTAGATTGGATAAAATGGATGTAGAGTTGATAAAATGGATGTAGAGTGGATAAAATGGATGTAGAGTTAATAAAATTGGATGTAGAGTGGATAAAATGGATGTAGAGTTGATAAAAATGGATGTAGAGTGAATAAAATGGATGTAGAGTGGATAAAATGAATGTACAGTTAATAAAAATGGATGTAGAGTGGATAAAAATGGATGTAGAGTGGATAAAATGGATGTAGAGTTGATAAAATGGATGTAGAATGGATAAAATGGATGTAAAGTGGATAAAAATGGATGTCGAGTGGATAAAATGGATGTAGAGTGCATAAAAATGGATGTAGAGTGAATAAAATGGATGTAGAGTTCATAAAAATGGATGTAGAGTGGATAAAAATGGATGTAGATTGGATAAAATGGATGTAGAGTGGATAAAAATGGATGTAGAGTGGATAAAATGGATGTAGAGTGGATAAAATGGATGTAGAGTGGATAAAATGGATGTAGAGTGGATAAAATGGATAAAATGGATGTAAAGTGGATAAAAATGGATGTCGAGTGGATAAAATGGATGTAGAGTGCATAAAAATGGATGTAGAGTGAATAAAATGGATGTAGAGTGGATAAAATGAATGTACAGTTAATAAAAATGGATGTAGAGTGGATAAAAATGGATGTAGAGTGGATAAAATGGATGTAGAGTTGATAAAATGGATGTAAAGTGGATAAAATGGATGTAGAGTTAATAAAATTGGATGTAGAGTGGATAAAATGGATGTAGAGTTGATAAAAATGGATGTAGAGTGGATAAAATGGATGTAGAGTGGATAAAATGGATGTAGAGTGGATAAAATGGTTGTAGAGTGGATAAAATGGATGTAGAGTTGATAAAAATGGATGTAGAGTGGATAAAATGGATGTAGAGTTAATAAAAATGGATGTAGAGTGGATAAAAATGGATGTAGATTGGATAAAATGGATGTAGATTTGATAAAATGGATGTAAAGTGGATAAAATGGATGTAGAGTTAATAAAATTGGATGTAGAGTGGATAAAAATGGATGTAGAGTGGATAAAAATGGATGTCGAGTGGATAAAATGGATGTAGAGTGGATAAAATGGATGTAGAGTGGATAAAAATGGATGTAGAGTGGATAAAATGGATGTAGAGTTGATAAAATGGATGTAAAGTGGATAAAATGGATGTAGAGTTAATAAAATTGGATGTAGAGTGGATAAAATGGATGTAGAGTTAATAAAATTGGATGTAGAGTGGATAAAATGAATGTACAGTTAATAAAAATGGATGTAGAGTGGATAAAAATGGATGTAGAGTGGATAAAATGGATGTAGAGTTGATAAAATGGATGTAAAGTGGATAAAATGGATGTAGAGTTAATAAAATTGGATGTAGAGTGGATAAAAATGGATGTAGAGTGGATAAAAATGGATGTCGAGTGGATAAAATGGATGTAGAGTGGATAAAATGGATGTAGAGTGGATAAAAATGGATGTAAAGTGGATAAAAATGGATGTCGAGTGGATAAAATGGATGTAGAGTGGATAAAAATAGATGTAGAGAGGATAAAATGGATGTAGAGTTGATAAAAATGGATGTAGAGTGGATAAAATGGATGTAGAGTGGATAAAATGGATGTAGAGTTCATAAAAATGGATGTAGAGTGGATAAAAATGGATGTAGATTGGATAAAATGGATGTAGAGTTGATAAAATGGATGTAAAGTGGATAAAATGGATGTAGAGTTAATAAAAATGGATGTAGAGTGGAAATAATGGATGTAGAGAGGATAAAATGGATGTAGAGTGGATAAAAATGGATATAGATTGGATAAAATGGTTGTAGAGTGGATAAAATGGATGTAAAGTGGATAAAATGGATGTAGAGTGGATAAAAATGGATGTAGAGTGGATAAAATGGATGTAGCGTGGATAAAATGGTTGTAGAGTGGATAAAATGGATGTAGAGTGGATAAAAATGGATGTAGAGTGGATAAAATGGATGTAGAATGGATAAAATGGATGTAAAGTGGATAAAAATGGATGTCGAGTGGATAAAATGGATGTAGAGTGGATAAAAATGGATGTAGAGTGGATAAAATGGATGTAGAATGGATAAAATGGATGTAAAGTGGATAAAAATGGATGTCGAGTGGATAAAATGGATGTAGAGTGGATAAAATGGATGTAGAATGGATAAAATGGATGTAAAGTGGATAAAAATGGATGTCGAGTGGATAAAATGGATGTAGAGTGGATAAAAATAGATGTAGAGAGGATAAAATGGATGTAGAGTTGATAAAAATGGATGTAGAGTGGATAAAATGGATGTAGAGTGGATAAAATGGATGTAGAGTTCATAAAAATGGATGTGGAGTGGATAAAAATGGATGTAGATTGGATAAAATGGATGTAGAGTGGATAAAAATGGATGTAGAGTGGATAAAATGGATGTAGAATGGATAAAATGGATGTAAAGTGGATAAAAATGGATGTCGAGTGGATAAAATGGATGTAGAGTGGATAAAAATAGATGTAGAGAGGATAAAATGGATGTAGAGTTGATAAAAATGGATGTAGAGTGGATAAAATGGATGTAGAGTGGATAAAATGGATGTAGAGTTCATAAAAATGGATGTGGAGTGGATAAAAATGGATGTAGATTGGATAAAATGGATGTAGAGTGGATAAAAATGGATGTAGAGTGGATAAAATGGATGTAGAATGGATAAAATGGATGTAAAGTGGATAAAAATGGATGTCGAGTGGATAAAATGGATGTAGAGTGGATAAAATGGATGTAGAGTGGATAAAAATGGATGTAGAGTGGATAAAATGGATGTAGAATGGATAAAATGGATGTAAAGTGGATAAAAATGGATGTCGAGTGGATAAAATGGATGTAGAGTAGATAAAAATGGATGTAGAGTGGATAAAATGGATGTAGAGTGGATAAAATGGATGTAGATTGGATAAAATGGATGTAGAGTTGATAAAATGGATGTAAAGTGGATAAAATGGATGTAGAGTTAATAAAAATGGATGTAGAGTGGAAATAATGGATGTAGAGAGGATAAAATGGATGTAAAGTGGATAAAAATGGATGTAGAGTGGATAAAATAGATGTAGAGTGCATAAAAATGGATGTTGAGTGGATAAAATGGATGTATAGTGGATAAAATGGATGTAGAGTGGATAAAATGGTTGTAGAGTGGATAAAATGGATGTAGAGTGGATAAAAATGGATGTAGAGTGGATAAAATGGATGTAGAATGGATAAAATGGATGTAAAGTGGATAAAAATGGATGTCGAGTGGATAAAATGGATGTAGAGTGGATAAAAATAGATGTAGAGAGGATAAAATGGATGTAGAGTTGATAAAAATGGATGTAGAGTGGATAAAATGGATGTAGACTGGATAAAATGGATGTAGAGTTCATAAAAAAGGATGTGGAGTGGATAAAAATGGATGTAGATTGGATAAAATGGATGTAGAGTGGATAAAAATGGATGTAGAGTGGACAAAATAGATTTAGAGTGGATAAAAATTGATGTAGAGTGGATAAAATGGATGTAGAGTGGATAAAATGGATGTAGAGTTCATAAAAATGGATGTAGAGTGGATAAAAATGGATGTAGATTGGATAAAATGGATGTAGAGTTGATAAAATGGATGTAAAGTGGATAAAATGGATGTAGAGTTAATAAAAATGGATGTAGAGTGGAAATAATGGATGTAGAGAGGATAAAATGGATGTAGAGTGGATAAAAATGGATATAGATTGGATAAAATGGTTGTAGAGTGGATAAAATGGATGTAAAGTGGATAAAATGGATGTAGAGTGGATAAAAATGGATGTAGAGTGGATAAAATGGATGTAGAGTTGATAAAATGGTTGTAGAGTGGATAAAATGGATGTAGAGTTGATAAAATGGATGTAGAATGGATAAAATGGATGTAAAGTGGATAAAAATGGATGTCGAGTGGATAAAATGGATGTAGAGTGCATAAAAATGGATGTAGAGTGAATAAAATGGATGTAGAGTTCATAAAAATGGATGTAGAGTGGATAAAAATGGATGTAGATTGGATAAAATGGATGGAGAGTGGATAAAAATGGATGTAGAGTGGATAAAATGGATGTAGAGTGGATAAAATGGTTGTAGAGTGGATAAAATGGATGTAGAGTGGATAAAATGGATGTAGAATGGATAAAATGGATGTAGAGTGGATAAAATGAATGTACAGTTAATAAAAATGGATGTAGAGTGGATAAAAATGGATGTAGAGTGGATAAAATGGATGTAGAGTTGATAAAATGGATGTAAAGTGGATAAAATGGATGTAGAGTTAATAAAATTGGATGTAGAGTGGATAAAATGGATGTAGAGTTGATAAAAATGGATGTAGAGTGGATAAAATGGATGTAGAGTGGATAAAATGGATGTAGAGTGGATAAAATGGTTGTAGAGTGGATAAAATGGATGTAGAGTTGATAAAAATGGATGTAGAGTGGATAAAATGGATGTAGAGTTAATAAAAATGGATGTAGAGTGGATAAAATGGATGTAGAGTTGATAAAAATGGATGTAGAGTGGATAAAAATGGATGTAGATTGGATAAAATGGATGTAGAGTGGATAAAATGAATGTACAGTTAATAAAAATGGATGTAGAGTGGATAAAAATGGATGTAGAGTGGATAAAATGGATGTAGAGTTGATAAAATGGATGTAAAGTGGATAAAATGGATGTAGAGTTAATAAAATTGGATGTAGAGTGGATAAAATGGATGTAGAGTTGATAAAAATGGATGTAGAGTGGATAAAAATGGATGTAGATTGGATAAAATGGATGTAGATTTGATAAAATGGATGTAAAGTGGATAAAATGGATGTAGAGTTAATAAAATTGGATGTAGAGTGGATAAAAATGGATGTAGAGTGGATAAAAATGGATGTCGAGTGGATAAAATGGATGTAGAGTGGATAAAATGGATGTAGAGTGGATAAAAATGGATGTAGAGTGGATAAAATGGATGTAGAGTTGATAAAATGGATGTAAAGTGGATAAAATGGATGTAGAGTTAATAAAATTGGATGTAGAGTGGATAAAATGGATGTAGATTGGATAAAATAGATGTAGAGTTGATAAAATGGATGTAAAGTGGATAAAATGGATGTAGAGTTAATAAAATTGGATGTAGAGTGGATAAAATGAATGTACAGTTAATAAAAATGGATGTAGAGTGGATAAAAATGGATGTAGAGTGGATAAAATGGATGTAGAGTTGATAAAATGGATGTAAAGTGGATAAAATGGATGTAGAGTTAATAAAATTGGATGTAGAGTGGATAAAATGGATGTAGAGTTAATAAAAATGGATGTAGAGTGGATATAATGGATGTAGAGAGGATAAAATGGATGTGGAGTGGATAACAATGGATGTAGAGTGGATAAAATGGATGTAGAGTGGATAAAATGGATGTAGAGTTGATAAAATGGATGTAAAGTGGATAAAATGGATGTAGAGTTAATAAAATTGGATGTAGAGAGGATAAAATGGATGTAGAGTTGATAAAAATGGATGTAGAGTGGATAAAAATGGATGTAGATTGGATAAAATGGATGTAGAGTGGATAAAAATGGATGTAGAGTATATAAATTGGATGTAGAGTATATAAAATGGATGTAGAGTGGATAAAAATGGATGTCGAGTGGATAAAATGGATGTAGAGTGGATAAAAATGGATGTAGATTGGATAAAATGGATGTAGAGTTGATAAAATGGATGTAGAGTGGATAAAATGGATGTAGAGTTAATAAAATTGGATGTAGAGTGGATAAAATGGATGTAGAGTTGATAAAAATGGATGTAGAGTGAATAAAATGGATGTAGAGTGGATAAAATGAATGTACAGTTAATAAAAATGGATGTAGAGTGGATAAAAATGGATGTAGAGTGGATAAAATGGATGTAGAGTTGATAAAATGGATGTAGAATGGATAAAATGGATGTAAAGTGGATAAAAATGGATGTCGAGTGGATAAAATGGATGTAGAGTGCATAAAAATGGATGTAGAGTGAATAAAATGGATGTAGAGTTCATAAAAATGGATGTAGAGTGGATAAAAATGGATGTAGATTGGATAAAATGGATGGAGAGTGGATAAAAATGGATGTAGAGTGGATAAAATGGATGTAGAGTGGATAAAATGGTTGTAGAGTGGATAAAATGGATGTAGAGTGGATAAAATGGATAAAATGGATGTAAAGTGGATAAAAATGGATGTCGAGTGGATAAAATGGATGTAGAGTGCATAAAAATGGATGTAGAGTGAATAAAATGGATGTAGAGTGGATAAAATGAATGTACAGTTAATAAAAATGGATGTAGAGTGGATAAAAATGGATGTAGAGTGGATAAAATGGATGTAGAGTTGATAAAATGGATGTAAAGTGGATAAAATGGATGTAGAGTTAATAAAATTGGATGTAGAGTGGATAAAATGGATGTAGAGTTGATAAAAATGGATGTAGAGTGGATAAAATGGATGTAGAGTGGATAAAATGGATGTAGAGTGGATAAAATGGTTGTAGAGTGGATAAAATGGATGTAGAGTTGATAAAAATGGATGTAGAGTGGATAAAATGGATGTAGAGTTAATAAAAATGGATGTAGAGTGGATAAAAATGGATGTAGATTGGATAAAATGGATGTAGATTTGATAAAATGGATGTAAAGTGGATAAAATGGATGTAGAGTTAATAAAATTGGATGTAGAGTGGATAAAAATGGATGTAGAGTGGATAAAAATGGATGTCGAGTGGATAAAATGGATGTAGAGTGGATAAAATGGATGTAGAGTGGATAAAAATGGATGTAGAGTGGATAAAATGGATGTAGAGTTGATAAAATGGATGTAAAGTGGATAAAATGGATGTAGAGTTAATAAAATTGGATGTAGAGTGGATAAAATGGATGTAGAGTTAATAAAATTGGATGTAGAGTGGATAAAATGAATGTACAGTTAATAAAAATGGATGTAGAGTGGATAAAAATGGATGTAGAGTGGATAAAATGGATGTAGAGTTGATAAAATGGATGTAAAGTGGATAAAATGGATGTAGAGTTAATAAAATTGGATGTAGAGTGGATAAAAATGGATGTAGAGTGGATAAAAATGGATGTCGAGTGGATAAAATGGATGTAGAGTGGATAAAATGGATGTAGAGTGGATAAAAATGGATGTAAAGTGGATAAAAATGGATGTCGAGTGGATAAAATGGATGTAGAGTGGATAAAAATAGATGTAGAGAGGATAAAATGGATGTAGAGTTGATAAAAATGGATGTAGAGTGGATAAAATGGATGTAGAGTGGATAAAATGGATGTAGAGTTCATAAAAATGGATGTAGAGTGGATAAAAATGGATGTAGATTGGATAAAATGGATGTAGAGTTGATAAAATGGATGTAAAGTGGATAAAATGGATGTAGAGTTAATAAAAATGGATGTAGAGTGGAAATAATGGATGTAGAGAGGATAAAATGGATGTAGAGTGGATAAAAATGGATATAGATTGGATAAAATGGTTGTAGAGTGGATAAAATGGATGTAAAGTGGATAAAATGGATGTAGAGTGGATAAAAATGGATGTAGAGTGGATAAAATGGATGTAGCGTGGATAAAATGGTTGTAGAGTGGATAAAATGGATGTAGAGTGGATAAAAATGGATGTAGAGTGGATAAAATGGATGTAGAATGGATAAAATGGATGTAAAGTGGATAAAAATGGATGTCGAGTGGATAAAATGGATGTAGAGTTGATAAAAATGGATGTAGAGTGGATAAAATGGATGTAGAATGGATAAAATGGATGTAAAGTGGATAAAAATGGATGTCGAGTGGATAAAATGGATGTAGAGTGGATAAAATGGATGTAGAATGGATAAAATGGATGTAAAGTGGATAAAAATGGATGTCGAGTGGATAAAATGGATGTAGAGTGGATAAAAATAGATGTAGAGAGGATAAAATGGATGTAGAGTTGATAAAAATGGATGTAGAGTGGATAAAATGGATGTAGAGTGGATAAAATGGATGTAGAGTTCATAAAAATGGATGTGGAGTGGATAAAAATGGATGTAGATTGGATAAAATGGATGTAGAGTGGATAAAAATGGATGTAGAGTGGATAAAATGGATGTAGAATGGATAAAATGGATGTAAAGTGGATAAAAATGGATGTCGAGTGGATAAAATGGATGTAGAGTGGATAAAAATAGATGTAGAGAGGATAAAATGGATGTAGAGTTGATAAAAATGGATGTAGAGTGGATAAAATGGATGTAGAGTGGATAAAATGGATGTAGAGTTCATAAAAATGGATGTGGAGTGGATAAAAATGGATGTAGATTGGATAAAATGGATGTAGAGTGGATAAAAATGGATGTAGAGTGGATAAAATGGATGTAGAATGGATAAAATGGATGTAAAGTGGATAAAAATGGATGTCGAGTGGATAAAATGGATGTAGAGTGGATAAAATGGATGTAGAATGGATAAAATGGATGTAAAGTGGATAAAAATGGATGTCGAGTGGATAAAATGGATGTAGAGTGGATAAAAATAGATGTAGAGAGGATAAAATGGATGTAGAGTTGATAAAAATGGATGTAGAGTGGATAAAATGGATGTAGAGTGGATAAAATGGATGTAGAATGGATAAAATGGATGTAAAGTGGATAAAAATGGATGTCGAGTGGATAAAATGGATGTAGAGTGGATAAAAATAGATGTAGAGAGGATAAAATGGATGAAGAGTTAATAAAAATGGATGTAGAGTGGATATAATTTATGTAGAGAGGATAAAATGGATGTGAAGTGGATAACAATGGATGTAGAGTGGATAAAAATAGATGTAGATTGGATAAAATGGATGTAGAGTGGATAAAAATGGATGTAGAGTGGATAAAATGGATGTAGAGCGGATAAAATGGATGTAGAGTGGATAAAAATGGATATAGGGTAGATAAAATGGATGTAGAGTGGATAAAATGGTTGTAGAGTGGATAAAAATGGATTTAGAGTGGATAAAAATGGATGTAGAGTGGACAAAATAGATTTAGAGTGGATAAAAATTGATGTAGAGTGGACAAAATGGATGTAAAGTGGATACAAATGGTTGTAGAGTGGATAAAATGGATGTAGAGTGGATAAAATGGATGTAGAGTGGATAAAAATGGATGTAGAGTGGATAAAATTGATGTAGAGTGGGTAACATTGATGTAGAGTGTATAAAATGGATGTTGAGTTAATAAAAATGGATGTAGAGTGGATATAATTTATGTAGAGAGGATAAAATGGATGTAGAGTGGATAAAATGGATGTAGAGTGGATAAAATGGTTGTAGAGTGGATAAAATGGATGTAGAGTGGATAAAAATGGATGTAGAGTGGATAAAATGGATGTAGAGTTGATAAAATGGTTGTAGAGTGGATAAAATGGATGTAGAGTTGATAAAAATGGATGTAGAGTGGATAAAATGGATGTATAGTGAATAAAAATGGATGTAGAGTGGATAAAATGGATGTAGAGTGGATAAAATGGATGTAGAGTGGATAAAAATGGATGTAGAGTGGATAAAATGGATGTAGAATGGATAAAATGGATGTAAAGTGGATAAAAATGGATGTCGAGTGGATAAAATGGATGTAGAGTAGATAAAAATGGATGTAGAGTGGATAAAATGGATGTAGAGTGGATAAAATGGATGTAGATTGGATAAAATGGATGTAGAGTTGATAAAATGGATGTAAAGTGGATAAAATGGATGTAGAGTTAATAAAAATGGATGTAGAGTGGAAATAATGGATGTAGAGAGGATAAAATGGATGTAAAGTGGATAAAAATGGATGTAGAGTGGATAAAATAGATGTAGAGTGCATAAAAATGGATGTTGAGTGGATAAAATGGATGTATAGTGGATAAAATGGATGTAGAGTGGATAAAATGGTTGTAGAGTGGATAAAATGGATGTAGAGTGGATAAAAATGGATGTAGAGTGGATAAAATGGATGTAGAATGGATAAAATGGATGTAAAGTGGATAAAAATGGATGTCGAGTGGATAAAATGGATGTAGAGTGGATAAAAATAGATGTAGAGAGGATAAAATGGATGTAGAGTTGATAAAAATGGATGTAGAGTGGATAAAATGGATGTAGAGTGGATAAAATGGATGTAGAGTTCATAAAAAAGGATGTAGAGTGGATAAAAATGGATGTAGAGTGGATAAAATGGATGTAGAGTGGATAAAAATGGATGTAGAGTGGACAAAATAGATTTAGAGTGGATAAAAATTGATGTAGAGTGGATAAAATGGATGTAGAGTGGATAAAATGGATGTAGAGTTCATAAAAATGGATGTAGAGTGGATAAAAATGGATGTAGATTGGATAAAATGGATGTAGAGTTGATAAAATGGATGTAAAGTGGATAAAATGGATGTAGAGTTAATAAAAATGGATGTAGAGTGGAAATAATGGATGTAGAGAGGATAAAATGGATGTAGAGTGGATAAAAATGGATATAGATTGGATAAAATGGTTGTAGAGTGGATAAAATGGATGTAAAGTGGATAAAATGGATGTAGAGTGGATAAAAATGGATGTAGAGTGGATAAAATGGATGTAGCGTGGATAAAATGGTTGTAGAGTGGATAAAATGGATGTAGAGTGGATAAAAATGGATGTAGAGTGGATAAAATGGATGTAGAATGGATAAAATGGATGTAAAGTGGATAAAAATGGATGTCGAGTGGATAAAATGGATGTAGAGTAGATAAAAATGGATGTAGAGTGGATAAAATGGATGTAGAATGGATAAAATGGATGTAAAGTGGATAAAAATGGATGTCGAGTGGATAAAATGGATGTAGAGTGGATAAAATGGATGTAGAATGGATAAAATGGATGTAAAGTGGATAAAAATGGATGTCGAGTGGATAAAATGGATGTAGAGTGGATAAAAATAGATGTAGAGAGGATAAAATGGATGTAGAGTTGATAAAAATGGATGTAGAGTGGATAAAATGGATGTAGAGTGGATAAAATGGATGTAGAGTTCATAAAAATGGATGTGGAGTGGATAAAAATGGATGTAGATTGGATAAAATGGATGTAGAGTGGATAAAAATGGATGTAGAGTGGATAAAATGGATGTAGAATGGATAAAATGGATGTAAAGTGGATAAAAATGGATGTCGAGTGGATAAAATGGATGTAGAGTGGATAAAAATAGATGTAGAGAGGATAAAATGGATGTAGAGTTGATAAAAATGGATGTAGAGTGGATAAAATGGATGTAGAGTGGATAAAATGGATGTAGAGTTCATAAAAATGGATGTGGAGTGGATAAAAATGGATGTAGATTGGATAAAATGGATGTAGAGTGGATAAAAATGGATGTAGAGTGGATAAAATGGATGTAGAATGGATAAAATGGATGTAAAGTGGATAAAAATGGATGTCGAGTGGATAAAATGGATGTAGAGTGGATAAAATGGATGTAGAATGGATAAAATGGATGTAAAGTGGATAAAAATGGATGTCGAGTGGATAAAATGGATGTAGAGTGGATAAAAATAGATGTAGAGAGGATAAAATGGATGTAGAGTTGATAAAAATGGATGTACAGTGGATAAAATGGATGTAGAGTGGATAAAATGGATGTAGAATGGATAAAATGGATGTAAAGTGGATAAAAATGGATGTCGAGTGGATAAAATGGATGTAGAGTGGATAAAAATAGATGTAGAGAGGATAAAATGGATGAAGAGTTAATAAAAATGGATGTAGAGTGGATATAATTTATGTAGAGAGGATAAAATGGATGTGAAGTGGATAACAATGGATGTAGAGTGGATAAAAATAGATGTAGATTGGATAAAATGGATGTAGAGTGGATAAAAATGGATGTAGAGTGGATAAAATGGATGTAGAGCGGATAAAATGGATGTAGAGTGGATAAAAATGGATATAGGGTAGATAAAATGGATGTAGAGTGGATAAAATGGTTGTAGAGTGGATAAAAATGGATTTAGAGTGGATAAAAATGGATGTAGAGTGGACAAAATAGATTTAGAGTGGATAAAAATTGATGTAGAGTGGACAAAATGGATGTAGAGTGGATAAAATGGATGTAGAGTGGATAAAATGGATGTAGAGTTCATAAAAATGGATGTAGAGTGGATAAAAATGGATGTAGATTGGATAAAATGGATGTAAAGTGGATAAAAATGGATGTAGAGTTCATAAAAATGGATGTAGAGTGGATAAAAATGGATGTAGATTGGATAAAATGGATGTAAAGTGGATAAAATGGATGTAGAGTTAATAAAAATGGATGTAGAGTGGAAATAATGGATGTAGAGAGGATAAAATGGATGTAGAGTGGATAAAAATGGATGTAGAGTGGATAAAATGGATGTAGAATGGATAAAATGGATGTAAAGTGGATAAAATGTATGTAGAGTTAATAAAAATGGATGTAGAGTGGAAATAATGGATGTAGAGAGGATAAAATGGATGTAGAGTGGATAAAATGGTTGTAGAGTGGATAAAAATAGATGTAGAGAGGATAAAATGGATGTAGAGTTGATAAAATGGATGTAAAGTGGATAAAATGTATGTAGAGTTAATAAAAATGGATGTAGAGTGGAAATAATGGATGTAGAGAGGATAAAATGGATGTAGAGTGGATAAAATGGTTGTAGAGTGGATAAAATGGATGTAGAGTTGATAAAAATGGATGTAGAGTGGATAAAATGGATGTATAGTGAATAAAAATGGATGTAGAGTGGATAAAATGGATGTAGAGTGGATAAAAATGGATGTAGAGTGGATAAAATGGATGTAGAGTGGATAAAATGGATGTAGAGTGGATAAAATGGATGTAAAGTGGATAAAAATGGATGTAGAGTGGATAAAATGGATGTAGAGTGCATAAAAATGGATGTTGAGTGGATAAAATGGATGTATAGTGGATAAAATGGATGTAGAGTGGATAAAATGGTTGTAGAGTGGATAAAATGGATGTAGAGTGGATAAAAATGGATGTAGAGTGGATAAAATGGATGTAGAATGGATAAAATGGATGTAAAGTGGATAAAAATGGATGTCGTGTGGATAAAATGGATGTAGAGTGGATAAAAATAGATGTAGAGAGGATAAAATGGATGTAGAGTTGATAAAAATGGATGTAGAGTGGATAAAATGGATGTAGAGTGGATAAAATGGATGTAGAGTTCATAAAAATGGATGTGGAGTGGATAAAAATGGATGTAGATTGGATAAAATGGATGTAGAGTGGATAAAAATGGATGTAGAGTGGACAAAATAGATTTAGAGTGGATAAAAATTGATGTAGAGTGGATAAAATGGATGTAGAGTGGATAAAATGGATGTAGAGTGGATAAAATGGATGTAGAGTTGATAAAATGGATGTAAAGTGGATAAAATGGATGTAGAGTTAATAAAAATGGATGTAGAGTGGAAATAATGGATGTAGAGAGGATAAAATGGATGTAGAGTGGATAAAATGGTTGTAGAGTGGATAAAATGGATGTAGAGTGGATAAAATGGATGTAGAGTGGATAAAAATGGGTGTAGAGTGGATAAAATGGATGTAGAGTGGATAAAATGGTTGTAGAGTGGATAAAATGGATGTAGAGTTGATAAAAATGGATGTAGAGTGGATAAAATGGATGTAGAGTGGATAAAATGGATGTAGAGTTCATAAAAATGGATGTAGAGTGGATAAAAATGGATGTAGATTGGATAAAATGGATGTAGAGTGGATAAAAATGGATGTAGAGTGGATAAAATGGATGTAGAGTGGATAAAATGGTTGTAGAGTGGATAAAATGGATGTAGAGTGGATAAAAATGGATGTAGAGTGGATAAAATGGATGTAGAGTTGATAAAATGGTTGTAGAGTGGATAAAATGGATGTAGAGTTGATAAAAATGGATGTAGAGTGGATAAAATGGATGTCTAGTGAATAAAAATGGATGTAGAGTGGATAAAATGGATGTAGAGTGGATAAAAATGGATGTAGAGTGGATAAAATGGATGTAGAGTGGATAAAATGGATGTAGAGTGGATAAAAATGGATGTAGAGTGGATAAAATGGATGTAGAATGGATAAAATGGATGTAAAGTGGATAAAAATGGATGTCGAGTGGATAAAATGGATGTAGAGTAGATAAAAATGGATGTAGAGTGGATAAAATGGATATAGAGTGGATAAAATGGATGTAGAGTGGATAAAAATGGATGTAGAGTGGATAAAATGGATGTAGAATGGATAAAATGGTTGTAGAGTGGATAAAATGGATGTAGAGTGGATAAAATGGATGTAGAGTGGATAAAAATGGATGTAGAGTGGATAAAATGGATGTAGAGTGGATAAAATGGTTGTAGAGTGGATAAAATGGATGTAGAGTTGATAAAAATGGATGTAGAGTGGATAAAATGGATGTATAGTGAATAAAAATGGATGTTGAGTGGATAAAATGGATGTATAGTGGATAAAATGGATGTAGAGTGGATAAAATGGTTGTAGAGTGGATAAAATGGATGTAGAGTGGATAAAAATGGATGTAGAGTGGATAAAATGGATGTAGAGTGGATAAAATTGATGTAGAGTGGATAAAATGGATGTAAAGTGGATAAAAATGGATGTAGAGTGGATAAAATGGATGTAGAGTGCATAAAAATGGATGTTGAGTGGATAAAATGGATGTATAGTGGATAAAATGGATGTAGAGGGGATAAAATGGTTGTAGAGTGGATAAAATGGATGTAGAGTGGATAAAAATGGATGTAGAGTGGATAAAATGGATGTAGAATGGATAAAATGGATGTAAAGTGGATAAAAATGGATGTCGAGTGGATAAAATGGATGTAGAGTGGATAAAATGGATGTAGAGTGGATAAAATGGATGTAGAGTGGATAAAAATGGATGTAGAGTGGATAAAATGGATGTAGAGTGGATAAAATGGTTGTAGAGTGGATAAAATGGATGTAGAGTTGATAAAAATGGATGTAGAGTGGATAAAATGGATGTATAGTGAATAAAAATGGATGTAGAGTGGATAAAATGGATGTAGAGTGGATAAAAATGGATGTAGAGTGGATAAAATGGATGTAGAGTGGATAAAATGGATGTAGAGTGGATAAAATGGATGTAAAGTGGATAAAAATGGATGTAGAGTGGATAAAATGGATGTAGAGTGCATAAAAATGGATGTTGAGTGGATAAAATGGATGTATAGTGGATAAAATGGATGTAGAGTGGATAAAATGGTTGTAGAGTGGATAAAATGGATGTAGAGTGGATAAAAATGGATGTAGAGTGGATAAAATGGATGTAGAATGGATAAAATGGATGTAAAGTGGATAAAAATGGATGTCGAGTGGATAAAATGGATGTAGAGTGGATAAAAATAGATGTAGAGAGGATAAAATGGATGTAGAGTTGATAAAAATGGATGTAGAGTGGATAAAATGGATGTAGAGTGGATAAAATGGATGTAGAGTTCACAAAAATGGATGTCGAGTGGATAAAATGGATGTAGAGTGGATAAAAATAGATGTAGAGAGGATAAAATGGATGTAGAGTGGATAAAAATGGATGTAGAGTGGACAAAATAGATTTAGAGTGGATAAAAATTGATGTAGAGTGGATAAAATGGATGTAGAGTGGATAAAATGGATGTAGAGTGGATAAAATGGATGTAGAGTTCATAAAAATGGATGTAGAGTGGATAAAAATGGATGTAGATTGGATAAAATGGATGTAGAGTTGATAAAATGGATGTAAAGTGGATAAAATGGATGTAGAGTTAATAAAAATGGATGTAGAGTGGAAATAATGGATGTAGAGAGGATAAAATGGATGTAGAGTGGATAAAAATGGATGTAGTGTGGATAAAAATGGATATAGGGTAGATAAAATGTATGTAGAGTGGATAAAATGGATGTAGAGTGGATAAAATGGTTGTAGAGTGGATAAAATGGATGTAGAGTGGATAAAATGGATGTAGAGTGGATAAAAATGGATGTAGATTGGATAAAATGGATGTAGAGTGGATAAAAATGGATGTAGAGTGGATAAAATGGATGTAGAGTGGATAAAATGGTTGTAGAGTGGATAAAATGGATGTAGAGTGGATAAAATGGATGTAGAGTGGATAAAAATGGATGTAGAGTGGATAAAATGGATGTAGAGTGGATAAAATGGTTGTAGAGTGGATAAAATGGATGTAGAGTTGATAAAATGGTTGTAGAGTGGATAAAATGGATGTAGAGTGGATAAAAATGGATGTAGAGTGGATAAAATGGATGTAGAGTGGATAAAATGGTTGTAGAGTGGATAAAATGGATGTAGAGTGGATAAAATGGATGTAGAGTGGATAAAAATGGATGTAGAGTGGATAAAATGGATGTAGAGTGGATAAAATGGTTGTAGAGTGGATAAAATGGATGTAGAGTTGATAAAAATGGATGTAGAGTGGATAAAATGGATGTATAGTGAATAAAAATGGATGTAGAGTGGATAAAATGGATGTAGAGTGGATAAAAATGGATGTAGAGTGGATAAAATGGATGTAAAGTGGATACAAATGGATGTAGAGTGGATAAAATGGATGTAGACTGGCTAAAATGGATGTAGAGTGGATAAAAATGGATGTGGAGTGGACAAAATAGATTTAGAATGGATAAAAATTGATGTAGAGTGGATAAAATGGATGTAGAGTGGATAAAATGGATGTAGATTGGATAAAATGGATGTAGAGTGGATAAAATGGTTGTAGAGTGGATACAATGGATGTAGAGTTGATAAAATGGATGTAGAGTGGATAAAATGGATGTAGAGTGGATAAAATGGATGTAGAGTTGATAAAAATTGATGTAGAGTCGATAAAATGGATGTAGAGTGGATAAAATGGATGTAGAGTGGATAAAAATGGATGTAGAGCGGATAAAAATGGATGTAGAGTGGATAAAATGGGTGTAAAATGGATAAAAATGGATGTAGAGTGGATAAAATGGGTGTAAAATGGATAAAAATGGATGTAGAGTGGATAAAATGGATGTAGAATGGATAAAAATGGATGTAGAGTGGATAAAATGGATGTAGAGTCGATAAAATGGATGTAGAGTGGATAAAAATGGATGTAGAGTGGATAAAATGGATGTAGAGTGGATAAAAATGGATGTAGAGTGAATATAATGGATGTAGAGAGGATAAAATGGATGTGGAGTGGATAACAATGGATGTAGAGTGGATAAAATGGATGTAGAGTGGATAAAATGGATGTAAAGTGGATAAAATGGTTGTAGAGTGGATAAAAATGGATGTAGAGTGGATAAAAATGGATGTAGATTGGATAAAATGGATGTAGAGTGGATAAAATGGATGTAGATTGGATAAAATGGATGTAGAGTGAATAAAATGGATGTACAGTTAATAAAAATGGATGTAGAGTGGATATAATGGATGTAGAGAGGATAAAATGGATGTGGAGTAGATAACAATGGATGTAGAGTGGATAAAATGGATGTAGAGTAGATAAAATGGATGTAGAGTGGATAAAATGGTTGTAGAGTGGATAAAATGGATGTAGAGTGGATAAAATGGTTGTAGAGTGGATAAAATGGATGTAGAGTGGATAAAAATGGATGTAGAGTGGATAAAATGGATGTAGAGTGGATAAAATGGTTGTAGAGTGGATAAAATGGATGTAGAGTGGATAAAAATGGATGTAGAGTGGATAAAATGGATGTAGAGTTGATAAAATGGTTGTAGAGTGGATAAAATGGATGTAGAGTTGATAAAAATGGATGTAGAGTGGATAAAATGGATGTATAGTGAATAAAAATGGATGTAGAGTGGATAAAATGGATGTAGAGTGGATAAAAATGGATGTAGAGTGGATAAAATGGATGTAGAGTGGATAAAATGGATGCAGAGTGGATAAAAATGGATGTAGAGTGGATAAAATGGATGTAGAATGGATAAAATGGATGTAAAGTGGATAAAAATGGATGTCGAGTGGATAAAATGGATGTAGAGTAGATAAAAATGGATGTAGAGTGGATAAAATGGATGTAGAGTGGATAAAATGGATGTAGAGTGGATAAAAATGGATGTAGAGTGGATAAAATGGATGTATAGTGAATAAAAATGGATGTAGAGTGGATAAAATGGATGTAGAGTGGATAAAAATGGATGTGGAGTGGACAAAATAGATTTAGAGTGGATAAAAATTGATGTAGAGTGGATAAAATGGATGTAGAGTGGATAAAATGGATGTAGAGTGGATAAAATGGATGTAGAGTGGATAAAATGGATGTAGAGTGGATAAAATGGATGTAGAGTTGATAAAATGGATGTAGATTGGAAATAATGGATGTAGAGAGGATAAAATGGATGTAGAGTGGATAAAATGGATGTAGAGTGGATAAAATGGATGTAGAGTGGATAAAATGGATGTAGAGTGGATAAAAATGGATGTAGAGTGGATAAAATGGATGTAGAGTGGATAAAATGGTTGTAGAGTGGATAAAATGGATGTAGAGTTGATAAAAATGGATGTAGAGTGGATAAAATGGATGTAGAGTTCATAAAAATGGATGTAGAGTGGATAAAAATGGATGTAGATTGGATAAAATGGATGTAGAGTGGATAAAAATGGATGTAGAGTGGATAAAATGGATGTAGAGTGGATAAAATGGTTGTAGAGTGGATAAAATGGATGTAGAGTGGATAAAAATGGATGTAGAGTGGATAAAATGGATGTAGAGTTGATAAAATGGTTGTAGAGTGGATAAAATGGATGTAAAGTGGATAAAAATGGATGTCGAGTGGATAAAATGGATGTAGAGTAGATAAAAATGGATGTAGAGTGGATAAAATGGATGTAGAGTGGATAAAATGGATGTAGAGTGGATAAAAATGGATGTAGAGTGGATAAAATGGATGTAGAATGGATAAAATGGATGTAAAGTGGATAAAAATGGATGTCGAGTGGATAAAATGGATGTAGAGTGGATAAAAATAGATGTAGAGAGGATAAAATGGATGTAGAGTTGATAAAATGGATGTAGATTGGATAAAATGGATGTAGAGTTGATAAAATGGATGTAAAGTGGATAAAATGGATGTAGAGTTAATAAAAATGGATGTAGAGTGGAAATAATGGATGTAGAGAGGATAAAATGGATGTAGAGTTGATAAAAATGGATGTAGAGTGGATAAAATGGATGTATAGTGAATAAAAATGGATGTAGAGTAGATAAAAATGGATGTAGAGTGGATAAAATGGATGTAGAGTGGATAAAATGGATGTAGAGTGGATAAAAATGGATGTAGAGTGGATAAAATGGATGTAGAATGGATAAAATGGATGTAGAGTTAATAAAAATGGATGTCGAGTGGATAAAATGGATGTAGAGTGGATAAAAATAGATGTAGAGAGGATAAAATGGATGTAGAGTTGATAAAATGGATGTAGATTGGATAAAATGGATGTAGAGTTGATAAAATGGATGTAAAGTGGATAAAATGGATGTAGAGTTAATAAAAATGGATGTAGAGTGGAAATAATGGATGTAGAGAGGATAAAATGGATGTAGAGTGGATAAAATGGTTGTAGAGTGGATAAAATGGATGTAGAGTGGATAAAATGGATGTAGAGTGGATAAAAATGGATGTAGAGTGGATAAAATGGATGTAGAGTTCATAAAAATGGATGTGGAGTGGATAAAAATGGATGTAGATTGGATAAAATGGATGTAGAGTGGATAAAAATGGATGTAGAGTGGATAAAATGGATGTAGAGTGGATAAAATGGTTGTAGAGTGGATAAAATGGATGTAGAGTGGATAAAAATGGATGTAGAGTGGATAAAATGGATGTAGAGTGGATAAAATGGTTGTAGAGTGGATAAAATGGATGTAGAGTTGATAAAAATGGATGTAGAGTGGATAAAATGGATGTAGAGTTCATAAAAATGGATGTAGAGTGGATAAAAATGGATGTAGATTGGATAAAATGGATGTAGAGTGGATAAAAATGGATGTAGAGTGGATAAAATGGATGTAGAGTGGATAAAATGGTTGTAGAGTGGATAAAATGGATGTAGAGTGGATAAAAATGGATGTAGAGTGGATAAAATGGATGTAGAGTTGATAAAATGGTTGTAGAGTGGATAAAATGGATGTAAAGTGGATAAAAATGGATGTCGAGTGGATAAAATGGATGTAGAGTAGATAAAAATGGATGTAGAGTGGATAAAATGGATGTAGAGTGGATAAAATGGATGTAGAGTGGATAAAAATGGATGTAGAGTGGATAAAATGGATGTAGAATGGATAAAATGGATGTAAAGTGGATAAAAATGGATGTCGAGTGGATAAAATGGATGTAGAGTGGATAAAAATAGATGTAGAGAGGATAAAATGGATGTAGAGTTGATAAAATGGATGTAGATTGGATAAAATGGATGTAGAGTTGATAAAATGGATGTAAAGTGGATAAAATGGATGTAGAGTTAATAAAAATGGATGTAGAGTGGAAATAATGGATGTAGAGAGGATAAAATGGATGTAGAGTTGATAAAAATGGATGTAGAGTGGATAAAATGGATGTAGAGTTGATAAAATGGATGTAGAATGGATAAAATGGATGTAAAGTGGATAAAAATGGATGTCGAGTGGATAAAATGGATGTAGAGTGCATAAAAATGGATGTAGAGTGAATAAAATGGATGTAGAGTTCATAAAAATGGATGTAGAGTGGATAAAAATCGATGTAGATTGGATAAAATGGATGGAGAGTGGATAAAAATGGATGTAGAGTGAATAAAATGGATGTAGAGTGGATAAAATGGTTGTAGAGTGGATAAAATGGATGTAGAGTGGATAAAATGGATGTAGAATGGATAAAATGGATGTAAAGTGGATAAAAATGGATGTCGAGTGGATAAAATGGATGTAGAGTGCATAAAAATGGATGTAGAGTGAATAAAATGGATGTAGAGTGGATAAAATGAATGTACAGTTAATAAAAATGGATGTAGAGTGGATAAAAATGGATGTAGAGTGGATAAAATGGATGTAGAGTTGATAAAATGGATGTAAAGTGGATAAAATGGATGTAGAGTTAATAAAATTGGATGTAGAGTGGATAAAATGGATGTAGAGTTGATAAAAATGGATGTAGAGTGGATAAAATGGATGTAGAGTGGATAAAATGGATGTAGAGTGGATAAAATGGTTGTAGAGTGGATAAAATGGATGTAGAGTTGATAAAAATGGATGTAGAGTGGATAAAATGGATGTAGAGTTAATAAAAATGGATGTAGAGTGGATAAAATGGATGTAGAGTTGATAAAAATGGATGTAGAGTGGATAAAAATGGATGTAGATTGGATAAAATGGATGTAGAGTGGATAAAATGAATGTACAGTTAATAAAAATGGATGTAGAGTGGATAAAAATGGATGTAGAGTGGATAAAATGGATGTAGAGTTGATAAAATGGATGTAAAGTGGATAAAATGGATGTAGAGTTAATAAAATTGGATGTAGAGTGGATAAAATGGATGTAGAGTTGATAAAAATGGATGTAGAGTGGATAAAAATGGATGTAGATTGGATAAAATGGATGTAGATTTGATAAAATGGATGTAAAGTGGATAAAATGGATGTAGAGTTAATAAAATTGGATGTAGAGTGGATAAAAATGGATGTAGAGTGGATAAAAATGGATGTCGAGTGGATAAAATGGAAGTAGAGTGGATAAAATGGATGTAGAGTGGATAAAAATGGATGTAGAGTGGATAAAATGGATGTAGAGTTGATAAAATGGATGCAAAGTGGATAAAATGGATGTAGAGTTAATAAAATTGGATGTAGAGTGGATAAAATGGATGTAGAGTTGATAAAAATGGATGTAGAGTGGATAAAAATGGATGTAGATTGGATAAAATGGATGTAGAGTGGATAAAATGAATGTACAGTTAATAAAAATGGATGTAGAGTGGATAAAAATGGATGTAGAGTGGATAAAATGGATGTAGAGTTGATAAAATGGATGTAAAGTGGATAAAATGGATGTAGAGTTAATAAAATTGGATGTAGAGTGGATAAAATGGATGTAGAGTTGATAAAAATGGATGTAGAGTGGATAAAAATGGATGTAGATTGGATAAAATGGATGTAGATTTGATAAAATGGATGTAAAGTGGATAAAATGGATGTAGAGTTAATAAAATTGGATGTAGAGTGGATAAAAATGGATGTAGAGTGGATAAAAATGGATGTAGAGTATATACATTGGATGTAGAGTATATAAAATGGATGTAGAGTGGATAAAAATGGATGTCGAGTGGATAAAATGGATGTAGAGTGTATAAAAATGGATGTAGAGTGGATAAAATGGATGTAGAGTTGATAAAAATGGATGTAGAGTGGATAAAATGGATGTAGAGTAGATAAAATGGATGTAGAGTGGATAAAATGGATGTAGAGTATATAAATTGGATGTAGAGTATATAAAATGGATGTAGAGTGGATAAAAATGGATGTCGAGTGGATAAAATGGATGTAGAGTGGATAAAAATGGATGTGGAGTGGATAAAATGGATGTAGAGTTGATATAAATGGATGTAGAGTGGATAAAATGGATGTAGAGTGGATAAAATGGATGTAGAGTTGATAAAAATGGATGTAGAGTGGATAAAATGGATGTAGAGTTGATAAAAATGGATGTTGAGTGGATAAAATGGATGTAGAGTAGATAAAATGGATGTAGAGTGGATAAAATGGATGTAGAGTTGATAAAATGGATGTAAAGTGGATAAAATGGATGTAGAGTTAATAAAATTGATGTAGAGTGGAAATAATGGATGTAGAGAGGATAAAATGGATGTAGAGTGAATAAAATGGATGTAGAGTTCATAAAAATGGATGTAGAGTGGATAAAAATGGATGTAGAGTGGATAAAAATGGATGTAGAGTGGATAAAAATGGATGTAGATTGGATTAAATGGATGGAGAGTGGATAAAAATGGATGCAGAGTGGATAAAATGGATGTAGAGTGGATAAAATGGTTGTAGAGTGGATAAAATGGATGTAGAGTGGATAAAATGGATGTAGAATGGATAAAATGGATGTAAAGTGGATAAAAATGGATGTCGAGTGGATAAAATGGATGTAGAGTGCATAAAAATGGATGTAGAGTGAATAAAATGGATGTAGAGTGGATAAATTGAATGTACAGTTAATAAAAATGGATGTAGAGTGGATAAAAATGGATGTAGAGTGGATAAAATGGATGTAGAGTTGATAAAATGGATGTAGAATGGATAAAATGGATGTAAAGTGGATAAAAATGGATGTCGAGTGGATAAAATGGATGTAGAGTGCATAAAAATGGATGTAGAGTGAATAAAATGGATGTAGAGTTCATAAAAATGGATGTAGAGTGGATAAAAATGGATGTAGATTGGATAAAATGGATGGAGAGTGGATAAAAATGGATGTAGAGTGGATAAAATGGATGTAGAGTGGATAAAATGGTTGTAGAGTGGATAAAATGGATGTAGAGTGGATAAAATGGATGTAGAATGGATAAAATGGATGTAAAGTGGATAAAAATGGATGTCGAGTGGATAAAATGGATGTAGAGTGGATAAAAATGGATGTAGAGTGGATAAAATGGATGTAGAGTTGATAAAATGGATGTAAAGTGGATAAAATGGATGTAGAGTTAATAAAATTGGATGTAGAGTGGATAAAATGGATGTAGAGTTGATAAAAATGGATGTAGAGTGGATAAAATGGATGTAGAGTGGATAAAATGGATGTAGAGTGGATAAAATGGTTGTAGAGTGGATAAAATGGATGTAGAGTTGATAAAAATGGATGTAGAGTGGATAAAATGGATGTAGAGTTAATAAAAATGGATGTAGAGTGGATAAAATGGATGTAGAGTTGATAAAATTGGATGTAGAGTGGATAAAATGGATGTAGAGTTGATAAAAATGGATGTAGAGTGGATAAAAATGGATGTAGATTGGATAAAATGGATGTAGATTTGATAAAATGGATGTAAAGTGGATAAAATGGATGTAGAGTTAATAAAATTGGATGTAGAGTGGATAAAAATGGATGTAGAGTGGATAAAAATGGATGTCGAGTGGATAAAATGGATGTAGAGTGGATAAAATGGATGTAGAGTGGATAAAAATGGATGTAGAGTGGATAAAATGGATGTAGAGTTGATAAAATGGATGTAAAGTGGATAAAATGGATGTAGAGTTAATAAAATTGGATGGAGAGTGGATAAAATGGATGTAGATTGGATAAAATAGATGTAGAGTTGATAAAATGGATGTAAAGTGGATAAAATGGATGTAGAGTTAATAAAATTGGATGTAGAGTGGATAAAATGAATGTACAGTTAATAAAAATGGATGTAGAGTGGATAAAAATGGATGTAGAGTGGATAAAATGGATGTAGAGTTGATAAAATGGATGTAAAGTGGATAAAATGGATGTAGAGTTAATAAAATTGGATGTAGAGTGGATAAAATGGATGTAGAGTTAATAAAAATGGATGTAGAGTGGATATAATGGATGTAGAGAGGATAAAATGGATGTGGAGTGGATAACAATGGATGTAGAGTGGATAAAATGGATGTAGAGTGGATAAAATGGATGTAGAGTTGATAAAATGGATGTAAAGTGGATAAAATGGATGTAGAGTTAATAAAATTGGATGTAGAGTGGATAAAATGGATGTAGAGTTGATAAAAATGGATGTAGAGTGGATAAAAATGGATGTAGATTGGATAAAATGGATGTAGAGTGGATAAAAATGGATGTAGAGTATATAAATTGGATGTAGAGTATATAAAATGGATGTAGAGTGGATAAAAATGGATGTAGAGTGGATAAAATGAATGTACAGTTAATAAAAATGGATGTAGAGTGGATAAAAATGGATGTAGAGTGGATAAAATGGATGTAGAGTTGATAAAATGGATGTAGAATGGATAAAATGGATGTAAAGTGGATAAAAATGGATGTCGAGTGGATAAAATGGATGTAGAGTGCATAAAAATGGATGTAGAGTGAATAAAATGGATGTAGAGTTCATAAAAATGGATGTAGAGTGGATAAAAATGGATGTAGATTGGATAAAATGGATGGAGAGTGGATAAAAATGGATGTAGAGTGGATAAAATGGATGTAGAGTGGATAAAATGGTTGTAGAGTGGATAAAATGGATGTAGAGTGGATAAAATGGATGTAGAATGGATAAAATGGATGTAAAGTGGATAAAAATGGATGTCGAGTGGATAAAATGGATGTAGAGTGCATAAAAATGGATGTAGAGTGAATAAAATGGATGTAGAGTGGATAAAATGAATGTACAGTTAATAAAAATGGATGTAGAGTGGATAAAAATGGATGTAGAGTGGATAAAATGGATGTAGAGTTGATAAAATGGATGTAAAGTGGATAAAATGGATGTAGAGTTAATAAAATTGGATGTAGAGTGGATAAAATGGATGTAGAGTTGATAAAAATGGATGTAGAGTGGATAAAATGGATGTAGAGTGGATAAAATGGATGTAGAGTGGATAAAATGGTTGTAGAGTGGATAAAATGGATGTAGAGTTGATAAAAATGGATGTAGAGTGGATAAAATGGATGTAGAGTTAATAAAAATGGATGTAGAGTGGATAAAATGGATGTAGAGTTGATAAAAATGGATGTAGAGTGGATAAAAATGGATGTAGATTGGATAAAATGGATGTAGAGTGGATAAAATGAATGTACAGTTAATAAAAATGGATGTAGAGTGGATAAAAATGGATGTAGAGTGGATAAAATGGATGTAGAGTTGATAAAATGGATGTAAAGTGGATAAAATGGATGTAGAGTTAATAAAATTGGATGTAGAGTGGATAAAATGGATGTAGAGTTGATAAAATGGATGTAGAGTGCATAAAAATGGATGTAGAGTGAATAAAATGGATGTAGAGTGGATAAAATGAATGTACAGTTAATAAAAATGGATGTAGAGTGGATAAAAATGGATGTAGAGTGGATAAAATGGATGTAGAGTTGATAAAATGGATGTAGAATGGATAAAATGGATGTAAAGTGGATAAAAATGGATGTCGAGTGGATAAAATGGATGTAGAGTGCATAAAAATGGATGTAGAGTGAATAAAATGGATGTAGAGTTCATAAAAATGGATGTAGAGTGGATAAAAATGGATGTAGATTGGATAAAATGGATGGAGAGTGGATAAAAATGGATGTAGAGTGGATAAAATGGATGTAGAGTGGATAAAATGGTTGTAGAGTGGATAAAATGGATGTAGAGTGGATAAAATGGATGTAGAATGGATAAAATGGATGTAAAGTGGATAAAAATGGATGTCGAGTGGATAAAATGGATGTAGAGTGGATAAAAATGGATGTAGAGTGGATAAAATGGATGTAGAGTTGATAAAATGGATGTAAAGTGGATAAAATGGATGTAGAGTTAATAAAATTGGATGTAGAGTGGATAAAATGGATGTAGAGTTGATAAAAATGGATGTAGAGTGGATAAAATGGATGTAGAGTGGATAAAATGGATGTAGAGTGGATAAAATGGTTGTAGAGTGGATAAAATGGATGTAGAGTTGATAAAAATGGATGTAGAGTGGATAAAATGGATGTAGAGTTAATAAAAATGGATGTAGAGTGGATAAAATGGATGTAGAGTTGATAAAATTGGATGTAGAGTGGATAAAATGGATGTAGAGTTGATAAAAATGGATGTAGAGTGGATAAAAATGGATGTAGATTGGATAAAATGGATGTAGATTTGATAAAATGGATGTAAAGTGGATAAAATGGATGTAGAGTTAATAAAATTGGATGTAGAGTGGATAAAAATGGATGTAGAGTGGATAAAAATGGATGTCGAGTGGATAAAATGGATGTAGAGTGGATAAAATGGATGTAGAGTGGATAAAAATGGATGTAGAGTGGATAAAATGGATGTAGAGTTGATAAAATGGATGTAAAGTGGATAAAATGGATGTAGAGTTAATAAAATTGGATGGAGAGTGGATAAAATGGATGTAGATTGGATAAAATAGATGTAGAGTTGATAAAATGGATGTAAAGTGGATAAAATGGATGTAGAGTTAATAAAATTGGATGTAGAGTGGATAAAATGAATGTACAGTTAATAAAAATGGATGTAGAGTGGATAAAAATGGATGTAGAGTGGATAAAATGGATGTAGAGTTGATAAAATGGATGTAAAGTGGATAAAATGGATGTAGAGTTAATAAAATTGGATGTAGAGTGGATAAAATGGATGTAGAGTTAATAAAAATGGATGTAGAGTGGATATAATGGATGTAGAGAGGATAAAATGGATGTGGAGTGGATAACAATGGATGTAGAGTGGATAAAATGGATGTAGAGTGGATAAAATGGATGTAGAGTTGATAAAATGGATGTAAAGTGGATAAAATGGATGTAGAGTTAATAAAATTGGATGTAGAGTGGATAAAATGGATGTAGAGTTGATAAAAATGGATGTAGAGTGGATAAAAATGGATGTAGATTGGATAAAATGGATGTAGAGTGGATAAAAATGGATGTAGAGTATATAAATTGGATGTAGAGTATATAAAATGGATGTAGAGTGGATAAAAATGGATGTAGAGTGGATAAAATGAATGTACAGTTAATAAAAATGGATGTAGAGTGGATAAAAATGGATGTAGAGTGGATAAAATGGATGTAGAGTTGATAAAATGGATGTAGAATGGATAAAATGGATGTAAAGTGGATAAAAATGGATGTCGAGTGGATAAAATGGATGTAGAGTGCATAAAAATGGATGTAGAGTGAATAAAATGGATGTAGAGTTCATAAAAATGGATGTAGAGTGGATAAAAATGGATGTAGATTGGATAAAATGGATGGAGAGTGGATAAAAATGGATGTAGAGTGGATAAAATGGATGTAGAGTGGATAAAATGGTTGTAGAGTGGATAAAATGGATGTAGAGTGGATAAAATGGATGTAGAATGGATAAAATGGATGTAAAGTGGATAAAAATGGATGTCGAGTGGATAAAATGGATGTAGAGTGCATAAAAATGGATGTAGAGTGAATAAAATGGATGTAGAGTGGATAAAATGAATGTACAGTTAATAAAAATGGATGTAGAGTGGATAAAAATGGATGTAGAGTGGATAAAATGGATGTAGAGTTGATAAAATGGATGTAAAGTGGATAAAATGGATGTAGAGTTAATAAAATTGGATGTAGAGTGGATAAAATGGATGTAGAGTTGATAAAAATGGATGTAGAGTGGATAAAATGGATGTAGAGTGGATAAAATGGATGTAGAGTGGATAAAATGGTTGTAGAGTGGATAAAATGGATGTAGAGTTGATAAAAATGGATGTAGAGTGGATAAAATGGATGTAGAGTTAATAAAAATGGATGTAGAGTGGATAAAATGGATGTAGAGTTGATAAAAATGGATGTAGAGTGGATAAAAATGGATGTAGATTGGATAAAATGGATGTAGAGTGGATAAAATGAATGTACAGTTAATAAAAATGGATGTAGAGTGGATAAAAATGGATGTAGAGTGGATAAAATGGATGTAGAGTTGATAAAATGGATGTAAAGTGGATAAAATGGATGTAGAGTTAATAAAATTGGATGTAGAGTGGATAAAATGGATGTAGAGTTGATAAAAATGGATGTAGAGTGGATAAAAATGGATGTAGATTGGATAAAATGGATGTAGATTTGATAAAATGGATGTAAAGTGGATAAAATGGATGTAGAGTTAATAAAATTGGATGTAGAGTGGATAAAAATGGATGTAGAGTGGATAAAAATGGATGTCGAGTGGATAAAATGGAAGTAGAGTGGATAAAATGGATGTAGAGTGGATAAAAATGGATGTAGAGTGGATAAAATGGATGTAGAGTTGATAAAATGGATGTAAAGTGGATAAAATGGATGTAGAGTTGATAAAAATGGATGTAGAGTGGATAAAAATGGATGTAGATTGGATAAAATGGATGTAGAGTGGATAAAATGAATGTACAGTTAATAAAAATGGATGTAGAGTGGATAAAAATGGATGTAGAGTGGATAAAATGGATGTAGAGTTGATAAAATGGATGTAAAGTGGATAAAATGGATGTAGAGTTAATAAAATTGGATGTAGAGTGGATAAAATGGATGTAGAGTTGATAAAAATGGATGTAGAGTGGATAAAAATGGATGTAGATTGGATAAAATGGATGTAGATTTGATAAAATGGATGTAAAGTGGATAAAATGGATGTAGAGTTAATAAAATTGGATGTAGAGTGGATAAAAATGGATGTAGAGTGGATAAAAATGGATGTCGAGTGGATAAAATGGAAGTAGAGTGGATAAAATGGATGTAGAGTGGATAAAAATGGATGTAGAGTGGATAAAATGGATGTAGAGTTGATAAAATGGATGCAAAGTGGATAAAATGGATGTAGAGTTAATAAAATTGGATGTAGAGTGGATAAAATGGATGTAGAGTTGATAAAAATGGATGTAGAGTGGATAAAAATGGATGTAGATTGGATAAAATGGATGTAGAGTGGATAAAATGAATGTACAGTTAATAAAAATGGATGTAGAGTGGATAAAAATGGATGTAGAGTGGATAAAATGGATGTAGAGTTGATAAAATGGATGTAAAGTGGATAAAATGGATGTAGAGTTAATAAAATTGGATGTAGAGTGGATAAAATGGATGTAGAGTTGATAAAAATGGATGTAGAGTGGATAAAAATGGATGTAGATTGGATAAAATGGATGTAGATTTGATAAAATGGATGTAAAGTGGATAAAATGGATGTAGAGTTAATAAAATTGGATGTAGAGTGGATAAAAATGGATGTAGAGTGGATAAAAATGGATGTAGAGTATATACATTGGATGTAGAGTATATAAAATGGATGTAGAGTGGATAAAAATGGATGTCGAGTGGATAAAATGGATGTAGAGTGTATAAAAATGGATGTAGAGTGGATAAAATGGATGTAGAGTTGATAAAAATGGATGTAGAGTGGATAAAATGGATGTAGAGTAGATAAAATGGATGTAGAGTGGATAAAATGGATGTAGAGTATATAAATTGGATGTAGAGTATATAAAATGGATGTAGAGTGGATAAAAATGGATGTCGAGTGGATAAAATGGATGTAGAGTGGATAAAAATGGATGTAGAGTGGATAAAATGGATGTAGAGTTGATATAAATGGATGTAGAGTGGATAAAATGGATGTAGAGTGGATAAAATGGATGTAGAGTTGATAAAAATGGATGTAGAGTGGATAAAATGGATGTAGAGTTGATAAAAATGGATGTTGAGTGGATAAAATGGATGTAGAGTAGATAAAATGGATGTAGAGTGGATAAAATGGATGTAGAGTTGATAAAATGGATGTAAAGTGGATAAAATGGATGTAGAGTTAATAAAATTGATGTAGAGTGGAAATAATGGATGTAGAGAGGATAAAATGGATGTAGAGTGAATAAAATGGATGTAGAGTTCATAAAAATGGATGTAGAGTGGATAAAAATGGATGTAGAGTGGATAAAAATGGATGTAGAGTGGATAAAAATGGATGTAGATTGGATAAAATGGATGTAGAGTGGATAAAAATGGATGTAGAGTGGATAAAATGGATGTAGAGTGGATAAAATGGATGTAGAGTGGATAAAATGGATGTAGAGTGGATAAAATGGATGTAGAATGGATAAAATGGATGTAAAGTGGATAAAAATGGATGTCGAGTGGATAAAATGGATGTAGAGTGCATAAAAATGGATGTAGAGTGAATAAAATGGATGTAGAGTGGATAAAATGAATGTACAGTTAATAAAAATGGATGTAGAGTGGATAAAAATGGATGTAGAGTGGATAAAATGGATGTAGAGTTGATAAAATGGATGTAGAATGGATAAAATGGATGTAAAGTGGATAAAAATGGATGTCGAGTGGATAAAATGGATGTATAGTGCATAAAAATGGATGTAGAGTGAATAAAATGGATGTAGAGTTCATAAAAATGGATGTAGAGTGGATAAAAATGGATGTAGATTGGATAAAATGGATGGAGAGTGGATAAAAATGGATGTAGAGTGGATAAAATGGATGTAGAGTGGATAAAATGGTTGTAGAGTGGATAAAATGGATGTAGAGTGGATAAAATGGATGTAGAATGGATAAAATGGATGTAAAGTGGATAAAAATGGATGTCGAGTGGATAAAATGGATGTAGAGTGCATAAAAATGGATGTAGAGTGAATAAAATGGATGTAGAGTGGATAAAATGAATGTACAGTTAATAAAAATGGATGTAGAGTGGATAAAAATGGATGTAGAGTGGATAAAATGGATGTAGAGTTGATAAAATGGATGTAAAGTGGATAAAATGGATGTAGAGTTAATAAAATTGGATGTAGAGTGGATAAAATGGATGTAGAGTTGATAAAAATGGATGTAGAGTGGATAAAATGGATGTAGAGTGGATAAAATGGATGTAGAGTGGATAAAATGGTTGTAGAGTGGATAAAATGGATGTAGAGTTGATAAAAATGGATGTAGAGTGGATAAAATGGATGTAGAGTTAATAAAAATGGATGTAGAGTGGATAAAATGGATGTAGAGTTAATAAAAATGGATGTAGAGTGGATAAAAATGGATGTAGAGTGGATAAAATGGATGTAGAGTTGATAAAATGGATGTAAAGTGGATAAAATGGATGTAGAGTTAATAAAATTGGATGTAGAGTGGATAAAATGGATGTAGAGTTAATAAAAATGGATGTAGAGTGGATATAATGGATGTAGAGAGGATAAAATGGATGTGGAGTGGATAACAATGGATGTAGAGTGGATAAAATGGATGTAGAGTGGATAAAATGGATGTAGAGTTGATAAAATGGATGTAAAGTGGATAAAATGGATGTAGAGTTAATAAAATTGGATGTAGAGTGGATAAAATGGATGTAGAGTTGATAAAAATGGATGTAGAGTGGATAAAAATGGATGTAGATTGGATAAAATGGATGTAGAGTGGATAAAAATGGATGTAGAGTATATAAATTGGATGTAGAGTATATAAAATGGATGTAGAGTGGATAAAAATGGATGTAGAGTGGATAAAATGAATGTACAGTTAATAAAAATGGATGTAGAGTGGATAAAAATGGATGTAGAGTGGATAAAATGGATGTAGAGTTGATAAAATGGATGTAGAGTGGATAAAATGGATGTAAAGTGGATAAAAATGGATGTCGAGTGGATAAAATGGATGTAGAGTGCATAAAAATGGATGTAGAGTGGATAAAATGGATGTAGAGTTCATAAAAATGGATGTAGAGTGGATAAAAATGGATGTAGATTGGATAAAATGGATGGAGAGTGGATAAAAATGGATGTAGAGTGGATAAAATGGATGTAGAGTGGATAAAATGGTTGTAGAGTGGATAAAATGGATGTAGAGTGGATAAAATGGATGTAGAATGGATAAAATGGATGTAAAGTGGATAAAAATGGATGTCGAGTGGATAAAATGGATGTAGAGTGCATAAAAATGGATGTAGAGTGAATAAAATGGATGTAGAGTGGATAAAATGAATGTACAGTTAATAAAAATGGATGTAGAGTGGATAAAAATGGATGTAGAGTGGATAAAATGGATGTAGAGTTGATAAAATGGATGTAAAGTGGATAAAATGGATGTAGAGTTAATAAAATTGGATGTAGAGTGGATAAAATGGATGTAGAGTTGATAAAAATGGATGTAGAGTGGATAAAATGGATGTAGAGTGGATAAAATGGATGTAGAGTGGATAAAATGGTTGTAGAGTGGATAAAATGGATGTAGAGTTGATAAAAATGGATGTAGAGTGGATAAAATGGATGTAGAGTTAATAAAAATGGATGTAGAGTGGATAAAATGGATGTAGAGTTGATAAAAATGGATGTAGAGTGGATAAAAATGGATGTAGATTGGATAAAATGGATGTAGAGTGGATAAAATGAATGTACAGTTAATAAAAATGGATGTAGAGTGGATAAAAATGGATGTAGAGTGGATAAAATGGATGTAGAGTTGATAAAATGGATGTAAAGTGGATAAAATGGATGTAGAGTTAATAAAATTGGATGTAGAGTGGATAAAATGGATGTAGAGTTGATAAAAATGGATGTAGAGTGGATAAAAATGGATGTAGAGTGGATAAAAATGGATGTCGAGTGGATAAAATGGAAGTAGAGTGGATAAAATGGATGTAGAGTGGATAAAAATGGATGTAGAGTGGATAAAATGGATGTAGAGTTGATAAAATGGATGTAAAGTGGATAAAATGGATGTAGAGTTAATAAAATTGGATGTAGAGTGGATAAAATGGATGTAGAGTTGATAAAAATGGATGTAGAGTGGATAAAAATGGATTTAGATTGGATAAAATGGATGTAGAGTGGATAAAATGAATGTACAGTTAATAAAAATGGATGTAGAGTGGATAAAAATGGATGTAGAGTGGATAAAATGGATGTAGAGTTGATAAAATGGATGTAAAGTGGATAAAATGGATGTAGAGTTAATAAAATTGGATGTAGAGTGGATAAAATGGATGTAGAGTGGATAAAATGGATGTAGAGTTGATAAAAATGGATGTAGAGTGGATAAAAATGGATGTAGATTGGATAAAATGGATGTAGATTTGATAAAATGGATGTAAAGTGGATAAAATGGATGTAGAGTTAATAAAATTGGATGTAGAGTGGATAAAAATGGATGTAGAGTGGATAAAAATGGATGTAGAGTATATAAATTGGATGTAGAGTATATAAAATGGATGTAGAGTGGATAAAAATGGATGTCGAGTGGATAAAATGGATGTAGAGTGGATAAAAATGGATGTGGAGTGGATAAAATGGATGTAGAGTTGATAAAAATGGATGTAGAGTGGATAAAATGGATGTAGAGTGGATAAAATGGATGTAGAGTTGATAAAAATGGATGTAGAGTGGATAAAATGGATGTAGAGTTGATAAAAATGGATGTAGAGTGGATAAAAATGGATGTAGATTGGATAAAATGGATGTAGAGTGGATAAAAATGGATGTAGAGTATATAAATTGGATGTAGAGTATATAAAATGGATGTAGAGTGGATAAAAATGGATGTCGAGTGGATAAAATGGATGTAGAGTGGATAAAAATGGATGTAGATTGGATAAAATGGATGTAGAGTGGATAAAAATGGATGTTGAGTGGATAAAATGGATGTAGAGTGGATAAAAATGGATGTAGAGTGGATCAAATGGATGTAGAGTTGATAAAAATGGATGTAGAGTGGATAAAATGGATGTAGAGTAGATAAAATGGATGTAGAGTGGATAAAATGGATGTAGAGTTGATAAAATGGATGTAAAGTGGATAAAATGGATGTAGAGTTAATAAAATTGATGTAGAGTGGAAATAATGGATGTAGAGAGGATAAAATGGATGTAGAGTGAATAAAATGGATGTAGAGTTCATAAAAATGGATGTAGAGTGGATAAAAATGGATGTAGATTGGATAAAATGGATGGAGAGTGGATAAAAATGGATGTAGAGTGGATAAAATGGATGTAGAGTGGATAAAATGGTTGTAGAGTGGATAAAATGGATGTAGAGTGGATAAAATGGATGTAGAGTTGATAAAATGGATGTAAAGTGGATAAAATGGATGTAGAGTTAATAAAATTGATGTAGAGTGGAAATAATGGATGTAGAGAGGATAAAATGGATGTAGAGTGAATAAAATGGATGTAGAGTTCATAAAAATGGATGTAGAGTGGATAAAAATGGATGTAGATTGGATAAAATGGATGGAGAGTGGATAAAAATGGATGTAGAGTGGATAAAATGGATGTAGAGTGGATAAAATGGTTGTAGAGTGGATAAAATGGATGTAGAGTGGATAAAATGGATGTAGAATGGATAAAATGGATGTAAAGTGGATAAAAATGGATGTCGAGTGGATAAAATGGATGTAGAGAGGATAAAATGGATGTAGAGTGGATATAATGGATGTAGAGAGGATAAAATGGATGTGGAGTGGATAACAATGGATGTAGAGTGAATAAAATGGATGTAGAGTGGATAAAATGAATGTACAATTAATAAAAATGGATGTAGAGTGGATAAAAATGGATGTAGAGTGGATAAAATGGATGTAGAGTTGATAAAATGGATGTAGAGTAGATAAAATGGATGTAGAGTGGATAAAATGGATGTAGAGTTGATAAAATGGATGTAAAGTGGATAAAATGGATGTAGAGTTAATAAAATTGATGTAGAGTGGAAATAATGGATGTAGAGAGGATAAAATGGATGTAGAGTGAATAAAATGGATGTAGAGTTCATAAAAATGGATGTAGAGTGGATAAAAATGGATGTAGATTGGATAAAATGGATGGAGAGTGGATAAAATGGATGTAGAGTGGATAAAATGGATGTAGAATGGATAAAATGGATGTAAAGTGGATAAAAATGGATGTCGAGTGGATAAAATGGATGTAGAGAGGATAAAATGGATGTAGAGTGGATATAATGGATGTAGAGAGGATAAAATGGATGTGGAGTGGATAACAATGGATGTAGAGTGAATAAAATGGATGTAGAGTGGATAAAATGAATGTACAGTTAATAAAAATGGATGTAGAGTGGATAAAAATGGATGTAGAGTGGATAAAATGGATGTAGAGTTGATAAAATGGATGTAAAGTGGATAAAATGGATGTAGAGTGGATAAAATGGATGTAGAGTATATAAATTGGATGTAGAGTATATAAAATGGATGTAGAGTGGATAAAAATGGATGTCGAGTGGATAAAATGGATGTAGAGTGGATAAAAATGGATGTGGAGTGGATAAAATGGATGTAGAGTTGATAAAAATGGATGTAGAGTGGATAAAATGGATGTAGAGTGGATAAAATCGATGTAGAGTTGATAAAAATGGATGTAGAGTGGATAAAATGGATGTAGAGTTGATAAAAATGGATGTTGAGTGGATAAAATGGATGTAGAGTAGATAAAATGGATGTAGAGTGGATAAAATGGATGTAGAGTTGATAAAATGGATGTAAAGTGGATAAAATGGATGTAGAGTTAATAAAATTGATGTAGAGTGGAAATAATGGATGTAGAGAGGATAAAATGGATGTAGAGTGAATAAAATGGATGTAGAGTTCATAAAAATGGATGTAGAGTGGATAACAATGGATGTAGAGTGGATAAAAATGGATGTAGAGTGGATAAAAATGGATGTAGATTGGATAAAATGGATGGAGAGTGGATAAAAATGGATGTAGAGTGGATAAAATGGATGTAGAGTGGATAAAAATGGATGTAGATTGGATAAAATGGATGTAGAGTGGATAAAAATGGATGTAGAGTATATAAATTGGATGTAGAGTATATAAAATGGATGTAGAGTGGATAAAAATGGATGTCGAGTGGATAAAATGGATGTAGAGTGGATAAAAATGGATGTAGATTGGATAAAATGGATGTAGAGTGGATAAAAATGGATGTAGAGTATATAAATTGGATGTAGAGTATATAAAATGAATGTAGAGTGGATAAAAATGGATGTTGAGTGGATAAAATGGATGTAGAGTGGATAAAAATGGATGTAGAGTGGATCAAATGGATGTAGAGTTGATAAAAATGGATGTAGAGTGGATAAAATGGATGTAGAGTAGATAAAATGGATGTAGAGTGGATAAAATGGATGTAGAGTTGATAAAATGGATGTAAAGTGGATAAAATGGATGTAGAGTTAATAAAATTGATGTAGAGTGGAAATAATGGATGTAGAGAGGATAAAATGGATGTAGAGTGAATAAAATGGATGTAGAGTTCATAAAAATGGATGTAGAGTGGATAAAAATGGATGTAGATTGGATAAAATGGATGGAGAGTGGATAAAAATGGATGTAGAGTGGATAAAATGGATGTAGAGTGGATAAAATGGTTGTAGAGTGGATAAAATGGATGTAGAGTGGATAAAATGGATGTAGAATGGATAAAATGGATGTAAAGTGGATAAAAATGGATGTCGAGTGGATAAAATGGATGTAGAGTGGATAAAAATGGATGTAGAGTGGATAAAATGGATGTAGAGTGGATAAAAATGGATGTAGAGAGGATAAAATGGATGTAGAGTGGATAAAATGGATGTACAGTTAATAAAAGTGGATGTAGAGTGGATATAATGGATGTAGAGAGGATAAAATGGATGTAGAGTGGATATAATGGATGTAGAGAGGATAAAATGGATGTGGAGTGGATAACAATGGATGTAGAGTGAATAAAATGGATGTAGAGTGGATAAAATGAATGTACAGTTAATAAAAATGGATGTAGAGTGGATAAAAATGGATGTAGAGTGGATAAAATGGATGTAGAGTTGATAAAATGGATGTAAAGTGGATAAAATGGATGTAGAGTTAATAAAATTGGATGTAGAGTGGATAAAATGGATGTAGAGTGGATAAAAATGGATGTAGAGAGGATAAAATGGATGTAGAGTGGATAAAATGGATGTACAGTTAATAAAAGTGGATGTAGAGTGGATATAATGGATGTAGAGAGGATAAAATGGATGTGGAGTGGATAACAATGGATGTAGAGTGGATAAAATGGATGCAGAGTTAACAAAAATGGATGTAGAGTGGATAAAATGGATGTAGAGTTGATAAAAATGGATGTAGAGTGGATAAAATGGATGTAGAGTAGATAAAATGGATGTAGAGTGGATAAAATGGATGTAGAGTATATAAATTGGATGTAGAGTATATAAAATGGATGTAGAGTGGATAAAAATGGATGTCGAGTGGATAAAATGGATGTAGAGTGGATAAAAATGGATGTAGAGTGGATAAAATGGATGTAGAGTTGATAAAAATGGATGTAGAGTGGATAAAATGGATGTAGAGTGGATAAAATGGATGTAGAGTTGATAAAAATGGATGTAGAGTGGATAAAATGGATGTAGAGTTGATAAAAATGGATGTTGAGTGGATAAAATGGATGTAGGGTAGATAAAATGGATGTAGAGTGGATAAAATGGATGTAGAGTTGATAAAATGGATGTAAAGTGGATAAAATGGATGTAGAGTTAATAAAATTGATGTAGAGTGGAAATAATGGATGTAGAGAGGATAAAATGGATGTAGAGTGAATAAAATGGATGTAGAGTTCATAAAAATGGATGTAGAGTGGATAAAAATGGATGTAGAGTGGATAAAAATGGATGTAGATTGGATAAAATGGATGGAGAGTGGATAAAAATGGATGTAGAGTGGATAAAATGGATGTAGAGTGGATAAAATGGTTGTAGAGTGGATAAAATGGATGTAGAGTGGATAAAATGGATGTAGAATGGATAAAATGGATGTAAAGTGGATAAAAATGGATGTCGAGTGGATAAAATGGATGTAGAGTGCATAAAAATGGATGTAGAGTGAATAAAATGGATGTAGAGTGGATAAAATGAATGTACAGTTAATAAAAATGGATGTAGAGTGGATAAAAATGGATGTAGAGTGGATAAAATGGATGTAGAGTTGATAAAATGGATGTAGAATGGATAAAATGGATGTAAAGTGGATAAAAATGGATGTCGAGTGGATAAAATGGATGTAGAGTGCATAAAAATGGATGTAGAGTGAATAAAATGGATGTAGAGTTCATAAAAATGGATGTAGAGTGGATAAAAATGGATGTAGATTGGATAAAATGGATGGAGAGTGGATAAAAATGGATGTAGAGTGGATAAAATGGATGTAGAGTGGATAAAATGGTTGTAGAGTGGATAAAATGGATGTAGAGTGGATAAAATGGATGTAGAATGGATAAAATGGATGTAAAGTGGATAAAAATGGATGTCGAGTGGATAAAATGGATGTAGAGTGCATAAAAATGGATGTAGAGTGAATAAAATGGATGTAGAGTGGATAAAATGAATGTACAGTTAATAAAAATGGATGTAGAGTGGATAAAAATGGATGTAGAGTGGATAAAATGGATGTAGAGTTGATAAAATGGATGTAAAGTGGATAAAATGGATGTAGAGTTAATAAAATTGGATGTAGAGTGGATAAAATGGATGTAGAGTTGATAAAAATGGATGTAGAGTGGATAAAATGGATGTAGAGTGGATAAAATGGATGTAGAGTGGATAAAATGGTTGTAGAGTGGATAAAATGGATGTAGAGTTGATAAAAATGGATGTAGAGTGGATAAAATGGATGTAGATTTGATAAAATGGATGTAAAGTGGATAAAATGGATGTAGAGTTAATAAAATTGGATGTAGAGTGGATAAAAATGGATGTAGAGTGGATAAAAATGGATGTCGAGTGGATAAAATGGAAGTAGAGTGGATAAAATGGATGTAGAGTGGATAAAAATGGATGTAGAGTGGATAAAATGGATGTAGAGTTGATAAAATGGATGTAAAGTGGATAAAATGGATGTAGAGTTAATAAAATTGGATGTAGAGTGGATAAAATGGATGTAGAGTTGATAAAAATGGATGTAGAGTGGATAAAAATGGATGTAGATTGGATAAAATGGATGTAGAGTGGATAAAATGAATGTACAGTTAATAAAAATGGATGTAGAGTGGATAAAAATGGATGTAGAGTGGATAAAATGGATGTAGAGTTGATAAAATGGATGTAAAGTGGATAAAATGGATGTAGAGTTAATAAAATTGGATGTAGAGTGGATAAAATGGATGTAGAGTTGATAAAATGGATGTAAAGTGGATAAAATGGATGTAGAGTTAATAAAAATGGATGTAGAGTGGATAAAATGGATGTAGAGTTGATAAAAATGGATGTAGAGTGGATAAAAATGGATGTAGATTGGATAAAATGGATGTAGAGTGGATAAAATGAATGTACAGTTAATAAAAATGGATGTAGAGTGGATAAAAATGGATGTAGAGTGGATAAAATGGATGTAGAGTTGATAAAATGGATGTAAAGTGGATAAAATGGATGTAGAGTTAATAAAATTGGATGTAGAGTGGATAAAATGGATGTAGAGTTGATAAAAATGGATGTAGAGTGGATAAAAATGGATGTAGATTGGATAAAATGGATGTAGATTTGATAAAATGGATGTAAAGTGGATAAAATGGATGTAGAGTTAATAAAATTGGATGTAGAGTGGATAAAAATGGATGTAGAGTGGATAAAAATGGATGTCGAGTGGATAAAATGGAAGTAGAGTGGATAAAATGGATGTAGAGTGGATAAAAATGGATGTAGAGTGGATAAAATGGATGTAGAGTTGATAAAATGGATGTAAAGTGGATAAAATGGATGTAGAGTTAATAAAATTGGATGTAGAGTGGATAAAATGGATGTAGAGTTGATAAAAATGGATGTAGAGTGGATAAAAATGGATGTAGATTGGATAAAATGGATGTAGAGTGGATAAAATGAATGTACAGTTAATAAAAATGGATGTAGAGTGGATAAAAATGGATGTAGAGTGGATAAAATGGATGTAGAGTTGATAAAATGGATGTAAAGTGGATAAAATGGATGTAGAGTTAATAAAATTGGATGTAGAGTGGATAAAATGGATGTAGAGTTGATAAAAATGGATGTAGAGTGGATAAAAATGGATGTAGATTGGATAAAATGGATGTAGATTTGATAAAATGGATGTAAAGTGGATAAAATGGATGTAGAGTTAATAAAATTGGATGTAGAGTGGATAAAAATGGATGTAGAGTGGATAAAAATGGATGTAGAGTATATACATTGGATGTAGAGTATATAAAATGGATGTAGAGTGGATAAAAATGGATGTCGAGTGGATAAAATGGATGTAGAGTGTATAAAAATGGATGTAGAGTGGATAAAATGGATGTAGAGTTGATAAAAATGGATGTAGAGTGGATAAAATGGATGTAGAGTAGATAAAATGGATGTAGAGTGGATAAAATGGATGTAGAGTATATAAATTGGATGTAGAGTATATAAAATGGATGTAGAGTGGATAAAAATGGATGTCGAGTGGATAAAATGGATGTAGAGTGGATAAAAATGGATGTGGAGTGGATAAAATGGATGTAGAGTTGATAAAAATGGATGTAGAGTGGATAAAATGGATGTAGAGTGGATAAAATGGATGTAGAGTTGATAAAAATGGATGTAGAGTGGATAAAATGGATGTAGAGTTGATAAAAATGGATGTTGAGTGGATAAAATGGATGTAGAGTAGATAAAATGGATGTAGAGTGGATAAAATGGATGTAGAGTTGATAAAATGGATGTAAAGTGGATAAAATGGATGTAGAGTTAATAAAATTGATGTAGAGTGGAAATAATGGATGTAGAGAGGATAAAATGGATGTAGAGTGAATAAAATGGATGTAGAGTTCATAAAAATGGATGTAGAGTGGATAACAATGGATGTAGAGTGGATAAAAATGGATGTAGAGTGGATAAAAATGGATGTAGATTGGATAAAATGGATGGAGAGTGGATAAAAATGGATGTAGAGTGGATAAAATGGATGTAGAGTGGATAAAATGGTTGTAGAGTGGATAAAATGGATGTAGAATGGATAAAATGGATGTAGAATGGATAAAATGGATGTAAAGTGGATAAAAATGGATGTAGAGTGGATAAAAATGGATGTAGATTGGATAAAATGGATGGAGAGTGGATAAAAATGGATGTAGAGTGGATAAAATGGATGTAGAGTGGATAAAATGGTTGTAGAGTGGATAAAATGGATGTAGAGTGGATAAAATGGATGTAGAATGGATAAAATGGATGTAAAGTGGATAAAAATGGATGTCGAGTGGATAAAATGGATGTAGAGTGCATAAAAATGGATGTAGAGTGAATAAAATGGATGTAGAGTGGATAAAATGAATGTACAGTTAATAAAAATGGATGTAGAGTGGATAAAAATGGATGTAGAGTGGATAAAATGGATGTAGAGTTGATAAAATGGATGTAGAATGGATAAAATGGATGTAAAGTGGATAAAAATGGATGTCGAGTGGATAAAATGGATGTAGAGTGCATAAAAATGGATGTAGAGTGAATAAAATGGATGTAGAGTTCATAAAAATGGATGTAGAGTGGATAAAAATGGATGTAGATTGGATAAAATGGATGGAGAGTGGATAAAAATGGATGTAGAGTGGATAAAATGGATGTAGAGTGGATAAAATGGTTGTAGAGTGGATAAAATGGATGTAGAGTGGATAAAATGGATGTAGAATGGATAAAATGGATGTAAAGTGGATAAAAATGGATGTCGAGTGGATAAAATGGATGTAGAGTGCATAAAAATGGATGTAGAGTGAATAAAATGGATGTAGAGTGGATAAAATGAATGTACAGTTAATAAAAATGGATGTAGAGTGGATAAAAATGGATGTAGAGTGGATAAAATGGATGTAGAGTTGATAAAATGGATGTAAAGTGGATAAAATGGATGTAGAGTTAATAAAATTGGATGTAGAGTGGATAAAATGGATGTAGAGTTGATAAAAATGGATGTAGAGTGGATAAAATGGATGTAGAGTGGATAAAATGGATGTAGAGTGGATAAAATGGTTGTAGAGTGGATAAAATGGATGTAGAGTGGATAAAAATGGATGTAGAGTGGATAAAATGGATGTAGAGTTGATAAAATGGATGTAAAGTGGATAAAATGGATGTAGAGTTAATAAAATTGGATGTAGAGTGGATAAAATGGATGTAGAGTTAATAAAAATGGATGTAGAGTGGATATAATGGATGTAGAGAGGATAAAATGGATGTGGAGTGGATAACAATGGATGTAGAGTGGATAAAATGGATGTAGAGTGGATAAAATGGATGTAGAGTTGATAAAATGGATGTAAAGTGGATAAAATGGATGTAGAGTTAATAAAATTGGATGTAGAGTGGATAAAATGGATGTAGAGTTGATAAAAATGGATGTAGAGTGGATAAAAATGGATGTAGATTGGATAAAATGGATGTAGAGTGGATAAAAATGGATGTAGAGTATATAAATTGGATGTAGAGTATATAAAATGGATGTAGAGTGGATAAAAATGGATGTCGAGTGGATAAAATGGATGTAGAGTGGATAAAAATGGATGTAGATTGGATAAAATGGATGTAGAGTTAATAAAAATGGATGTAGAGTGGATAAAATGGATGTAGAGTTGATAAAAATGGATGTAGAGTGGATAAAAATGGATGTAGATTGGATAAAATGGATGTAGAGTTGATAAAATGGATGTAAAGTTAATAAAAATGGATGTAGAGTGGATATAATGGATGTAGAGAGGATAAAATGGATGTGGAGTGGATAACAATGGATGTAGAGTGGATAAAATGGATGTAGAGTGGATAAAATGGATGTAGAGTTGATAAAATGGATGTAAAGTGGATAAAATGGATGTAGAGTTAATAAAATTGGATGTAGAGTTGATAAAATGAATGTACAGTTAATAAAAATGGATGTAGAGTGGATAAAAATGGATGTAGAGTGGATAAAATGGATGTAGAGTTGATAAAATGGATGTAAATTGGATAAAATGGATGTAGAGTTAATAAAATTGGATGTAGAGTGGATAAAATGGATGTAGAGTTGATAAAAATGGATGTAGAGTGGATAAAAATGGATGTAGATTGGATAAAATGGATGTAGAGTTGATAAAATGGATGTAAAGTGGATAAAATGGATGTAGAGTTAATAAAATTGGATGTAGAGTGGATAAAATGAATGTACAGTTAATAAAAATGGATGTAGAGTGGATAAAAATGGATGTAGAGTGGATAAAATGGATGTAGAGTTGATAAAATGGATGTAAAGTTAATAAAAATGGATGTAGAGTGGATATAATGGATGTAGAGAGGATAAAATGGATGTGGAGTGGATAACAATGGATGTAGAGTGGATAAAATGGATGTAGAGTGGATAAAATGGATGTAGAGTTGATAAAATGGATGTAAAGTGGATAAAATGGATGTAGAGTTAATAAAATTGGATGTAGAGTTGATAAAATGAATGTACAGTTAATAAAAATGGATGTAGAGTGGATAAAAATGGATGTAGAGTGGATAAAATGGATGTAGAGTTGATAAAATGGATGTAAATTGGATAAAATGGATGTAGAGTTAATAAAATTGGATGTAGAGTGGATAAAATGGATGTAGAGTTGATAAAAATGGATGTAGAGTGGATAAAAATGGATGTAGATTGGATAAAATGGATGTAGAGTTGATAAAATGGATGTAAAGTGGATAAAATGGATGTAGAGTTAATAAAATTGGATGTAGAGTGGATAAAATGAATGTACAGTTAATAAAAATGGATGTAGAGTGGATAAAAATGGATGTAGAGTGGATAAAATGGATGTAGAGTTGATAAAATGGATGTAAAGTGGATAAAATGGATGTAGAGTTAATAAAATTGGATGTAGAGTGGATAAAAATGGATGTAGAGTGGATAAAAATGGATGTCGAGTGGATAAAATGGATGTAGAGTGGATAAAATGGATGTAGAGTGGATAAAAATGGATGTAGAGTGGATAAAATGGATGTAGAGTTGATAAAATGGATGTAAAGTGGATAAAATGGATGTAGAGTTAATAAAATTGGATGTAGAGTGGATAAAATGAATGTACAGTTAATAAAAATGGATGTAGAGTGGATAAAAATGGATGTAGAGTGGATAAAATGGATGTAGAGTTGATAAAATGGATGTAAAGTGGATAAAATGGATGTAGAGTTAATAAAATTGGATGTAGAGTGGATAAAAATGGATGTAGAGTGGATAAAAATGGATGTCGAGTGGATAAAATGGATGTAGAGTGGATAAAATGGATGTAGAGTGGATAAAAATGGATGTAGAGTGGATAAAATGGATGTAGAGTTGATAAAATGGATGTAAAGTGGATAAAATGGATGTAGAGTTAATAAAATTGGATGTAGAGTGGATAAAATGGATGTAGAGTTGATAAAAATGGATGTAGAGTGAATAAAATGGATGTAGAGTGGATAAAATGAATGTACAGTTAATAAAAATGGATGTAGAGTGGATAAAAATGGATGTAGAGTGGATAAAATGGATGTAGAGTTGATAAAATGGATGTAGAATGGATAAAATGGATGTAAAGTGGATAAAAATGGATGTCGAGTGGATAAAATGGATGTAGAGTGCATAAAAATGGATGTAGAGTGAATAAAATGGATGTAGAGTTCATAAAAATGGATGTAGAGTGGATAAAAATGGATGTAGATTGGATAAAATGGATGGAGAGTGGATAAAAATGGATGTAGAGTGGATAAAATGGATGTAGAGTGGATAAAATGGTTGTAGAGTGGATAAAATGGATGTAGAGTGGATAAAATGGATAAAATGGATGTAAAGTGGATAAAAATGGATGTCGAGTGGATAAAATGGATGTAGAGTGCATAAAAATGGATGTAGAGTGAATAAAATGGATGTAGAGTGGATAAAATGAATGTACAGTTAATAAAAATGGATGTAGAGTGGATAAAAATGGATGTAGAGTGGATAAAATGGATGTAGAGTTGATAAAATGGATGTAAAGTGGATAAAATGGATGTAGAGTTAATAAAATTGGATGTAGAGTGGATAAAATGGATGTAGAGTTGATAAAAATGGATGTAGAGTGGATAAAATGGATGTAGAGTGGATAAAATGGATGTAGAGTGGATAAAATGGTTGTAGAGTGGATAAAATGGATGTAGAGTTGATAAAAATGGATGTAGAGTGGATAAAATGGATGTAGAGTTAATAAAAATGGATGTAGAGTGGATAAAAATGGATGTAGATTGGATAAAATGGATGTAGATTTGATAAAATGGATGTAAAGTGGATAAAATGGATGTAGAGTTAATAAAATTGGATGTAGAGTGGATAAAAATGGATGTAGAGTGGATAAAAATGGATGTCGAGTGGATAAAATGGAAGTAGAGTGGATAAATGGATGTAGAGTGGATAAAAATGGATGTAGAGTGGATAAAATGGATGTAGAGTTGATAAAATGGATGTAAAGTGGATAAAATGGATGTAGAGTTAATAAAATTGGATGTAGAGTGGATAAAATGGATGTAGAGTTAATAAAATTGGATGTAGAGTGGATAAAATGAATGTACAGTTAATAAAAATGGATGTAGAGTGGATAAAAATGGATGTAGAGTGGATAAAATGGATGTAGAGTTGATAAAAATAGATGTAGGGAGGATAAAATGGATGTAGAGTTGATAAAAATGGATGTCGAGTGGATAAAATGGATGTAGAGTGGATAAAAATAGATGTAGGGAGGATAAAATGGATGTAGAGTTGATAAAAATGGATGTAGAGTGGATAAAATGGATGTAGAGTGGATAAAATGGATGTAGAGTTCATAAAAATGGATGTGGAGTGGATAAAAATGGATGTAGATTGGATAAAATGGATGTAGAGTGGATAAAAATGGATGTAGAGTGGATAAAATGGATGTAGAGTGGATAAAATGGTTGTAGAGTGGATAAAATGGATGTAGAGTTGATAAAAATGGATGCAGAGTGGATAAAAATGGATGTAGAGTGGATAAAATGGATGTAGAGTGCATAAAAATGGATGTTGAGTGGATAAAATGGATGTATAGTGGATAAAATGGATGTAAAGTGGATACAAATGGTTGTAGAGTGGATAAAATGGATGTAGAGTGGATAAAATGGATGTAGAGTGGATAAAAATGGATGTAGAGTGGATAAAATTGATGTAGAGTGGGTAACATTGATGTAGAGTGTATAAAATGGATGTAGAGTTAATAAAAATGGATGTAGAGTGGATATAATTTATGTAGAGAGGATAAAATGGATGTAGAGTGGATAAAATGGATGTAGAGTGGATAAAATGGTTGTAGAGTGGATAAAATGGATGTAGAGTGGATAAAAATGGATGTAGAGTGGATAAAATGGATGTAGAGTTGATAAAATGGTTGTAGAGTGGATAAAATGGATGTAGAGTTGATAAAAATGGATGTAGAGTGGATAAAATGGATGTATAGTGAATAAAAATGGATGTAGAGTGGATAAAATGGATGTAGAGTGGATAAAATGGATGTAGAGTGGATAAAAATGGATGTAGAGTGGATAAAATGGATGTAGAATGGATAAAATGGATGTAAAGTGGATAAAAATGGATGTCGAGTGGATAAAATGGATGTAGAGTAGATAAAAATGGATGTAGAGTGGATAAAATGGATGTAGAGTGGATAAAATGGATGTAGATTGGATAAAATGGATGTAGAGTTGATAAAATGGATGTAAAGTGGATAAAATGGATGTAGAGTTAATAAAAATGGATGTAGAGTGGAAATAATGGATGTAGAGAGGATAAAATGGATGTAAAGTGGATAAAAATGGATGTAGAGTGGATAAAATAGATGTAGAGTGCATAAAAATGGATGTTGAGTGGATAAAATGGATGTATAGTGGATAAAATGGATGTAGAGTGGATAAAATGGTTGTAGAGTGGATAAAATGGATGTAGAGTGGATAAAAATGGATGTAGAGTGGATAAAATGGATGTAGAATGGATAAAATGGATGTAAAGTGGATAAAAATGGATGTCGAGTGGATAAAATGGATGTAGAGTGGATAAAAATAGATGTAGAGAGGATAAAATGGATGTAGAGTTGATAAAAATGGATGTAGAGTGGATAAAATGGATGTAGACTGGATAAAATGGATGTAGAGTTCATAAAAATGGATGTGGAGTGGATAAAAATGGATGTAGATTGGATAAAATGGATGTAGAGTGGATAAAAATGGATGTAGAGTGGACAAAATAGATTTAGAGTGGATAAAAATTGATGTAGAGTGGATAAAATGGATGTAGAGTGGATAAAATGGATGTAGAGTTCATAAAAATGGATGTAGAGTGGATAAAAATGGATGTAGATTGGATAAAATGGATGTAGAGTTGATAAAATGGATGTAAAGTGGATAAAATGGATGTAGAGTTAATAAAAATGGATGTAGAGTGGAAATAATGGATGTAGAGAGGATAAAATGGATGTAGAGTGGATAAAAAAGGATGTAGAGTGGATAAAATGGATGTAGAGTTGATAAAAATGGATGTAGAGTGGATAAAATGGATGTAGAGTGGATAAAATGGATGTAGAGTGGATAAAAATGGATGTAGATTGGATAAAATGGATGTAGAGTGGATAAAATGGTTGTAGAGTGGATAAAATGGATGTAGAGTTGATAAAAATGGATGTAGAGTGGATAAAATGGATGTATAGTGAATAAAAATGGATGTAGAGTGGATAAAATGGATGTAGAGTGGATAAAAATGGATGTAGAGTGGATAAAATGGATGTAGAGTGGATAAAATGGATGTAGAGTGGATAAAAATGGATGTAGAGTGGATAAAATGGATGTAGAATGGATAAAATGGATGTAAAGTGGATAAAAATGGATGTCGAGTGGATAAAATGGATGTAGAGTAGATAAAAATGGATGTAGAGTGGATAAAATGGATGTAGAGTGGATAAAATGGATGTAGAGTGGATAAAAATGGATGTAGAGTGGATAAAATGGATGTAGAATGGATAAAATGGATGTAAAGTGGATAAAAATGGATGTCGAGTGGATAAAATGGATGTAGAGTTAATAAAAATGGATGTAGAGAGGAAATAATGGATGTAGAGAGGATAAAATGGATGTAGAGTGGATAAAAATGGATGTAGATTGGATAAAATGGATGTAGAGTGGATAAAAATGGATGTAGTGTGGATAAAAATGGATATAGGGTAGATAAAATGTATGTAGAGTGGATAAAATGGATGTAGAGTGGATAAAAATGGATGTAGAGTGGATAAAAAAGGATGTAGAGTGGATAAAATGGATTTAGAGTGGATAAAACGGATGTAGAGTGGATAAAAATGGATGTAGAGTGGATAAAATGGTTATAGAGTGGATAAAATGGATGTAGAGTGGATAAAATGGATGTAGAGTGGATAAAAATGGATGTAGAGTGGATAAAAATGGATGTAGAGTGGATAAAAATGGATGTAGAGTGGATAAAATGGATGTAGAGTGGATAAAATGGATGTAGAGTTCATAAAAATGGATGTAGAGTGGATAAAAATGGATGTAGATTGGATAAAATGGATGTAGAGTGGATAAAAATGGATGTAGAGTGGATAAAATGGATGTAGAGTGGATAAAATGGTTGTAGAGTGGATAAAATGGATGTAAAGTGGATAAAATGGATGTAGAGTGGATAAAAATGGATGTAGAGTGGATAAAATGGATGTAGCGTGGATAAAATGGTTGTAGAGTGGATAAAATGGATGTAGAGTGGATAAAAATGGATGTAGAGTGGATAAAATGGATGTAGAGTGGATAAAATGGATGTAGAGTTCATAAAAATGGATGTGGAGTGGATAAAAATGGATGTAGATTGGATAAAATGGATGTAGAGTGGATAAAAATGGATGTAGAGTGGATAAAATGGATGTAGAATGGATAAAATGGATGTAAAGTGGATAAAAATGGATGTCGAGTGGATAAAATGGATGTAGAGTGGATAAAAATAGATGTAGAGAGGATAAAATGGATGTAGAGTGGATAAAATGGATGTAGAGTTCATAAAAATGGATGTAGAGTGGATAAAAATGGATGTAGATTGGATAAAATGGATGTAGAGTGGATAAAAATGGATGTAGAGTGGATAAAATGGATGTAGAGTGGATAAAATGGTTGTAGAGTGGATAAAATGGATGTAAAGTGGATAAAATGGATGTAGAGTGGATAAAAATGGATGTAGAGTGGATAAAATGGATGTAGCGTGGATAAAATGGTTGTAGAGTGGATAAAATGGATGTAGAGTTGATAAAAATGGATGTAGAGTGGATAAAATGGATGTAGAGTGGATAAAATGGATGTAGAGTTCATAAAAATGGATGTGGAGTGGATAAAAATGGATGTAGATTGGATAAAATGGATGTAGAGTGGATAAAAATGGATGTAGAGTGGATAAAATGGATGTAGAATGGATAAAATGGATGTAAAGTGGATAAAAATGGATGTCGAGTGGATAAAATGGATGTAGAGTGGATAAAAATAGATGTAGAGAGGATAAAATGGATGTAGAGTTGATAAAAATGGATGTAGAGTGGATAAAATGGATGTAGAGTGGATAAAATGGATGTAGAGTTCATAAAAATGGATGTGGAGTGGATAAAAATGGATGTAGATTGGATAAAATGGATGTAGAGTGGATAAAAATGGATGTAGAGTGGATAAAATGGATGTAGAATGGATAAAATGGATGTAAAGTGGATAAAAATGGATGTCGAGTGGATAAAATGGATGTAGAGTGGATAAAATGGATGTAGAATGGATAAAATGGATGTAAAGTGGATAAAAATGGATGTCGAGTGGATAAAATGGATGTAGAGTGGATAAAAATAGATGTAGAGAGGATAAAATGGATGTAGAGTTGATAAAAATGGATGTACAGTGGATAAAATGGATGTAGAGTGGATAAAATGGATGTAGAGTTCATAAAAATGGATGTGGAGTGGATAAAAATTGATGTAGATTGGATAAAATGGATGTAGAGTGGATAAAAATGGATGTAGAGTGGATAAAATGGATGTAGAATGGATAAAATGGATGTAAAGTGGATAAAAATGGATGTCGAGTGGATAAAATGGATGTAGAGTGGATAAAAATAGATGTAGAGAGGATAAAATGGATGAAGAGTTAATAAAAATGGATGTAGAGTGGATATAATTTATGTAGAGAGGATAAAATGGATGTGAAGTGGATAACAATGGATGTAGAGTGGACAAATTGGATGTAGAGTGGATAAAATGGATGTAGAGTGGATAAAATGGATGTAGAGTTCATAAAAATGGATGTAGAGTGGATAAAAATGGATGTAGATTGGATAAAATGGATGTAAAGTGGATAAAAATGGATGTAGAGTTCATAAAAATGGATGTAGAGTGGATAAAAATGGATGTAGATTGGATAAAATGGATGTAAAGTGGATAAAATGGATGTAGAGTTAATAAAAATGGATGTAGAGTGGAAATAATGGATGTAGAGAGGATAAAATGGATGTAGAGTGGATAAAAATGGATGTAGAGTGGATAAAATGGATGTAGAATGGATAAAATGGATGTAAAGTGGATAAAATGTATGTAGAGTTAATAAAAATGGATGTAGAGTGGAAATAATGGATGTAGAGAGGATAAAATGGATGTAGAGTGGATAAAATGGTTGTAGAGTGGATAAAAATAGATGTAGAGAGGATAAAATGGATGTAGAGTTGATAAAATGGATGTAAAGTGGATAAAATGTATGTAGAGTTAATAAAAATGGATGTAGAGTGGAAATAATGGATGTAGAGAGGATAAAATGGATGTAGAGTGGATAAAATGGTTGTAGAGTGGATAAAATGGATGTAGAGTTGATAAAAATGGATGTAGAGTGGATAAAATGGATGTATAGTGAATAAAAATGGATGTAGAGTGGATAAAATGGATGTAGAGTGGATAAAAATGGATGTAGAGTGGATAAAATGGATGTAGAGTGGATAAAATGGATGTAGAGTGGATAAAATGGATGTAAAGTGGATAAAAATGGATGTAGAGTGGATAAAATGGATGTAGAGTGCATAAAAATGGATGTTGAGTGGATAAAATGGATGTATAGTGGATAAAATGGATGTAGAGTGGATAAAATGGTTGTAGAGTGGATAAAATGGATGTAGAGTGGATAAAAATGGATGTAGAGTGGATAAAATGGATGTAGAATGGATAAAATGGATGTAAAGTGGATAAAAATGGATGTCGAGTGGATAAAATGGATGTAGAGTGGATAAAAATAGATGTAGAGAGGATAAAATGGATGTAGAGTTGATAAAAATGGATGTAGAGTGGATAAAATGGATGTAGAGTGGATAAAATGGATGTAGAGTTCATAAAAATGGATGTGGAGTGGATAAAAATGGATGTAGATTGGATAAAATGGATGTAGAGTGGATAAAAATGGATGTAGAGTGGACAAAATAGATTTAGAGTGGATAAAAATTGATGTAGAGTGGATAAAATGGATGTAGAGTGGATAAAATGGATGTAGAGTGGATAAAATGGATGTAGAGTTGATAAAATGGATGTAAAGTGGATAAAATGGATGTAGAGTTAATAAAAATGGATGTAGAGTGGAAATAATGGATGTAGAGAGGATAAAATGGATGTAGAGTGGATAAAATGGTTGTAGAGTGGATAAAATGGATGTAGAGTGGATAAAATGGATGTAGAGTGGATAAAAATGGATGTAGAGTGGATAAAATGGATGTAGAGTGGATAAAATGGTTGTAGAGTGGATAAAATGGATGTAGAGTTGATAAAAATGGATGTAGAGTGGATAAAATGGATGTAGAGTGGATAAAATGGATGTAGAGTTCATAAAAATGGATGTAGAGTGGATAAAAATGGATGTAGATTGGATAAAATGGATGTAGAGTGGATAAAAATGGATGTAGAGTGGATAAAATGGATGTAGAGTGGATAAAATGGTTGTAGAGTGGATAAAATGGATGTAGAGTGGATAAAAATGGATGTAGAGTGGATAAAATGGATGTAGAGTTGATAAAATGGTTGTAGAGTGGATAAAATGGATGTAGAGTTGATAAAAATGGATGTAGAGTGGATAAAATGGATGTATAGTGAATAAAAATGGATGTAGAGTGGATAAAATGGATGTAGAGTGGATAAAAATGGATGTAGAGTGGATAAAATGGATGTAGAGTGGATAAAATGGATGTAGAGTGGATAAAAATGGATGTAGAGTGGATAAAATGGATGTAGAATGGATAAAATGGATGTAAAGTGGATAAAAATGGATGTCGAGTGGATAAAATGGATGTAGAGTAGATAAAAATGGATGTAGAGTGGATAAAATGGATGTAGAGTGGATAAAATGGATGTAGAGTGGATAAAAATGGATGTAGAGTGGATAAAATGGATGTAGAATGGATAAAATGGTTGTAGAGTGGATAAAATGGATGTAGAGTGGATAAAATGGATGTAGAGTGGATAAAAATGGATGTAGAGTGGATAAAATGGATGTAGAGTGGATAAAATGGTTGTAGAGTGGATAAAATGGATGTAGAGTTGATAAAAATGGATGTAGAGTGGATAAAATGGATGTATAGTGAATAAAAATGGATGTAGAGTGGATAAAATGGATGTAGAGTGCATAAAAATGGATGTTGAGTGGATAAAATGGATGTATAGTGGATAAAATGGATGTAGAGTGGATAAAATGGTTGTAGAGTGGATAAAATGGATGTAGAGTGGATAAAAATGGATGTAGAGTGGATAAAATGGATGTAGAGTGGATAAAATTGATGTAGAGTGGATAAAATGGATGTAAAGTGGATAAAAATGGATGTAGAGTGGATAAAATGGATGTAGAGTGCATAAAAATGGATGTTGAGTGGATAAAATGGATGTATAGTGGATAAAATGGATGTAGAGTGGATAAAATGGTTGTAGAGTGGATAAAATGGATGTAGAGTGGATAAAAATGGATGTAGAGTGGATAAAATGGATGTAGAATGGATAAAATGGATGTAAAGTGGATAAAAATGGATGTCGAGTGGATAAAATGGATGTAGAGTGGATAAAATGGATGTAGAGTGGATAAAATGGATGTAGAGTGGATAAAAATGGATGTAGAGTGGATAAAATGGATGTAGAGTGGATAAAATGGTTGTAGAGTGGATAAAATGGATGTAGAGTTGATAAAAATGGATGTAGAGTGGATAAAATGGATGTATAGTGAATAAAAATGGATGTAGAGTGGATAAAATGGATGTAGAGTGGATAAAAATGGATGTAGAGTGGATAAAATGGATGTAGAGTGGATAAAATGGATGTAGAGTGGATAAAATGGATGTAAAGTGGATAAAAATGGATGTAGAGTGGATAAAATGGATGTAGAGTGCATAAAAATGGATGTTGAGTGGATAAAATGGATGTATAGTGGATAAAATGGATGTAGAGTGGATAAAATGGTTGTAGAGTGGATAAAATGGATGTAGAGTGGATAAAAATGGATGTAGAGTGGATAAAATGGATGTAGAATGGATAAAATGGATGTAAAGTGGATAAAAATGGATGTCGAGTGGATAAAATGGATGTAGAGTGGATAAAAATAGATGTAGAGAGGATAAAATGGATGTAGAGTTGATAAAAATGGATGTAGAGTGGATAAAATGGATGTAGAGTGGATAAAATGGATGTAGAGTTCACAAAAATGGATGTGGAGTGGATAAAAATGGATGTAGATTGGATAAAATGGATGTAGAGTGGATAAAAATGGATGTAGAGTGGACAAAATAGATTTAGAGTGGATAAAAATTGATGTAGAGTGGATAAAATGGATGTAGAGTGGATAAAATGGATGTAGAGTGGATAAAATGGATGTAGAGTTCATAAAAATGGATGTAGAGTGGATAAAAATGGATGTAGATTGGATAAAATGGATGTAGAGTTGATAAAATGGATGTAAAGTGGATAAAATGGATGTAGAGTTAATAAAAATGGATGTAGAGTGGAAATAATGGATGTAGAGAGGATAAAATGGATGTAGAGTGGATAAAAATGGATATAGATTGGATAAAATGGATGTAGAGTGGATAAAAATGGATGTAGTGTGGATAAAAATGGATATAGGGTAGATAAAATGTATGTAGAGTGGATAAAATGGATGTAGAGTGGATAAAATGGTTGTAGAGTGGATAAAATGGATGTAGAGTGGATAAAATGGATGTAGAGTGGATAAAAATGGATGTAGATTGGATAAAATGGATGTAGAGTGGATAAAAATGGATGTAGAGTGGATAAAATGGATGTAGAGTGGATAAAATGGTTGTAGAGTGGATAAAATGGATGTAGAGTGGATAAAATGGATGTAGAGTGGATAAAAATGGATGTAGAGTGGATAAAATGGATGTAGAGTGGATAAAATGGTTGTAGAGTGGATAAAATGGATGTAGAGTTGATAAAATGGTTGTAGAGTGGATAAAATGGATGTAGAGTGGATAAAAATGGATGTAGAGTGGATAAAATGGATGTAGAGTGGATAAAATGGTTGTAGAGTGGATAAAATGGATGTAGAGTGGATAAAATGGATGTAGAGTGGATAAAAATGGATGTAGAGTGGATAAAATGGATGTAGAGTGGATAAAATGGTTGTAGAGTGGATAAAATGGATGTAGAGTTGATAAAAATGGATGTAGAGTGGATAAAATGGATGTATAGTGAATAAAAATGGATGTAGAGTGGATAAAATGGATGTAGAGTGGATAAAAATGGATGTAGAGTGGATAAAATGGATGTAAAGTGGATACAAATGGATGTAGAGTGGATAAAATGGATGTAGACTGGCTAAAATGGATGTAGAGTGGATAAAAATGGATGTGGAGTGGACAAAATAGATTTAGAATGGATAAAAATTGATGTAGAGTGGATAAAATGGATGTAGAGTGGATAAAATGGATGTAGATTGGATAAAATGGATGTAGAGTGGATAAAATGGTTGTAGAGTGGATACAATGGATGTAGAGTGGATAAAATGGATGTAGAGTGGATAAAATGGTTGTAGAGTGGATAAAATGGATGTAGAGTTGATAAAAATGGATGTAGAGTGGATAAAATGGATGTAGAGTGGATAAAAATGGATGTAGAGTGGATAAAATGGATGTAGAGTGGATAAAATGGTTGTAGAGTGGATAAAATGGATGTAGAGTTGATAAAAATGGATGTAGAGTGGATAAAATGGATGTATAGTGAATAAAAATGGATGTAGAGTGGATAAAATGGATGTAGAGTGCATAAAAATGGATGTTGAGTGGATAAAATGGATGTATAGTGGATAAAATGGATGTAGAGTGGATAAAATGGTTGTAGAGTGGATAAAATGGATGTAGAGTGGATAAAAATGGATGTAGAGTGGATAAAATGGATGTAGAGTGGATAAAATTGATGTAGAGTGGATAAAATGGATGTAAAGTGGATAAAAATGGATGTAGAGTGGATAAAATGGATGTAGAGTGCATAAAAATGGATGTTGAGTGGATAAAATGGATGTATAGTGGATAAAATGGATGTAGAGTGGATAAAATGGTTGTAGAGTGGATAAAATGGATGTAGAGTGGATAAAAATGGATGTAGAGTGGATAAAATGGATGTAGAATGGATAAAATGGATGTAAAGTGGATAAAAATGGATGTCGAGTGGATAAAATGGATGTAGAGTGGATAAAATGGATGTAGAGTGGATAAAATGGATGTAGAGTGGATAAAAATGGATGTAGAGTGGATAAAATGGATGTAGAGTGGATAAAATGGTTGTAGAGTGGATAAAATGGATGTAGAGTTGATAAAAATGGATGTAGAGTGGATAAAATGGATGTATAGTGAATAAAAATGGATGTAGAGTGGATAAAATGGATGTAGAGTGGATAAAAATGGATGTAGAGTGGATAAAATGGATGTAGAGTGGATAAAATGGATGTAGAGTGGATAAAATGGATGTAAAGTGGATAAAAATGGATGTAGAGTGGATAAAATGGATGTAGAGTGCATAAAAATGGATGTTGAGTGGATAAAATGGATGTATAGTGGATAAAATGGATGTAGAGTGGATAAAATGGTTGTAGAGTGGATAAAATGGATGTAGAGTGGATAAAAATGGATGTAGAGTGGATAAAATGGATGTAGAATGGATAAAATGGATGTAAAGTGGATAAAAATGGATGTCGAGTGGATAAAATGGATGTAGAGTGGATAAAAATAGATGTAGAGAGGATAAAATGGATGTAGAGTTGATAAAAATGGATGTAGAGTGGATAAAATGGATGTAGAGTGGATAAAATGGATGTAGAGTTCACAAAAATGGATGTGGAGTGGATAAAAATGGATGTAGATTGGATAAAATGGATGTAGAGTGGATAAAAATGGATGTAGAGTGGACAAAATAGATTTAGAGTGGATAAAAATTGATGTAGAGTGGATAAAATGGATGTAGAGTGGATAAAATGGATGTAGAGTGGATAAAATGGATGTAGAGTTCATAAAAATGGATGTAGAGTGGATAAAAATGGATGTAGATTGGATAAAATGGATGTAGAGTGGATAAAATGGTTGTAGAGTGGATAAAATGGATGTAGAGTTGATAAAAATGGATGTAGAGTGGATAAAATGGATGTATAGTGAATAAAAATGGATGTAGAGTGGATAAAATGGATGTAGAGTGGATAAAAATGGATGTAGAGTGGATAAAATGGATGTAAAGTGGATACAAATGGATGTAGAGTGGATAAAATGGATGTAGACTGGCTAAAATGGATGTAGAGTGGATAAAAATGGATGTGGAGTGGACAAAATAGATTTAGAATGGATAAAAATTGATGTAGAGTGGATAAAATGGATGTAGAGTGGATAAAATGGATGTAGATTGGATAAAATGGATGTAGAGTGGATAAAATGGTTGTAGAGTGGATACAATGGATGTAGAGTTGATAAAATGGATGTAGAGTGGATAAAATGGATGTAGAGTGGATAAAATGGATGTAGAGTTGATAAAAATTGATGTAGAGTCGATAAAATGGATGTAGAGTGGATAAAATGGATGTAGAGTGGATAAAAATGGATGTAGAGCGGATAAAAATGGATGTAGAGTGGATAAAATGGGTGTAAAATGGATAAAAATGGATGTAGAGTGGATAAAATGGGTGTAAAATGGATAAAAATGGATGTAGAGTGGATAAAATGGATGTAGAGTGGATAAAATGGGTGTAAAGTGGATAAAAATGGATGTAGAGTGGATAAAATGGATGTAGAATGGATAAAAATGGATGTAGAGTCGATAAAATGGATGTAGAGTGGATAAAAATGGATGTAGAGTGGATAACAATGGATGTAGAGTGGATAAAATGGATGTAGAGTGGATAAAATGGATGTAAAGTGGATAAAATGGTTGTAGAGTGGATAAAAATGGATGTAGAGTGGATAAAAATGGATGTAGATTGGATAAAATGGATGTAGAGTGGATAAAATGGATGTAGATTGGATAAAATGGATGTAGAGTGAATAAAATGGATGTACAGTTAATAAAAATGGATGTAGAGTGGATATAATGGATGTAGAGAGGATAAAATTGATGTGGGGTAGATAACAATGGATGTAGAGTGGATAAAATGGATGTAGAGTAGATAAAATGGATGTAGAGTGGATAAAATGGTTGTAGAGTGGATAAAATGGATGTAGAGTGGATAAAAATGGATGTCGAGTGGATAAAATGGATGTAGAGTTAATAAAAATGGATGTAGATTGGATAAAATGGATGTAGAGTGGATAAAAATGGATGTACAGTGGATAAAAATGGATGTAGAGTGGATAAAAATGGATGTAGAGTGGATAAAATGGATGTTGAGTGGATAAAATGGATGTAGAGTGGATAAAATGGATGTAGAGTGCATAAAAATGGATGTTGAGTGGATAAAATGGATGTAGAGTGGATAAAATGGATGTAAAGTGGATAAAAATTGTATGTAGAGTGGATAAAATGGATGTAGAGTGGATAAAATGGATGTAGAGTGGATAAAATGGATGTAGAGTGGATAAAAAAGGATGTAGAGTGGATAAAATGGATGTAGAGAGGATAAAATGGATGTAGAGTGGATAAAATGGATGTAGAGTGGATAAAATGGATGTAGAGTGGATAAAAATGGATTTAGAGTGGATATAATGGATGTAGAATAGATAAAAATTTATGTAGAGTGGATAAAAATGGATGTAGATTGGATAAAATGGATGTAGAGTGGATAAAAATGGATGTAGAGTGGATAAAATGGATGTAGAGTGGATAAAATGGTTGTAGAGTGGATAAAATGGATGTAGAGTTGATAAACATGGATGTAGAGTGGATAAAATGGATGTAGAGTGGATAAAATGGATGTAGAGTTCATAAAAATGGATGTAGAGTGGATAAAAATGGATGTAGATTGGATAAAATGGATGTAGAGTGGATAAAAATGGATGTAGAGTGGATAAAATGGATGTAGAGTGGATAAAATGGTTGTAGAGTGGATAAAATGGATGTAGAGTGGATAAAAATGGATGTAGAGTGGATAAAATGGATGTAGAGTTGATAAAATGGTTGTAGAGTGGATAAAATGGATGTAGAGTTGATAAAAATGGATGTAGAGTGGATAAAATGGATGTATAGTGAATAAAAATGGATGTAGAGTGGATAAAATGGATGTAGAGTGGATAAAAATGGATGTAGAGTGGATAAAATGGATGTAGAGTGGATAAAATGGATGTAGAGTGGATAAAAATGGATGTAGAGTGGATAAAATGGATGTAGAATGGATAAAATGGATGTAAAGTGGATAAAAATGGATGTCGAGTGGATAAAATGGATGTAGAGTAGATAAAAATGGATGTAGAGTGGATAAAATGGATGTAGAGTGGATAAAATGGATGTAGAGTGGATAAAAATGGATGTAGAGTGGATAAAATGGATGTATAGTGAATAAAAATGGATGTAGAGTGGATAAAATGGATGTAGAGTGGATAAAAATGGATGTGGAGTGGACAAAATAGATTTAGAGTGGATAAAAATTGATGTAGAGTGGATAAAATGGATGTAGAGTGGATAAAATGGATGTAGAGTGGATAAAATGGATGTAGAGTGGATAAAATGGTTGTAGAGTGGATAAAATGGATGTAGAGTTGATAAAATGGATGTAGATTGGAAATAATGGATGTAGAGAGGATAAAATGGATGTAGAGTGGATAAAATGGATGTAGAGTGGATAAAATGGATGTAGAGTGGATAAAATGGATGTAGAGTGGATAAAAATGGATGTAGAGTGGATAAAATGGATGTAGAGTGGATAAAATGGTTGTAGAGTGGATAAAATGGATGTAGAGTTGATAAAAATGGATGTAGAGTGGATAAAATGGATGTAGAGTTCATAAAAATGGATGTAGAGTGGATAAAAATGGATGTAGATTGGATAAAATGGATGTAGAGTGGATAAAAATGGATGTAGAGTGGATAAAATGGATGTAGAGTGGATAAAATGGTTGTAGAGTGGATAAAATGGATGTAGAGTGGATAAAAATGGATGTAGAGTGGATAAAATGGATGTAGAGTTGATAAAATGGTTGTAGAGTGGATAAAATGGATGTAAAGTGGATAAAAATGGATGTCGAGTGGATAAAATGGATGTAGAGTAGATAAAAATGGATGTAGAGTGGATAAAATGGATGTAGAGTGGATAAAATGGATGTAGAGTGGATAAAAATGGATGTAGAGTGGATAAAATGGATGTAGAATGGATAAAATGGATGTAAAGTGGATAAAAATGGATGTCGAGTGGATAAAATGGATGTAGAGTGGATAAAAATAGATGTAGAGAGGATAAAATGGATGTAGAGTTGATAAAATGGATGTAGATTGGATAAAATGGATGTAGAGTTGATAAAATGGATGTAAAGTGGATAAAATGGATGTAGAGTGGAAATAATGGATGTAGAGAGGATAAAATGGATGTAGAGTTGATAAAAATGGATGTAGAGTGGATAAAATGGATGTATAGTGAATAAAAATGGATGTAGAGTAGATAAAAATGGATGTAGAGTGGATAAAATGGATGTAGAGTGGATAAAATGGATGTAGAGTGGATAAAAATGGATGTAGAGTGGATAAAATGGATGTAGAATGGATAAAATGGATGTAGAGTTAATAAAAATGGATGTCGAGTGGATAAAATGGATGTAGAGTGGATAAAAATAGATGTAGAGAGGATAAAATGGATGTAGAGTTGATAAAATGGATGTAGATTGGATAAAATGGATGTAGAGTTGATAAAATGGATGTAAAGTGGATAAAATGGATGTAGAGTTAATAAAAATGGATGTAGAGTGGAAATAATGGATGTAGAGAGGATAAAATGGATGTAGAGTGGATAAAATGGTTGTAGAGTGGATAAAATGGATGTAGAGTGGATAAAATGGATGTAGAGTGGATAAAAATGGATGTAGAGTGGATAAAATGGATGTAGAGTGGATAAAATGGTTGTAGAGTGGATAAAATGGATGTAGAGTGGATAAAAATGGATGTAGAGTGGATAAAATGGATGTATAGTGAATAAAAATGGATGTAGAGTGGATAAAAATGGATGTAGATTGGATAAAATGGATGTAGAGTTGATAAAATGGATGTAAAGTGGATAAAATGGATGTAGAGTTAATAAAAATGGATGTAGAGTGGAAATAATGGATGTAGAGAGGATAAAATGGATGTAGAGTGGATAAAAATGGATGTAGATTGGATAAAATGGATGTAGAGTGGATACAAATGGATGTAGTGTGGATAAAAATGGATATAGGGTAGATAAAATGTATGTAGAGTGGATAAAATGGATGTAGAGTGGATAATAATGGATGTAGAGTGGATAAAAAAGGATGTAGAGTGGATAAAATGGATGCAGAGTGGATAAAACGGATGTAGAGTGGATAAAAATGGATGTAGAATGGATAAAATGGTTGTAGAGTGGATAAAATGGATGTAGAGTGGATAAAAATGGATGTAGAGTGGATAAAATGGATGTAGAGTGGATAAAATGGTTGTATAGTGGATAAAATGGATGTAGAGTTGATAAAAATGGATGTAGAGTGGATAAAATGGATGTATAGTGAATAAAAATGGATGTAGAGTGGATAAAATGGATGTAGAGTGGATAAAAATGGATGTAGAGTGGATAAAATGGATGTAGAATGGATAAAATGGATGTAGAGTGGATAAAAATGGATGTAGAGTGGATAAAATGGATGTAGAATGGATAAAATGGATGTAAAGTGGATAAAAATGGATGTAGATTGGATAAAATGGATGTAGAGTGGATAAAAATGGATGTAGAGTGGATAAAATGGATGTAGAGTGGATCAAATGGTTGTAGAGTGGATAAAATGGATGTAGAGTGGATAAAAATGGATGTAGAGTGGATAAAATGGATGTAGAGTGAATAAAAATGGATGTAGAGTGGATAAAATGGATGTAGAGTGGATAAAAATGGATGTAGAGTGGATAAAATGGATGTAGAGTGGATAAAATGGATGTAGAGTGGATAAAATGGATGTAAAGTGGATAAAAATGGATGTAGAGTGGATAAAATGGATGTAGAGTGCATAAAAATGGATGTTGAGTGGATAAAATGGATGTATAGTGGATAAAATGGATGTAAAGTGGATAAAAATGGATGTAGAGTGGATAAAATGGATGTAGAGTGGATAAAATGGATGTAGAGTGGATAAAAATGGATGTAGAGTGGACAAAATAGATTTAGAGTGGATAAAAATTGATGTAGAGTGGATAAAATGGATGTAGAGTGGATAAAATGGATGTAGAGTGGATAAAATGGATGTAGAGTTCATAAAAATGGATGTAGAGTGGATAAAAATGGATGTAGATTGGATAAAATGGATGTAGAGTTGATAAAATGGATGTAAAGTGGATAAAATGGATGTAGAGTTAATAAAAATGGATGTAGAGTGGAAATAATGGATGTAGAGAGGATAAAATGGATGTAGAGTGGATAAAAATGGATGTAGATTGGATAAAATGGATGTAGAGTGGATACAAATGGATGTAGTGTGGATAAAAATGGATATAGGGTAGATAAAATGTATGTAGAGTGGATAAAATGGATGTAGAGTGGATAAAAATGGATGTAGAGTGGATAAAAAAGGATGTAGAGTGGATAAAATGGATGTAGAGTGGATAAAACGGATGTAGAGTGGATAAAAATGGATGTAGAATGGATAAAATGGTTGTAGAGTGGATAAAATGGATGTAGAGTGGATAAAATGGATGTAGAGTGGATAAAAATGGATGTAGAGTGGATAAAAATGGATGTAGAGTGGATAAAAATGGATGTAGAGTGGATAAAAATGGATGTAGAGTGGATAAAATGGATGTAGAGTTGATAAAAATGGATGTAGAGTGGATAAAATGGATGTAGAGTAGATAAAATGGATGTAGAGTTCATAAAAATGGATGTAGAGTGGATAAAAATGGATGTAGATTGGATAAAATGGATGTAGAGTGGATAAAAATGGATGTAGAGTGGATAAAATGGATGTAGAGTGGATAAAATGGTTGTAGAGTGGATAAAATGGATGTAGAGTGGATAAAATGGATGTAGAGTGGATAAAAATGGATGTAGAGTGGATAAAATGGATGTAGAGTGGATAAAATGGATGTAGAGTGGATAAAAATGGATGTAGATTGGATAAAATGGATGTAGAGTGGATACAAATGGATGTAGTGTGGATAAAAATGGATATAGGGTAGATAAAATGTATGTAGAGTGGATAAAATGGATGTAGAGTGGATAAAAATGGATGTAGAGTGGATAAAAAAGGATGTAGAGTGGATAAAATAGATGTAGAGTGGATAAAACGGATGTAGAGTGGATAAAAATGGATGTAGAGTGGATAAAATGGTTGTAGAGTGGATAAAATGGATGTAGAGTGGATAAAATGGATGTAGAGTGGATAAAAATGGATGTAGAGTGGATAAAAATGGATGTAGAGTGGATAAAAATGGATGTAGAGTGGATAAAAATGGATGTAGAGTGGATAAAATGGATGTAGAGTTGATAAAAATGGATGTAGAGTGGATAAAATGGATGTAGAGTGGATAAAATGGATGTAGAGTTCATAAAAATGGATGTAGAGTGGATAAAAATGGATGTAGATTGGATAAAATGGATGTAGAGTGGATAAAAATGGATGTAGAGTGGATAAAATGGATGTACAGTGGATAAAATGGTTGTAGAGTGGATAAAATGGATGTAGAGTGGATAAAATGGATGTAGAGTGGATAAAAATGGATGTAGAGTGGATAAAATGGATGTAGAGTGGATAAAATGGATGTAGAGTGGATAAAAATGGATGTAGAGTGGATAAAATGGATGTAGAATGGATAAAATGGATGTAAAGTGGATAAAAATGGTTGTCGAGTGGATAAAATGGATGTAGAGTGGATAAAAATAGATGTAGAGAGGATAAAATGGATGTAGAGTTGATAAAATGGATGTAGATTGGATAAAATGGATGTAGAGTTGATAAAATGGATGTAAAGTGGATAAAATGGATGTAGAGTTAATAAAAATGGATGTAGAGTGGAAATAATGTATGTAGAGTGGATAAAATGGATGTAGAGTGGATAAAAATGGATGTAGAGTGGATAAAAAAGGATGTAGAGTGGATAAAATGGATGTAGAGTGGATAAAACGGATGTAGAGTGGATAAAAATGGATGTAGAATGGATAAAATGGTTGTAGAGTGGATAAAATGGATGTAGAGTGGATAAAAATGGATGTAGAGTGGATAAAATGGATGTAGAGTGGATAAAATGGTTGTATAGTGGATAAAATGGATGTAGAGTTGATAAAAATGGATGTAGAGTGGATAAAATGGATGTATAGTGAATAAAAATGGATGTAGAGTGGATAAAATGGATGTAGAGTGGATAAAAATGGATGTAGAGTGGATAAAATGGATGTAGAATGGATAAAATGGATGTAGAGTGGATAAAAATGGATGTAGAGTGGATAAAATGGATGTAGAATGGATAAAATGGATGTAAAGTGGATAAAAATGGATGTAGATTGGATAAAATGGTTGTAGAGTGGATAAAATGGATGTAGAGTGGATAAAATGGATGTAGAGTGGATAAAAATGGATGTAGAGTGGATAAAAATGGATGTAGAGTGGATAAAAATGGATGTAGAGTGGATAAAAATGGATGTAGAGTGGATAAAATGGATGTAGAGTTGATAAAAATGGATGTAGAGTGGATAAAATGGATGTAGAGTGGATAAAATGGATGTAAAGTGGATAAAAATGGATGTAGAGTGGATAAAATGGATGTAGAGTGCATAAAAATGGATGTTGAGTGGATAAAATGGATGTATAGTGGATAAAATGGATGTAAAGTAGATACAAATGGATGTAGAGTGGATAAAATGGATGTAGAGTGGCTAAAATGGATGTAGAGTGGATAAAAATGGATGTAGAGTGGACAAAATAGATTTAGAGTGGATAAAAATTGATGTAGAGTGGATAAAATGGATGTAGAGTGGATAAAATGGATGTAGAGTGGATAAAATGGATGTAGAGTTCATAAAAATGGATGTAGAGTGGATAAAAATGGATGTAGATTGGATAAAATGGATGTAGAGTTGATAAAATGGATGTAAAGTGGATAAAATGGATGTAGAGTTAATAAAAATGGATGTAGAGTGGAAATAATGGATGTAGAGAGGATAAAATGGATGTAGAGTGGATAAAAATGGATGTAGATTGGATAAAATGGATGTAGAGTGGATACAAATGGATGTAGTGTGGATAAAAATGGATATAGGGTAGATAAAATGTATGTAGAGTGGATAAAATGGATGTAGAGTGGATAAAAATGGATGTAGAGTGGATAAAAATGGATGTAGAGTGGATAAAATGGATGTAGAGTGGATAAAACGGATGTAGAGTGGATAAAAATGGATGTAGAATGGATAAAATGGTTGTAGAGTGGATAAAATGGATGTAGAGTGGATAAAATGGATGTAGAGTGGATAAAAATGGATGTAGAGTGGATAAAAATGGATGTAGAGTGGATAAAAATGGATGTAGAGTGGATAAAAATGGATGTAGAGTGGATAAAATGGATGTAGAGTTGATAAAAATGGATGTAGAGTGGATAAAATGGATGTAGAGTAGATAAAATGGATGTAGAGTTCATAAAAATGGATGTAGAGTGGATAAAAATGGATGTAGATTGGATAAAATGGATGTAGAGTGGATAAAAATGGATGTAGAGTGGATAAAATGGATGTAGAGTGGATAAAATGGTTGTAGAGTGGATAAAATGGATGTAGAGTGGATAAAATGGATGTAGAGTGGATAAAAATGGATGTAGAGTGGATAAAATGGATGTAGAGTGGATAAAATGGATGTAGAGTGGATAAAAATGGATGTAGATTGGATAAAATGGATGTAGAGTGGATACAAATGGATGTAGTGTGGATAAAAATGGATATAGGGTAGATAAAATGTATGTAGAGTGGATAAAATGGATGTAGAGTGGATAAAAATGGATGTAGAGTGGATAAAAAAGGATGTAGAGTGGATAAAATAGATGTAGAGTGGATAAAACGGATGTAGAGTGGATAAAAATGGATGTAGAGTGGATAAAATGGTTGTAGAGTGGATAAAATGGATGTAGAGTGGATAAAATGGATGTAGAGTGGATAAAAATGGATGTAGAGTGGATAAAAATGGATGTAGAGTGGATAAAAATGGATGTAGAGTGGATAAAAATGGATGTAGAGTGGATAAAATGGATGTAGAGTTGATAAAAATGGATGTAGAGTGGATAAAATGGATGTAGAGTGGATAAAATGGATGTACAGTGGATAAAAATGGATGTAGAGTGGATAAAAATGGATGTAGAGTGGATAAAATGGATGTTGAGTGGATAAAATGGATGTAGAGTGGATAAAATGGATGTAGAGTGCATAAAAATGGATGTTGAGTGGATAAAATGGATGTAGAGTGGATAAAATGGATGTAAAGTGGATAAAAATTGTATGTAGAGTGGATAAAATGGATGTAGAGTGGATAAAATGGATGTAGAGTGGATAAAATGGATGTAGAGTGGATAAAAAAGGATGTAGAGTGGATAAAATGGATGTAGAGAGGATAAAATGCATGTAGAGTGGATAAAATGGATGTAGAGTGGATAAAATGGATGTAGAGTGGATAAAAATGGATTTAGAGTGGATATAATGGATGTAGAATAGATAAAAATTTATGTAGAGTGGATAAAAATGGATGTAGATTGGATAAAATGGATGTAGAGTGGATAAAAATGGATGTAGAGTGGATAAAATGGATGTAGAGTGGATATAATGGATGTAGAGAGGATAAAATTGATGTGGGGTAGATAACAATGGATGTAGAGTGGATAAAATGGATGTAGAGTAGATAAAATGGATGTAGAGTGGATAAAATGGTTGTAGAGTGGATAAAATGGATGTAGAGTGGATAAAAATGGATGTCGAGTGGATAAAATGGATGTAGAGTTAATAAAAATGGATGTAGATTGGATAAAATGGATGTAGAGTGGATAAAAATGGATGTACAGTGGATAAAAATGGATGTAGAGTGGATAAAAATGGATGTAGAGTGGATAAAATGGATGTTGAGTGGATAAAATGGATGTAGAGTGGATAAAATGGATGTAGAGTGCATAAAAATGGATGTTGAGTGGATAAAATGGATGTAGAGTGGATAAAATGGATGTAAAGTGGATAAAAATTGTATGTAGAGTGGATAAAATGGATGTAGAGTGGATAAAATGGATGTAGAGTGGATAAAATGGATGTAGAGTGGATAAAAAAGGATGTAGAGTGGATAAAATGGATGTAGAGAGGATAAAATGCATGTAGAGTGGATAAAATGGATGTAGAGTGGATAAAATGGATGTAGAGTGGATAAAAATGGATTTAGAGTGGATATAATGGATGTAGAATAGATAAAAATTTATGTAGAGTGGATAAAAATGGATGTAGATTGGATAAAATGGATGTAGAGTGGATAAAAATGGATGTAGAGTGGATAAAATGGATGTAGAGTGGATAAAATGGTTGTAGAGTGGATAAAATGGATGTAGAGTTGATAAAAATGGATGTAGAGTGGATAAAATGGATGTAGAGTGGATAAAATGGATGTAGAGTTCATAAAAATGGATGTAGAGTGGATAAAAATGGATGTAGATTGGATAAAATGGATGTAGAGTGGATAAAAATGGATGTAGAGTGGATAAAATGGATGTAGAGTGGATAAAATGGTTGTAGAGTGGATAAAATGGATGTAGAGTGGATAAAAATGGATGTAGAGTGGATAAAATGGATGTAGAGTTGATAAAATGGTTGTAGAGTGGATAAAATGGATGTAGAGTTGATAAAAATGGATGTAGAGTGGATAAAATGGATGTATAGTGAATAAAAATGGATGTAGAGTGGATAAAATGGATGTAGAGTGGATAAAAATGGATGTAGAGTGGATAAAATGGATGTAGAGTGGATAAAATGGATGTAGAGTGGATAAAAATGGATGTAGAGTGGATAAAATGGATGTAGAATGGATAAAATGGATGTAAAGTGGATAAAAATGGATGTCGAGTGGATAAAATGGATGTAGAGTAGATAAAAATGGATGTAGAGTGGATAAAATGGATGTAGAGTGGATAAAATGGATGTAGAGTGGATAAAAATGGATGTAGAGTGGATAAAATGGATGTATAGTGAATAAAAATGGATGTAGAGTGGATAAAATGGATGTAGAGTGGATAAAAATGGATGTGGAGTGGACAAAATAGATTTAGAGTGGATAAAAATTGATGTAGAGTGGATAAAATGGATGTAGAGTGGATAAAATGGATGTAGAGTGGATAAAATGGATGTAGAGTGGATAAAATGGTTGTAGAGTGGATAAAATGGATGTAGAGTTGATAAAATGGATGTAGATTGGAAATAATGGATGTAGAGAGGATAAAATGGATGTAGAGTGGATAAAATGGATGTAGAGTGGATAAAATGGATGTAGAGTGGATAAAATGGATGTAGAGTGGATAAAAATGGATGTAGAGTGGATAAAATGGATGTAGAGTGGATAAAATGGTTGTAGAGTGGATAAAATGGATGTAGAGTTGATAAAAATGGATGTAGAGTGGATAAAATGGATGTAGAGTTCATAAAAATGGATGTAGAGTGGATAAAAATGGATGTAGATTGGATAAAATGGATGTAGAGTGGATAAAAATGGATGTAGAGTGGATAAAATGGATGTAGAGTGGATAAAATGGTTGTAGAGTGGATAAAATGGATGTAGAGTGGATAAAAATGGATGTAGAGTGGATAAAATGGATGTAGAGTTGATAAAATGGTTGTAGAGTGGATAAAATGGATGTAAAGTGGATAAAAATGGATGTCGAGTGGATAAAATGGATGTAGAGTTGATAAAAATGGATGTAGAGTGGATAAAATGGATGTAGAGTGGATAAAATGGATGTAGAGTGGATAAAAATGGATGTAGAGTGGATAAAATGGATGTAGAATGGATAAAATGGATGTAAAGTGGATAAAAATGGATGTCGAGTGGATAAAATGGATGTAGAGTGGATAAAAATAGATGTAGAGAGGATAAAATGGATGTAGAGTTGATAAAATGGATGTAGATTGGATAAAATGGATGTAGAGTTGATAAAATGGATGTAAAGTGGATAAAATGGATGTAGAGTGGAAATAATGGATGTAGAGAGGATAAAATGGATGTAGAGTTGATAAAAATGGATGTAGAGTGGATAAAATGGATGTAGAGTGGATAAAAATGGATGTAGAGTAGATAAAAATGGATGTAGAGTGGATAAAATGGATGTAGAGTGGATAAAATGGATGTAGAGTGGATAAAAATGGATGTAGAGTGGATAAAATGGATGTAGAATGGATAAAATGGATGTAGAGTTAATAAAAATGGATGTCGAGTGGATAAAATGGATGTAGAGTGGATAAAAATAGATGTAGAGAGGATAAAATGGATGTAGAGTTGATAAAATGGATGTAGATTGGATAAAATGGATGTAGAGTTGATAAAATGGATGTAAAGTGGATAAAATGGATGTAGAGTTAATAAAAATGGATGTAGAGTGGAAATAATGGATGTAGAGAGGATAAAATGGATGTAGAGTGGATAAAATGGTTGTAGAGTGGATAAAATGGATGTAGAGTGGATAAAATGGATGTAGAGTGGATAAAAATGGATGTAGAGTGGATAAAATGGATGTAGAGTGGATAAAATGGTTGTAGAGTGGATAAAATGGATGTAGAGTGGATAAAAATGGATGTAGAGTGGATAAAATGGATGTATAGTGAATAAAAATGGATGTAGAGTGGATAAAAATGGATGTAGATTGGATAAAATGGATGTAGAGTTGATAAAATGGATGTAAAGTGGATAAAATGGATGTAGAGTTAATAAAAATGGATGTAGAGTGGAAATAATGGATGTAGAGAGGATAAAATGGATGTAGAGTGGATAAAAATGGATGTAGATTGGATAAAATGGATGTAGAGTGGATACAAATGGATGTAGTGTGGATAAAAATGGATATAGGGTAGATAAAATGTATGTAGAGTGGATAAAATGGATGTAGAGTGGATAAAATGGATGTAGAGTGGATAATAATGGATGTAGAGTGGATAAAAAAGGATGTAGAGTGGATAAAATGGATGTAGAGTGGATAAAACGGATGTAGAGTGGATAAAAATGGATGTAGAATGGATAAAATGGTTGTAGAGTGGATAAAATGGATGTAGAGTGGATAAAAATGGATGTAGAGTGGATAAAATGGATGTAGAGTGGATAAAATGGTTGTATAGTGGATAAAATGGATGTAGAGTTGATAAAAATGGATGTAGAGTGGATAAAATGGATGTATAGTGAATAAAAATGGATGTAGAGTGGATAAAATGGATGTAGAGTGGATAAAAATGGATGTAGAGTGGATAAAATGGATGTAGAATGGATAAAATGGATGTAGAGTGGATAAAAATGGATGTAGAGTGGATAAAATGGATGTAGAATGGATAAAATGGATGTAAAGTGGATAAAAATGGATGTAGATTGGATAAAATGGATGTAGAGTGGATAAAAATGGATGTAGAGTGGATAAAATGGATGTAGAGTGGATCAAATGGTTGTAGAGTGGATAAAATGGATGTAGAGTGGATAAAAATGGATGTAGAGTGGATAAAATGGATGTATAGTGAATAAAAATGGATGTAGAGTGGATAAAATGGATGTAGAGTGGATAAAAATGGATGTAGAGTGGATAAAATGGATGTAGAGTGGATAAAATGGATGTAGAGTGGATAAAATGGATGTAAAGTGGATAAAAATGGATGTAGAGTGGATAAAATGGATGTAGAGTGCATAAAAATGGATGTTGAGTGGATAAAATGGATGTATAGTGGATAAAATGGATGTAAAGTGGATAAAATGGATGTAGAGTGGATAAAATGGATGTAGAGTGGATAAAATGGATGTAGAGTGGATAAAAATGGATGTAGAGTGGACAAAATAGATTTAGAGTGGATAAAAATTGATGTAGAGTGGATAAAATGGATGTAGAGTGGATAAAATGGATGTAGAGTGGATAAAATGGATGTAGAGTTCATAAAAATGGATGTAGAGTGGATAAAAATGGATGTAGATTGGATAAAATGGATGTAGAGTTGATAAAATGGATGTAAAGTGGATAAAATGGATGTAGAGTTAATAAAAATGGATGTAGAGTGGAAATAATGGATGTAGAGAGGATAAAATGGATGTAGAGTGGATAAAAATGGATGTAGATTGGATAAAATGGATGTAGAGTGGATACAAATGGATGTAGTGTGGATAAAAATGGATATAGGGTAGATAAAATGTATGTAGAGTGGATAAAATGGATGTAGAGTGGATAAAAATGGATGTAGAGTGGATAAAAAAGGATGTAGAGTGGATAAAATGGATGTAGAGTGGATAAAACGGATGTAGAGTGGATAAAAATGGATGTAGAATGGATAAAATGGTTGTAGAGTGGATAAAATGGATGTAGAGTGGATAAAATGGATGTAGAGTGGATAAAAATGGATGTAGAGTGGATAAAAATGGATGTAGAGTGGATAAAAATGGATGTAGAGTGGATAAAAATGGATGTAGAGTGGATAAAATGGATGTAGAGTTGATAAAAATGGATGTAGAGTGGATAAAATGGATGTAGAGTAGATAAAATGGATGTAGAGTTCATAAAAATGGATGTAGAGTGGATAAAAATGGATGTAGATTGGATAAAATGGATGTAGAGTGGATAAAAATGGATGTAGAGTGGATAAAATGGATGTAGAGTGGATAAAATGGTTGTAGAGTGGATAAAATGGATGTAGAGTGGATAAAATGGATGTAGAGTGGATAAAAATGGATGTAGAGTGGATAAAATGGATGTAGAGTGGATAAAATGGATGTAGAGTGGATAAAAATGGATGTAGATTGGATAAAATGGATGTAGAGTGGATACAAATGGATGTAGTGTGGATAAAAATGGATATAGGGTAGATAAAATGTATGTAGAGTGGATAAAATGGATGTAGAGTGGATAAAAATGGATGTAGAGTGGATAAAAAAGGATGTAGAGTGGATAAAATAGATGTAGAGTGGATAAAACGGATGTAGAGTGGATAAAAATGGATGTAGAGTGGATAAAATGGTTGTAGAGTGGATAAAATGGATGTAGAGTGGATAAAATGGATGTAGAGTGGATAAAAATGGATGTAGAGTGGATAAAAATGGATGTAGAGTGGATAAAAATGGATGTAGAGTGGATAAAAATGGATGTAGAGTGGATAAAATGGATGTAGAGTTGATAAAAATGGATGTAGAGTGGATAAAATGGATGTAGAGTGGATAAAATGGATGTAGAGTTCATAAAAATGGATGTAGAGTGGATAAAAATGGATGTAGATTGGATAAAATGGATGTAGAGTGGATAAAAATGGATGTAGAGTGGATAAAATGGATGTACAGTGGATAAAATGGTTGTAGAGTGGATAAAATGGATGTAGAGTGGATAAAATGGATGTAGAGTGGATAAAAATGGATGTAGAGTGGATAAAATGGATGTAGAGTGGATAAAATGGATGTAGAGTGGATAAAAATGGATGTAGAGTGGATAAAATGGATGTAGAATGGATAAAATGGATGTAAAGTGGATAAAAATGGTTGTCGAGTGGATAAAATGGATGTAGAGTGGATAAAAATAGATGTAGAGAGGATAAAATGGATGTAGAGTTGATAAAATGGATGTAGATTGGATAAAATGGATGTAGAGTTGATAAAATGGATGTAAAGTGGATAAAATGGATGTAGAGTTAATAAAAATGGATGTAGAGTGGAAATAATGTATGTAGAGTGGATAAAATGGATGTAGAGTGGATAAAAATGGATGTAGAGTGGATAAAAAAGGATGTAGAGTGGATAAAATGGATGTAGAGTGGATAAAATGGATGTAGAGTGGATAAAAATGGATGTAGAATGGATAAAATGGTTGTAGAGTGGATAAAATGGATGTAGAGTGGATAAAAATGGATGTAGAGTGGATAAAATGGATGTAGAGTGGATAAAATGGTTGTATAGTGGATAAAATGGATGTAGAGTTGATAAAAATGGATGTAGAGTGGATAAAATGGATGTATAGTGAATAAAAATGGATGTAGAGTGGATAAAATGGATGTAGAGTGGATAAAAATGGATGTAGAGTGGATAAAATGGATGTAGAATGGATAAAATGGATGTAGAGTGGATAAAAATGGATGTAGAGTGGATAAAATGGATGTAGAATGGATAAAATGGATGTAAAGTGGATAAAAATGGATGTAGATTGGATAAAATGGTTGTAGAGTGGATAAAATGGATGTAGAGTGGATAAAATGGATGTAGAGTGGATAAAAATGGATGTAGAGTGGATAAAAATGGATGTAGAGAGGATAAAATGGATGTAGAGTGGATAAAAATGGATGTAGATTGGATAAAATGGATGTAGAGTGGATACAAATGGATGTAGTGTGGATAAAAATGGATATAGGGTAGATAAAATGTATGTAAAGTGGATAAAAATGGATGTAGAGTGGATAAAATGGATGTAGAGTGCATAAAAATGGATGTTGAGTGGATAAAATGGATGTATAGTGGATAAAATGGATGTAAAGTAGATACAAATGGATGTAGAGTGGATAAAATGGATGTAGAGTGGCTAAAATGGATGTAGAGTGGATAAAAATGGATGTAGAGTGGACAAAATAGATTTAGAGTGGATAAAAATTGATGTAGAGTGGATAAAATGGATGTAGAGTGGATAAAATGGATGTAGAGTGGATAAAATGGATGTAGAGTTCATAAAAATGGATGTAGAGTGGATAAAAATGGATGTAGATTGGATAAAATGGATGTAGAGTTGATAAAATGGATGTAAAGTGGATAAAATGGATGTAGAGTTAATAAAAATGGATGTAGAGTGGAAATAATGGATGTAGAGAGGATAAAATGGATGTAGAGTGGATAAAAATGGATGTAGATTGGATAAAATGGATGTAGAGTGGATACAAATGGATGTAGTGTGGATAAAAATGGATATAGGGTAGATAAAATGTATGTAGAGTGGATAAAATGGATGTAGAGTGGATAAAAATGGATGTAGAGTGGATAAAAAAGGATGTAGAGTGGATAAAATGGATGTAGAGTGGATAAAACGGATGTAGAGTGGATAAAAATGGATGTAGAATGGATAAAATGGTTGTAGAGTGGATAAAATGGATGTAGAGTGGATAAAATGGATGTAGAGTGGATAAAAATGGATGTAGAGTGGATAAAAATGGATGTAGAGTGGATAAAAATGGATGTAGAGTGGATAAAAATGGATGTAGAGTGGATAAAATGGATGTAGAGTTGATAAAAATGGATGTAGAGTGGATAAAATGGATGTAGAGTAGATAAAATGGATGTAGAGTTCATAAAAATGGATGTAGAGTGGATAAAAATGGATGTAGATTGGATAAAATGGATGTAGAGTGGATAAAAATGGATGTAGAGTGGATAAAATGGATGTAGAGTGGATAAAATGGTTGTAGAGTGGATAAAATGGATGTAGAGTGGATAAAATGGATGTAGAGTGGATAAAAATGGATGTAGAGTGGATAAAATGGATGTAGAGTGGATAAAATGGATGTAGAGTGGATAAAAATGGATGTAGATTGGATAAAATGGATGTAGAGTGGATACAAATGGATGTAGTGTGGATAAAAATGGATATAGGGTAGATAAAATGTATGTAGAGTGGATAAAATGGATGTAGAGTGGATAAAAATGGATGTAGAGTGGATAAAAAAGGATGTAGAGTGGATAAAATAGATGTAGAGTGGATAAAACGGATGTAGAGTGGATAAAAATGGATGTAGAGTGGATAAAATGGTTGTAGAGTGGATAAAATGGATGTAGAGTGGATAAAATGGATGTAGAGTGGATAAAAATGGATGTAGAGTGGATAAAAATGGATGTAGAGTGGATAAAAATGGATGTAGAGTGGATAAAAATGGATGTAGAGTGGATAAAATGGATGTAGAGTTGATAAAAATGGATGTAGAGTGGATAAAATGGATGTAGAGTGGATAAAATGGATGTAGAGTTCATAAAAATGGATGTAGAGTGGATAAAAATGGATGTAGATTGGATAAAATGGATGTAGAGTGGATAAAAATGGATGTAGAGTGGATAAAATGGATGTACAGTGGATAAAATGGTTGTAGAGTGGATAAAATGGATGTAGAGTGGATAAAATGGATGTAGAGTGGATAAAAATGGATGTAGAGTGGATAAAATGGATGTAGAGTGGATAAAATGGATGTAGAGTGGATAAAAATGGATGTAGAGTGGATAAAATGGATGTAGAATGGATAAAATGGATGTAAAGTGGATAAAAATGGTTGTCGAGTGGATAAAATGGATGTAGAGTGGATAAAAATAGATGTAGAGAGGATAAAATGGATGTAGAGTGGATAAAATGGATGTAGATTGGATAAAATGGATGTAGAGTTGATAAAATGGATGTAAAGTGGATAAAATGGATGTAGAGTTAATAAAAATGGATGTAGAGTGGAAATAATGTATGTAGAGTGGATAAAATGGATGTAGAGTGGATAAAAATGGATGTAGAGTGGATAAAAAAGGATGTAGAGTGGATAAAATGGATGTAGAGTGGATAAAACGGATGTAGAGTGGATAAAAATGGATGTAGAATGGATAAAATGGTTGTAGAGTGGATAAAATGGATGTAGAGTGGATAAAAATGGATGTAGAGTGGATAAAATGGATGTAGAGTGGATAAAATGGTTGTATAGTGGATAAAATGGATGTAGAGTTGATAAAAATGGATGTAGAGTGGATAAAATGGATGTATAGTGGATAAAAATGGATGTAGAGTGGATAAAATGGATGTAGAGTGGATAAAAATGGATGTAGAGTGGATAAAATGGATGTAGAATGGATAAAATGGATGTAGAGTGGATAAAAATGGATGTAGAGTGGATAAAATGGATGTAGAATGGATAAAATGGATGTAAAGTGGATAAAAATGGATGTAGATTGGATAAAATGGATGTAGAGTGGATAAAAATGGATGTAGAGTGGATAAAATGGATGTGGAGTGGATCAAATGGTTGTAGAGTGGATAAAATGGATGTAGAGTGGATAAAAATGGATGTAGAGTGGATAAAATGGATGTATAGTGAATAAAAATGGATGTAGAGTGGATAAAATGGATGTAGAGTGGATAAAAATGGATGTAGAGTGGATAAAATGGATGTAGAGTGGATAAAATGGATGTAGAGTGGATAAAATGGATGTAAAGTGGATAAAAATGGATGTAGAGTGGATAAAATGGATGTAGAGTGCATAAAAATGGATGTTGAGTGGATAAAATGGATGTATAGTGGATAAAATGGATGTAAAGTGGATACAAATGGATGTAGAGTGGATAAAATGGATGTAGAGTGGATAAAATGGATGTAGAGTGGATAAAAATGGATGTAGAGTGGACAAAATAGATTTAGAGTGGATAAAAATTGATGTAGAGTGGATAAAATGGATGTAGAGTGGATAAAATGGATGTAGAGTGGATAAAATGGATGTAGAGTTCATAAAAATGGATGTAGAGTGGATAAAAATGGATGTAGATTGGATAAAATGGATGTAGAGTTGATAAAATGGATGTAAAGTGGATAAAATGGATGTAGAGTTAATAAAAATGGATGTAGAGTGGAAATAATGGATGTAGAGAGGATAAAATGGATGTAGAGTGGATAAAAATGGATGTAGATTGGATAAAATGGATGTAGAGTGGATACAAATGGATGTAGTGTGGATAAAAATGGATATAGGGTAGATAAAATGTATGTAGAGTGGATAAAATGGATGTAGAGTGGATAAAAATGGATGTAGAGTGGATAAAAAAGGATGTAGAGTGGATAAAATGGATGTAGAGTGGATAAAACGGATGTAGAGTGGATAAAAATGGATGTAGAATGGATAAAATGGTTGTAGAGTGGATAAAATGGATGTAGAGTGGATAAAATGGATGTAGAGTGGATAAAAATGGATGTAGAGTGGATAAAAATGGATGTAGAGTGGATAAAAATGGATGTAGAGTGGATAAAAATGGATGTAGAGTGGATAAAATGGATGTAGAGTTGATAAAAATGGATGTAGAGTGGATAAAATGGATGTAGAGTAGATAAAATGGATGTAGAGTTCATAAAAATGGATGTAGAGTGGATAAAAATGGATGTAGATTGGATAAAATGGATGTAGAGTGGATAAAAATGGATGTAGAGTGGATAAAATGGATGTAGAGTGGATAAAATGGTTGTAGAGTGGATAAAATGGATGTAGAGTGGATAAAATGGATGTAGAGTGGATAAAAATGGATGTAGAGTGGATAAAATGGATGTAGAGTGGATAAAATGGATGTAGAGTGGATAAAAATGGATGTAGATTGGATAAAATGGATGTAGAGTGGATACAAATGGATGTAGTGTGGATAAAAATGGATATAGGGTAGATAAAATGTATGTAGAGTGGATAAAATGGATGTAGAGTGGATAAAAATGGATGTAGAGTGGATAAAAAAGGATGTAGAGTGGATAAAATGGATGTAGAGTGGATAAAACGGATGTAGAGTGGATAAAAATGGATGTAGAGTGGATAAAATGGTTGTAGAGTGGATAAAATGGATGTAGAGTGGATAAAATGGATGTAGAGTGGATAAAAATGGATGTAGAGTGGATAAAAATGGATGTAGAGTGGATAAAAATGGATGTAGAGTGGATAAAATGGATGTATAGTGAATAAAAATGGATGTAGAGTGGATAAAATGGATGTAGAGTGGATAAAAATGGATGTAGAGTGGATAAAATGGATGTAGAGTGGATAAAATGGATGTAGTGTGGATAAAATGGATGTAAAGTGGATAAAAATGGATGTAGAGTGGATAAAATGGATGTAGAGTGCATAAAAATGGATGTTGAGTGGATAAAATGGATGTATAGTGGATAAAATGGATGTAAAGTGGATACAAATGGATGTAGAGTGGATAAAATGGATGTAGAGTGGATAAAAATAGATGTAGAGAGGATAAAATGGATGTAGAGTTGATAAAATGGATGTAGATTGGATAAAATGGATGTAGAGTTGATAAAATGGATGTAGATTGGATAAAATGGATGTAGAGTTGATAAAATGGATGTAAAGTGGATAAAATGGATGTAGAGTTAATAAAAATGGATGTAGAGTGGAAATAATGGATGTAGAGAGGATAAAATGGATGTAGAGTGGATAAAATGGTTGTAGAGTGGATAAAATGGATGTAGAGTGGATAAAATGGATGTAGAGTGGATAAAAATGGATGTAGAGTGGATAAAATGGATGTAGAGTGGATAAAATGGTTGTAGAGTGGATAAAATGGATGTAGAGTGGATAAAATGGATGTAGAGTGGATAAAAATGGATGTAGAGTGGATAAAATGGATGTAGAATGGATAAAATGGATATAAAGTGGATAAAAATGGATGTCGAGTGGATAAAATGGATGTAGAGTAGATAAAAATGGATGTAGAGTGGATAAAATGGATGTAGAGTGGATAAAATGGATGTAGAGTGGATAAAAATGGATGTAGAGTGGATAAAATGGATGTAGAATGGATAAAATGGATGTAAAGTGGATAAAAATGGATGTCGAGTGGATAAAATGGATGTAGAGTGGATAAAAATAGATGTAGAGAGGATAAAATGGATGTAGAGTTGATAAAATGGATGTAGATTGGATAAAATGGATGTAGAGTGGATAAAAATGGATGTAGAGTGGATAAAATGGATGTACAGTGGATAAAAAGGTTGTAGAGTGGATAAAATGGATGTAGAGTGGATAAAATGGATGTAGAGTGGATAAAAATGGATGTAGAGTGGATAAAATGGATGTAGAGTGGATAAAATGGATGTAGAGTTGATAAAAATGGATGTAGAGTGGATAAAATGGATGTATAGTGAATAAAAATGGATGTAGAGTGGATAAAATGGATGTAGAGTTCATAAAAATGGATGTGGAGTGGATAAAAATGGATGTAGATTGGATAAAATGGATGTAGAGTGGATAAAAATGGATGTAGAGTGGATAAAATGGATGTAGAGTGGATAAAATGGTTGTAGAGTGGATAAAATGGATGTAGAGTGGATAAAAATGGATGTAGAGTGGATAAAATGGATGTATAGTGAATAAAAATGGATGTAGAGTGGATAAAATGGATGTAGAGTGGATAAAAATGGATGTAGAGTGGATAAAATGGATGTAGATTGGATAAAAATGGATGTAGAGTGGATAAAATGGATGTAGAGTGGATAAAATGGTTGTAGAGTGGATAAAATGGATGTAGAGTGGATAAAAATGGATGTAGAGTGGATAAAATGGATGTATAGTGGATAAAATGGATGTAAAGTGGATACAAATGGATGTAGAGTGGATAAAATGGATGTAGAGTGGATAAAAATAGATGTAGAGAGGATAAAATGGATGTAGAGTTGATAAAATGGATGTAGATTGGATAAAATGGATGTAGAGTTGATAAAATGGATGTAGATTGGATAAAATGGATGTAGAGTTGATAAAATGGATGTAAAGTGGATAAAATGGATGTAGAGTTAATAAAAATGGATGTAGAGTGGAAATAATGGATGTAGAGAGGATAAAATGGATGTAGAGTGGATAAAATGGTTGTAGAGTGGATAAAATGGATGTAGAGTGGATAAAATGGATGTAGAGTGGATAAAAATGGATGTAGAGTGGATAAAATGGATGTAGAGTGGATAAAATGGTTGTAGAGTGGATAAAATGGATGTAGAGTGGATAAAATGGATGTAGAGTGGATAAAAATGGATGTAGAGTGGATAAAATGGATGTAGAATGGATAAAATGGATGTAAAGTGGATAAAAATGGATGTCGAGTGGATAAAATGGATGTAGAGTAGATAAAAATGGATGTAGAGTGGATAAAATGGATGTAGAGTGGATAAAATGGATGTAGAGTGGATAAAAATGGATGTAGAGTGGATAAAATGGATGTAGAATGGATAAAATGGATGTAAAGTGGATAAAAATGGATGTCGAGTGGATAAAATGGATGTAGAGTGGATAAAAATAGATGTAGAGAGGATAAAATGGATGTAGAGTTGATAAAATGGATGTAGATTGGATAAAATGGATGTAGAGTTGATAAAATGGATTTAAAGTGGATAAAATGGATGTAGAGTTAATAAAAATGGATGTAGAGTGGAAATAATGGATGTAGAGAGGATAAAATGGATGTACAGTGGATAAAATGGTTGTAGAGTGGATAAAATGGATGTAGAGTGGATAAAATGGATGTAGAGTGGATAAAAATGGATGTAGAGTGGATAAAATGGATGTAGAGTGGATAAAATGGTTGTAGAGTGGATAAAATGGATGTAGAGTTGATAAAAATGGATGTAGAGTGGATAAAATGGATGTATAGTGAATAAAAATGGATGTAGAGTGGATAAAATGGATGTAGAGTTCATAAAAATGGATGTGGAGTGGATAAAAATGGATGTAGATTGGATAAAATGGATGTAGAGTGGATAAAAATGGATGTAGAGTGGATAAAATGGATGTAGAGTGGATAAAATGGTTGTAGAGTGGATAAAATGGATGTAGAGTGGATAAAAATGGATGTAGAGTGGATAAAATGGATGTATAGTGAATAAAAATGGATGTAGAGTGGATAAAATGGATGTAGAGTGGATAAAAATGGATGTAGAGTGGATAAAATGGATGTAGAGTGGATAAAATGGATGTAGAGTGGATAAAATGGATGTAAAGTGGATAAAAATGGATATAGAGTGGATAAAATGGATGTAGAGTGCATAAAAATGGATGTTGAGTGGATAAAATGGATGTATAGTGGATAAAATGGATGTAAAGTGGATACAAATGGATGTAGAGTGGATAAAATGGATGTAGAGTGGCTAAAATGGATGTAGAGTGGATAAAAATGGATGTAGAGTGGACAAAATAGATTTAGAGTGGATAAAAATTGATGTAGAGTGGATAAAATGGATGTAGAGTGGATAAAATGGATGTAGAGTGGATAAAATGGATGTAGAGTTCATAAAAATGGATGTAGAGTGGATAAAAATGGATGTAGATTGGATAAAATGGATGTAGAGTTGATAAAATGGATGTAAAGTGGATAAAATGGATGTAGAGTTAATAAAAATGGATGTAGAGTGGAAATAATGGATGTAGAGAGGATAAAATGGATGTAGAGTGGATAAAAATGGATGTAGATTGGATAAAATGGATGTAGAGTGGATACAAATGGATGTAGTGTGGATAAAAATGGATATAGGGTAGATAAAATGTATGTAGAGTGGATAAAATGGATGTAGAGTGGATAAAATGGATGTAGAGTGGATAAAAAAGGATGTAGAGTGGATAAAATGGATGAAGAGTGGATTAAAACGGATGTAGAGTGGATAAAAATGGATGTAGAATGGATAAAATGGTTGTAGAGTGGATAAATGGATGTAGAGTGGATAAAATGGATGTAGAGTGGATAAAATGGATGTAGAATGGATAAATGGTTGTAGAGTGGATAAAATGGATGTAGAGTGGATAAAAATGGATGTAGAGTGGATAAAATGGATGTGGAGTTGATAAAATGGTTGTAGAGTGGATAAAATGGATGTAGAGTTGATAAAAATGGATGTAGAGTGGATAAAATGGATGTATAGTGAATAAAAATGGATGTAGAGTGGTTAAAATGGATGTAGAGTGGATAAAAATGGATGTAGAGTGGATAAAATGGATGTAGAATGGATAAAATGGATGTAGAGTGGATAAAAATGGATGTAGAGTGCATAAAATGGATGTAGAATGGATAAAATGGATGTAAAGTGGATAAAAATGGATGTCGAGTGGATTAAAATGGATGTAGAGTAGATAAAAATGGATGTAGAGGGGATAAAATGGATGTAGAGTGGATAAAATGGATGTAGAGTGGATAAAAATGGATGTAGAGTGGATAAAATGGATGTAGAATGGATAAAATGGATGTAAAGTGGATAAAAATGGATGTCGAGTGGATAAAATGGATGTAGAGTAGATAAAAATGGATGTAGAGTGGATAAAATGGATGTAGAGTGGATAAAATGGATGTAGAGTGGATAAAAATGGATGTAGAGTGGATAAAATGGATGTAGAGTGGATAAAATGGTTGTAGAGTGGATAAAATGGATGTAGAGTGGATAAAAATGGATGTAGAGTGGATAAAATGGATGTATAGTGAATAAAAATGGATGTAGAGTGGATAAAATGGATGTAGAGTGGATAAAAATGGATGTAGAGTGGATAAAATGGATGTAGAGTGGATAAAATGGATGTAGAGTGGATAAAATGGATGTAAAGTGGATAAAAATGGATATAGAGTGGATAAAATGGATGTAGAGTGCATAAAAATGGATGTTGAGTGGATAAAATGGATGTATAGTGGATAAAATGGATGTAAAGTGGATACAAATGGATGTAGAGTGGATAAAATGGATGTAGAGTGGCTAAAATGGATGTAGAGTGGATAAAAATGGATGTAGAGTGGACAAAATAGATTTAGAGTGGATAAAAATTGATGTAGAGTGGATAAAATGGATGTAGAGTGGATAAAATGGATGTAGAGTGGATAAAATGGATGTAGAGTTCATAAAAATGGATGTAGAGTGGATAAAAATGGATGTAGATTGGATAAAATGGATGTAGAGTTGATAAAATGGATGTAAAGTGGATAAAATGGATGTAGAGTTAATAAAAATGGATGTAGAGTGGAAATAATGGATGTAGAGAGGATAAAATGGATGTAGAGTGGATAAAAATGGATGTAGATTGGATAAAATGGATGTAGAGTGGATACAAATGGATGTAGTGTGGATAAAAATGGATATAGGGTAGATAAAATGTATGTAGAGTGGATAAAATGGATGTAGAGTGGATAAAAATGGATGTAGAGTGGATAAAAAAGGATGTAGAGTGGATAAAATGGATGAAGAGTGGATAAAACGGATGTAGAGTGGATAAAAATGGATGTAGAATGGATAAAATGGTTGTAGAGTGGATAAAATGGATGTAGAGTGGATAAAAATGGATGTAGAGTGGATAAAATGGATGTAGAGTGGATAAAATGGTTGTAGAGTGGATAAAATGGATGTAGAGTGGATAAAAATGGATGTAGAGTGGATAAAATGGATGTGGAGTTGATAAAATGGTTGTAGAGTGGATAAAATGGATGTAGAGTTGATAAAAATGGATGTAGAGTGGATAAAATGGATGTATAGTGAATAAAAATGGATGTAGAGTGGATAAAATGGATGTAGAGTGGATAAAAATGGATGTAGAGTGGATAAAATGGATGTAGAATGGATAAAATGGATGTAGAGTGGATAAAAATGGATGTAGAGTGCATAAAATGGATGTAGAATGGATAAAATGGATGTAAAGTGGATAAAAATGGATGTCGAGTGGATAAAATGGATGTAGAGTAGATAAAAATGGATGTAGAGTGGATAAAATGGATGTAGAGTGGATAAAATGGATGTAGAGTGGATAAAAATGGATGTAGAGTGGATAAAATGGATGTAGAATGGATAAAATGGATGTAAAGTGGATAAAAATGGATGTCGAGTGGATAAAATGGATGTAGAGTAGATAAAAATGGATGTAGAGTGGATAAAATGGATGTAGAGTGGATAAAATGGATGTAGAGTGGATAAAAATGGATGTAGAGTGGATAAAATGGATGTAGAATGGATAAAATGGATGTAAAGTGGATAAAAATGGATGTCGAGTGGATAAAATGGATGTAGAGTGGATAAAAATAGATGTAGAGAGGATAAAATGGATGTAGAGTGGATAAAATGGTTGTAGAGTGGATAAAATGGATGTAGAGTTGATAAAAATGGATGCAGAGTGGATAAAATGGATGTAGAGTGGATAAAATGGATGTAGAGTGGATAAAAATGAATGTAGAGTGGATAAAATGGATGTAGAGTGGATAAAATGGTTGTAGAGTGGATAAAATGGATGTAGAGTTGATAAAAATGGATGTAGAGTGGATAAAATGGATGTATAGTGAATAAAAATGGATGTAGAGTGGATAAAATGGATGTAGAGTTCATAAAAATGGATGTGGAGTGGATAAAAATGGATGTAGATTGGATAAAATGGATGTAGAGTGGATAAAAATGGATGTAGAGTGGATAAAATGGATGTAGAGTGGATAAAATGGTTGTAGAGTGGATAAAATGGATGTAGAGTGGATAAAAATGGATGTAGAGTGGATAAAATGGATGTATAGTGAATAAAAATGGATGTAGAGTGGATAAAATGGATGTAGAGTGGATAAAAATGGATGTAGAGTGGATAAAATGGATGTAGAGTGGATAAAATGGATGTAGAGTGGATAAAATGGATGTAAAGTGGATAAAAATGGATGTAGAGTGGATAAAATGGATGTAGAGTGCATAAAAATGGATGTTGAGTGGATAAAATGGATGTATAGTGGATAAAATGGATGTAAAGTGGATACAAATGGATGTAGAGTGGATAAAATGGATGTAGAGTGGCTAAAATGGATGTAGAGTGGATAAAAATGGATGTAGAGTGGACAAAATAGATTTAGAGTGGATAAAAATGGATGTAGAGTGGATAAAATGGATGTAGAGTGGATAAAATGGATGTAGAGTGGATAAAATGGATGTAGAGTTCATAAAAATGGATGTAGAGTGGATAAAAATGGATGTAGATTGGATAAAATGGATGTAGAGTTGATAAAATGGATGTAAAGTGGATAAAATGGATGTAGAGTGGAAATAATGGATGTAGAGAGGATAAAATGGATGTAGAGTGGATAAAAATGGATGTAGATTGGATAAAATGGATGTAGAGTGGATACAAATGGATGTAGTGTGGATAAAAATGGATATAGGGTAGATAAAATGTATGTAGAGTGGATAAAATGGATGTAGAGTGGATAAAAATGGATGTAGAGTGGATAAAAAAGGATGTAGAGTGGATAAAATGGATGTAGAGTGGATAAAACGGATGTAGAGTGGATAAAAATGGATGTAGAATGGATAAAATGGTTGTAGAGTGGATAAAATGGATGTAGAGTGGATAAAATGGATGTAGAGTGGATAAAAATGGATGTAGAGTGGATAAAAATGGATGTAGAGTGGATAAAAATGGATGTAGAGTGGATAAAAATGGATGTAGAGTGGATAAAATGGATGTAGAGTTGATAAAAATGGATGTAGAGTGGATAAAATGGATGTAGAGTAGATAAAATGGATGTAGAGTTCATAAAAATGGATGTAGAGTGGATAAAAATGGATGTAGATTGGATAAAATGGATGTAGAGTGGATAAAAATGGATGTAGAGTGGATAAAATGGATGTAGAGTGGATAAAATGGTTGTAGAGTGGATAAAATGGATGTAGAGTGGATAAAATGGATGTAGAGTGGATAAAAATGGATGTAGAGTGGATAAAATGGATGTAGAGTGGATAAAATGGATGTAGAGTGGATAAAATGGATGTAGAGTTGATAAAAATGGATGTAGAGTGGATAAAATGGATGTAGAGTGGATAAAATGGATGTAGAGTTCATAAAAATGGATGTAGAGTGAATAAAAATGGATGTAGATTGGATAAAATGGATGTAGAGTGGATAAAAATGGATGTAGAGTGGATAAAATGGATGTAGAGTGGATAAAATGGTTGTAGAGTGGATAAAATGGATGTAGAGTGGATAAAATGGATGTAGAGTGGATAAAAATGGATGTAGAGTGGATAAAATGGATGTAGAGTGGATAAAATGGTTGTAGAGTGGATAAAATGGATGTAGAGTTGATAAACATGGATGTAGAGTGGATAAAATGGATGTATAGTGGATAAAATGGATGTAAAGTGGATAAAATGGATGTAGAGTGGATAAAAATGGATGTAGAGTGGACAAAATAGATTTAGAGTGGATAAAAATTGATGTAGAGTGGATAAAATGGATGTAGAGTGGATAAAATGGATGTAGAGTGGATAAAATGGATGTAAAGTGGATAAAATGGATGTAGAGTTAATAAAAATGGATGTAGAGTGGAAATAATGGATGTAGAGAGGATAAAATGGATGTAGAGTGGATAAAAATGGATGTAGATTGGATAAAATGGATATAGAGTTGATAAAATGGATGTAAAGTGGATAAAATGGATGTAGAGTTAATAAAAATGGATGTAGAGTGGAAATAATGGATGTAGAGAGGATAAAATGGATGTAGAGTGGATAAAAATGGATGTATATTGGATAAAATGGATGTAGAGTGGATACAAATGGATGTAGTGTGGATAAAAATGGATATAGGGTAGATAAAATGTATGTAGAGTGGATAAAATGGATGTAGAGTGGATAAAAATGGATGTAGAGTGGATAAAAAAGGATGTAGAGTGGATAAAATGGATGTAGAGTTGATAAAACGGATGTAGAGTGGATAAAAATGGATGTAGAGTGGATAAAATGGTTGTAGAGTGGATAAAATGGATGTAGAGTGGATAAAATGGATGTAGAGTGGATAAAAATGGATGTAGAGTGGATAAAAATGGATGTAGAGTGGATAAAAATGGATGTAGAGTGGATAAAATGGATGTAGAGTTGATAAAAATGGATGTAGAGTGGATAAAATGGATGTAGAGTGGATAAAATGGATGTAGAGTTCATAAAAATGGATGTAGAGTGGATAAAAATGGATGTAGATTGGATAAAATGGATGTAGAGTGGATAAAAATGGATGTAGAGTGGATAAAATGGATGTAGAATGGATAAAATGGATGTAAAGTGGATAAAAATGGATGTCGAGTGGATAAAATGGATGTAGAGTGGATAAAAATAGATGTAGAGAGGATAAAATGGATGTAGAGTTGATAAAATGGATGTAGATTGGATAAAAATGGATGTAGAGTGGATAAAAATGGATGTAGAGTGGATAAAATGGATGTAGAGTTGATAAAAATGGATGTAGAGTGGATAAAATGGATGTAGAGTGGATAAAATGGATGTAGAGTTCATAAAAATGGATGTAGAGTGGATAAAAATGGATGTAGATTGGATAAAATGGATGTACAGTGGATAAAATGGTTGTAGAGTGGATAAAATGGATGTAGAGTGGATAAAATGGATGTAGAGTGGATAAAAATGGATGTAGAGTGGATAAAATGGATGTAGAATGGATAAAATGGATGTAAAGTGGATAAAAATGGATGTCGAGTGGATAAAATGGATGTAGAGTGGATAAAAATAGATGTAGAGAGGATAAAATGGATGTAGAGTTGATAAAATGGATGTAGATTGGATAAAATGGATGTAGAGTTGATAAAATGGATGTAAAGTGGATAAAATGGATGTAGAGTTAATAAAAATGGATGTAGAGTGGAAATAATGGATGTAGAGAGGATAAAATGGATGTAGAGTGGATAAAATGGTTGTAGAGTGGATAAAATGGATGTAGAGTGGATAAAATGGATGTAGAGTGGATAAAAATGGATGTAAAGTGGATAAAATGGATGTAGAGTGGATAAAATGGTTGTAGAGTGGATAAAATGGATGTAGAGTTGATAAAAATGGATGTAGAGTGGATAAAATGGATGTATAGTGAATAAAAATGGATGTAGAGTGGATAAAATGGATGTAGAGTTCATAAAAATGGATGTAGAGTGGATAAAAATGGATGTAGATTGGAAAAAATGGATGTAGAGTGGATAAAAATGGATGTAGAGTGGATAAAATGGATGTACAGTGGATAAAATGGTTGTAGAGTGGATAAAATGGATGTAGAGTGGATAAAATGGATGTAGAGTGGATAAAAATGGATGTAGAGTGGATAAAATGGATGTAGAGTGGATAAAATGGATGTAGAGTGGATAAAAATGGATGTAGAGTGGATAAAATAGATGTAGAATGGATAAAATGGATGTAAAGTGGATAAAAATGGATGTCGAGTGGATAAAATGGATGTAGAGTGGATAAAAATAGATGTAGAGAGGATAAAATGGATGTAGAGTTGATAAAATGGATGTAGATTGGATAAAATGGATGTAGAGTTGATAAAATGGATGTAAAGTGGATAAAATGGATGTAGAGTTAATAAAAATGGATGTAGAGTGGAAATAATGGATGTAGAGAGGATAAAATGGATGTAGAGTGGATAAAATGGTTGTAGAGTGGATAAAATGGATGTAGAGTGGATAAAATGGATGTAGACTGGATAAAAATGGATGTAAAGTGGATAAAATGGATGTAGAGTGGATAAAATGGTTGTAGAGTGGATAAAATGGATGTAGAGTTGATAAAAATGGATGTAGAGTGGATAAAATGGATGTATAGTGAATAAAAATGGATGTAGAGTGGATAAAATGGATGTAGAGTTCATAAAAATGGATGTAGAGTGGATAAAATGGATGTAGAGTTCATAAAAATGGATGTGGAGTGGATAAAAATGGATGTAGATTGGATAAAATGGATGTAGAGTGGATAAAAATGGATGTAGAGTGGATAAAATGGATGTAGAGTGGATAAAATGGTTGTAGAGTGGATAAAATGGATGTAGAGTGGATAAAATGGATGTAGAGTGGATAAAAATGGATGTAGAGTGGATAAAATGGATGTAGAGTGGATAAAATGGTTGTAGAGTGGATAAAATGGATGTAGAGTTGATAAAAATGGATGTAGAGTGGATAAAATGGATGTATAGTGAATAAAAATGGATGTAGAGTGGATAAAATGGATGTAGAGTGGATAAAAATGGATGTAGAGTGGATAAAATGGATGTAGAGTGGATAAAATGGATGTAGAGTGGATAAAATGGATGTAAAGTGGATAAAAATGGATGTAGAGTGGATAAAATGGATGTAGAGTGCATAAAAATAGATGTTGAGTGGATAAAATGGATGTATAGTGGATAAAATGGATGTAAAGTGGATACAAATGGATGTAGAGTGGATAAAATGGATGTAGAGTGGCTCAAATGGATGTAGAGTGGATAAAAATGGATGTAGAGTGGACAAAATAGATTTAGAGTGGATAAAAATTGATGTAGAGTGGATAAATGGATGTAGAGTGGATAAAATGGATGTAGAGTGGATAAAATGGATGTAGAGTTCATAAAAATGGATGTAGAGTGGATAAAAATAGATGTAGATTGGATAAAATGGATGTAGAGTTGATAAAATGGATGTAAAGTGGATAAAATGGATGTAGAGTTAATAAAAATGGATGTAGAGTGGAAATAATGGATGTAGAGAGGATAAAATGGATGTAGAGTGGATAAAAATGGATGTAGATTGGATAAAATGGATGTAGAGTGGATAAAAATGGATGTAGTGTGGATAAAAATGGATATAGGGTAGATAAAATGTATGTAGAGTGGATAAAATGGATGTAGAGTGGATAAAAATGGATGTAGAGTGGATAAAAAAGGATGTAGAGTGGATAAAATGGATGTAGAGTGGATAAAACGGATGTAGAGTGGATAAAAATGGATGTAGAGTGGATAAAATGGTTGTAGAGTGGATAAAATGGATGTAGAGTGGATAAAATGGATGTAGAGTGGATAAAAATGGATGTAGAGTGGATAAAAATGGATGTAGAGTGGATAAAAATGGATGTAGAGTGGATAAAAATGGATGTAGAGTGGATAAAATGGATGTAGAGTTGATAAAAATGGATGTAGAGTGGATAAAATGGATGTAGAGTGGATAAAATGGATGTAGAGTTCATAAAAATGGATGTAGAGTGGATAAAAATGGATGTAGATTGGATAAAATGGATGTAGAGTGGATAAAAATGGATGTAGAGTGGATAAAATGGATGTAGAGTGGATAAAATGGTTGTAGAGTGGATAAAATGGATGTAGAGTGGATAAAATGGATGTAGAGTGGATAAAAATGGATGTAGAGTGGATAAAATGGATGTAGAGTGGATAAAATGGTTGTAGAGTGGATAAAATGGATGTAGAGTTGATAAAAATGGATGTAGAGTGGATAAAATGGATGTATAGTGAATAAAAATGGATGTAGAGTGGATAAAATGGATGTAGAGTGGATAAGAATGGATGTAGAGTGGATAAAATGGATGTAGAGTGGATAAAATGGATGTAGAGTGGATAAAAATGGATGTAGAGTGGATAAAATGGATGTAGAATGGATAAAATGGATGTAAAGTGGATAAAAATGGATGTCGAGTGGATAAAATGGATGTCGAGTGGATAAAATGGATGTAGAGTAGATAAAAATGGATGTAGAGTGGATAAAATGGATGTAGAGCGGATAAAATGGATGTAGAGTGGATACAAATGGATGTAGAGTGGATAAAATGGATGTAGAGTTGATAAAATGGATGTAGATTGGATAAAATGGATGTAGAGTTGATAAAATGGATGTAGATTGGATAAAATGGATGTAGAGTTGATAAAATGGATGTAAAGTGGATAAAATGGATGTAGAGTTAATAAAAATGGATGTAGAGTGGAAATAATGGATGTAGAGAGGATAAAATGGATGTAGAGTGGATAAAATGGTTGTAGAGTGGATAAAATGGATGTAGAGTGGATAAAATGGATGTAGAGTGGATAAAAATGGATGTAGAGTGGATAAAATGGATGTAGAGTGGATAAAATGGTTGTAGAGTGGATAAAATGGATGTAGAGTGGATAAAATGGATGTAGAGTGGATAAAAATGGATGTAGAGTGGATAAAATGGATGTAGAATGGATAAAATGGATGTAAAGTGGATAAAAATGGATGTCGAGTGGATAAAATGGATGTAGAGTAGATAAAAATGGATGTAGAGTGGATAAAATGGATGTAGAGTGGATAAAATGGATGTAGAGTGGATAAAAATGGATGTAGAGTGGATAAAATGGATGTAGAATGGATAAAATGGATGTAAAGTGGATAAAAATGGATGTCGAGTGGATAAAATGGATGTAGAGTGGATAAAAATAGATGTAGAGAGGATAAAATGGATGTAGAGTTGATAAAATGGATGTAGATTGGATAAAATGGATGTAGAGTTGATAAAATGGATGTAAAGTGGATAAAATGGATGTAGAGTTAATAAAAATGGATGTAGAGTGGAAATAATGGATGTAGAGAGGATAAAATGGATGTAGAGTGGATAAAATGGTTGTAGAGTGGATAAAATGGATGTAGAGTGGATAAAATGGATGTAGAGTGGATAAAAATGGATGTAGAGTGGATAAAATGGATGTAGAGTGGATAAAATGGTTGTAGAGTGGATAAAATGGATGTAGAGTTGATAAAAATGGATGTAGAGTGGATAAAATGGATGTATAGTGAATAAAAATGGATGTAGAGTGGATAAAATGGATGTAGAGTTCATAAAAATGGATGTGGAGTGTATAAAAATGGATGTAGATTGGATAAAATGGATGTAGAGTGGATAAAAATGGATGTAGAGTGGATAAAATGGATGTAGAGTGGATAAAATGGTTGTAGAGTGGATAAAATGGATGTAGAGTGGATAAAAATGGATGTAGAGTGGATAAAAATGGATGTAGAGTGGATAAAATGGATGTAGAGTGGATAAAATGGATGTAGAGTGGATAAAATGGATGTAAAGTGGATAAAAATGGATATAGAGTGGATAAAATGGATGTAGAGTGCATAAAAATGGATGTTGAGTGGATAAAATGGATGTATAGTGGATAAAATGGATGTAAAGTGGATACAAATGGATGTAGAGTGGATAAAAATAGATGTAGAGAGGATAAAATGGATGTAGAGTTGATAAAATGGATGTAGATTGGATAAAATGGATGTAGAGTTGATAAAATGGATGTAAAGTGGATAAAATGGATGTAGAGTTAATAAAAATGGATGTAGAGTGGAAATAATGGATGTAGAGAGGATAAAATGGATGTAGAGTGGATAAAATGGTTGTAGAGTGGATAAAATGGATGTAGAGTGGATAAAATGGATGTAGAGTGGATAAAAATGGATGTAGAGTGGATAAAATGGATGTAGAGTGGATAAAATGGTTGTAGAGTGGATAAAATGGATGTAGAGTTGATAAAAATGGATGTAGAGTGGATAAAATGGATGTATAGTGAATAAAAATGGATGTAGAGTGGATAAAATGGATGTAGAGTTCATAAAAATGGATGTGGAGTGTATAAAAATGGATGTAGATTGGATAAAATGGATGTAGAGTGGATAAAAATGGATGTAGAGTGGATAAAATGGATGTAGAGTGGATAAAATGGTTGTAGAGTGGATAAAATGGATGTAGAGTGGATAAAAATGGATGTAGAGTGGATAAAATGGATGTATAGTGAATAAAAATGGATGTAGAGTGGATAAAATGGATGTAGAGTGGATAAAAATGGATGTAGAGTGGATAAAATGGATGTAGAGTGGATAAAATGGATGTAGAGTGGATAAAATGGATGTAAAGTGGATAAAAATGGATATAGAGTGGATAAAATGGATGTAGAGTGCATAAAAATGGATGTTGAGTGGATAAAATGGATGTATAGTGGATAAAATGGATGTAAAGTGGATACAAATGGATGTAGAGTGGATAAAATGGATGTAGAGTGGATAAAATGGATGTAGAGTGGATAAAAATGGATGTAGAGTGGACAAAATAGATTTAGAGTGGATAAAAATTGATGTAGAGTGGATAAAATGGATGTAGAGTGGATAAAATGGATGTAGAGTGGATAAAATGGATGTAGAGTTCATAAAAATGGATGTAGAGTGGATAAAAATGGATGTAGATTGGATAAAATGGATGTAGAGTTGATAAAATGGATGTAAAGTGGATAAAATGGATGTAGAGTTAATAAAAATGGATGTAGAGTGGAAATAATGGATGTAGAGAGGATAAAATGGATGTAGAGTGGATAAAAATGGATGTAGATTGGATAAAATGGATGTAGAGTGGATACAAATGGATGTAGTGTGGATAAAACGGATGTAGAGTGGATAAAAATGGATGTAGAATGGATAAAATGGTTGTAGAGTGGATAAAATGGATGTAAAGTGGATAAAAATGGATGTCGAGTGGATAAAATGGATGTAGAGTAGATAAAAATGGATGTAGAGTGGATAAAATGGATGTAGAGTGGATAAAATGGATGTAGAGTGGATAAAAATGGATGTAGAGTGGATAAAATGGATGTAGAATGGATAAAATGGATGTAAAGTGGATAAAAATGGATGTCGAGTGGATAAAATGGATGTAGAGTGGATAAAAATAGATGTAGAGAGGATAAAATGGATGTAGAGTTGATAAAATGGATGTAGATTGGATAAAATGGATGTAGAGTTGATAAAATGGATGTAAAGTGGATAAAATGGATGTAGAGTTAATAAAAATGGATGTAGAGTGGAAATAATGGATGTAGAGAGGATAAAATGGATGTAGAGTGGATAAAATGGTTGTAGAGTGGATAAAATGGATGTAGAGTGGATAAAATGGATGTAGAGTGGATAAAAATGGATGTAGGGTGGATAAAATGGATGTAGAGTGGATAAAATGGTTGTAGAGTGGATAAAATGGATGTAGAGTTGATAAAAATGGATGTAGAGTGGATAAAATGGATGTATAGTGAATAAAAATGGATGTAGAGTGGATAAAATGGATGTAGAGTTCATAAAAATGGATGTGGAGTGGATAAAAATGGATGTAGATTGGATAAAATGGATGTAGAGTGGATAAAAATGGATGTAGAGTGGATAAAATGGATGTAGAGTGGATAAAATGGTTGTAGAGTGGATAAAATGGATGTAGAGTTGATAAAAATGGATGTAGAGTGGATAAAATGGATGTATAGTGAATAAAAATGGATGTAGAGTGGATAAAATGGATGTAGAGTGGATAAAAATGGATGTAGAGTGGATAAAATGGATGTAGAGTGGATAAAATGGATGTAGAGTGGATAAAATGGATGTAAAGTGGATAAAAATGGATGTAGAGTGGATAAAATGGATGTAGAGTGCATAAAAATAGATGTTGAGTGGATAAAATGGATGTATAGTGGATAAAATGGATGTAAAGTGGATACAAATGGATGTAGAGTGGATAAAATGGATGTAGAGTGGCTCAAATGGATGTAGAGTGGATAAAAATGGATGTAGAGTGGACAAAATAGATTTAGAGTGGATAAAAATTGATGTAGAGTGGATAAATGGATGTAGAGTGGATAAAATGGATGTAGAGTGGATAAAATGGATGTAGAGTTCATAAAAATGGATGTAGAGTGGATAAAAATAGATGTAGATTGGATAAAATGGATGTAGAGTTGATAAAATGGATGTAAAGTGGATAAAATGGATGTAGAGTTAATAAAAATGGATGTAGAGTGGAAATAATGGATGTAGAGAGGATAAAATGGATGTAGAGTGGATAAAAATGGATGTAGATTGGATAAAATGGATGTAGAGTGGATAAAAATGGATGTAGTGTGGATAAAAATGGATATAGGGTAGATAAAATGTATGTAGAGTGGATAAAATGGATGTAGAGTGGATAAAAATGGATGTAGAGTGGATAAAAAAGGATGTAGAGTGGATAAAATGGATGTAGAGTGGATAAAACGGATGTAGAGTGGATAAAAATGGATGTAGAGTGGATAAAATGGTTGTAGAGTGGATAAAATGGATGTAGAGTGGATAAAATGGATGTAGAGTGGATAAAAATGGATGTAGAGTGGATAAAAATGGATGTAGAGTGGATAAAAATGGATGTAGAGTGGATAAAAATGGATGTAGAGTGGATAAAATGGATGTAGAGTTGATAAAAATGGATGTAGAGTGGATAAAATGGATGTAGAGTGGATAAAATGGATGTAGAGTTCATAAAAATGGATGTAGAGTGGATAAAAATGGATGTAGATTGGATAAAATGGATGTAGAGTGGATAAAAATGGATGTAGAGTGGATAAAATGGATGTAGAGTGGATAAAATGGTTGTAGAGTGGATAAAATGGATGTAGAGTGGATAAAATGGATGTAGAGTGGATAAAAATGGATGTAGAGTGGATAAAATGGATGTAGAGTGGATAAAATGGTTGTAGAGTGGATAAAATGGATGTAGAGTTGATAAAAATGGATGTAGAGTGGATAAAATGGATGTATAGTGAATAAAAATGGATGTAGAGTGGATAAAATGGATGTAGAGTGGATAAGAATGGATGTAGAGTGGATAAAATGGATGTAGAGTGGATAAAATGGATGTAGAGTGGATAAAAATGGATGTAGAGTGGATAAAATGGATGTAGAATGGATAAAATGGATGTAAAGTGGATAAAAATGGATGTCGAGTGGATAAAATGGATGTCGAGTGGATAAAATGGATGTAGAGTAGATAAAAATGGATGTAGAGTGGATAAAATGGATGTAGAGTGGATAAAATGGATGTAGAGTGGATACAAATGGATGTAGAGTGGATAAAATGGATGTAGAGTTGATAAAATGGATGTAGATTGGATAAAATGGATGTAGAGTTGATAAAATGGATGTAGATTGGATAAAATGGATGTAGAGTTGATAAAATGGATGTAGAGTGGATAAAATGGATGTAGAGTGGATAAAATGGATGTAGAGTGGATAAAAATGGATGTAGAGTGGATAAAATGGATGTAGAATGGATAAAATGGATGTAAAGTGGATAAAAATGGATGTCGAGTGGATAAAATGGATGTAGAGTGGATAAAAATAGATGTAGAGAGGATAAAATGGATGTAGAGTTGATAAAATGGATGTAGATTGGATAAAATGGATGTAGAGTTGATAAAATGGATGTAAAGTGGATAAAATGGATGTAGAGTTAATAAAAATGGATGTAGAGTGGAAATAATGGATGTAGAGAGGATAAAATGGATGTAGAGTGGATAAAATGGTTGTAGAGTGGATAAAATGGATGTAGAGTGGATAAAATGGATGTAGAGTGGATAAAAATGGATGTAGAGTGGATAAAATGGATGTAGAGTGGATAAAATGGTTGTAGAGTGGATAAAATGGATGTAGAGTTGATAAAAATGGATGTAGAGTGGATAAAATGGATGTATAGTGAATAAAAATGGATGTAGAGTGGATAAAATGGATGTAGAGTTCATAAAAATGGATGTGGAGTGTATAAAAATGGATGTAGATTGGATAAAATGGATGTAGAGTGGATAAAAATGGATGTAGAGTGGATAAAATGGATGTAGAGTGGATAAAATGGTTGTAGAGTGGATAAAATGGATGTAGAGTGGATAAAAATGGATGTAGAGTGGATAAAAATGGATGTAGAGTGGATAAAATGGATGTAGAGTGGATAAAATGGATGTAGAGTGGATAAAATGGATGTAAAGTGGATAAAAATGGATATAGAGTGGATAAAATGGATGTAGAGTGCATAAAAATGGATGTTGAGTGGATAAAATGGATGTATAGTGGATAAAATGGATGTAAAGTGGATACAAATGGATGTAGAGTGGATAAAATGGATGTAGAGTGGATAAAAATAGATGTAGAGAGGATAAAATGGATGTAGAGTTGATAAAATGGATGTAGATTGGATAAAATGGATGTAGAGTTGATAAAATGGATGTAAAGTGGATAAAATGGATGTAGAGTTAATAAAAATGGATGTAGAGTGGAAATAATGGATGTAGAGAGGATAAAATGGATGTAGAGTGGATAAAATGGTTGTAGAGTGGATAAAATGGATGTAGAGTGGATAAAATGGATGTAGAGTGGATAAAAATGGATGTAGAGTGGATAAAATGGATGTAGAGTGGATAAAATGGTTGTAGAGTGGATAAAATGGATGTAGAGTTGATAAAAATGGATGTAGAGTGGATAAAATGGATGTATAGTGAATAAAAATGGATGTAGAGTGGATAAAATGGATGTAGAGTTCATAAAAATGGATGTGGAGTGTATAAAAATGGATGTAGATTGGATAAAATGGATGTAGAGTGGATAAAAATGGATGTAGAGTGGATAAAATGGATGTAGAGTGGATAAAATGGTTGTAGAGTGGATAAAATGGATGTAGAGTGGATAAAAATGGATGTAGAGTGGATAAAATGGATGTATAGTGAATAAAAATGGATGTAGAGTGGATAAAATGGATGTAGAGTGGATAAAAATGGATGTAGAGTGGATAAAATGGATGTAGAGTGGATAAAATGGATGTAGAGTGGATAAAATGGATGTAAAGTGGATAAAAATGGATATAGAGTGGATAAAATGGATGTAGAGTGCATAAAAATGGATGTTGAGTGGATAAAATGGATGTATAGTGGATAAAATGGATGTAAAGTGGATACAAATGGATGTAGAGTGGATAAAATGGATGTAGAGTGGCTAAAATGGATGTAGAGTGGATAAAAATGGATGTAGAGTGGACAAAATAGATTTAGAGTGGATAAAAATTGATGTAGAGTGGATAAAATGGATGTAGAGTGGATAAAATGGATGTAGAGTGGATAAAATGGATGTAGAGTTCATAAAAATGGATGTAGAGTGGATAAAAATGGATGTAGATTGGATAAAATGGATGTAGAGTTGATAAAATGGATGTAAAGTGGATAAAATGGATGTAGAGTTAATAAAAATGGATGTAGAGTGGAAATAATGGATGTAGAGAGGATAAAATGGATGTAGAGTGGATAAAAATGGATGTAGATTGGATAAAATGGATGTAGAGTGGATACAAATAGATGTAGTGTGGATAAAACGGATGTAGAGTGGATAAAAATGGATGTAGAATGGATAAAATGGTTGTAGAGTGGATAAAATGGATGTAAAGTGGATAAAAATGGATGTCGAGTGGATAAAATGGATGTAGAGTAGATAAAAATGGATGTAGAGTGGATAAAATGGATGTAGAGTGGATAAAATGGATGTAGAGTGGATAAAAATGGATGTAGAGTGGATAAAATGGATGTAGAATGGATAAAATGGATGTAAAGTGGATAAAAATGGATGTCGAGTGGATAAAATGGATGTAGAGTGGATAAAAATAGATGTAGAGAGGATAAAATGGATGTAGAGTTGATAAAATGGATGTAGATTGGATAAAATGGATGTAGAGTTGATAAAATGGATGTAAAGTGGATAAAATGGATGTAGAGTTAATAAAAATGGATGTAGAGTGGAAATAATGGATGTAGAGAGGATAAAATGGATGTAGAGTGGATAAAATGGTTGTAGAGTGGATAAAATGGATGTAGAGTGGATAAAATGGATGTAGAGTGGATAAAAATGGATGTAGGGTGGATAAAATGGATGTAGAGTGGATAAAATGGTTGTAGAGTGGATAAAATGGATGTAGAGTTGATAAAAATGGATGTAGAGTGGATAAAATGGATGTAGAGTGAATAAAAATGGATGTAGAGTGGATAAAATGGATGTAGAGTTCATAAAAATGGATGTGGAGTGGATAAAAATGGATGTAGATTGGATAAAATGGATGTAGAGTGGATAAAAATGGATGTAGAGTGGATAAAATGGATGTAGAGTGGATAAAATGGTTGTAGAGTGGATAAAATGGATGTAGAGTGGATAAAAATGGATGTAGAGTGGATAAAATGGATGTATAGTGAATAAAAATGGATGTAGAGTGGATAAAATGGATGTAGAGTGGATAAAAATGGATGTAGAGTGGATAAAATGGATGTAGAGTGGATAAAATGGATGTAGAGTGGATAAAATGGATGTAAAGTGGATAAAAATGGATATAGAGTGGATAAAATGGATGTAGAGTGCATAAAAATGGATGTTGAGTGGATAAAATGGATGTATAGTGGATAAAATGGATGTAAAGTGGATACAAATGGATGTAGAGTGGATAAAATGGATGTAGAGTGGATAAAATGGATGTAGAGTGGATAAAAATGGATGTAGAGTGGACAAAATAGATTTAGAGTGGATAAAAATTGATGTAGAGTGGATAAAATGGATGTAGAGTGGATAAAATGGATGTAGAGTGGATAAAATGGATGTAGAGTTCATAAAAATGGATGTAGAGTGGATAAAAATGGATGTAGATTGGATAAAATGGATGTAGAGTTGATAAAATGGATGTAAAGTGGATAATATGGATGTAGAGTTAATAAAAATGGATGTAGAGTGGAAATAATGGATGTAGAGAGGATAAAATGGATGTAGAGTGGATAAAAATGGATGTAGATTGGATAAAATGGATGTAGAGTGGATACAAATGGATGTAGTGTGGATAAAAATGGATATAGGGTAGATAAAATGTATGTAGAGTGGATAAAATGGATGTAGAGTGGATAAAAATGGATGTAGAGTGGATAAAAAAGGATGTAGAGTGGATAAAATGGATGTAGAGTGGATAAAACGGATGTAGAGTGGATAAAAATGGATGTAGAATGGATAAAATGGTTGTAGAGTGGATAAAATGGATGTAGAGTGGATAAAAATGGATGTAGAGTGGATAAAATGGATGTAGAGTGGATAAAATGGTTGTAGAGTGGATAAAATGGATGTAGAGTGGATAAAAATGGATGTAGAGTGGATAAAATGGATGTAGAGTTGATAAAATGGTTGTAGAGTGGATAAAATGGATGTAGAGTTGATAAAAATGGATGTAGAGTGGATAAAATGGATGTATAGTGAATAAAAATGGATGTAGAGTGGATAAAATGAATGTAGAGTGGATAAAAATGGATGTAGAGTGGATAAAATGGATGTAGAATGGATAAAATGGATGTAGAGTGGATAAAAATGGATGTAGAGTGCATAAAATGGCTGTAGAATGGATAAAATGGATGTAAAGTGGATAAAAATGGATGTCGAGTGGATAAAATGGATGTAGAGTAGATAAAAATGGATGTAGAGTGGAAATAATGGATGTAGAGAGGATAAAATGGATGTAGAGTGGATAAAATGGTTGTAGAGTGGATAAAATGGATGTAGAGTGGATAAAATGGATGTAGAGTGGATAAAAATGGATGTAGGGTGGATAAAATGGATGTAGAGTGGATAAAATGGTTGTAGAGTGGATAAAATGGATGTAGAGTTGATAAAAATGGATGTAGAGTGGATAAAATGGATGTATAGTGAATAAAAATGGATGTAGAGTGGATAAAATGGATGTAGAGTTCATAAAAATGGATGTGGAGTGGATAAAAATGGATGTAGATTGGATAAAATGGATGTAGAGTGGATAAAAATGGATGTAGAGTGGATAAAATGGATGTAGAGTGGATAAAATGGTTGTAGAGTGGATAAAATGGATGTAGAGTGGATAAAAATGGATGTAGAGTGGATAAAATGGATGTATAGTGAATAAAAATGGATGTAGAGTGGATAAAATGGATGTAGAGTGGATAAAAATGGATGTAGAGTGGATAAAATGGATGTAGAGTGGATAAAATGGATGTAGAGTGGATAAAATGGATGTAAAGTGGATAAAAATGGATATAGAGTGGATAAAATGGATGTAGAGTGCATAAAAATGGATGTTGAGTGGATAAAATGGATGTATAGTGGATAAAATGGATGTAAAGTGGATACAAATGGATGTAGAGTGGATAAAATGGATGTAGAGTGGCTAAAATGGATGTAGAGTGGATAAAAATGGATGTAGAGTGGACAAAATAGATTTAGAGTGGATAAAAATTGATGTAGAGTGGATAAAATGGATGTAGAGTGGATAAAATGGATGTAGAGTGGATAAAATGGATGTAGAGTGGATAAAATGGATGTAGAGTGGATAAAATGGATGTAGAGTTCATAAAAATGGATGTAGAGTGGATAAAAATGGATGTAGATTGGATAAAATGGATGTAGAGTTGATAAAATGGATGTAAAGTGGATAATATGGATGTAGAGTTAATAAAAATGGATGTAGAGTGGAAATAATGGATGTAGAGAGGATAAAATGGATGTAGAGTGGATAAAAATGGATGTAGAGTGGATAAAATGGATGTAGAGTGGATAAAAATGGATGTAGTGTGGATAAAAATGGATATAGGGTAGATAAAATGTATGTAGAGTGGATAAAATGGATGTAGAGTGGATAAAAATGGATGTAGAGTGGATAAAAAAGGATGTAGAGTGGATAAAATGGATGTAGAGTGGATAAAACGGATGTAGAGTGGATAAAAATGGATGTAGAATGGATAAAATGGTTGTAGAGTGGATAAAATGGATGTAGAGTGGATAAAAATGGATGTAGAGTGGATAAAATGGATGTAGAGTGGATAAAATGGTTGTAGAGTGGATAAAATGGATGTAGAGTGGATAAAAATGGATGTAGAGTGGATAAAATGGATGTAGAGTTGATAAAATGGTTGTAGAGTGGATAAAATGGATGTAGAGTTGATAAAAATGGATGTAGAGTGGATAAAATGGATGTATAGTGAATAAAAATGGATGTAGAGTGGATAAAATGGATGTAGAGTGGATAAAAATGGATGTAGAGTGGATAAAATGGATGTAGAATGGATAAAATGGATGTAGAGTGGATAAAAATGGATGTAGAGTGCATAAAATGGATGTAGAATGGATAAAATGGATGTAAAGTGGATAAAAATGGATGTCGAGTGGATAAAATGGATGTAGAGTAGATAAAAATGGATGTAGAGTGGATAAAATGGATGTAGAGTGGATAAAATGGATGTAGAGTGGATAAAAATGGATGTAGAGTGGATAAAATGGATGTAGAATGGATAAAATGGATGTAAAGTGGATAAAAATGGATGTCGAGTGGATAAAATGGATGTAGAGTAGATAAAAATGGATGTAGAGTGGATAAAATGGATGTAGAGTGGATAAAATGGATGTAGAGTGGATAAAAATGGATGTAGAGTGGATAAAATGGATGTAGAATGGATAAAATGGATGTAAAGTGGATAAAAATGGATGTCGAGTGGATAAAATGGATGTAGAGTGGATAAAAATAGATGTAGAGAGGATAAAATGGATGTAGAGTTGATAAAATGGATGTAGATTGGATAAAATGGATGTAGAGTTGATAAAATGGATGTAAAGTGGATAAAATGGATGTAGAGTTAATAAAAATGGATGTAGAGTGGAAATAATGGATGTAGAGAGGATAAAATGGATGTAGAGTGGATAAAATGGATGTAGAGTGGATAAAAATGAATGTAGAGTGGATAAAATGGATGTAGAGTGGATAAAATGGTTGTAGAGTGGATAAAATGGATGTAGAGTTGATAAAAATGGATGTAGAGTGGATAAAATGGATGTATAGTGAATAAAAATGGATGTAGAGTGGATAAAATGGATGTAGAGTTCATAAAAATGGATGTGGAGTGGATAAAAATGGATGTAGATTGGATAAAATGGATGTAGAGTGGATAAAAATGGATGTAGAGTGGATAAAATGGATGTAGAGTGGATAAAATGGTTGTAGAGTGGATAAAATGGATGTAGAGTGGATAAAAATGGATGTAGAGTGGATAAAATGGATGTATAGTGAATAAAAATGGATGTAGAGTGGATAAAATGGATGTAGAGTGGATAAAAATGGATGTAGAGTGGATAAAATGGATGTAGAGTGGATAAAATGGATGTAGAGTGGATAAAATGGATGTAAAGTGGATAAAAATGGATGTAGAGTGGATAAAATGGATGTAGAGTGCATAAAAATGGATGTTGAGTGGATAAAATGGATGTATAGTGGATAAAATGGATGTAAAGTGGATACAAATGGATGTAGAGTGGATAAAATGGATGTAGAGTGGCTAAAATGGATGTAGAGTGGATAAAAATGGATGTAGAGTGGACAAAATAGATTTAGAGTGGATAAAAATTGATGTAGAGTGGATAAAATGGATGTAGAGTGGATAAAATGGATGTAGAGTGGATAAAATGGATGTAGAGTTCATAAAAATGGATGTAGAGTGGATAAAAATGGATGTAGATTGGATAAAATGGATGTAGAGTTGATAAAATGGATGTAAAGTGGATAAAATGGATGTAGAGTTAATAAAAATGGATGTAGAGTGGAAATAATGGATGTAGAGAGGATAAAATGGATGTAGAGTGGATAAAAATGGATGTAGATTGGATAAAATGGATGTAGAGTGGATACAAATGGATGTAGTGTGGATAAAAATGGATATAGGGTACATAAAATGTATGTAGAGTGGATAAAATGGATGTAGAGTGGATAAAAATGGATGTAGAGTGGATAAAAAAGGATGTAGAGTGGATAAAATGGATGTAGAGTGGATAAAACGGATGTAGAGTGGATAAAAATGGATGTAGAATGGATAAAATGGTTGTAGAGTGGATAAAATGGATGTAGAGTGGATAAAATGGATGTAGAGTGGATAAAAATGGATGTAGAGTGGATAAAAATGGATGTAGAGTGGATAAAAATGGATGTAGAGTGGATAAAAATGGATGTAGAGTGGATAAAATGGATGTAGAGTTGATAAAAATGGATGTAGAGTGGATAAAATGGATGTAGAGTAGATAAAATGGATGTAGAGTTCATAAAAATGGATGTAGAGTGGATAAAAATGGATGTAGATTGGATAAAATGGATGTAGAGTGGATAAAAATGGATGTAGAGTGGATAAAATGGATGTAGAGTGGATAAAATGGTTGTAGAGTGGATAAAATGGATGTAGAGTGGATAAAATGGATGTAGAGTGGATAAAAATGGATGTAGAGTGGATAAAATGGATGTAGAGTGGATAAAATGGATGTAGAGTGGATAAAATGGATGTAGAGTTGATAAAAATGGATGTAGAGTAGATAAAATGGATGTAGAGTGGATAAAATGGATGGAGAGTTCATAAAAATGGATGTAGAGTGGATAAAAATGGATGTAGATTGGATAAAATGGATGTAGAGTGGATAAAAATGGATGTAGAGTGGATAAAATGGATGTAGAGTGGATAAAATGGTTGTAGAGTGGATAAAATGGATGTAGAGTGGATAAAATGGATGTAGAGTGGATAAAAATGGATGTAGAGTGGATAAAATGGATGTAGAGTGGATAAAATGGTTGTAGAGTGGATAAAATGGATGTAGAGTTGATAAACATGGATGTAGAGTGGATAAAATGGATGTATAGTGGATAAAATGGATGTAAAGTGGATACAAATGGATGTAGAGTGGATAAAATGGATGTAGAGTGGCTAAAATGGATGTAGAGTGGATAAAAATGGATGTAGAGTGGACAAAATAGATTTAGAGTGGATAAAAATTGATGTAGAGTGGATAAAATGGATGTAGAGTGGATAAAATGGATGTAGAGTTCATAAAAATGGATGTAGAGTGGATAAAAATGGATGTAGATTGGATAAAATGGATGTAGAGTTGATAAAATGGATGTAAAGTGGATAAAATGGATGTAGAGTTAATAAAAATGGATGTAGAGTGGAAATAATGGATGTAGAGAGGATAAAATGGATGTAGAGTGGATAAAAATGGATGTATATTGGATAAAATGGATGTAGAGTGGATACAAATGGATGTAGTGTGGATAAAAATGGATATAGGGTAGATAAAATGTATGTAGAGTGGATAAAATGGATGTAGAGTGGATAAAAATGGATGTAGAGTGGATAAAAAAGGATGTTGTTCTCGATTTTAGTGAACGGATAATTGCGGACGGTGGAAAAGAGAGGTAGAAAATCACTTTCAAGCACGCGTGTGTAATGGGCCAAAAAATTACGTGAATTTATTGTAATGATGTGCCGATGACTGCATGAGTTTATGTACAATGGATGGTGGATGAATATTTACATTATCGCTATTTACATGTTAATATGGGCCGTGGATCGTTCGTTTCGTTGGTGGTGGTGCGATGTGCCGAGGATGTAATTAATTGATGAATATTACCGTGAGGTGCACAAGCACGTGGCGTCCGTGGTGTGTTTCAAGTCCCTGTTTCAAGTCCGTGTGTGAGCCAAGTCGTGATTTATCGGGTTTAGTCCGTGGGTGAAAAGGTGTGCGAGTCAAAAACCGTGATGAATAGCAGAGGTCGTATAATCAAAAATCAGAATCAAGAAACAAGCGAAATCAAAAAGCACGTGTGGTCACTAGACCGTTAGAGCGATAAGTGAAGAAGACCGCGTGGTGGCGCACCACGCACGCGGCGTGGGTAGACGAAACGATCCGTGATTGGCTGGAATTCCGGATTCTTCGAGAAAGTTCTCGAAGAATCCGGAAGTATTTCCAAAAGAGAAAGTTACTTCCGGCTGAAAAACCGGAACGTAATTATTCGTTTGAATCCGTGGATGATGGTAAAGTCGGAACCTGCCTTTTCGACAAACCGAAAAGGCAGATTCTCAAACATTTCCGCCCGCCCTCAGCAATCCTTGCTGAGGAACCGATGGCCCAGGCGTAAACTGGTCATCCCCGTGGTTGAATAGGCAGTGGCGCAAGCTTCGCGATGGGTCGAGTGAGGGTGGTGGTAGCTGTCCTGAGGGTTACCACCCGTGTATGTCCGTCTTTCCCTGGATGCATGGTGGTGATCCTTGCCAACGGCCACTTTGTTGGTGGAAGCCTCTCATCGGTGATGAGTACAAGCGAGCCCACCTTAAGCTCGTTGGAAGGGTGGTGCCATTTCGAAATGGATTGGTGCCGTTGCAGGTAATGAGCGACCCATTGTGTCCAAAATTGCTGAGTCTTTTGCTGTACCAGCTGCCAACGTGACAGCCGGTTGACCTCCAGGTCTTCCAAGGATGGTTCTGGGAGCGTGGTAAGAGCGCTGCCCGTTAAAAAATGTCCTGGAGTCAATGCCGAGATGTCGTCTGGGTCGTCACTCAGTGGTTCCATGGGCCGTGAATTGAGGATAGCTTCGATTTGCGCCAGCATCGTGGTAAGCTCCTCAAAGGTCAAAATGGTCTCACCTACAGTGCGGCGGAGGTGAAATTTTATTGATTTTACCACCGCCTCCCACTTTCCACCCATGTGTGGTGCTGCAGGTGGATTAAATAACCACTGAGTCCTGTCCTTGGATAATAGTGCAGCGATGGTTTGATGCTCCGTGGTTGCGCGCTTGAAGAGCCGTTGTATCGATGTGTCCGCTCCCACAAAATTCGTGCCGCAATCCGAATAAATTGTGAGAGGTATACCTCGTCGTGCCGAAAATCGTCTGTATGCCGCGATGAATCCTTCCGTGGTGCAGTCGCTTACAGTCTCGAGGTGGACTGCAGACGTTGCAAAACAGACAAAGACGCAAATCCATCCCTTTGACGTCTTTGCCCCACGGCCTTTCCATGTCTTGACTGTGAGGGGTCCGGCATAGTCCACACCGGTGGTGGTGAACGGTCTCGAAGGTGACACTCGAGAAATCGGCAGCTGTCCCATGAGCTGCTGCGCTCGTATTCCCCTGTGTCGTGCACAGGTAATGCACCGGAGAATATGAGCCTTGACCGGAGCCCTCCCTCCTATGATCCAATATAATTGCCGAATATGTGCCAGGGTTAATTGTGTGCCACCGTGGAGTGTCCGTAAATGTGCCTGAAGAATAATAAGGTCAGATAATTTTGAATGACGAGGTAATATCGCTGGATGCTGTTCTTCAAATGTGAGGGCCGACTTTTGGAGTCGGCCTCCTACCCGTATTACTCCCTTTTCATCGACAAATGCAGTGAGTCGAGAAAAAGCATGGTTTTTCGATAATGTGCCATTCGAGTTAAGCGTCCTCAACTCGTGGGAGAAATACGCTGCTTGTATTGCCTTTACCCAAAATATCCGTGCATGCTCCATATCAAGCGCCGAGATGTATGCAACCATGGATGCATCTAGAGTACCTCGTAGTCTGGCGAGTACTCTAAAACAAATTGCTGTGACGCGTAACAACTTGTGGAGAGAGGAATACCTGTATATGATATCCCAGTGGTAGTCAATTTTGGGTGCAGCAGCCGTGAATGCAATTCCGGGACGAGCTTCCAGTGCGCACGAGTCGTCCGGTTCCGTGGGTTGTGGAGGCCAAAGATGCATCGGTTGCGTTATCCATGGTGGTCCCGTCCACCATAGATGATGATCCTTCAACTGCTGTGTCGTTACGCCTCGTGAGGCGCAATCTGCTGGATTGGATGGGCCGGGTACGTGTCTCCAATGACCAGTTGGAGTAAGTTGTTGAATCTGCGTCACTCTGTTTCGTATGTAGTCCTTCCATCTCGATGGATGTGCCTTGATCCACGTTAATGTTACGCTCGAGTCTGTCCACAAATGAATCGCTGAAACCTTGAAATGAATCGTGGCAATTACATGTGTCATTAATTTGGATAATAGCAGCGCTGCTGACAATTCGAGTCGCGGGATTGTTAGAGCCTTGATGGGAGCTACCTTGGTTTTGGAACAAACCAATGTGCATTTTGGATCCGTGGACGTCGAGGTAGTAACCAGATACACAACTGCAGACATTGCAAGTTGTGAGGCATCAGAGAAGCCGTGTAATTCCACCGTGGTGTTCGTATATGTGCCGAACCATCTTGGTATAGAGAGACTGGCCAGTCCTTTGAAATCTTCTCTGATGTCCTTCCATTTTGATGCGAGCTGAGACGGTAATGGGTCGTCCCAGCCAATTTTGTGCAGCCAGAGCTCCTGAAGCAGCATTTTCGCTCTGACTACAACCGGCGATACAAAGCCGAGTGGATCGAATATCTGTGCCACTTCAGATAATGCGAGTCGTTTTGTAAATGCTCCCGTATGGTCTTGAATCCGTGAATGGAAGGAAAATGTGTCGGTCTGTGGATGCCATCGTATTCCAAGTATTTTAGTTGCGCAATCGTCGAAAATAATGGGTCCTGCTGCTTCATGTGTCGCAATCATGTCGAGAAGATCGTAGCTGGTTGAATGCCATTTCGCTAGTGGAAATCCGCCCGCGTTGCACAATCCTATTAATTGTTTCGCAACTTTTTTAAGCTGGCGTGTAGAATCGGCACCGCCAAAGATGTCGTCTACGTATCTTCCCTTCAAGATTGATGGAACCGCCAAGGGAAATCGTTGGCCCTCGTCTTCAGCCAACTGAATGAGCGTCCGTACTGCCAAAAATGGAGCCGCTCTTGTGCCATATGTCACCGTGGTGAGCTGATATGGAACCTTGTTCATTTGTGCGTCAATCCACAATATTCGCTGCAGATCCCAGTCGTCCTTGTGTACCTGTATCTGCCGGTACATCTTGGTGATATCTGTAGCAAATATGTGTCTATAGTGCCGTATCCACATCAGTACACCTGTAATATCCAACATTAGATTCGCTCCTGTATGCATAATATCATTTAAAGAATTTCCCGAAGAACTGGGGCATGAGCCGTTGAAAACTACTCGAATTTTCGTGGATGTGCCGTCTGACTTGAGAACTCCATGGTGAGGCAAATAGTAGACAGGTCGGCTGATTTCTGCCGACGTGTGACCATGCGGAACCCTCAACCCTCCTGAAGCCGAAGCTTCATGTGCCAAGGTCATCCCAGCCACAGAATCGACGTGAAATTCAGCACGATTTGTCTTTCCTAAAGACTCACCTGAGACTCGTGTCATGTGTCCAAGTTCCTCGTATTCTTCCATGAATGCAGAGTACAAAGTTCGATAGTGGTGGTCCCTCTGAAATTTTCTCAGTCTGCTGTCAAGACTGCGATGCGCCGGTAAATGTGATGCTCCGAGGATGGATGCCGGTGTTTTCAGAGGGAGTCGAACAATGTACCTTCCGGATGCGTCTCGTGAATGTGTCGTACGAAAATGATCCTCGCATTCCTGCTCATCGGGTGTCAGTGCATCGGTGCTGTCAAACATAACCTCCTCCTGCTCCCAAAATTTTGTGAGCATTTTCTGCAAATCTGCATCCTGGTGTTGGATAGATGCATGGAGGTTAATTGATTTTGACAGATTCGTGGATGAAACAGGGCCCAGGATGAGCCACCCGAATACAGAAAGCTGTGCGATAGGCATAGATGGAGATTCCCTTATAATATTGGGTCTTATAACCTCACCATAGTAATCTGCACCGAGGATGATGTCGATTCTCCTTGGCGTCAGGAAATCTGTGTCCGCCAGCTTTAGTTTTTCCAAATGTGGCCACGTCTGGCCTGGAGAATCGAAGGATGGCAGAATCGTTGTCATGTTGGTGAGGATATGGGCCTGTACCGTGACTGAGGCTGCTCTATACATGGAACATAGTGTCAGTGAAACTATACCCCGTGTATGCGTAGATTTATTACCACCTATGCCGATGATAGCCATGGATGAGTGGTGGCGTTGGACATTAAGTGTGCGAACCAACCTTTCAGATACAAAGGTTAATTCTGAACCAGAATCAATTAATAGACGAGCTTTGTGGGTACATACCGTGGTATGGATCGTTACCATGGCTGTTGCAAGCAGAGTTGAAGGCGGTCCGTGAATGAATTCTGCTTGTGGCAGTGGATGTGTAGATGGCGGTCCTTGGAGGTTATGTTGACCTGTCACTTTTGGTGACAGGCCGTGGATGGAATCTGTTTCTATGTGCCGGTTACCGTGGATGAGTGTCGTAGTCCGGGGATGTCTGCATGGGTCGTCAACGATTGCGCCGTGGTCCTAGTGTGGGGCGGAGGAAGTGCTGGGCCTGGTCTTGTCCGTGGCTGCGGTTCTGGTTGTGCCTGGGGGGACCGTGGCTGTGCCGTGGTGTGCCTCATCGTGCAGCATCGTATGATGCCTGCCAGCACACGAGAGGCAACTAACTTGGTTGCGGCACACGTTGACGCTGTGCCGCCCCAGGCAGTTGAAACACAACCTCTGGTTGCGCACCACCTTGCGTCGATCCGCCACTGTTAGGTCCCGGAACCTGGGACACCGAACGAGGTAGTGCACCTCCCTGCAGTAATCGCACTGCGTCTTCGGGTCCACAGGTGTGCCGGTGGCGGTGTGCGCAACCCGAGGTTGAGCCGGTGCGGGAGTCTGGAGCGCCGGTGTGGGACCCTGATGCGCCGTTGCCACTAGCACCTTCCGTGGTTGAGCCGATGTTTTTGGAGGCACCGTGGATGGCCGTGTAGAGGACGAGCATGGGCCGGTGGAGCTCTGGGCCTTGGCTGCGTAGGTGGTGGATCCTTCCCTGGCTGAGTTGACTTGCAGGCGCTCCAATACCCTTGCCTGCGCGGTGACGAAAGCCTCGAATGCGTCGAAGCTGGGGTAGGTATTGGAGCTCCCCAAGGAAGTCTCCCAAAGCTCCGCCGTGGTTGAGTCGAGGTGCCGCGCCACATGGTTCACCAGGAGACTCTCCAGGATGTTCTCCTCAGGCATTGTCCGGAGAACCCGATATGCGTCGGACACCTGCGACACTAGTTGGGTGAGCCCTGTTGCCGTCCTCTGGGTGAGCCGTTGGATCTCGAGGATCTGGTCGAGACGCGCTTGCACCAAGAACCGCTTGTTCTCAAAGCGCGCCTCGAGCACCTTCCACGATGCCTCCAAGGATGTGCCGACGAGTGGTAGTCCCTCGATGAGCTTGAGAGGCTCCTTCCTGACACACCCCCGCAGGTAGTGCAGGCGCTCGATGTTAGAGAGCCTCTCATTTCCGAGGATGAGCTGCGTGAACAAGTCCCGGAACGCTGGCCACGCGGCGTAATCGCCATCGAACGTGGGCAGCGCTATGTCCGGGAGCTTGGTCACGAAGCGCGTCTCCGTGGACTGAGCCTTGGCCTTGGATGCGTTCGCCTTCACGGTGTGCCGGAGCCTCCCCAGGGCCAGCTTCCCCGTGCGATGGAGTCGAGATTCTGTTCCGTGGATGTCATCCTTAAAGTACCCGTGGCTGAGGAAAGCCGCGGGCCATTGCAGCTCCATGTACGTGTGTTCCGTCCGGAACACCACGTGGGCCTCCTCGAGCTGCTCCGCCAGCAGGTCGACCTCGACCAACGAGGTCTTGTCCGGGTCCATTGGGATCTCGTCGACCATGGCCGAGATCTCCCTGACCCTGCTCCGCTGGGTTTGAGCCTTGGCCTCCAGCTCGGCTGGAAGCACCGCAGGAGAGGTGCTTCTTGTCGCCTTGCCCTTGGCTCCCATGGATGTGTCGAGAACCTCCTTGGGTGGGTCGGGGGTGAGGCTCGGCAGCTTGATCACCCGTTTGATGGCGCCCTTTTCCTTGGTTGTGCCCTTCTCCGTGGATGTGCCCTCCTTGTGTGCCGGTTCCGTGGGTGAGCCGTTATCGGGATTCATGGTGGGGGGGTCCCCTCTCCAATGGTCCAAAAATTATCGCTTTGTGAATGATCCTGTTGATGCCCGACATGATGAAGAAAACCGCAAAATTCACGACAAGAACCACACCGCACACAACGAAATTGAACGCCGTTCGAAAAAGTACGTTGAGAACCGCGGTTGTTTACATCCGCGCGATGAGCCTCAAGTACAGTCAAAGTCAAGAATATACACACGCGGCCGCGAGAGATATCCATCATCCGGCTCGAAGGACCAAATGTTCTCGATTTTAGTGAACGGATAATTGCGGACGGTGGAAAAGAGAGGTAGAAAATCACTTTCAAGCACGCGTGTGTAATGGGCCAAAAAATTACGTGAATTTATTGTAATGATGTGCCGATGACTGCATGAGTTTATGTACAATGGATGGTGGATGAATATTTACATTATCGCTATTTACATGTTAATATGGGCCGTGGATCGTTCGTTTCGTTGGTGGTGGTGCGATGTGCCGAGGATGTAATTAATTGATGAATATTACCGTGAGGTGCACAAGCACGTGGCGTCCGTGGTGTGTTTCAAGTCCCTGTTTCAAGTCCGTGTGTGAGCCAAGTCGTGATTTATCGGGTTTAGTCCGTGGGTGAAAAGGTGTGCGAGTCAAAAACCGTGATGAATAGCAGAGGTCGTATAATCAAAAATCAGAATCAAGAAACAAGCGAAATCAAAAAGCACGTGTGGTCACTAGACCGTTAGAGCGATAAGTGAAGAAGACCGCGTGGTGGCGCACCACGCACGCGGCGTGGGTAGACGAAACGATCCGTGATTGGCTGGAATTCCGGATTCTTCGAGAAAGTTCTCGAAGAATCCTGAAGTATTTCCAAAAGAGAAAGTTACTTCCGGCTGAAAAACCGGAACGTAATTATTCGTTTGAATCCGTGGATGATGGTAAAGTCGGAACCTGCCTTTTCGACAAACCGAAAAGGCAGATTCTCAAACAGATGTAGAGTGGATAAAATGGATGTAGAGTTGATAAAACGGATGTAGAGTGGATAAAAATGGATGTAGAGTGGATAAAATGGTTGTAGAGTGGATAAAATGGATGTAGAGTGGATAAAATGGATGTAGAGTGGATAAAAATGGATGTAGAGTGGATAAAAATGGATGTAGAGTGGATAAAAATGGATGTAGAGTGGATAAAATGGATGTAGAGTTGATAAAAATGGATGTAGAGTGGATAAAATGGATGTAGAGTGGATAAAATGGATGTAGAGTTCATAAAAATGGATGTAGAGTGGATAAAAATGGATGTAGATTGGATAAAATGGATGTAGAGTGGATAAAAATGGATGTAGAGTGGATAAAATGGATGTACAGTGGATAAAATGGTTGTAGAGTGGATAAAATGGATGTAGAGTGGATAAAATGGATGTAGAGTGGATAAAAATGGATGTAGAGTGGATAAAATGGATGTAGAGTGGATAAAATGGATGTAGAGTGGATAAAAATGGATGTAGAGTGGATAAAATGGATGTAGAATGGATAAAATGGATGTAAAGTGGATAAAAATGGATGTCGAGTGGATAAAATGGATGTAGAGTGGATAAAAATAGATGTAGAGAGGATAAAATGGATGTAGAGTTGATAAAATGGATGTAGATTGGATAAAATGGATGTAGAGTTGATAAAATGGATGTAAAGTGGATAAAATGGATGTAGAGTTAATAAAAATGGATGTAGAGTGGAAATAATGGATGTAGAGAGGATAAAATGGATGTAGAGTGGATAAAATGGTTGTAGAGTGGATAAAATGGATGTAGAGTGGATAAAATGGATGTAGAGTGGATAAAAATGGATGTAAAGTGGATAAAATGGATGTAGAGTGGATAAAATGGTTGTAGAGTGGATAAAATGGATGTAGAGTTGATAAAAATGGATGTAGAGTGGATAAAATGGATGTATAGTGAATAAAAATGGATGTAGAGTGGATAAAATGGATGTAGAGTTCATAAAAATGGATGTAGAGTGGATAAAAATGGATGTAGATTGGATAAAATGGATGTAGAGTGGATAAAAATGGATGTAGAGTGGATAAAATGGATGTACAGTGGATAAAATGGTTGTAGAGTGGATAAAATGGATGTAGAGTGGATAAAATGGATGTAGAGTGGATAAAAATGGATGTAGAGTGGATAAAATGGATGTAGAGTGGATAAAATGGATGTAGAGTGGATAAAAATGGATGTAGAGTTGATAAAATGGATGTAGATTGGATAAAAATGGATGTAGAGTGGATAAAATGGATGTAGAGTGGATAAAATGGTTGTAGAGTGGATAAAATGGATGTAGAGTGGATAAAATGGATGTAGAGTGGATAAAAATGGATGTAGAGTGGATAAAATGGATGTAGAGTGGATAAAATGGTTGTAGAGTGGATAAAATGGATGTAGAGTTGATAAAAATGGATGTAGAGTGGATAAAATGGATGTATAGTGGATAAAATGGATGTAGAGTGGATAAAATGGATGTAGAGTGGATAAAATGGATGTAAAGTGGATAAAAATGGATGTAGAGTGGATAAAATGGATGTAGAATGGATAAAATGGATGTAAAGTGGATAAAAATGGATGTAGAGTGGATAAAATGGATGTAGAGTGGATAAAATGGATGTACAGTGGATAAAATGGTTGTAGAGTGGATAAAATGGATGTAGAGTGGATAAAATGGATGTAGAGTGGATAAAAATGGATGTAGAGTGGATAAAATGGATGTAGAGTGGATAAAATGGATGTAGAGTGGATAAAAATGGATGTAGAGTGGATAAAATGGATGTAGAATGGATAAAATGGATGTAGAGTGGATAAAAATAGATGTAGAGAGGATAAAATGGATGTAGAGTTGATAAAATGGATGTAGATTGGATAAAATGGATGTAGAGTTGATAAAATGGATGTAAAGTGGATAAAATGGATGTAGAGTTAATAAAAATGGATGTAGAGTGGAAATAATGGATGTAGAGAGGATAAAATGGATGTAGAGTGGATAAAATGGTTGTAGAGTGGATAAAATGGATGTAGAGTGGATAAAATGGATGTAGAGTGGATAAAAATGGATGTAAAGTGGATAAAATGGATGTAGAGTGGATAAAATGGTTGTAGAGTGGATAAAATGGATGTAGAGTTGATAAAAATGGATGTAGAGTGGATAAAAATGGATGTAGAGTGGATAAAATGGATGTATAGTGAATAAAAATGGATGTAGAGTGGATAAAATGGATGTAGAGTTCATAAAAATGGATGTAGAGTGGATAAAAATGGATGTAGATTGGATAAAATGGATGTAGAGTGGATAAAAATGGATGTAGAGTGGATAAAATGGATGTACAGTGGATAAAATGGTTGTAGAGTGGATAAAATGGATGTAGAGTGGATAAAATGGATGTAGAGTGGATAAAAATGGATGTAGAGTGGATAAAATGGATGTAGAGTGGATAAAATGGATGTAGAGTGGATAAAAATGGATGTAGAGTTGATAAAATGGATGTAGATTGGATAAAATGGATGTAGAGTTGATAAAATGGATGTACAGTGGATAAAAATGGATGTAGAGTGGATAAAAATGGATGTAGAGTGGATAAAATGGATGTATAGTAAATAAAAATGGATGTAGAGTGGATAAAATGGATGTAGAGTTCATAAAAATGGATGTAGAGTGGATAAAATGGATGTAGAGTTCATAAAAATGGATGTGGAGTGGATAAAAATGGATGTAGATTGGATAAAATGGATGTAGAGTGGATAAAAATGGATGTAGAGTGGATAAAATGGATGTAGAGTGGATAAAATGGTTGTAGAGTGGATAAAATGGATGTAGAGTGGATAAAATGGATGTAGAGTGGATAAAAATGGATGTAGAGTGGATAAAATGGATGTAGAGTGGATAAAATGGTTGTAGAGTGGATAAAATGGATGTAGAGTTGATAAAAATGGATGTAGAGTGGATAAAATGGATGTATAGTGGATAAAATGGATGTAGAGTGGATAAAATGGATGTAGAGTGGATAAAATGGATGTAAAGTGGATAAAAATGGATGTAGAGTGGATAAAATGGATGTAGACTGGATAAAAATGGATGTAAAGTGGATAAAATGGATGTAGAGTGGAAAAAAAGGTTGTAGAGTGGATAAAATGGATGTAGAGTTGATAAAAATGGATGTAGAGTGGATAAAATGGATGTATAGTAAATAAAAATGGATGTAGAGTGGATAAAATGGATGTAGAGTTCATAAAAATGGATGTAGAGTGGATAAAATGGATGTAGAGTTCATAAAAATGGATGTGGAGTGGATAAAAATGGATGTAGATTGGATAAAATGGATGTAGAGTGGATAAAAATGGATGTAGAGTGGATAAAATGGATGTAGAGTGGATAAAATGGTTGTAGAGTGGATAAAATGGATGTAGAGTGGATAAAATGGATGTAGAGTGGATAAAAATGGATGTAGAGTGGATAAAATGGATGTAGAGTGGATAAAATGGTTGTAGAGTGGATAAAATGGATGTAGAGTTGATAAAAATGGATGTAGAGTGGATAAAATGGATGTATAGTGGATAAAATGGATGTAGAGTGGATAAAATGGATGTAGAGTGGATAAAATGGATGTAAAGTGGATAAAAATGGATGTAGAGTGGATAAAATGGATGTAGAGTGCATAAAAATGGATGTTGAGTGGATAAAATGGATGTATAGTGGATAAAATGGATGTAAAGTGGATACAAATGGATGTAGAGTGGACAAAATAGATTTAGAGTGGATAAAAATTGATGTAGAGTGGATAAATGGATGTAGAGTGGATAAAATGGATGTAGAGTGGATAAAATGGATGTAGAGTTCATAAAAATGGATGTAGAGTGGATAAAAATGGATGTAGATTGGATAAAATGGATGTAGAGTTGATAAAATGGATGTAAAGTGGATAAAATGGATGTAGAGTTAATAAAAATGGATGTAGAGTGGAAATAATGGATGTAGAGAGGATAAAATGGATGTAGAGTGGATAAAAATGGATGTAGATTGGATAAAATGGATGTAGAGTGGATAAAAATGGATGTAGTGTGGATAAAAATGGATATAGGGTAGATAAAATGTATGTAGAGTGGATAAAATGGATGTAGAGTGGATAAAAATGGATGTAGAGTGGATAAAAAAGGATGTAGAGTGGATAAAATGGATGTAGAGTGGATAAAACGGATGTAGAGTGGATAAAAATGGATGTAGAGTGGATAAAATGGTTGTAGAGTGGATAAAATGGATGTAGAGTGGATAAAATGGATGTACAGTGGATAAAAATGGATGTAGAGTGGATAAAAATGGATGTAGAGTGGATAAAAATGGATGTAGAGTGGATAAAAATGGATGTAGAGTGGATAAAATGGATGTAGAGTTGATAAAAATGGATGTAGAGTGGATAAAATGGATGTAGAGTGGATAAAATGGATGTAGAGTTCATAAAAATGGATGTAGAGTGGATAAAAATGGATGTAGATTGGATAAAATGGATGTAGAGTGGATAAAAATGGATGTAGAGTGGATAAAATGGATGTAGAGTGGATAAAATGGTTGTAGAGTGGATAAAATGGATGTAGAGTGGATAAAATGGATGTAGAGTGGATAAAAATGGATGTAGAGTGGATAAAATGGATGTAGAGTGGATAAAATGGTTGTAGAGTGGATAAAATGGATGTAGAGTTGATAAAAATGGATGTAGAGTGGATAAAATGGTTGTAGAGTGGATAAAATGGATGTAGAGTGGATAAAATGGATGTAGAGTGGATAAAAATGGATGTAGAGTGGATAAAATGGATGTAGAGTGGATAAAATGGTTGTAGAGTGGATAAAATGGATGTAGAGTTGATAAAAATGGATGTAGAGTGGATAAAATGGATGTATAGTGAATAAAAATGGATGTAGAGTGGATAAAATGGATGTAGAGTGGATAAGAATGGATGTAGAGTGGATAAAATGGATGTAGAGTGGATAAAATGGATGTAGAGTGGATAAAAATGGATGTAGAGTGGATAAAATGGATGTAGAATGGATAAAATGGATGTAAAGTGGATAAAAATGGATGTCGAGTGGATAAAATGGATGTCGAGTGGATAAAATGGATGTAGAGTAGATAAAAATGGATGTAGAGTGGATAAAATGGATGTAGAGTGGATAAAATGGATGTAGAGTGGATAAAAATGGATGTAGAGTGGATAAAATGGATGTAGAGTTGATAAAATGGATGTAGATTGGATAAAATGGATGTAGAGTTGATAAAATGGATGTAGATTGGATAAAATGGATGTAGAGTTGATAAAATGGATGTAAAGTGGATAAAATGGATGTAGAGTTAATAAAAATGGATGTAGAGTGGAAATAATGGATGTAGAGAGGATAAAATGGATGTAGAGTGGATAAAATGGTTGTAGAGTGGATAAAATGGATGTAGAGTGGATAAAATGGATGTAGAGTGGATAAAAATGGATGTAGAGTGGATAAAATGGATGTAGAGTGGATAAAATGGTTGTAGAGTGGATAAAATGGATGTAGAGTGGATAAAATGGATGTAGAGTGGATAAAAATGGATGTAGAGTGGATAAAATGGATGTAGAATGGATAAAATGGATGTAAAGTGGATAAAAATGGATGTAGAGTTAATAAAAATGGATGTAGAGTGGAAATAATGGATGTAGAGAGGATAAAATGGATGTAGAGTGGATAAAAATGGATGTAGATTGGATAAAATGGATGTAGAGTGGATACAAATGGATGTAGTGTGGATAAAAATGGATATAGGGTACATAAAATGTATGTAGAGTGGATAAAATGGATGTAGAGTGGATAAAAATGGATGTAGAGTGGATAAAAAAGGATGTAGAGTGGATAAAATGGATGTAGAGTGGATAAAACGGATGTAGAGTGGATAAAAATGGATGTAGAATGGATAAAATGGTTGTAGAGTGGATAAAATGGATGTAGAGTGGATAAAATGGATGTAGAGTGGATAAAAATGGATGTAGAGTGGATAAAAATGGATGTAGAGTGGATAAAAATGGATGTAGAGTGGATAAAAATGGATGTAGAGTGGATAAAATGGATGTAGAGTTGATAAAAATGGATGTAGAGTGGATAAAATGGATGTAGAGTAGATAAAATGGATGTAGAGTTCATAAAAATGGATGTAGAGTGGATAAAAATGGATGTAGATTGGATAAAATGGATGTAGAGTGGATAAAAATGGATGTAGAGTGGATAAAATGGATGTAGAGTGGATAAAATGGTTGTAGAGTGGATAAAATGGATGTAGAGTGGATAAAATGGATGTAGAGTGGATAAAAATGGATGTAGAGTGGATAAAATGGATGTAGAGTGGATAAAATGGATGTAGAGTTGATAAAAATGGATGTAGAGTAGATAAAATGGATGTAGAGTGGATAAAATGGATGGAGAGTTCATAAAAATGGATGTAGAGTGGATAAAAATGGATGTAGATTGGATAAAATGGATGTAGAGTGGATAAAAATGGATGTAGAGTGGATAAAATGGATGTAGAGTGGATAAAATGGTTGTAGAGTGGATAAAATGGATGTAGAGTGGATAAAATGGATGTAGAGTGGATAAAAATGGATGTAGAGTGGATAAAATGGATGTAGAGTGGATAAAATGGTTGTAGAGTGGATAAAATGGATGTAGAGTTGATAAACATGGATGTAGAGTGGATAAAATGGATGTATAGTGGATAAAATGGATGTAAAGTGGATACAAATGGATGTAGAGTGGATAAAATGGATGTAGAGTGGCTAAAATGGATGTAGAGTGGATAAAAATGGATGTAGAGTGGACAAAATAGATTTAGAGTGGATAAAAATTGATGTAGAGTGGATAAAATGGATGTAGAGTGGATAAAATGGATGTAGAGTGGATAAAAATTGATGTAGAGTGGATAAAATGGATGTAGAGTGGATAAAATGGATGTAGAGTGGATAAAATGGATGTAGAGTTCATAAAAATGGATGTAGAGTGGATAAAAATGGATGTAGATTGGATAAAATGGATGTAGAGTTGATAAAATGGATGTAAAGTGGATAAAATGGATGTAGAGTTAATAAAAATGGATGTAGAGTGGAAATAATGGATGTAGAGAGGATAAAATGGATGTAGAGTGGATAAAAATGGATGTATATTGGATAAAATGGATGTAGAGTGGATACAAATGGATGTAGTGTGGATAAAAATGGATATAGGGTAGATAAAATGTATGTAGAGTGGATAAAATGGATGTAGAGTGGATAAAAATGGATGTAGAGTGGATAAAAAAGGATGTAGAGTGGATAAAATGGATGTAGAGTTGATAAAACGGATGTAGAGTGGATAAAAATGGATGTAGAGTGGATAAAATGGTTGTAGAGTGGATAAAATGGATGTAGAGTGGATAAAATGGATGTAGAGTGGATAAAAATGGATGTAGAGTGGATAAAAATGGATGTAGAGTGGATAAAAATGGATGTAGAGTGGATAAAATGGATGTAGAGTTGATAAAAATGGATGTAGAGTGGATAAAATGGATGTAGAGTGGATAAAATGGATGTAGAGTTCATAAAAATGGATGTAGAGTGGATAAAAATGGATGTAGATTGGATAAAATGGATGTAGAGTGGATAAAAATGGATGTAGAGTGGATAAAATGGATGTACAGTGGATAAAATGGTTGTAGAGTGGATAAAATGGATGTAGAGTGGATAAAATGGATGTAGAGTGGATAAAAATGGATGTAGAGTGGATAAAATGGATGTAGAGTGGATAAAATGGATGTAGAGTGGATAAAAATGGATGTAGAGTGGATAAAATGGATGTAGAATGGATAAAATGGATGTAAAGTGGATAAAAATGGATGTCGAGTGGATAAAATGGATGTAGAGTGGATAAAAATAGATGTAGAGAGGATAAAATGGATGTAGAGTTGATAAAATGGATGTAGATTGGATAAAATGGATGTAGAGTTGATAAAATGGATGTAAAGTGGATAAAATGGATGTAGAGTTAATAAAAATGGATGTAGAGTGGAAATAATGGATGTAGAGAGGATAAAATGGATGTAGAGTGGATAAAATGGTTGTAGAGTGGATAAAATGGATGTAGAGTGGATAAAATGGATGTAGAGTGGATAAAAATGGATGTAAAGTGGATAAAATGGATGTAGAGTGGATAAAATGGTTGTAGAGTGGATAAAATGGATGTAGAGTTGATAAAAATGGATGTAGAGTGGATAAAATGGATGTATAGTGAATAAAAATGGATGTAGAGTGGATAAAATGGATGTAGAGTTCATAAAAATGGATGTAGAGTGGATAAAAATGGATGTAGATTGGATAAAATGGATGTAGAGTGGATAAAAATGGATGTAGAGTGGATAAAATGGATGTACAGTGGATAAAATGGTTGTAGAGTGGATAAAATGGATGTAGAGTGGATAAAATGGATGTAGAGTGGATAAAAATGGATGTAGAGTGGATAAAATGGATGTAGAGTGGATAAAATGGATGTAGAGTGGATAAAAATGGATGTAGAGTGGATAAAATAGATGTAGAATGGATAAAATGGATGTAAAGTGGATAAAAATGGATGTCGAGTGGATAAAATGGATGTAGAGTGGATAAAAATAGATGTAGAGAGGATAAAATGGATGTAGAGTTGATAAAATGGATGTAGATTGGATAAAATGGATGTAGAGTTGATAAAATGGATGTAAAGTGGATAAAATGGATGTAGAGTGGAAATAATGGATGTAGAGAGGATAAAATGGATGTAGAGTGGATAAAATGGTTGTAGAGTGGATAAAATGGATGTAGAGTGGATAAAATGGATGTAGACTGGATAAAAATGGATGTAAAGTGGATAAAATGGATGTAGAGTGGAAAAAAAGGTTGTAGAGTGGATAAAATGGATGTAGAGTTGATAAAAATGGATGTAGAGTGGATAAAATGGATGTATAGTAAATAAAAATGGATGTAGAGTGGATAAAATGGATGTAGAGTTCATAAAAATGGATGTAGAGTGGATAAAATGGATGTAGAGTTCATAAAAATGGATGTGGAGTGGATAAAAATGGATGTAGATTGGATAAAATGGATGTAGAGTGGATAAAAATGGATGTAGAGTGGATAAAATGGATGTAGAGTGGATAAAATGGTTGTAGAGTGGATAAAATGGATGTAGAGTGGATAAAATGGATGTAGAGTGGATAAAAATGGATGTAGAGTGGATAAAATGGATGTAGAGTGGATAAAATGGTTGTAGAATGGATAAAATGGATGTAGAGTTGATAAAAATGGATGTAGAGTGGATAAAATGGATGTATAGTGGATAAAATGGATGTAGAGTGGATAAAATGGATGTAGAGTGGATAAAATGGATGTAAAGTGGATAAAAATGGATGTAGAGTGGATAAAATGGATGTAGAGTGCATAAAAATGGATGTTGAGTGGATAAAATGGATGTATAGTGGATAAAATGGATGTAAAGTGGATACAAATGGATGTAGAGTGGATAAAATGGATGTAGAGTGGCTCAAATGGATGTAGAGTGGATAAAAATGGATGTAGAGTGGACAAAATAGATTTAGAGTGGATAAAAATTGATGTAGAGTGGATAAATGGATGTAGAGTGGATAAAATGGATGTAGAGTGGATAAAATGGATGTAGAGTTCATAAAAATGGATGTAGAGTGGATAAAAATGGATGTAGATTGGATAAAATGGATGTAGAGTTGATAAAATGGATGTAAAGTGGATAAAATGGATGTAGAGTTAATAAAAATGGATGTAGAGTGGAAATAATGGATGTAGAGAGGATAAAATGGATGTAGAGTGGATAAAAATGGATGTAGATTGGATAAAATGGATGTAGAGTGGATAAAAATGGATGTAGTGTGGATAAAAATGGATATAGGGTAGATAAAATGTATGTAGAGTGGATAAAATGGATGTAGAGTGGATAAAAATGGATGTAGAGTGGATAAAAAAGGATGTAGAGTGGATAAAATGGATGTAGAGTGGATAAAACGGATGTAGAGTGGATAAAAATGGATGTAGAGTGGATAAAATGGTTGTAGAGTGGATAAAATGGATGTAGAGTGGATAAAATGGATGTAGAGTGGATAAAAATGGATGTAGAGTGGATAAAAATGGATGTAGAGTGGATAAAAATGGATGTAGAGTGGATAAAAATGGATGTAGAGTGGATAAAATGGATGTAGAGTTGATAAAAATGGATGTAGAGTGGATAAAATGGATGTAGAGTGGATAAAATGGATGTAGAGTTCATAAAAATGGATGTAGAGTGGATAAAAATGGATGTAGATTGGATAAAATGGATGTAGAGTGGATAAAAATGGATGTAGAGTGGATAAAATGGATGTAGAGTGGATAAAATGGTTGTAGAGTGGATAAAATGGATGTAGAGTGGATAAAATGGATGTAGAGTGGATAAAAATGGATGTAGAGTGGATAAAATGGATGTAGAGTGGATAAAATGGTTGTAGAGTGGATAAAATGGATGTAGAGTTGATAAAAATGGATGTAGAGTGGATAAAATGGTTGTAGAGTGGATAAAATGGATGTAGAGTGGATAAAATGGATGTAGAGTGGATAAAAATGGATGTAGAGTGGATAAAATGGATGTAGAGTGGATAAAATGGTTGTAGAGTGGATAAAATGGATGTAGAGTTGATAAAAATGGATGTAGAGTGGATAAAATGGATGTATAGTGAATAAAAATGGATGTAGAGTGGATAAAATGGATGTAGAGTGGATAAGAATGGATGTAGAGTGGATAAAATGGATGTAGAGTGGATAAAATGGATGTAGAGTGGATAAAAATGGATGTAGAGTGGATAAAATGGATGTAGAATGGATAAAATGGATGTAAAGTGGATAAAAATGGATGTCGAGTGGATAAAATGGATGTCGAGTGGATAAAATGGATGTAGAGTAGATAAAAATGGATGTAGAGTGGATAAAATGGATGTAGAGTGGATAAAATGGATGTAGAGTGGATAAAAATGGATGTAGAGTGGATAAAATGGATGTAGAGTTGATAAAATGGATGTAGATTGGATAAAATGGATGTAGAGTTGATAAAATGGATGTAGATTGGATAAAATGGATGTAGAGTTGATAAAATGGATGTAAAGTGGATAAAATGGATGTAGAGTTAATAAAAATGGATGTAGAGTGGAAATAATGGATGTAGAGAGGATAAAATGGATGTAGAGTGGATAAAATGGTTGTAGAGTGGATAGAATGGATGTAGAGTGGATAAAATGGATGTAGAGTGGATAAAAATGGATGTAGAGTGGATAAAATGGATGTAGAGTGGATAAAATGGTTGTAGAGTGGATAAAATGGATGTAGAGTGGATAAAATGGATGTAGAGTGGATAAAAATGGATGTAGAGTGGATAAAATGGATGTAGAATGGATAAAATGGATGTAAAGTGGATAAAAATGGATGTCGAGTGGATAAAATGAATGTAGAGTAGATAAAAATGGATGTAGAGTGGATAAAATGGATGTAGAGTGGATAAAATGGATGTAGAGTGGATAAAAATGGATGTAGAGTGGATAAAATGGATGTAGAATGGATAAAATGGATGTAAAGTGGATAAAAATGGATGTCGAGTGGATAAAATGGATGTAGAGTGGATAAAAATAGATGTAGAGAGGATAAAATGGATGTAGAGTTGATAAAATGGATGTAGATTGGATAAAATGGATGTAGAGTTGATAAAATGGATGTAAAGTGGATAAAATGGATGTAGAGTTAATAAAAATGGATGTAGAGTGGAAATAATGGATGTAGAGAGGATAAAATGGATGTAGAGTGGATAAAATGGTTGTAGAGTGGATAAAATGGATGTAGAGTGGATAAAATGGATGTAGAGTGGATAAAAATGGATGTAGAGTGGATAAAATGGATGTAGAGTGGATAAAATGGTTGTAGAGTGGATAAAATGGATGTAGAGTTGATAAAAATGGATGTAGAGTGGATAAAATGGATGTATAGTGAATAAAAATGGATGTAGAGTGGATAAAATGGATGTAGAGTGGATAAAAATGGATGTAGAGTGGATAAAATGGATGTAGAGTGGATAAAATGGATGTAGAGTGGATAAAATGGATGTAAAGTGGATAAAAATGGATATAGAGTGGATAAAATGGATGTAGAGTGCATAAAAATGGATGTTGAGTGGATAAAATGGATGTATAGTGGATAAAATGGATGTAAAGTGGATACAAATGGATGTAGAGTGGATAAAATGGATGTAGAGTGGCTAAAATGGATGTAGAGTGGATAAAAATGGATGTAGAGTGGACAAAATAGATTTAGAGTGGATAAAAATTGATGTAGAGTGGATAAAATGGATGTAGAGTGGATAAAATGGATGTAGAGTGGATAAAATGGATGTAGAGTTCATAAAAATGGATGTAGAGTGGATAAAAATGGATGTAGATTGGATAAAATGGATGTAGAGTTGATAAAATGGATGTAAAGTGGATAAAATGGATGTAGAGTTAATAAAAATGGATGTAGAGTGGAAATAATGGATGTAGAGAGGATAAAATGGATGTAGAGTGGATAAAAATGGATGTAGATTGGATAAAATGGATGTAGAGTGGATACAAATGGATGTAGTGTGGATAAAAATGGATATAGGGTAGATAAAATGTATGTAGAGTGGATAAAATGGATGTAGAGTGGATAAAAATGGATGTAGAGTGGATAAAAAAGGATGTAGAGTGGATAAAATGGATGTAGAGTGGATAAAACGGATGTAGAGTGGATAAAAATGGATGTAGAATGGATAAAATGGTTGTAGAGTGGATAAAATGGATGTAAAGTGGATAAAAATGGATGTCGAGTGGATAAAATGGATGTAGAGTAGATAAAAATGGATGTAGAGTGGATAAAATGGATGTAGAGTGGATAAAATGGATGTAGAGTGGATAAAAATGGATGTAGAGTGGATAAAATGGATGTAGAATGGATAAAATGGATGTAAAGTGGATAAAAATGGATGTCGAGTGGATAAAATGGATGTAGAGTGGATAAAAATAGATGTAGAGAGGATAAAATGGATGTAGAGTTGATAAAATGGATGTAGATTGGATAAAATGGATGTAGAGTTGATAAAATGGATGTAAAGTGGATAAAATGGATGTAGAGTTAATAAAAATGGATGTAGAGTGGAAATAATGGATGTAGAGAGGATAAAATGGATGTAGAGTGGATAAAATGGTTGTAGAGTGGATAAAATGGATGTAGAGTGGATAAAATGGATGTAGAGTGGATAAAAATGGATGTAGGGTGGATAAAATGGATGTAGAGTGGATAAAATGGTTGTAGAGTGGATAAAATGGATGTAGAGTTGATAAAAATGGATGTAGAGTGGATAAAATGGATGTATAGTGAATAAAAATGGATGTAGAGTGGATAAAATGGATGTAGAGTTCATAAAAATGGATGTGGAGTGGATAAAAATGGATGTAGATTGGATAAAATGGATGTAGAGTGGATAAAAATGGATGTAGAGTGGATAAAATGGATGTAGAGTGGATAAAATGGTTGTAGAGTGGATAAAATGGATGTAGAGTGGATAAAAATGGATGTAGAGTGGATAAAATGGATGTATAGTGAATAAAAATGGATGTAGAGTGGATAAAATGGATGTAGAGTGGATAAAAATGGATGTAGAGTGGATAAAATGGATGTAGAGTGGATAAAATGGATGTAGAGTGGATAAAATGGATGTAGAGTGGATAAAATGGATGTAGAGTGGATAAAATGGATGTAGAGTTCATAAAAATGGATGTAGAGTGGATAAAAATGGATGTAGATTGGATAAAATGGATGTAGAGTTGATAAAATGGATGTAAAGTGGATAAAATGGATGTAGAGTTAATAAAAATGGATGTAGAGTGGAAATAATGGATGTAGAGAGGATAAAATGGATGTAGAGTGGATAAAAATGGATGTAGATTGGATAAAATGGATGTAGAGTGGATACAAATGGATGTAGTGTGGATAAAAATGGATATAGGGTAGATAAAATGTATGTAGAGTGGATAAAATGGATGTAGAGTGGATAAAAATGGATGTAGAGTGGATAAAAAAGGATGTAGAGTGGATAAAATGGATGTAGAGTGGATAAAACGGATGTAGAGTGGATAAAAATGGATGTAGAATGGATAAAATGGTTGTAGAGTGGATAAAATGGATGTAAAGTGGATAAAAATGGATGTCGAGTGGATAAAATGGATGTAGAGTAGATAAAAATGGATGTAGAGTGGATAAAATGGATGTAGAGTGGATAAAATGGATGTAGAGTGGATAAAAATGGATGTAGAGTGGATAAAATGGATGTAGAATGGATAAAATGGATGTAAAGTGGATAAAAATGGATGTCGAGTGGATAAAATGGATGTAGAGTGGATAAAAATGGATGTAGAGAGGATAAAATGGATGTAGAGTTGATAAAATGGATGTAGATTGGATAAAATGGATGTAGAGTTGATAAAATGGATGTAAAGTGGATAAAATGGATGTAGAGTTAATAAAAATGGATGTAGAGTGGAAATAATGGATGTAGAGAGGATAAAATGGATGTAGAGTGGATAAAATGGTTGTAGAGTGGATAAAATGGATGTAGAGTGGATAAAATGGATGTAGAGTGGATAAAAATGGATGTAGGGTGGATAAAATGGATGTAGAGTGGATAAAATGGTTGTAGAGTGGATAAAATGGATGTAGAGTTGATAAAAATGGATGTAGAGTGGATAAAATGGATGTATAGTGAATAAAAATGGATGTAGAGTGGATAAAATGGATGTAGAGTTCATAAAAATGGATGTGGAGTGGATAAAAATGGATGTAGATTGGATAAAATGGATGTAGAGTGGATAAAAATGGATGTAGAGTGGATAAAATGGATGTAGAGTGGATAAAATGGTTGTAGAGTGGATAAAATGGATGTAGAGTGGATAAAAATGGATGTAGAGTGGATAAAATGGATGTATAGTGAATAAAAATGGATGTAGAGTGGATAAAATGGATGTAGAGTGGATAAAAATGGATGTAGAGTGGATAAAATGGATGTAGAGTGGATAAAATGGATGTAGAGTGGATAAAATGGATGTAAAGTGGATAAAAATGGATATAGAGTGGATAAAATGGATGTAGAGTGCATAAAAATGGATGTTGAGTGGATAAAATGGATGTATAGTGGATAAAATGGATGTAAAGTGGATACAAATGGATGTAGAGTGGATAAAATGGATGTAGAGTGGCTAAAATGGATGTAGAGTGGATAAAAATGGATGTAGAGTGGACAAAATAGATTTAGAGTGGATAAAAATTGATGTAGAGTGGATAAAATGGATGTAGAGTGGATAAAATGGATGTAGAGTGGATAAAATGGATGTAGAGTTCATAAAAATGGATGTAGAGTGGATAAAAATGGATGTAGATTGGATAAAATGGATGTAGAGTTGATAAAATGGATGTAAAGTGGATAAAATGGATGTAGAGTTAATAAAAATGGATGTAGAGTGGAAATAATGGATGTAGAGAGGATAAAATGGATGTAGAGTGGATAAAAATGGATGTAGATTGGATAAAATGGATGTAGAGTGGATACAAATGGATGTAGTGTGGATAAAAATGGATATAGGGTAGATAAAATGTATGTAGAGTGGATAAAATGGATGTAGAGTGGATAAAAATGGATGTAGAGTGGATAAAAAAGGATGTAGAGTGGATAAAATGGATGTAGAGTGGATAAAACGGATGTAGAGTGGATAAAAATGGATGTAGAATGGATAAAATGGTTGTAGAGTGGATAAAATGGATGTAGAGTTGATAAAAATGGATGTAGAGTGGATAAAATGGATGTATAGTGAATAAAAATGGATGTAGAGTGGATAAAATGGATGTAGAGTGGATAAAAATGGATGTAGAGTGGATAAAATGGATGTAGAATGGATAAAATGGATGTAGAGTGGATAAAAATGGATGTAGAGTGCATAAAATGGATGTAGAATGGATAAAATGGATGTAAAGTGGATAAAAATGGATGTCGAGTGGATAAAATGGATGTAGAGTAGATAAAAATGGATGTAGAGTGGATAAAATGGATGTAGAGTGGATAAAATGGATGTAGAGTGGATAAAAATGGATGTAGAGTGGATAAAAATGGATGTAGAGTGGATAAAAATGGATGTAGAGTGCATAAAATGGATGTAGAATGGATAAAATGGATGTAAAGTGGATAAAAATGGATGTCGAGTGGATAAAATGGATGTAGAGTAGATAAAAATGGATGTAGAGTGGATAAAATGGATGTAGAGTGGATAAAAATGGATGTAGAGTGGATAAAATGGATGTAGAGTTGATAAAATGGTTGTAGAGTGGATAAAATGGATGTAGAGTTGATAAAAATGGATGTAGAGTGGATAAAATGGATGTATAGTGAATAAAAATGGATGTAGAGTGGATAAAATGGATGTAGAGTGGATAAAAATGGATGTAGAGTGGATAAAATGGATGTAGAATGGATAAAATGGATGTAGAGTGGATAAAAATGGATGTAGAGTGCATAAAATGGATGTAGAATGGATAAAATGGATGTAAAGTGGATAAAAATGGATGTCGAGTGGATAAAATGGATGTAGAGTAGATAAAAATGGATGTAGAGTGGATAAAAATGGATGTAGAGTGGATAAAATGGATGTAGAATGGATAAAATGGATGTAGAGTGGATAAAAATGGATGTAGAGTGCATAAAATGGATGTAGAATGGATAAAATGGATGTAAAGTGGATAAAAATGGATGTCGAGTGGATAAAATGGATGTAGAGTAGATAAAAATGGATGTAGAGTGGATAAAATGGATGTAGAGTGGATAAAATGGATGTAGAGTGGATAAAAATGGATGTAGAGTGGATAAAATGGATGTAGAGTTGATAAAATGGTTGTAGAGTGGATAAAATGGATGTAGAGTTGATAAAAATGGATGTAGAGTGGATAAAATGGATGTATAGTGAATAAAAATGGATGTAGAGTGGATAAAATGGATGTAGAGTGGATAAAAATGGATGTAGAGTGGATAAAATGGATGTAGAATGGATAAAATGGATGTAGAGTGGATAAAAATGGATGTAGAGTGCATAAAATGGATGTAGAATGGATAAAATGGATGTAAAGTGGATAAAAATGGATGTCGAGTGGATAAAATGGATGTAGAGTAGATAAAAATGGATGTAGAGTGGATAAAATGGATGTAGAGTGGATAAAATGGATGTAGAGTGGATAAAAATGGATGTAGAGTGGATAAAATGGATGTAGAATGGATAAAATGGATGTAAAGTGGATAAAAATGGATGTCGAGTGGATAAAATGGATGTAGAGTAGATAAAAATGGATGTAGAGTGGATAAAATGGATGTAGAGTGGATAAAATGTATGTAGAGTGGATAAAAATGGATGTAGAGTGGATAAAATGGATGTAGAATGGATAATATGGATGTAAAGTGGATAAAAATGGATGTCGAGTGGATAAAATGGATGTAGAGTGGATAAAAATAGATGTAGAGAGGATAAAATGGATGTAGAGTTGATAAAATGGATGTAGATTGGATAAAATGGATGTAGAGTTGATAAAATGGATGTAAAGTGGATAAAATGGATGTAGAGTTAACAAAAATGGATGTAGAGTGGAAATAATGGATGTAGAGAGGATAAAATGGATGTAGAGTGGATAAAATGGTTGTAGAGTGGATAAAATGGATGTAGAGTGGATAAAATGGATGTAGAGTGGATAAAAATGAATGTAGAGTGGATAAAATGGATGTAGAGTGGATAAAATGGTTGTAGAGTGGATAAAATGGATGTAGAGTTGATAAAAATGGATGTAGAGTGGATAAAATGGATGTATAGTGAATAAAAATGGATGTAGAGTGGATAAAATGGATGTAGAGTTCATAAAAATGGATGTGGAGTGGATAAAAATGGATGTAGATTGGATAAAATGGATGTAGAGTGGATAAAAATGGATGTAGAGTGGATAAAATGGATGTAGAGTGGATAAAATGGTTGTAGAGTGGATAAAATGGATGTAGAGTGGATAAAAATGGATGTAGAGTGGATAAAATGGATGTATAGTGAATAAAAATGGATGTAGAGTGGATAAAATGGATGTAGAGTGGATAAAAATGGATGTAGAGTGGATAAAATGGATGTAGAGTGGATAAAATGGATGTAGAGTGGATAAAATGGATGTAAAGTGGATAAAAATGGATGTAGAGTGGATAAAATGGATGTAGAGTGCATAAAAATGGATGTTGAGTGGATAAAATGGATGTATAGTGGATAAAATGGATGTAAAGTGGATACAAATGGATGTAGAGTGGATAAAATGGATGTAGAGTGGCTAAAATGGATGTAGAGTGGATAAAAATGGATGTAGAGTGGATAAAATGGATGTAGAATGGATAATATGGATGTAAAGTGGATAAAAATGGATGTCGAGTGGATAAAATGGATGTAGAGTGGATAAAAATAGATGTAGAGAGGATAAAATGGATGTAGAGTTGATAAAATGGATGTAGATTGGATAAAATGGATGTAGAGTTGATAAAATGGATGTAGAGTGGAAATAATGGATGTAGAGAGGATAAAATGGATGTAGAGTGGATAAAATGGTTGTAGAGTGGATAAAATGGATGTAGAGTGGATAAAATGGATGTAGAGTGGATAAAAATGAATGTAGAGTGGATAAAATGGATGTAGAGTGGATAAAATGGTTGTAGAGTGGATAAAATGGATGTAGAGTTGATAAAAATGGATGTAGAGTGGATAAAATGGATGTATAGTGAATAAAAATGGATGTAGAGTGGATAAAATGGATGTAGAGTTCATAAAAATGGATGTGGAGTGGATAAAAATGGATGTAGAGTGGATAAAATGGATGTAGAATGGATAATATGGATGTAAAGTGGATAAAAATGGATGTCGAGTGGATAAAATGGATGTAGAGTGGATAAAAATAGATGTAGAGAGGATAAAATGGATGTAGAGTTGATAAAATGGATGTAGATTGGATAAAATGGATGTAGAGTTGATAAAATGGATGTAAAGTGGATAAAATGGATGTAGAGTTAATAAAAATGGATGTAGAGTGGAAATAATGGATGTAGAGAGGATAAAATGGATGTAGAGTGGATAAAATGGTTGTAGAGTGGATAAAATGGATGTAGAGTGGATAAAATGGTTGTAGAGTGGATAAAATGAATGTAGAGTGGATAAAATGGATGTAGAGTGGATAAAATGGTTGTAGAGTGGATAAAATGGATGTAGAGTTGATAAAAATGGATGTAGAGTGGATAAAATGGTTGTAGAGTGGATAAAATGGATGTAGAGTGGATAAAATGGATGTAGAGTGGATAAAAATGAATGTAGAGTGGATAAAATGGATGTAGAGTGGATAAAATGGTTGTAGAGTGGATAAAATGGATGTAGAGTTGATAAAAATGGATGTAGAGTGGATAAAATGGATGTATAGTGAATAAAAATGGATGTAGAGTGGATAAAATGGATGTAGAGTGGATAAAAATGGATGTAGAGTGGATAAAATGGATGTAGAGTGGATAAAATGGATGTAGAGTGGATAAAATGGATGTAAAGTGGATAAAAATGGATGTAGAGTGGATAAAATGGATGTAGAGTGCATAAAAATGGATGTAGAGTGGATAAAATGGATGTAGAGTGGATAAAATGGTTGTAGAGTGGATAAAATGGATGTAAAGTGGATAAAAATGGATGTCGAGTGGATAAAATGGATGTAGAGTAGATAAAAATGGATGTAGAGTGGATAAAATGGATGTAGAGTGGATAAAATGGATGTAGAGTGGATAAAAATGGATGTAGAGTGGATAAAATGGATGTAGAATGGATAAAATGGATGTAAAGTGGATAAAAATGGATGTCGAGTGGATAAAATGGATGTAGAGTGGATAAAAATAGATGTAGAGAGGATAAAATGGATGTAGAGTTGATAAAATGGATGTAGATTGGATAAAATGGATGTAGAGTTGATAAAATGGATGTAAAGTGGATAAAATGGATGTAGAGTTAATAAAAATGGATGTAGAGTGGAAATAATGGATGTAGAGAGGATAAAATGGATGTAGAGTGGATAAAATGGTTGTAGAGTGGATAAAATGGATGTAGAGTGGATAAAATGGATGTAGAGTGGATAAAAATGGATGTAGGGTGGATAAAATGGATGTAGAGTGGATAAAATGGTTGTAGAGTGGATAAAATGGATGTAGAGTTGATAAAAATGGATGTAGAGTGGATAAAATAGATGTATAGTGAATAAAAATGGATGTAGAGTGGATAAAATGGATGTAGAGTTCATAAAAATGGATGTGGAGTGGATAAAAATGGATGTAGATTGGATAAAATGGATGTAGAGTGGATAAAAATGGATGTAGAGTGGATAAAATGGATGTAGAGTGGATAAAATGGTTGTAGAGTGGATAAAATGGATGTAGAGTGGATAAAAATGGATGTAGAGTGGATAAAATGGATGTATAGTGAATAAAAATGGATGTAGAGTGGATAAAATGGATGTAGAGTGGATAAAAATGGATGTAGAGTGGATAAAATGGATGTAGAGTGGATAAAATGGATGTAGAGTGGATAAAATGGATGTAAAGTGGATAAAAATGGATATAGAGTGGATAAAATGGATGTAGAGTGCATAAAAATGGATGTTGAGTGGATAAAATGGATGTATAGTGGATAAAATGGATGTAAAGTGGATACAAATGGATGTAGAGTGGATAAAATGGATGTAGAGTGGATAAAATGGATGTAGAGTGGATAAAAATGGATGTAGAGTGGACAAAATAGATTTAGAGTGGATAAAAATTGATGTAGAGTGGATAAAATGGATGTAGAGTGGATAAAATGGATGTAGAGTGGATAAAATGGATGTAGAGTTCATAAAAATGGATGTAGAGTGGATAAAAATGGATGTAGATTGGATAAAATGGATGTAGAGTTGATAAAATGGATGTAAAGTGGATAAAATGGATGTAGAGTTAATAAAAATGGATGTAGAGTGGAAATAATGGATGTAGAGAGGATAAAATGGATGTAGAGTGGATAAAAATGGATGTAGATTGGATAAAATGGATGTAGAGTGGATACAAATGGATGTAGTGTGGATAAAAATGGATATAGGGTAGATAAAATGTATGTAGAGTGGATAAAATGGATGTAGAGTGGATAAAAATGGATGTAGAGTGGATAAAAATGGATGTAGAGTGGATAAAATGGATGTAGAGTGGATAAAACGGATGTAGAGTGGATAAAAATGGATGTAGAATGGATAAAATGGTTGTAGAGTGGATAAAATGGATGTAGAGTGGATAAAAATGGATGTAGAGTGGATAAAATGGATGTAGAGTGGATAAAATGGTTGTAGAGTGGATAAAATGGATGTAGAGTGGATAAAAATGGATGTAGAGTGGATAAAATGGATGTAGAGTTGATAAAATGGTTGTAGAGTGGATAAAATGGATGTAGAGTTGATAAAAATGGATGTAGAGTGGATAAAATGGATGTATAGTGAATAAAAATGGATGTAGAGTGGATAAAATGGATGTAGAGTGGATAAAAATGGATGTAGAGTGGATAAAATGGATGTAGAATGGATAAAATGGATGTAGAGTGGATTAAAATGGATGTAGAGTGCATAAAATGGATGTAGAATGGATAAAATGAATGTAAAGTGGATAAAAATGGATGTCGAGTGGATAAAATGGATGTAGAGAAGATAAAAATGGATGTAGAGTGGATAAAATGGATGTAGAGTGGATAAAATGGATGTAGAGTGGATAAAAATGGATGTAGAGTGGATAAAAATGGATGTAGAGTGGATAAAAATGGATGTAGAGTGCATAAAATGGATGTAGAATGGATAAAATGGATGTAAAGTGGATAAAAATGGATGTCGAGTGGATAAAATGGATGTAGAGTAGATAAAAATGGATGTAGAGTGGATAAAATGGATGTAGAGTGGATAAAATGGATGTAGAGTGGATAAAAATGGATGTAGAGTGGATAAAATGGATGTAGAATGGATAAAATGGATGTAAAGTGGATAAAAATGGATGTCGAGTGGATAAAATGGATGTAGAGTAGATAAAAATGGATGTAGAGTGGATAAAATGGATGTAGAGTGGATAAAATGGATGTAGAGTGGATAAAAATGGATGTAGAGTGGATAAAATGGATGTAGAATGGATAATATGGATGTAAAGTGGATAAAAATGGATGTCGAGTGGATAAAATGGATGTAGAGTGGATAAAAATAGATGTAGAGAGGATAAAATGGATGTAGAGTTGATAAAATGGATGTAGATTGGATAAAATGGATGTAGAGTTGATAAAATGGATGTAAAGTGGATAAAATGGATGTAGAGTTAATAAAAATGGATGTAGAGTGGAAATAATGGATGTAGAGAGGATAAAATGGATGTAGAGTGGATAAAATGGTTGTAGAGTGGATAAAATGGATGTAGAGTGGATAAAATGGATGTAGAGTGGATAAAAATGAATGTAGAGTGGATAAAATGGATGTAGAGTGGATAAAATGGTTGTAGAGTGGATAAAATGGATGTAGAGTTGATAAAAATGGATGTAGAGTGGATAAAATGGATGTATAGTGAATAAAAATGGATGTAGAGTGGATAAAATGGATGTAGAGTTCATAAAAATGGATGTGGAGTGGATAAAAATGGATGTAGATTGGATAAAATGGATGTAGAGTGGATAAAAATGGATGTAGAGTGGATAAAATGGATGTAGAGTGGATAAAATGGTTGTAGAGTGGATAAAATGGATGTAGAGTGGATAAAAATGGATGTAGAGTGGATAAAATGGATGTATAGTGAATAAAAATGGATGTAGAGTGGATAAAATGGATGTAGAGTGGATAAAAATGGATGTAGAGTGGATAAAATGGATGTAGAGTGGATAAAATGGATGTAGAGTGGATAAAATGGATGTAGAGTGGATAAAAATGGATGTAGAGTGGATAAAATGGATGTAGAATGGATAAAATGGATGTAAAGTGGATAAAAATGGATGTCGAGTGGATAAAATGGATGTAGAGTAGATAAAAATAGATGTAGAGTGGATAAAATGGATGTAGCGTGGATAAAATGGATGTAGAGTGGATAAAAATGGATGTAGAGTGGATAAAATGGATGTAGAATGGATAATATGGATGTAAAGTGGATAAAAATGGATGTCGAGTGGATAAAATGGATGTAGAGTGGATAAAAATAGATGTAGAGAGGATAAAATGGATGTAGAGTTGATAAAATGGATGTAGATTGGATAAAATGGATGTAGAGTTGATAAAATGGATGTAAAGTGGATAAAATGGATGTAGAGTTAATAAAAATGGATGTAGAGTGGAAATAATGGATGTAGAGAGGATAAAATGGATGTAGAGTGGATAAAATGGTTGTAGAGTGGATAAAATGGATGTAGAGTGGATAAAATGGATGTAGAGTGGATAAAAATGAATGTAGAGTGGATAAAATGGATGTAGAGTGGATAAAATGGTTGTAGAGTGGATAAAATGGATGTAGAGTTGATAAAAATGGATGTAGAGTGGATAAAATGGATGTATAGTGAATAAAAATGGATGTAGAGTGGATAAAATGGATGTAGAGTTCATAAAAATGGATGTGGAGTGGATAAAAATGGATGTAGATTGGATAAAATGGATGTAGAGTGGATAAAAATGGATGTAGAGTGGATAAAATGGATGTAGAGTGGATAAAATGGTTGTAGAGTGGATAAAATGGATGTAGAGTGGATAAAAATGGATGTAGAGTGGATAAAATGGATGTATAGTGAATAAAAATGGATGTAGAGTGGATAAAATGGATGTAGAGTGGATAAAAATGGATGTAGAGTGGATAAAATGGATGTAGAGTGGATAAAATGGATGTAGAGTGGATAAAATGGATGTAAAGTGGATAAAAATGGATGTAGAGTGGATAAAATGGATGTAGAGTGCATAAAAATGGATGTTGAGTGGATAAAATGGATGTATAGTGGATAAAATGGATGTAAAGTGGATACAAATGGATGTAGAGTGGATAAAATGGATGTAGAGTGGCTAAAATGGATGTAGAGTGGATAAAAATGGATGTAGAGTGGACAAAATAGATTTAGAGTGGATAAAATGGATGTAGAGTGGATAAAATGGTTGTAGAGTGGATAAAATGGATGTAGAGTGGATAAAATGGATGTAGAGTGGATAAAAATGGATGTAGAGTGGATAAAATGGATGTAGAGTGGATAAAATGGATGTAGAGTGGATAAAATGGATGTAGAGTTGATAAAAATGGATGTAGAGTAGATAAAATGGATGTAGAGTGGATAAAATGGATGTAGAGTTCATAAAAATGGATGTAGAGTGGATAAAAATGGATGTAGATTGGATAAAATGGATGTAGAGTGGATAAAAATGGATGTAGAGTGGATAAAATGGATGTAGAGTGGATAAAATGGTTGTAGAGTGGATAAAATGGATGTAGAGTGGATAAAATGGATGTAGAGTGGATAAAAATGGATGTAGAGTGGATAAAATGGATGTAGAGTGGATAAAATGGTTGTAGAGTGGATAAAATGGATGTAGAGTTGATAAACATGGATGTAGAGTGGATAAAATGGATGTATAGTGGATAAAATGGATGTAAAGTGGATACAAATGGATGTAGAGTGGATAAAATGGATGTAGAGTGGCTAAAATGGATGTAGAGTGGATAAAAATGGATGTAGAGTGGACAAAATAGATTTAGAGTGGATAAAAATTGATGTAGAGTGGATAAAATGGATGTAGAGTGGATAAAATGGATGTAGAGTTCATAAAAATGGATGTAGAGTGGATAAAAATGGATGTAGATTGGATAAAATGGATGTAGAGTTGATAAAATGGATGTAAAGTGGATAAAATGGATGTAGAGTGGATAAAATGGTTGTAGAGTGGATAAAATGGATGTAGAGTGGATAAAATGGATGTAGAGTGGATAAAAATGGATGTAGAGTGGAAATAATGGATGTAGAGAGGATAAAATGGATGTAGAGTGGATAAAAATGGATGTATATTGGATAAAATGGATGTAGAGTGGATACAAATGGATGTAGTGTGGATAAAAATGGATATAGGGTAGATAAAATGTATGTAGAGTGGATAAAATGGATGTAGAGTGGATAAAAATGGATGTAGAGTGGATAAAAAAGGATGTAGAGTGGATAAAATGGATGTAGAGTTGATAAAACGGATGTAGAGTGGATAAAAATGGATGTAGAGTGGATAAAATGGTTGTAGAGTGGATAAAATGGATGTAGAGTGGATAAAATGGATGTAGAGTGGATAAAAATGGATGTAGAGTGGATAAAAATGGATGTAGAGTGGATAAAAATGGATGTAGAGTGGATAAAATGGATGTAGAGTTGATAAAAATGGATGTAGAGTGGATAAAATGGATGTAGAGTGGATAAAATGGATGTAGAGTTCATAAAAATGGATGTAGAGTGGATAAAAATGGATGTAGATTGGATAAAATGGATGTAGAGTGGATAAAAATGGATGTAGAGTGGATAAAATGGATGTACAGTGGATAAAATGGTTGTAGAGTGGATAAAATGGATGTAGAGTGGATAAAATGGATGTAGAGTGGATAAAAATGGATGTAGAGTGGATAAAATGGATGTAGAGTGGATAAAATGGATGTAGAGTGGATAAAAATGGATGTAGAGTGGATAAAATGGATGTAGAATGGATAAAATGGATGTAAAGTGGATAAAAATGGATGTCGAGTGGATAAAATGGATGTAGAGTGGATAAAAATAGATGTAGAGAGGATAAAATGGATGTAGAGTTGATAAAATGGATGTAGATTGGATAAAATGGATGTAGAGTTGATAAAATGGATGTAAAGTGGATAAAATGGATGTAGAGTTAATAAAAATGGATGTAGAGTGGAAATAATGGATGTAGAGAGGATAAAATGGATGTAGAGTGGATAAAATGGTTGTAGAGTGGATAAAATGGATGTAGAGTGGATAAAATGGATGTAGAGTGGATAAAATGGATGTAGAGTGGATAAAAATGGATGTAGAGTGGATAAAATGGATGTAGAGTGGATAAAATGGATGTAGAGTGGATAAAAATGGATGTAGAGTGGATAAAATGGATGTAGAATGGATAAAATGGATGTAAAGTGGATAAAAATGGATGTCGAGTGGATAAAATGGATGTAGAGTGGATAAAAATAGATGTAGAGAGGATAAAATGGATGTAGAGTTGATAAAATGGATGTAGATTGGATAAAATGGATGTAGAGTTGATAAAATGGATGTAAAGTGGATAAAATGGATGTAGAGTTAATAAAAATGGATGTAGAGTGGAAATAATGGATGTAGAGAGGATAAAATGGATGTAGAGTGGATAAAATGGTTGTAGAGTGGATAAAATGGATGTAGAGTGGATAAAATGGATGTAGAGTGGATAAAAATGGATGTAAAGTGGATAAAATGGATGTAGAGTGGATAAAATGGTTGTAGAGTGGATAAAATGGATGTAGAGTTGATAAAAATGGATGTAGAGTGGATAAAATGGATGTATAGTGAATAAAAATGGATGTAGAGTGGATAAAATGGATGTAGAGTTCATAAAAATGGATGTAGAGTGGATAAAAATGGATGTAGATTGGATAAAATGGATGTAGAGTGGATAAAAATGGATGTAGAGTGGATAAAATGGATGTACAGTGGATAAAATGGTTGTAGAGTGGATAAAATGGATGTAGAGTGGATAAAATGGATGTAGAGTGGATAAAAATGGATGTAGAGTGGATAAAATGGATGTAGAGTGGATAAAATGGATGTAGAGTGGATAAAAATGGATGTAGAGTGGATAAAATAGATGTAGAATGGATAAAATGGATGTAAAGTGGATAAAAATGGATGTCGAGTGGATAAAATGGATGTAGAGTGGATAAAAATAGATGTAGAGAGGATAAAATGGATGTGGAGTTGATAAAATGGATGTAGATTGGATAAAATGGATGTAGAGTTGATAAAATGGATGTAGATTGGATAAAATGGATGTAGAGTTGATAAAATGGATGTAAAGTGGATAAAATGGATGTAGAGTTAATAAAAATGGATGTAGAGTGGAAATAATGGATGTAGAGAGGATAAAATGGATGTAGAGTGGATAAAATGGTTGTAGAGTGGATAAAATGGATGTAGAGTGGATAAAATGGATGTAGACTGGATAAAAATGGATGTAAAGTGGATAAAATGGATGTAGAGTGGAAAAAAAGGTTGTAGAGTGGATAAAATGGATGTAGAGTTGATAAAAATGGATGTAGAGTGGATAAAATGGATGTAGAGTGGCTCAAATGGATGTAGAGTGGATAAAAATGGATGTAGAGTGGACAAAATAGATTTAGAGTGGATAAAAATTGATGTAGAGTGGATAAATGGATGTAGAGTGGATAAAATGGATGTAGAGTGGATAAAATGGATGTAGAGTTCATAAAAATGGATGTAGAGTGGATAAAAAAGGATGTAGATTGGATAAAATGGATGTAGAGTTGATAAAATGGATGTAAAGTGGATAAAATGGATGTAGAGTTAATAAAAATGGATGTAGAGTGGAAATAATGGATGTAGAGAGGATAAAATGGATGTAGAGTGGATAAAAATGGATGTAGATTGGATAAAATGGATGTAGAGTGGATAAAAATGGATGTAGTGTGGATAAAAATGGATATAGGGTAGATAAAATGTATGTAGAGTGGATAAAATGGATGTAGAGTGGATAAAAATGGATGTAGAGTGGATAAAAAAGGATGTAGAGTGGATAAAATGGATGTAGAGTGGATAAAACGGATGTAGAGTGGATAAAAATGGATGTAGAGTGGATAAAATGGTTGTAGAGTGGATAAAATGGATGTAGAGTGGATAAAATGGATGTAGAGTGGATAAAAATGGATGTAGAGTGGATAAAAATGGATGTAGAGTGGATAAAAATGGATGTAGAGTGGATAAAAATGGATGTAGAGTGGATAAAATGGATGTAGAGTTGATAAAAATGGATGTAGAGTGGATAAAATGGATGTAGAGTGGATAAAATGGATGTAGAGTTCATAAAAATGGATGTAGAGTGGATAAAAATGGATGTAGATTGGATAAAATGGATGTAGAGTGGATAAAAATGGATGTAGAGTGGATAAAATGGATGTAGAGTGGATAAAATGGTTGTAGAGTGGATAAAATGGATGTAGAGTGGATAAAATGGATGTAGAGTGGATAAAAATGGATGTAGAGTGGATAAAATGGATGTAGAGTGGATAAAATGGTTGTAGAGTGGATAAAATGGATGTAGAGTTGATAAAAATGGATGTAGAGTGGATAAAATGGATGTATAGTGAATAAAAATGGATGTAGAGTGGATAAAATGGATGTAGAGTGGATAAGAATGGATGTAGAGTGGATAAAATGGATGTAGAGTGGATAAAATGGATGTAGAGTGGATAAAAATGGATGTAGAGTGGATAAAATGGATGTAGAATGGATAAAATGGATGTAAAGTGGATAAAAATGGATGTCGAGTGGATAAAATGGATGTCGAGTGGATAAAATGGATGTAGAGTAGATAAAAATGGATGTAGAGTGGATAAAATGGATGTAGAGTGGATAAAATGGATGTAGAGTGGATAAAAATGGATGTAGAGTGGATAAAATGGATGTAGAATGGATAAAATGGATGTAAAGTGGATAAAAATGGATGTCGAGTGGATAAAATGGATGTAGATTGGATAAAATGGATGTAGAGTTGATAAAATGGATGTAAAGTGGATAAAATGGATGTAGAGTTAATAAAAAAGGATGTAGAGTGGAAATAATGGATGTAGAGTGGATAAAATGGATAAAAATGGATGTAGATTGGATAAAATGGATGTAGAGTGGATAAAAATGGATGTAGATTGGATAAAATGGATGTAGAGTAGATAAAAATGGATGTAGTGTGGATAAAAATGGATATAGGGTAGATAAAATGTACGTAGAGTGGATAAAATGGATGTAGAGTGGATAAAAATGGATGTAGAGTGGATAAAAAAGGATGTAGAGTGGATAAAATGGATGTAGAGTGGATAAAACGGATGTAGAGTGGATAAAAATGGATGTAGAGTGGATAAAATGGTTGTAGAGTGGATAAAATGGATGTAGAGTGGATAAAATGGATGTAGAGTGGATAAAAATGGATGTAGAGTGGATAAAAATGGATGTAGAGTGGATAAAAATGGATGTAGAGTGGATAAAATGGATGTAGAGTGGATAAAATGGATGTAGAGTTCATAAAAATGGATGTAGAGTGGATAAAAATGGATGTAGATTGGATAAAATGGATGTAGAGTGGATAAAAATGGATGTTGAGTGGATAAAATGGATGTAGAGTGGATAAAATGGTTGTAGAGTGGATAAAATGGATGTAGAGTGGATAAAATGGATGTAGAGTGGATAAAAATAGATGTAGAGAGGATAAAATGGATGTAGAGTTGATAAAAATGGATGTAGAGTGGATAAAATGGATGTAGAGTTCATAAAAATGGATGTGGAGTGGATAAAAATGGATGTAGATTGGATAAAATGGATGTAGAGTGGATAAAAATGGATGTAGAGTGGATAAAATGGATGTAGAGTGGATAAAATGGTTGTAGAGTGGATAAAATGGATGTAGAGTGGATAAAATGGATGTAGAGTGGATAAAAATGGATGTAGAGTGGATAAAATTGATGTAGAGTGGGTAACATTGATGTAGAGTGTATAAAATGGATGTAGAGTTAATAAAAATGGATGTAGAGTGGATATAATGGATGTAGAGAGGATAAAATGGATGTGAAGTGGATAACAATGGATGTAGAGTGGATAAAATGGATGTAGATTTGATAAAAATGGATGTAGAGTGGATACAATGGATGTAGAGTAGATAAAATGGATGTAGAGCGGATAAAATGGATGTAGAGTGGATAAAATGGATGTAGATTGGATAAAATGGATGTAGAGTTGATAAAATGGATGTAAAGTGGATAAAATGGATGTAGAGTTAATAAAAATGGATGTAGAGTGGAAATAATGGATGTAGAGAGGATAAAATGGATGTAGAGTGGATAAAATGGTTGTAGAGTGGATAAAATGGATGTAGAGTGGATAAAATGGATGTAGAGTGGATAAAAATGAATGTAGAGTGGATAAAATGGATGTAGAGTGGATAAAATGGTTGTAGAGTGGATAAAATGGATGTAGAGTTGATAAAAATGGATGTAGAGTGGATAAAATGGATGTATAGTGAATAAAAATGGATGTAGAGTGGATAAAATGGATGTAGAGTTCATAAAAATGGATGTGGAGTGGATAAAAATGGATGTAGATTGGATAAAATGGATGTAGAGTGGATAAAAATGGATGTAGAGTGGATAAAATGGATGTAGAGTGGATAAAATGGTTGTAGAGTGGATAAAATGGATGTAGAGTGGATAAAAATGGATGTAGAGTGGATAAAATGGATGTATAGTGAATAAAAATGGATGTAGAGTGGATAAAATGGATGTAGAGTGGATAAAAATGGATGTAGAGTGGATAAAATGGATGTAGAGTGGATAAAATGGATGTAGAGTGGATAAAATGGATGTAAAGTGGATAAAAATGGATGTAGAGTGGATAAAATGGATGTAGAGTGCATAAAAATGGATGTTGAGTGGATAAAATGGATGTATAGTGGATAAAATGGATGTGAAGTGGATATAAATGGATGTAGAGTGGATAAAATGGATGTAGAGTGGCTAAAATGGATGTAGAGTGGATAAAAATGGATGTAGAGTGGACAAAATAGATTTAGAGTGGATAAAAATTGATGTAGAGTGGATAAAATGGATGTAGAGTGGATAAAATGGATGTAGAGTGGATAAAATGGATGTAGAGTTCATAAAAATGGATGTAGAGTGGATAAAAATGGATGTAGATTGGATAAAATGGATGTAGAGTTGATAAAATGGATGTAAAGTGGATAAAATGGATGTAGAGTTAATAAAAATGGATGTAGAATGGAAATAATGGATGTAGAGAGGATAAAATGGATGTAGAGTGGATAAAAATGGATGTAGATTGGATAAAATGGATGTAGAGTGGATACAAATGGATGTAGAGTGGATAAAATGGATGTAGAGTGGATAAAATGGTTGTAGAGTGGATAAAATGGATGTAGAGTGGATAAAATGGATGTAGAGTGGATAAAAATGGATGTAGAGTGGATAAAATTGATGTAGAGTGGGTAACATTGATGTAGAGTGTATAAAATGGATGTAGAGTTAATAAAAATGGATGTAGAGTGGATATAATGGATGTAGAGAGGATAAAATGGATGTGAAGTGGATAACAATGGATGTAGAGTGGATAAAATGGATGTAGATTTGATAAAAATGGATGTAGAGTGGATGCAATGGATGTAGAGTAGATAAAATGGATGTAGAGCGGATAAAATGGATGTAGAGTGGATAAAATGGATGTAGATTGGATAAAATGGATGTAGAGTTGATAAAATGGATGTAAAGTGGATAAAATGGATGTAGAGTTAATAAAAATGGATGTAGAGTGGAAATAATGGATGTAGAGAGGATAAAATGGATGTAGAGTGGATAAAATGGTTGTAGAGTGGATAAAATGGATGTAGAGTGGATAAAATGGATGTAGAGTGGATAAAAATGAATGTAGAGTGGATAAAATGGATGTAGAGTGGATAAAATGGTTGTAGAGTGGATAAAATGGATGTAGAGTTGATAAAAATGGATGTAGAGTGGATAAAATGGATGTATAGTGAATAAAAATGGATGTAGAGTGGATAAAATGGATGTAGAGTTCATAAAAATGGATGTGGAGTGGACAAAATAGATTTAGAGTGGATAAAAATTGATGTAGAGTGGATAAAATGGATGTAGAGTGGATAAAATGGATGTAGAGTGGATAAAATGGATGTAGAGTTCATAAAAATGGATGTAGAGTGGATAAAAATGGATGTAGATTGGATAAAATGGATGTAGAGTTGATAAAATGGATGTAAAGTGGATAAAATGGATGTAGAGTTAATAAAAATGGATGTAGAATGGAAATAATGGATGTAGAGAGGATAAAATGGATGTAGAGTGGATAAAAATGGATGTAGATTGGATAAAATGGATGTAGAGTGGATACAAATGGATGTAGTGTGGATAAAAATGGATATAGGGTAGATAAAATGTATGTAGAGTGGATAAAATGGATGTAGAGTGGATAAAAATGGATGTAGAGTGGATAAAAATGGATGTAGAGTGGATAAAATGGATGTAGAGTGGATAAAACGGATGTAGAGTGGATAAAAATGGATGTAGAATGGATAAAATGGATGTAGAGTGGATAAAATGGATGTAGAGTGGATAAAATGGATGTAGAGTGGATAAAAATGGATGTAGAGTGGATAAAAATGGATGTAGAGTGGATAAAAATGGATGTAGAGTGGATAAAAAAGGATGTAGAATAGATAAAATGGATGTAGAGTTCATAAAAATGGATGTAGAGTGGATAAAAATGGATGTAGATTGGATAAAATGGATGTAGAGTGGATAAAAATGGATGTAGAGTGGATAAAATGGATGTAGAGTGGATAAAATGGTTGTAGAGTGGATAAAATGGATGTAGAGTGGATAAAATGGATGTAGAGTGGATAAAAATGGATGTAGAGTGGATAAAATGGATGTAGAGTGGATAAAATGGATGTAGAGTGGATAAAATGGATGTAGAGTTGATAAAAATGGATGTAGAGTGGATAAAATGGATGTAGAGTGGATAAAATGGATGTAGAGTTCATAAAAATGGATGTAGAGTGGATAAAAATGGATGTAGATTGGATAAAATGGATGTAGAGTGGATAAAAATGGATGTAGAGTGGATAAAATGGATGTAGAGTGGATAAAATGGTTGTAGAGTGGATAAAATGGATGTAGAGTGGATAAAATGGATGTAGAGTGGATAAAAATGGATGTAGAGTGGATAAAATGGATGTAGAGTGGATAAAATGGTTGTAGAGTGGATAAAATGGATGTAGAGTTGATAAACATGGATGTAGAGTGGATAAAATGGATGTATAGTGGATAAAATGGATGTAAAGTGGATACAAATGGATGTAGAGTGGATAAAATGGATGTAGAGTGGCTAAAATGGATGTAGAGTGGATAGAAATGGATGTAGAGTGGACAAAATAGATTTAGAGTGGATAAAAATTGATGTAGAGTCGATAAAATGGATGTAGAGTGGATAAAATGGATGTAGAGTGGATAAAATGGATGTAGAGTTCATAAAAATGGATGTAGAGTGGATAAAAAGGATGTAGATTGGATAAAATGGATGTAGAGTTGATAAAATGGATGTAAAGTGGATAAAATGGATGTAGAGTTAATAAAAATGGATGTAGAGTGGAAATAATGGATGTAGAGAGGATAAAATGGATGTAGAGTGGATAAAAATGGATGTAGATTGGATAAAATGGATGTAGAGTGGATACAAATGGATGTAGTGTGGATAAAAATGGATATAGGGTAGATAAAATGTATGTAGAGTGGATAAAATGGATGTAGAGTGGATAAAAATGGATGTAGAGTGGATAAAAAAGGATGTAGAGTGGATAAAATGGATGTAGAGTGGATAAAACGGATGTAGAGTGGATAAAAATGGATGTAGAGTGGATAAAATGGTTGTAGAGTGGATAAAATGGATGTAGAGTGGATAAAATGGATGTAGAGTGGATAAAAATGGATGTAGAGTGGATAAAAATGGATGTAGAGTGGATAAAAATGGATGTAGAGTGGATAAAAATGGATGTAGAGTTGATAAAAATGGATGTAGAGTGGATAAAATGGATGTAGAGTGGATAAAATGGATGTAGAGTTCATAAAAATGGATGTAGAGTGGATAAAAATGGATGTAGATTGGATAAAATGGATGTAGAGTGGATAAAAATGGATGTAGAGTGGATAAAATGGATGTACAGTGGATAAAATGGTTGTAGAGTGGATAAAATGGATGTAGAGTGGATAAAATGGATGTAGAGTGGATAAAAATGGATGTAGAGTGGATAAAATGGATGTAGAGTGGATAAAATGGATGTAGAGTGGATAAAAATGGATGTAGAGTGGATAAAATGGATGTAGAATGGATAAAATGGATGTAAAGTGGATAAAAATGGATGTCGAGTGGATAAAATGGATGTAGAGTGGATAAAAATAGATGTAGAGAGGATAAAATGGATGTAGAGTTGATAAAATGGATGTAGATTGGATAAAATGGATGTAGAGTTGATAAAATGGATGTAGAGTGGATATAATGGATGTAGAGAGGATAAAATGGATGTGAAGTGGATAACAATGGATGTAGAGTGGATAACAATGGATGTAGAGTGGATAAAAATGGATGTAGAGTGGATGCAATGGATGTAGAGTAGATAAAATGGATGTAGAGCGGATAAAATGGATGTAGAGTGGATAAAATGGATGTAGATTGGATAAAATGGATGTAGAGTTGATAAAATGGATGTAAAGTGGATAAAATGGATGTAGAGTTAATAAAAATGGATGTAGAGTGGAAATAATGGATGTAGAGAGGATAAAATGGATGTAGAGTGGATAAAATGGTTGTAGAGTGGATAAAATGGATGTAGAGTGGATAAAATGGATGTAGAGTGGATAAAAATGAATGTAGAGTGGATAAAATGGATGTAGAGTGGATAAAATGGTTGTAGAGTGGATAAAATGGATGTAGAGTTGATAAAAATGGATGTAGAGTGGATAAAATGGATGTATAGTGAATAAAAATGGATGTAGAGTGGATAAAATGGATGTAGAGTTCATAAAAATGGATGTGGAGTGGACAAAATAGATTTAGAGTGGATAAAAATTGATGTAGAGTGGATAAAATGGATGTAGAGTGGATAAAATGGATGTAGAGTGGATAAAATGGATGTAGAGTTCATAAAAATGGATGTAGAGTGGATAAAAATGGATGTAGATTGGATAAAATGGATGTAGAGTTGATAAAATGGATGTAAAGTGGATAAAATGGATGTAGAGTTAATAAAAATGGATGTAGAATGGAAATAATGGATGTAGAGAGGATAAAATGGATGTAGAGTGGATAAAAATGGATGTAGAGTGGATAAAATGGATGTAGAGTGGATACAAATGGATGTAGTGTGGATAAAAATGGATATAGGGTGGATAAAATGTATGTAGAGTGGATAAAATGGATGTAGAGTGGATAAAAATGGATGTAGAGTGGATAAAAATGGATGTAGAGTGGATAAAATGGATGTAGAGTGGATAAAACGGATGTAGAGTGGATAAAAATGGATGTAGAATGGATAAAATGGTTGTAGAGTGGATAAAATGGATGTAGAGTGGATAAAATGGATGTAGAGTGGATAAAAATGGATGTAGAGTGGATAAAAATGGATGTAGAGTGGATAAAAATGGATGTAGAGTGGATAAAAAAGGATGTAGAATAGATAAAATGGATGTAGAGTTCATAAAAATGGATGTAGAGTGGATAAAAATGGATGTAGATTGGATAAAATGGATGTAGAGTGGATAAAAATGGATGTAGAGTGGATAAAATGGATGTAGAGTGGATAAAATGGTTGTAGAGTGGATAAAATGGATGTAGAGTGGATAAAATGGATGTAGAGTGGATAAAAATGGATGTAGAGTGGATAAAATGGATGTAGAGTGGATAAAATGGATGTAGAGTGGATAAAATGGATGTAGAGTTGATAAAAATGGATGTAGAGTGGATAAAATGGATGTAGAGTGGATAAAATGGATGTAGAGTTCATAAAAATGGATGTAGAGTGGATAAAAATGGATGTAGATTGGATAAAATGGATGTAGAGTGGATAAAAATGGATGTAGAGTGGATAAAATGGATGTAGAGTGGATAAAATGGTTGTAGAGTGGATAAAATGGATGTAGAGTGGATAAAATGGATGTAGAGTGGATAAAAATGGATGTAGAGTGGATAAAATGGATGTAGAGTGGATAAAATGGTTGTAGAGTGGATAAAATGGATGTAGAGTTGATAAACATGGATGTAGAGTGGATAAAATGGATGTATAGTGGATAAAATGGATGTAAAGTGGATACAAATGGATGTAGAGTGGATAAAATGGATGTAGAGTGGCTAAAATGGATGTAGAGTGGATAAAAATGGATGTAGAGTGGACAAAATAGATTTAGAGTGGATAAAAATTGATGTAGAGTCGATAAAATGGATGTAGAGTGGATAAAATGGATGTAGAGTGGATAAAATGGATGTAGAGTTCATAAAAATGGATGTAGAGTGGATAAAAAGGATGTAGATTGGATAAAATGGATGTAGAGTTGATAAAATGGATGTAAAGTGGATAAAATGGATGTAGAGTTAATAAAAATGGATGTAGAGTGGAAATAATGGATGTAGAGAGGATAAAATGGATGTAGAGTGGATAAAAATGGATGTAGATTGGATAAAATGGATGTAGAGTGGATACAAATGGATGTAGTGTGGATAAAAATGGATATAGGGTAGATAAAATGTATGTAGAGTGGATAAAATGGATGTAGAGTGGATAAAAATGGATGTAGAGTGGATAAAAAAGGATGTAGAGTGGATAAAATGGATGTAGAGTGGATAAAACGGATGTAGAGTGGATAAAAATGGATGTAGAGTGGATAAAATGGTTGTAGAGTGGATAAAATGGATGTAGAGTGGATAAAATGGATGTAGAGTGGATAAAAATGGATGTAGAGTGGATAAAAATGGATGTAGAGTGGATAAAAATGGATGTAGAGTGGATAAAAATGGATGTAGAGTTGATAAAAATGGATGTAGAGTGGATAAAATGGATGTAGAGTGGATAAAATGGATGTAGAGTTCATAAAAATGGATGTAGAGTGGATAAAAATGGATGTAGATTGGATAAAATGGATGTAGAGTGGATAAAAATGGATGTAGAGTGGATAAAATGGATGTACAGTGGATAAAATGGTTGTAGAGTGGATAAAATGGATGTAGAGTGGATAAAATGGATGTAGAGTGGATAAAAATGGATGTAGAGTGGATAAAATGGATGTAGAGTGGATAAAATGGATGTAGAGTGGATAAAAATGGATGTAGAGTGGATAAAATGGATGTAGAATGGATAAAATGGATGTAAAGTGGATAAAAATGGATGTCGAGTGGATAAAATGGATGTAGAGTGGATAAAAATAGATGTAGAGAGGATAAAATGGATGTAGAGTTGATAAAATGGATGTAGATTGGATAAAATGGATGTAGAGTTGATAAAATGGATGTAAAGTGGATAAAATGGATGTAGAGTTAATAAAAATGGATGTAGAGTGGAAATAATGGATGTAGAGAGGATAAAATGGATGTAGAGTGGATAAAATGGTTGTAGAGTGGATAAAATGGATGTAGAGTGGATAAAATGGATGTAGAGTGGATAAAAATGGATGTAAAGTGGATAAAATGGATGTAGAGTGGATTAAATGGTTGTAGAGTGGATAAAATGGATGTAGAGTTGATAAAAATGGATGTAGAGTGGATAAAATGGATGTATAGTGAATAAAAATGGATGTAGAGTGGATAAAATGGATGTAGAGTTCATAAAAATGGATGTGGAGTGGATAAAAATGGATGTAGATTGGATAAAATGGATGTAGAGTGGATAAAAATGGATGTAGAGTGGATAAAAATGGATGTAGAGTGGATAAAATGGATGTAGAGTGGATAAAATGGTTGTAGAGTGGATAAAATGGATGTAGAGTTGATAAACATGGATGTAGAGTGGATAAAATGGATGTATAGTGGATAAAATGGATGTAAAGTGGATACAAATGGATGTAGAGTGGATAAAATGGATGTAGAGTGGCTAAAATGGATGTAGAGTGGATAAAAATGGATGTAGAGTGGACAAAATAGATTTAGAGTGGATAAAAATTGATGTAGAGTCGATAAAATGGATGTAGAGTGGATAAAATGGATGTAGAGTGGATAAAATGGATGTAGAATTCATAAAAATGGATGTAGAGTGGATAAAAAGGATGTAGATTGGATAAAATGGATGTAGAGTTGATAAAATGGATGTAAAGTGGATAAAATGGATGTAGAGTTAATAAAAATGGATGTAGAGTGGAAATAATGGATGTAGAGAGGATAAAATGGATGTAGAGTGGATAAAAATGGATGTAGATTGGATAAAATGGATGTAGAGTGGATACAAATGGATGTAGTGTGGATAAAAATGGATATAGGGTAGATAAAATGTATGTAGAGTGGATAAAATGGATGTAGAGTGGATAAAAATGGATGTAGAGTGGATAAAAAAGGATGTAGAGTGGATAAAATGGATGTAGAGTGGATAAAACGGATGTAGAGTGGATAAAAATGGATGTAGAGTGGATAAAATGGTTGTAGAGTGGATAAAATGGATGTAGAGTGGATAAAATGGATGTAGAGTGGATAAAAATGGATGTAGAGTGGATAAAAATGGATGTAGAGTGGATAAAAATGGATGTAGAGTGGATAAAAATGGATGTAGAGTTGATAAAAATGGATGTAGAGTGGATAAAATGGATGTAGAGTGGATAAAATGGATGTAGAGTTCATAAAAATGGATGTAGAGTGGATAAAAATGGATGTAGATTGGATAAAATGGATGTAGAGTGGATAAAAATGGATGTAGAGTGGATAAAATGGATGTACAGTGGATAAAATGGTTGTAGAGTGGATAAAATGGATGTAGAGTGGATAAAATGGATGTAGAGTGGATAAAAATGGATGTAGAGTGGATAAAATGGATGTAGAGTGGATAAAATGGATGTAGAGTGGATAAAAATGGATGTAGAGTGGATAAAATGGATGTAGAATGGATAAAATGGATGTAAAGTGGATAAAAATGGATGTCGAGTGGATAAAATGGATGTAGAGTGGATAAAAATAGATGTAGAGAGGATAAAATGGATGTAGAGTTGATAAAATGGATGTAGATTGGATAAAATGGATGTAGAGTTGATAAAATGGATGTAAAGTGGATAAAATGGATGTAGAGTTAATAAAAATGGATGTAGAGTGGAAATAATGGATGTAGAGAGGATAAAATGGATGTAGAGTGGATAAAATGGTTGTAGAGTGGATAAAATGGATGTAGAGTGGATAAAATGGATGTAGAGTGGATAAAAATGGATGTAAAGTGGATAAAATGGATGTAGAGTGGATTAAATGGTTGTAGAGTGGATAAAATGGATGTAGAGTTGATAAAAATGGATGTAGAGTGGATAAAATGGATGTATAGTGAATAAAAATGGATGTAGAGTGGATAAAATGGATGTAGAGTTCATAAAAATGGATGTGGAGTGGATAAAAATGGATGTAGATTGGATAAAATGGATGTAGAGTGGATAAAAATGGATGTAGAGTGGATAAAATGGATGTAGAGTGGATAAAATAGTTGTAGAGTGGATAAAATGGATGTAGAGTGGATAAAATGGATGTAGAGTGGATAAAAATGGATGTAGAGTGGATAAAATGGATGTAGAGTGGATAAAATGGATGTAGAGTGGATAAAAATGGATGTAGAGTGGATAAAATGGATGTAGAATGGATAAAATGGATGTAAAGTGGATAAAAATGGATGTCGAGTGGATAAAATGGATGTAGAGTGGATAAAAATAGATGTAGAGAGGATAAAATGGATGTAGAGTTGATAAAATGGATGTAGATTGGATAAAATGGATGTAGAGTTGATAAAATGGATGTAAAGTGGATAAAATGGATGTAGAGTTAATAAAAATGGATGTAGAGTGGAAATAATGGATGTAGAGAGGATAAAATGGATGTAGAGTGGATAAAATGGTTGTAGAGTGGATAAAATGGATGTAGAGTGGATAAAATGGATGTAGAGTGGATAAAAATGGATGTAAAGTGGATAAAATGGATGTAGAGTGGATTAAATGGTTGTAGAGTGGATAAAATGGATGTAGAGTTGATAAAAATGGATGTAGAGTGGATAAAATGGATGTATAGTGAATAAAAATGGATGTAGAGTGGATAAAATGGATGTAGAGTTCATAAAAATGGATGTGGAGTGGATAAAAATGGATGTAGATTGGATAAAATGGATGTAGAGTGGATAAAAATGGATGTAGAGTGGATAAAATGGATGTAGAGTTAATAAAAATGGATGTAGAGTGGAAATAATGGATGTAGAGAGGATAAAATGGATGTAGAGTGGATAAAAATGGATGTAGATTGGATAAAATGGATGTAGAGTGGATACAAATGGATGTAGTGTGGATAAAAATGGATATAGGGTAGATAAAATGTATGTAGAGTGGATAAAATGGATGTAGAGTGGATAAAAATGGATGTAGAGTGGATAAAAAAGGATGTAGAGTGGATAAAATGGATGTAGAGTGGATAAAACGGATGTAGAGTGGATAAAAATGGATGTAGAGTGGATAAAATGGTTGTAGAGTGGATAAAATGGATGTAGAGTGGATAAAATGGATGTAGAGTGGATAAAAATGGATGTAGAGTGGATAAAAATGGATGTAGAGTGGATAAAAATGGATGTAGAGTGGATAAAAATGGATGTAGAGTGGATAAAATGGATGTAGAGTTGATAAAAATGGATGTAGAGTGGATAAAATGGATGTAGAGTGGATAAAATGGATGTAGAGTTCATAAAAATGGATGTAGAGTGGATAAAAATGGATGTAGATTGGATAAAATGGATGTAGAGTGGATAAAAATGGATGTAGAGTGGATAAAATGGATGTACAGTGGATAAAATGGTTGTAGAGTGGATAAAATGGATGTAGAGTGGATAAAATGGATGTAGAGTGGATAAAAATGGATGTAGAGTGGATAAAATGGATGTAGAGTGGATAAAATGGATGTAGAGTGGATAAAAATGGATGTAGAGTGGATAAAATGGATGTAGAATGGATAAAATGGATGTAGAGTGGATAAAATGGTTGTAGAGTGGATAAAATGGATGTAGAGTTGATAAAAATGGATGTAGAGTGGATAAAATGGATGTATAGTGAATAAAAATGGATGTAGAGTGGATAAAATGGATGTAGAGTGGATAAAAATGGATGTAGAGTGGATAAAATGGATGTAGAGTGGATAAAATGGATGTAGAGTGGATAAAATGGATGTAAAGTGGATAAAAATGGATGTAGAGTGGATAAAATGGATGTAGAGTGCATAAAAATGGATGTTGAGTGGATAAAATGGATGTATAGTGGATAAAATGGATGTAAAGTGGATACAAATGGATGTAGAGTGGATAAAATGGATGTAGAGTGGCTCAAATGGATGTAGAGTGGATAAAAATGGATGTAGAGTGGACAAAATAGATTTAGAGTGGATAAAAATTGATGTAGAGTGGATAAATGGATGTAGAGTGGATAAAATGGATGTAGAGTGGATAAAATGGATGTAGAGTTCATAAAAATGGATGTAGAGTGGATAAAAATGGATGTAGATTGGATAAAATGGATGTAGAGTTGATAAAATGGATGTAAAGTGGATAAAATGGATGTAGAGTTAATAAAAATGGATGTAGAGTGGAAATAATGGATGTAGAGAGGATAAAATGGATGTAGAGTGGATAAAAATGGATGTAGATTGGATAAAATGGATGTAGAGTGGATAAAAATGGATGTAGTGTGGATAAAAATGGATATAGGGTAGATAAAATGTATGTAGAGTGGATAAAATGGATGTAGAGTGGATAAAAATGGATGTAGAGTGGATAAAAAAGGATGTAGAGTGGATAAAATGGATGTAGAGTGGATAAAACGGATGTAGAGTGGATAAAAATGGATGTAGAGTGGATAAAATGGTTGTAGAGTGGATAAAATGGATGTAGAGTGGATAAAATGGATGTAGAGTGGATAAAAATGGATGTAGAGTGGATAAAAATGGATGTAGAGTGGATAAAAATGGATGTAGAGTGGATAAAAATGGATGTAGAGTGGATAAAATGGATGTAGAGTGGATAAAATGGATGTAGAGTGGATAAAATGGATGTAGAGTTCATAAAAATGGATGTAGAGTGGATAAAAATGGATGTAGATTGGATAAAATGGATGTAGAGTGGATAAAAATGGATGTAGAGTGGATAAAATGGATGTAGAGTGGATAAAATGGTTGTAGAGTGGATAAAATGGATGTAGAGTGGATAAAATGGATGTAGAGTGGATAAAAATGGATGTAGAGTGGATAAAATGGATGTAGAGTGGATAAAATGGTTGTAGAGTGGATAAAATGGATGTAGAGTTGATAAAAATGGATGTAGAGTGGATAAAATGGATGTATAGTGAATAAAAATGGATGTAGAGTGGATAAAATGGATGTAGAGTGGATAAGAATGGATGTAGAGTGGATAAAATGGATGTAGAGTGGATAAAATGGATGTAGAGTGGATAAAAATGGATGTAGAGTGGATAAAATGGATGTAGAATGGATAAAATGGATGTAAAGTGGATAAAAATGGATGTCGAGTGGATAAAATGGATGTCGAGTGGATAAAATGGATGTAGAGTAGATAAAAATGGATGTAGAGTGGATAAAATGGATGTAGAGTGGATAAAATGGTTGTAGAGTGGATAAAATGGATGTAGAGTTGATAAAAATGGATGTAGAGTGGATAAAATGGATGTATAGTGAATAAAAATGGATGTAGAGTGGATAAAATGGATGTAGAGTGGATAAGAATGGATGTAGAGTGGATAAAATGGATGTAGAGTGGATAAAATGGATGTAGAGTGGATAAAAATGGATGTAGAGTGGATAAAATGGATGTAGAATGGATAAAATGGATGTAAAGTGGATAAAAATGGATGTCGAGTGGATAAAATGGATGTCGAGTGGATAAAATGGATGTAGAGTAGATAAAAATGGATGTAGAGTGGATAAAATGGATGTAGAGTGGATAAAATGGATGTAGAGTGGATAAAAATGGATGTAGAGTGGATAAAATGGATGTAGAATGGATAAAATGGATGTAAAGTGGATAAAAATGGATGTCGAGTGGATAAAATGGATGTAGATTGGATAAAATGGATGTAGAGTTGATAAAATGGATGTAAAGTGGATAAAATGGATGTAGAGTTAATAAAAAAGGATGTAGAGTGGAAATAATGGATGTAGAGAGGATAAAATGGATAAAAATGGATGTAGATTGGATAAAATGGATGTAGAGTGGATAAAAATGGATGTAGATTGGATAAAATGGATGTAGAGTGGATAAAAATGGATGTAGTGTGGATAAAAATGGATATAGGGTAGATAAAATGTACGTAGAGTGGATAAAATGGATGTAGAGTGGATAAAAATGGATGTAGAGTGGATAAAAAAGGATGTAGAGTGGATAAAATGGATGTAGAGTGGATAAAACGGATGTAGAGTGGATAAAAATGGATGTAGAGTGGATAAAATGGTTGTAGAGTGGATAAAATGGATGTAGAGTGGATAAAATGGATGTAGAGTGGATAAAAATGGATGTAGAGTGGATAAAAATGGATGTAGAGTGGATAAAAATGGATGTAGAGTGGATAAAATGGATGTAGAGTGGATAAAATGGATGTAGAGTTCATAAAAATGGATGTAGAGTGGATAAAAATGGATGTAGATTGGATAAAATGGATGTAGAGTGGATAAAAATGGATGTTGAGTGGATAAAATGGATGTAGAGTGGATAAAATGGTTGTAGAGTGGATAAAATGGATGTAGAGTGGATAAAATGGATGTAGAGTGGATAAAAATAGATGTAGAGAGGATAAAATGGATGTAGAGTTGATAAAAATGGATGTAGAGTGGATAAAATGGATGTAGAGTTCATAAAAATGGATGTGGAGTGGATAAAAATGGATGTAGATTGGATAAAATGGATGTAGAGTGGATAAAAATGGATGTAGAGTGGATAAAATGGATGTAGAGTGGATAAAATGGTTGTAGAGTGGATAAAATGGATGTAGAGTGGATAAAAATGGATGTAGAGTGGGTAACATTGATGTAGAGTGTATAAAATGGATGTAGAGTTAATAAAAATGGATGTAGAGTGGATATAATGGATGTAGAGAGGATAAAATGGATGTGAAGTGGATAACAATGGATGTAGAGTGGATAAAATGGATGTAGATTTGATAAAAATGGATGTAGAGTGGATACAATGGATGTAGAGTAGATAAAATGGATGTAGAGCGGATAAAATGGATGTAGAGTGGATAAAATGGTTGTAGAGTGGATAAAAATGGATTTAGAGAGGATAAAAATGGATGTAGAGTGGACAAAATAGATTTAGAGTGGATACAAATGGATGTAGTGTGGATAAAAATGGATATAGGGTAGATAAAATGTATGTAGAGTAGATAAAATGGATGTAGAGTGGATAAAAATGGATGTAGAGTGGATAAAAAAGGATGTAGAGTGGATAAAATGGATGTAGAGTGGATAAAACGGATGTAGAGTAGATAAAAATGGATGTAGAGTGGATAAAAAAGGATGTAGAGTGGATAAAATGGATGTAGAGTGGATAAAACGGATGTAGAGTGGATAAAAATGGATGTAGAGTGGATAAAATGGTTGTAGAGTGGATAAAATGGATGTAGAGTGGATAAAATGGATGTAGAGTGGATAAAAATGGATGTAGAGTGGATAAAAATGGATGTAGAGTGGATAAAATGGATGTAGAGTTGATAAAAATGGATGTAGAGTGGATAAAATGGATGTAGAGTGGATAAAATGGATGTAGAGTTCATAAAAATGGATGTAGAGTGGATAAAAATGGATGTAGATTGGATAAAATGGATGTAGAGTGGATAAAAATGGATGTAGAGTGGATAAAATGGATGTACAGTGGATAAAATGGTCGTAGAGTGGATAAAATGGATGTAGAGTGGATAAAATGGATGTAGAGTGGATAAAAATGGATGTAGAGTGGATAAAATGGATGTAGAGTGGATAAAATGGATGTAGAGTGGATAAAAATGGATGTAGAGTGGATAAAATGGATGTAGAATGGATAAAATGGATGTAAAGTGGATAAAAATGGATGTCGAGTGGATAAAATGGATGTAGAGTGGATAAAAATAGATGTAGAGAGGATAAAATGGATGTAGAGTTGATAAAATGGATGTAGATTGGATAAAATGGATGTAGAGTTGATAAAATGGATATAAAGTGGATAAAATGGATGTAGAGTTAATAAAAATGGATGTAGAGTGGAAATAATGGATGTAGAGAGGATAAAATGGATGTAGAGTGGATAAAATGGTTGTAGAGTGGATAAAATGGATGTAGAGTGGATAAAATGGATGTAGAGTGGATAAAAATGGATGTAAAGTAGATAAAATGGATGTAGAGTGGATAAAATGGTTGTAGAGTGGATAAAATGGATGTAGAGTTGATAAAAATGGATGTAGAGTGGATAAAATGGATGTATAGTGAATAAAAATGGATGTAGAGTGGATAAAATGGATGTAGATTGGATAAAATGGATGTAGAGTGGATAAAAATGGATGTAGAGTGGATAAAATGGATGTAGAGTGGATAAAATGGTTGTAGAGTGGATAAAATGGATGTAGAGTGGATAAAATGGATGTAGAGTGGATAAAAATGGATGTAGAGTGGATAAAATGGATGTAGAGTGGATAAAATGGTTGTAGAGTGGATAAAATGGATGTAGAGTTGATAAAAATGGATGTAGAGTGGATAAAATGGATGTATAGTGAATAAAAATGGATGTAGAGTGGATAAAATGGATGTAGAGTGGATAAAAATGGATGTAGAGTGGATAAAATGGATGTAGAGTGGATAAAATGGATGTAGAGTGGATAAAATGGATGTAGATTGGATAAAATGGATGTAGAGTGGATAAAAATGGATGTAGAGTGGATAAAATGGATGTAGAGTGGATAAAATGGATGTAAAGTGGATAAAAATGGATGTAGAGTGGATAAAATGGATGTAGAGTGCATAAAAATGGATGTTGAGTGGATAAAATGGATGTATAGTGGATAAAATGGATGTAAAGTGGATACAAATGGATGTAGAGTGGATAAAATGGATGTAGAGTGGCTCAAATGGATGTAGAGTGGATAAAAATGGATGTAGAGTGGACAAAATAGATTTAGAGTGGATAAAAATTGATGTAGAGTGGATAAAATGGATGTAGAGTGGATAAAATGGATGTAGAGTGGATAAAATGGATGTAGAGTTCATAAAAATGGATGTAGAGTGGATAAAAATGGATGTAGTGTGGATAAAAATGGATATAGGGTAGATAAAATGTATGTAGAGTGGATAAAATGGATGTAGAGTGGATAAAAATGGATGTAGAGTGGATAAAAAAGGATGTAGAGTGGATAAAATGGATGTAGAGTGGATAAAACGGATGTAGAGTGGATAAAAATGGATGTAGAGTGGATAAAATGGTTGTAGAGTGGATAAAATGGATGTAGAGTGGATAAAATGGATGTAGAGTGGATAAAAATGGATGTAGAGTGGATAAAAATGGATGTAGAGTGGATAAAAATGGATGTAGAGTGGATAAAAATGGATGTAGAGTGGATAAAATGGATGTAGAGTTGATAAAAATGGATGTAGAGTGGATAAAATGGATGTAGAGTGGATAAAATGGATGTAGAGTTCATAAAAATGGATGTAGAGTGGATAAAAATGGATGTAGATTGGATAAAATGGATGTAGAGTGGATAAAAATGGATGTAGAGTGGATAAAATAGATGTAGAGTGGATAAAATGGTTGTAGAGTGGATAAAATGGATGTAGAGTGGATAAAATGGATGTAGAGTGGATAAAATGGATGTATAGTGAATAAAAATGGATGTAGAGTGGATAAAATGGATGTAGAGTGGATAAGAATGGATGTAGAGTGAATAAAATGGATGTAGAGTGGATAAAATGGATGTAGAGTGGATAAAAATGGATGTAGAGTGGATAAAATGGATGTAGAATGGATAAAATGGATGTAAAGTGGATAAAAATGGATGTCGAGTGGATAAAATGGATGTAGAGTAGATAAAAATGGATGTAGAGTGGATAAAATGGATGTAGAGTGGATAAAATGGATGTAGAGTGGATAAAAATGGATGTAGAGTGGATAAAATGGATGTAGAATGGATAAAATGGATGTAAAGTGGATAAAAATGGATGTCGAGTGGATAAAATGGATGTAGATTGGATAAAATGGATGTAGAGTTGATAAAATGGATGTAAAGTGGATAAAATGGATGTAGAGTTAATAAAAAAGGATGTAGAGTGGAAATAATGGATGTAGAGAGGATAAAATGGATAAAAATGGATGTAGATTGGATAAAATGGATGTAGAGTGGATAAAAATGGATGTAGATTGGATAAAATGGATGTAGAGTGGATAAAAATGGATGTAGTGTGGATAAAAATGGATATAGGGTAGATAAAATGTACGTAGAGTGGATAAAATGGATGTAGAGTGGATAAAAATGGATGTAGAGTGGATAAAAAAGGATGTAGAGTGGATAAAATGGATGTAGAGTGGATAAAACGGATGTAGAGTGGATAAAAATGGATGTAGAGTGGATAAAATGGATGTAGAATGGATAAAATGGATGTAAAGTGGATAAAAATGGATGTCGAGTGGATAAAATGGATGTAGATTGGATAAAATGGATGTAGAGTTGATAAAATGGATGTAAAGTGGATAAAATGGATGTAGAGTTAATAAAAAAGGATGTAGAGTGGAAATAATGGATGTAGAGAGGATAAAATGGATAAAAATGGATGTAGATTGGATAAAATGGATGTAGAGTGGATAAAAATGGATGTAGATTGGATAAAATGGATGTAGAGTGGATAAAAATGGATGTAGTGTGGATAAAAATGGATATAGGGTAGATAAAATGTACGTAGAGTGGATAAAATGGATGTAGAGTGGATAAAAATGGATGTAGAGTGGATAAAAAAGGATGTAGAGTGGATAAAATGGATGTAGAGTGGATAAAACGGATGTAGAGTGGATAAAAATGGATGTAGACTTTATAAAATGGTTGTAGAGTGGATAAAATGGATGTAGAGTGGATAAAATGGATGTAGAGTGGATAAAAATGGATGTAGAGTGGATAAAAATGGATGTAGAGTGGATAAAAATGGATGTAGAGTGGATAAAATGGATGTAGAGTGGATAAAATGGATGTAGAGTTCATAAAAATGGATGTAGAGTGGATAAAAATGGATGTAGATTGGATAAAATGGATGTAGAGTGGATAAAAATGGATGTTGAGTGGATAAAATGGATGTAGAGTGGATAAAATGGTTGTAGAGTGGATAAAATGGATGTAGAGTGGATAAAATGGATGTAGAGTGGATAAAAATGGATGTAGAGTGGATAAAATGGATGTAGAGTGGATAAAATGGTTGTAGAGTGGATAAAATGGATGTAGAGTGGATAAAAATGGATGTAGAGTGGATAAAATGGATGTAGAATGGATAAAATGGATGTAAAGTGGATAAAAATGGATGTCGAGTGGATAAAATGGATGTAGAGTAGATAAAAATGGATGTAGAGTGGATAAAATGGATGTAGAGTGGATAAAATGGATGTAGAGTGGATAAAAATGGATGTAGAGTGGATAAAATGGATGTAGAATGGATAAAATGGATGTAAAGTGGATAAAAATGGATGTAGATTGGATAAAATGGATGTAGAGTGGATAAAAATGGATGTAGAGTGGATAAAATGGATGTAGAGTGGATAAAATGGTTGTAGAGTGGATAAAATGGATGTAGAGTGGATAAAATGGATGTAGAGTGGATAAAAATGGATGTAGAGTTGATAAAATTGATGTAGAGTGGGTAACATTGATGTAGAGTGTATAAAATGGATGTAGAGTTAATAAAAATGGATGTAGAGTGGATATAATGGATGTAGAGAGGATAAAATGGATGTGAAGTGGATAACAATGGATGTAGAGTGGATAAAATGGATGTAGATTTGATAAAAATGGATGTAGAGTGGATACAATGGATGTAGAGTAGATAAAATAGATGTAGAGCGGATAAAATGGATGTAGAGTGGATAAAATGGTTGTAGAGTGGATAAAAATGGATTTAGAGTGGATAAAAATGGATGTAGAGTGGACAAAATAGATTTAGAGTGGATAAAAATTGATGTAGAGTGGATAAAATGGATGTAGAGTGGATAAAATGGATGTAGAGTGGATAAAATGGATGTAGAGTTCATAAAAATGGATGTAGAGTGGATAAAAATGGATGTAGATTGGATAAAATGGATGTAGAGTTGATAAAATGGATGTAAAGTGGATAAAATGGATGTAGAGTTAATAAAAATGGATGTAGAGTGGAAATAATGGATGTAGAGAGGATAAAATGGATGTAGAGTGGATAAAAATGGATGTAGAGTGGATAAAAATGGATGTAGTGTGGATAAAAATGGATATAGGGTAGATAAAATGTATGTAGAGTGGATAAAATGGATGTAGAGTGGATAAAAATGGATGTAGAGTGGATAAAAAAGGATGTAGAGTGGATAAAATGGATGTAGAGTGGATAAAACGGATGTAGAGTGGATAAAAATGGATGTAGAGTGGATAAAATGGTTGTAGAGTGGATAAAATGGATGTAGAGTGGATAAAATGGATGTAGAGTGGATAAAAATGGATGTAGAGTGGACAAAATAGATTTAGAGTGGATAAAAATTGATGTAGAGTGGATAAATGGATGTAGAGTGGATAAAATGGATGTAGAGTGGATAAAATGGATGTAGAGTTCATAAAAATGGATGTAGAGTGGATAAAAATGGATGTAGATTGGATAAAATGGATGTAGAGTTGATAAAATGGATGTAAAGTGGATAAAATGGATGTAGAGTTAATAAAAATGGATGTAGAGTGGAAATAATGGATGTAGAGAGGATAAAATGGATGTAGAGTGGATAAAAATGGATGTAGAGTGGATAAAAATGGATGTAGAGTGGATAAAATGGATGTAGAGTGGATAAAATGGTTGTAGAGTGGATAAAATGGATGTAGAGTTGATAAAAATAGATGTAGAGTGGATAAAATGGATGTAGAGTGGATAAAAATGGATGTAGAGTGGATAAAATGGATGTAGAGTGGATAAAATGGATGTAGAGTGGATAAAATGGATGTAGAGTTCATAAAAATGGATGTAGAGTGGATAAAAATGGATGTAGATTGGATAAAATGGATGTAGAGTGGATAAAAATGGATGTAGAGTGGATAAAATGGATGTAGAGTGGATAAAATGGTTGTAGAGTGGATAAAATGGATGTAGAGTGGATAAAATGGATGTAGAGTGGATAAAAATGGATGTAGAGTGGATAAAATGGATGTAGAGTGGATAAAATGGTTGTAGAGTGGATAAAATTGATGTAGAGTTGATAAAAATGGATGTAGAGTGGATAAAATGGATGTATAGTGGATAAAAATGGATGTAGAGTGGATAAAATGGATGTAGAGTGGATAAAAATGGATGTAGAGTGGATAAAATGAATGTAGAGTGGATAAAATGGATGTAGAGTGGATAAAAATGGATGTAGAGTGGATAAAATGGATGTAGAGTGGATAAAATGGATGTAAAGTGGATAAAAATGGATGTCGAGTGGATAAAATGGATGTCGAGTGGATAAAATGGATGTAGAGTAGATAAAAATGGATGTAGAGTGGATAAAATGGATGTAGAGTGGATAAAATGGATGTAGAGTGGATAAAAATGGATGTAGAGTGGATAAAATGGATGTAGAATGGATAAAATGGATGTAAAGTGGATAAAAATGGATGTCGAGTGGATAAAATGGATGTAGATTGGATAAAATGGATGTAGAGTTGATAAAATGGATGTAAAGTGGATAAAATGGATGTAGAGTTAATAAAAAAGGATGTAGAGTGGAAATAATGGATGTAGAGAGGATAAAATGGATAAAAATGGATGTAGATTGGATAAAATGGATGTAGAGTGGATAAAAATTGATGTAGATTGGATAAAATGAATGTAGAGTGGATAAAAATGGATGTAGTGTGGATAAAAATGGATATAGGGTAGATAAAATGTACGTAGAGTGGATAAAATGGATGTAGAGTGGATAAAAATGGATGTAGAGTGGATAAAAAAGGATGTAGAGTGGATAAAATGGATGTAGAGTGGATAAAACGGATGTAGAGTGGATAAAAATGGATGTAGAGTGGATAAAATGGTTGTAGAGTGGATAAAAATGGATGTAGAGTGGATAAAATGGATGTAGAGTGGATAAAATGGTTGTAGAGTGGATAAAATGGATGTAGAGTGGATAAAATGGATGTAGAGTGGATAAAAATGGATGTAGAGTGGATAAAATTGATGTAGAGTGGGTAACATTGATGTAGAGTGTATAAAATGGATGTAGAGTTAATAAAAATGGATGTAGAGTGGATATAATGGATGTAGAGAGGATAAAATGGATGTGAAGTGGATAACAATGGATGTAGAGTGGATAAAATGGATGTAGATTTGATAAAAATGGATGTAGAGTGGATACAATGGATGTAGAGTAGATAAAATGGATGTAGAGCGGATAAAATGGATGTAGAGTGGATAAAATGGTTGTAGAGTGGATAAAAATGGATTTAGAGTGGATAAAAATGGATGTAGAGTGGACAAAATAGATTTAGAGTGGATAAAAATTGATGTAGAGTGGATAAAATGGATGTAGAGTGGATAAAATGGATGTAGAGTGGATAAAATGGATGTAGAGTTCATAAAAATGGATGTAGAGTGGATAAAAATGGATGTAGATTGGATAAAATGTATGTAGAGTTGATAAAATGGATGTAAAGTGGATAAAATGGATGTAGAGTTAATAAAAATGGATGTAGAGTGGAAATAATGGATGTAGAGAGGATAAAATGGATGTAGAGTGGATAAAAATGGATGTAGATTGGATAAAATGGATGTAGAGTGGATAAAAATGGATGTAGATTGGATAAAATGGATGTAGAGTTGATAAAATGGATGTAAAGTGGATAAAATGGATGTAGAGTTAATAAAAATGGATGTAGAGTGGAAATAATGGATGTAGAGAGGATAAAATGGATGTAGAGTGGATAAAAATGGATGTAGATTGGATAAAATGGATGTAGAGTGGATACAAATGGATGTAGTGTGGATAAAAATGGATATAGGGTAGATAAAATGTATGTAGAGTAGATAAAATGGATGTAGAGTGGATAAAAATGGATGTAGAGTGGATAAAAAAGGATGTAGAGTGGATAAAATGGATGTAGAGTGGATAAAACGGATGTAGAGTGGATAAAAATGGATGTAGAGTGGATAAAATGGTTGTAGAGTGGATAAAATGGATGTAGAGTGGATAAAATGGATGTAGAGTGGATAAAAATGGATGTAGAGTGGATAAAAATGGATGTAGAGTGGATAAAAATGGATGTAGAATGGATAAAATCGATGTAGAGTGGATAAAAATGGATGTAGATTGGATAAAATGGATGTAGAGTGGATAAAAATGGATGTAGTGTGGATAAAAATGGATATAGGGTAGATAAAATGTACGTAGAGTGGATAAAATGGATGTAGAGTGGATAAAAATGGATGTAGAGTGGATAAAAAAGGATGTAGAGTGGATAAAATGGATGTAGAGTGGATAAAACGGATGTAGAGTGGATAAAAATGGATGTAGAGTGGATAAAATGGTTGTAGAGTGGATAAAATGGATGTAGAGTGGATAAAATGGATGTAGAGTGGATAAAAATGGATGTAGAGTGGATAAAATGGATGTAGAGTTCATAAAAATGGATGTAGAGTGGATAAAAATGGATGTAGATTGGATAAAATGGATGTAGAGTGGATAAAAATGGATGTTGAGTGGATAAAATGGATGTAGAGTGGATAAAATGGTTGTAGAGTGGATAAAATGGATGTAGAGTGGATAAAATGGATGTAGAGTGGATAAAAATAGATGTAGAGAGGATAAAATGGATGTAGAGTTGATAAAAATGGATGTAGAGTGGATAAAATGGATGTAGAGTTCATAAAAATGGATGTGGAGTGGATAAAAATGGATGTAGATTGGATAAAATGGATGTAGAGTGGATAAAAATGGATGTAGAGTGGATAAAATGGATGTAGAGTGGATAAAATGGTTGTAGAGTGGATAAAATGGATGTAGAGTGGATAAAATGGATGTAGAGTGGATAAAAATGGATGTAGAGTGGATAAAATTGATGTAGAGTGGGTAACATTGATGTAGAGTTAATAAAAATGGATGTAGAGTGGATATAATGGATGTAGAGAGGATAAAATGGATGTGAAGTGGATAACAATGGATGTAGAGTGGATAAAATGGATGTAGATTTGATAAAAATGGATGTAGAGTGGATACAATGGATGTAGAGTAGATAGAATGGATGTAGAGCGGATAAAATGGATGTAGAGTGGATAAAATGGTTGTAGAGTGGATAAAAATGGATTTAGAGTGGATAAAAATGGATGTAGAGTGGACAAAATAGATTTAGAGTGGATAAAAATTGATGTAGAGTGGATAAAATGGATGTAGAGTGGATAAAATGGATGTAGAGTGGATAAAATGGATGTAGAGTGGATAAAAATGGATGTAGAGTGGATAAAATGGATGTAGAATGGATAAAATGGATGTAAAGTGGATAAAAATGGATGTCGAGTGGATAAAATGGATGTAGAGTGGATAAAAATAGATGTAGAGAGGATAAAATGGATGTAGAGTTGATAAAATGGATGTAGATTGGATAAAATGGATGTAGAGTTGATAAAATGGATGTAAAGTGGATAAAATGGATGTAGAGTTAATAAAAATGGATGTAGAGTGGAAATAATGGATGTAGAGAGGATAAAATGGATGTAGAGTGGATAAAATGGTTGTAGAGTGGATAAAATGGATGTAGAGTGGATAAAATGGATGTAGAGTGGATAAAAATGGATGTAAAGTAGATAAAATGGATGTAGAGTGGATAAAATGGTTGTAGAGTGGATAAAATGGATGTAGAGTTGATAAAAATGGATGTAGAGTGGATAAAATGGATGTATAGTGAATAAAAATGGATGTAGAGTGGATAAAATGGATGTAGATTGGATAAAATGGATGTAGAGTGGATAAAAATGGATGTAGAGTGGATAAAATGGATGTAGAGAGGATAAAATGGTTGTAGAGTGGATAAAATGGATGTAGAGTGGATAAAATGGATGTAGAGTGGATAAAAATGGATGTAGAGTGGATAAAATGGATGTAGAGTGGATAAAATGGTTGTAGAGTGGATAAAATGGATGTAGAGTTGATAAAAATGGATGTAGAGTGGATAAAATGGATGTATAGTGAATAAAAATGGATGTAGAGTGGATAAAATGGATGTAGAGTGGATAAAAATGGATGTAGAGTGGATAAAATGGATGTAGAGTGGATAAAATGGATGTAGAGTGGATAAAATGGATGTAAAGTGGATAAAAATGGATGTAGAGTGGATAAAATGGATGTAGAGTGCATAAAAATGGATGTTGAGTGGATAAAATGGATGTATAGTGGATAAAATGGATGTAAAGTGGATACAAATGGATGTAGAGTGGATAAAATGGATGTAGAGTGGCTCAAATGGATGTAGAGTGGATAAAAATGGATGTAGAGTGGACAAAATAGATTTAGAGTGGATAAAAATTGATGTAGAGTGGATAAAATGGATGTAGAGTGGATAAAATGGATGTAGAGTGGATAAAATGGATGTAGAGTTCATAAAAATGGATGTAGAGTGGATAAAAATGGATGTAGATTGGATAAAATGGATGTAGAGTTGATAAAATGGATGTAAAGTGGATAAAATGGATGTAGAGTTAATAAAAATGGATGTAGAGTGGAAATAATGGATGTAGAGAGGATAAAATGGATGTAGAGTGGATAAAAATGGATGCAGATTGGATAAAATGGATGTAGAGTGGATAAAAATGGATGTAGTGTGGATAAAAATGGATATAGGTTAGATAAAATGTATGTAGAGTGGATAAAATGGATGTAGAGTGGATAAAAATGGATGTAGAGTGGATAAAAAAGGATGTAGAGTGGATAAAATGGATGTAGAGTGGATAAAACGGATGTAGAGTGGATAAAAATGGATGTAGAGTGGATAAAATGGTTGTAGAGTGGATAAAATGGATGTAGAGTGGATAAAATGGATGTAGAGTGGATAAAAATGGATGTAGAGTGGATAAAAATGGATGTAGAGTGGATACAATGGATGTAGAGTAGATAAAATGGATGTAGAGCGGATAAAATGGATGTAGAGTGGATAAAATGGTTGTAGAGTGGATAAAAATGGATTTAGAGTGGATAAAAATGGATGTAGAGTGGACAAAATAGATTTAGAGTGGATAAAAATTGATGTAGAGTGGATAAAATGGATGTAGAGTGGATAAAATGGATGTAGAGTGGATAAAATGGATGTAGAGTTCATAAAAATGGATGTAGAGTGGATAAAAATGGATGTAGATTGGATAAAATGGATGTAGAGTTGATAAAATGGATGTAAAGTGGATAAAATGGATGTAGAGTTAATAAAAATGGATGTAGAGTGGAAATAATGGATGTAGAGAGGATAAAATGAATGTAGAGTGGATAAAAATGGATGTAGATTGGATAAAATGGATGTAGAGTGGATAAAAATGGATGTAGATTGGATAAAATGGATGTAGAGTTGATAAAATGGATGTAAAGTGGATAAAATGGATGTAGAGTTAATAAAAATGGATGTAGAGTGGAAATAATGGATGTAGAGAGGATAAAATGGATGTAGAGTGGATAAAAATGGATGTAGATTGGATAAAATGGATGTAGAGTGGATACAAATGGATGTAGTGTGGATAAAAATGGATATAGGGTAGATAAAATGTATGTAGAGTAGATAAAATGGATGTAGAGTGGATAAAAATGGATGTAGAGTGGATAAAAAAGGATGTAGAGTGGATAAAATGTATGTAGAGTGGATATAACGGATGTAGAGTGGATAAAAATGGATGTAGAGTGGATAAAATGGTTGTAGAGTGGATAAAATGGATGTAGAGTGGATAAAATGGATGTAGAGTGGATAAAAATGGATGTAGAGTGGATAAAAATGGATGTAGAGTGGATAAAAATGGATGTAGAGTGGATAAAAATGGATGTAGAGTGGATAAAATGGATGTAGAGTTGATAAAAATGGATGTAGAGTGGATAAAATGGATGTAGAGTGGATAAAATGGATGTAGAGTTCATAAAAATGGATGTAGAGTGGATAAAAATGGATGTAGATTGGATAAAATGGATGTAGAGTGGATAAAAATGGATGTAGAGTGGATAAAATGGATGTACAGTGGATAAAATGGTCGTAGAGTGGATAAAATGGATGTAGAGTGGATAAAATGGATGTAGAGTGGATAAAAATGGATGTAGAGTGGATAAAATGGATGTAGAGTGGATAAAATGGATGTAGAGTGGATAAAAATGGATGTAGAGTGGATAAAATGGATGTAGAATGGATAAAATGGATGTAAAGTGGATAAAAATGTATGTCGAGTGGATAAAATGGATGTAGAGTGGATAAAAATAGATGTAGAGAGGATAAAATGGATGTAGAGTTGATAAAATGGATGTAGATTGGATAAAATGGATGTAGAGTTGATAAAATGGATGTAAAGTGGATAAAATGGATGTAGAGTTAATAAAAATGGATGTAGAGTGGAAATAATGGATGTAGAGAGGATAAAATGGATGTAGAGTGGATAAAATGGTTGTAGAGTGGATAAAATGGATGTAGAGTGGATAAAATGGATGTAGAGTGGATAAAAATGGATGTAAAGTAGATAAAATGGATGTAGAGTGGATAAAATGGTTGTAGAGTGGATAAAATGGATGTAGAGTTGATAAAAATGGATGTAGAGTGGATAAAATGGATGTATAGTGAATAAAAATGGATGTAGAGTGGATAAAATGGATGTAGATTGGATAAAATGGATGTAGAGTGGATAAAAATGGATGTAGAGTGGATAAAATGGATGTAGAGAGGATAAAATGGTTGTAGAGTGGATAAAATGGATGTAGAGTGGATAAAATGTATGTAGAGTGGATAAAAATGGATGTAGAGTGGATAAAATGGATGTAGAGTGGATAAAATGGTTGTAGAGTGGATAAAATGGATGTAGAGTTGATAAAAATGGATGTAGAGTGGATAAAATGGATGTATAGTGAATAAAAATGGATGTAGAGTGGATAAAATGGATGTAGAGTGGATAAAAATGGATGTAGAGTGGATAAAATGGATGTAGAGTGGATAAAATGGATGTAGAGTGGATAAAATGGATGTAAAGTGGATAAAAATGGATGTAGAGTGGATAAAATGGATGTAAAGTGGATAAAATGGATGTAGAGTTAATAAAAATGGATGTAGAGTGGAAATAATGGATGTAGAGAGGATAAAATGGATGTAGAGTGGATAAAAATGGATGCAGATTGGATAAAATGGATGTAGAGTGGATAAAAATGGATGTAGTGTGGATAAAAATGGATATAGGTTAGATAAAATGTATGTAGAGTGGATAAAATGGATGTAGAGTGGATAAAAATGGATGTAGAGTGGATAAAAAAGGATGTAGAGTGGATAAAATGGATGTAGAGTGGATAAAACGGATGTAGAGTGGATAAAAATGGATGTAGAGTGGATAAAATGGTTGTAGAGTGGATAAAATGGATGTAGAGTGGATAAAATGGATGTAGAGTGGATAAAAATGGATGTAGAGTGGATAAAAATGGATGTAGAGTGGATAAAAATGGATGTAGAGTGGATAAAAATGGATGTAGAGTGGATAAAATGGATGTAGAGTTGATAAAAATGGATGTAGAGTGGATAAAATGGATGTAGAGTGGATAAAATGGATGTAGAGTTCATAAAAATGGATGTAGAGTGGATAAAAATGGATGTAGATTGGATAAAATGGATGTAGAGTGGATAAAAATGGATGTAGAGTGGATAAAATGGATGTAGAGTGGATAAAATGGTTGTAGAGTGGATAAAATGGATGTAGAGTGGATAAAATGGATGTAGAGTGGATAAAAATGGATGTAGAGTGGATAAAATGGATGTAGAGTGGATAAAATGGTTGTAGAGTGGATAAAATGGATGTAGAGTGGATAAAATGGATGTAGAATGGATAAAATGGATGTAAAGTGGATAAAAATGGATGTCGAGTGGATAAAATGGATGTAGAATGGATAAAATGGATGTAAAGTGGATAAAAATGGATGTCGAGTGGATAAAATGGATGTAGAGTTGATAAAATGGATGTAAAGTGGATAAAATGGATGTAGAGTTAATAAAAAAGGATGTAGAGTGGAAATAATGGATGTAGAGAGGATAAAATGGATAAAAATGGATGTAGATTGGATAAAATGGATGTAGAGTGGATAAAAATGGATGTAGATTGGATAAAATGGATGTAGAGTGGATAAAAATGGATGTAGTGTGGATAAAAATGGATATAGGGTAGATAAAATGTACGTAGAGTGGATAAAATGGATGTAGAGTGGATAAAAATGTATGTAGAGTGGATAAAACGGATGTAGAGTGGATAAAAATGGATGTAGACTGGATAAAATGGTTGTAGAGTGGATAAAATGGATGTAGAGTGGATAAAATGGATGTAGAGTGGATAAAAATGGATGTAGAGTGGATAAAAATGGATGTAGAGTGGATAAAAATGGATGTAGAGTGGATAAAATGGATGTAGAGTGGATAAAATGGTTGTAGAGTGGATAAAATGGATGTAGAGTGGATAAAATGGATGTAGAGTGGATAAAAATGGATGTAGAGTTGATAAAATTGATGTAGAGTGGGTAACATTGATGTAGAGTGTATAAAATGGATGTAGAGTTAATAAAAATGGATGTAGAGTGGATATAATGGATGTAGAGAGGATAAAATGGATGTGAAGTGGATAACAATGGATGTAGAGTGGATAAAATGGATGTAGATTTGATAAAAATGGATGTAGAGTGGATACAATGGATGTAGAGTAGATAAAATAGATGTAGAGCGGATAAAATGGATGTAGAGTGGATAAAATGGTTGTAGAGTGGATAAAAATGGATTTAGAATGGATAAAAATGGATGTAGAGTGGACAAAATAGATTTAGAGTGGATAAAAATTGATGTAGAGTGGATAAAATGGATGTAGAGTGGATAAAATGGATGTAGAGTTCATAAAAATGGATGTAGAGTGGATAAAAATGGATGTAGATTGGATAAAATGGATGTAGAGTTGATAAAATGGATGTAAAGTGGATAAAATGGATGTAGAGTTAATAAAAATGGATGTAGAGTGGAAATAATGGATGTAGAGAGGATAAAATGGATGTAGAGTGGATAAAAATGGATGTAGAGTGGATAAAAATGGATGTAGTGTGGATAAAAATGGATATAGGGTAGATAAAATGTATGTAGAGTGGATAAAATGGATGTAGAGTGGATAAAAATGGATGTAGAGTGGATAAAAAAGGATGTAGAGTGGATAAAATGGATGTAGAGTGGATAAAACGGATGTAGAGTGGATAAAAATGGATGTAGAGTGGATAAAATGGTTGTAGAGTGGATAAAATGGATGTAGAGTGGATAAAATGGATGTAGAGTGGATAAAAATGGATGTAGAGTGGACAAAATAGATTTAGAGTGGATAAAAATTGATGTAGAGTGGATAAATGGATGTAGAGTGGATAAAATGGATGTAGAGTGGATAAAATGGATGTAGAGTTCATAAAAATGGATGTAGAGTGGATAAAAATGGATGTAGATTGGATAAAATGGATGTAGAGTTGATAAAATGGATGTAAAGTTGATAAAATGGATGTAGAGTTAATAAAAATGGATGTAGAGTGGAAATAATGGATGTAGAGAGGATAAAATGGATGTAGAGTGGATAAAAATGGATGTAGAGTGGATAAAAATGGATGTAGAGTGGATAAAATGGATGTAGAGTGGATAAAATGGTTGTAGAGTGGATAAAATGGATGTAGAGTTGATAAAAATAGATGTAGAGTGGATAAAATGGATGTAGAGTGGATAAAAATGGATGTAGAGTGGATAGAATGGATGTAGAGTGGATAAAATGGATGTAGAGTGGATAAAATGGATGTAGAGTTCATAAAAATGGATGTAGAGTGGATAAAAATGGATGTAGATTGGATAAAATGGATGTAGAGTGGATAAAAATGGATGTAGAGTGGATAAAATGGATGTAGAGTGGATAAAATGGTTGTAGAGTGGATAAAATGGATGTAGAGTGGATAAAATGGATGTAGAGTGGATAAAAATGGATGTAGAGTGGATAAAATGGATGTAGAGTGGATAAAATGGTTGTAGAGTGGATAAAATTGATGTAGAGTTGATAAAAATGGATGTAGAGTGGATAAAATGGATGTATAGTGAATAAAAATGGATGTAGAGTGGATAAAATGGATGTAGAGTGGATAAGAATGGATGTAGAGTGGATAAAATGAATGTAGAGTGGATAAAATGGATGTAGAGTGGATAAAAATGGATGTAGAGTGGATAAAATGGATGTAGAATGGATAAAATGGATGTAAAGTGGATAAAAATGGATGTCGAGTGGATAAAATGGATGTCGAGTGGATAAAATGGATGTAGAGTAGATAAAAATGTATGTAGAGTGGATAAAATGGATGTAGAGTGGATAAAATGGATGTAGAGTGGATAAAAATGGATGTAGAGTGGATAAAATGGATGTAGAATGGATAAAATGGATGTAAAGTGGATAAAAATGGATGTCGAGTGGATAAAATGGATGTAGATTGGATAAAATGGATGTAGAGTTGATAAAATGGATGTAGAGTGGATAAAATGGTTGTAGAGTGGATAAAATGGATGTAGAGTGGATAAAATGGATGTAGAGTGGATAAAAATGGATGTAGAGTGGATAAAATTGATGTAGAGTGGGTAACATTGATGTAGAGTGTATAAAATGGATGTAGAGTTAATAAAAATGGATGTAGAGTGGATATAATGGATGTAGAGAGGATAAAATGGATGTGAAGTGGATAAAAATTGATGTAGAGTGGATAAATGGATGTAGAGTGGATAAAATGGATGTAGAGTGGATAAAATGGATGTAGAGTTCATAAAAATGGATGTAGAGTGGATAAAAATGGATGTAGATTGGATAAAATGGATGTAGAGTTGATAAAATGGATGTAAAGTTGATAAAATGGATGTAGAGTTAATAAAAATGGATGTAGAGTGGAAATAATGGATGTAGAGAGGATAAAATGGATGTAGAGTGGATAAAAATGGATGTAGAGTGGATAAAAATGGATGTAGAGTGGATAAAATGGATGTAGAGTGGATAAAATGGTTGTAGAGTGGATAAAATGGATGTAGAGTTGATAAAAATAGATGTAGAGTGGATAAAATGGATGTAGAGTGGATAAAAATGGATGTAGAGTGGATAGAATGGATGTAGAGTGGATAAAATGGATGTAGAGTGGATAAAATGGATGTAGAGTTCATAAAAATGGATGTAGAGTGGATAAAAATGGATGTAGATTGGATAAAATGGATGTAGAGTGGATAAAAATGGATGTAGAGTGGATAAAATGGATGTAGAGTGGATAAAATGGTTGTAGAGTGGATAAAATTGATGTAGAGTTGATAAAAATGGATGTAGAGTGGATAAAATGGATGTATAGTGAATAAAAATGGATGTAGAGTGGATAAAATGGATGTAGAGTGGATAAAAATGGATGTAGAGTGGATAAAATGAATGTAGAGTGGATAAAATGGATGTAGAGTGGATAAAAATGGATGTAGAGTGGATAAAATGGATGTAGAATGGATAAAATGGATGTAAAGTGGATAAAAATGGATGTCGAGTGGATAAAATGGATGTCGAGTGGATAAAATGGATGTAGAGTAGATAAAAATGGATGTAGAGTGGATAAAATGGATGTAGAGTGGATAAAATGGATGTAGAGTGGATAAAAATGGATGTAGAGTGGATAAAATGGATGTAGAATGGATAAAATGGATGTAAAGTGGATAAAAATGGATGTCGAGTGGATAAAATGGATGTAGATTGGATAAAATGGATGTAGAGTTGATAAAATGGATGTAAAGTGGATAAAATGGATGTAGAGTTAATAAAAAAGGATGTAGAGTGGAAATAATGGATGTAGAGAGGATAAAATGGATAAAAATGGATGTAGATTGGATAAAATGGATGTAGAGTGGATAAAAATTGATGTAGATTGGATAAAATGAATGTAGAGTGGATAAAAATGGATGTAGTGTGGATAAAAATGGATATAGGGTAGATAAAATGTACGTAGAGTGGATAAAATGGATGTAGAGTGGATAAAAATGGATGTAGAGTGGATAAAAAAGGATGTAGAGTGGATAAAATGGATGTAGAGTGGATAAAACGGATGTAGAGTGGATAAAAATGGATGTAGAGTGGATAAAATGGTTGTAGAGTGGATAAAAATGGATGTAGAGTGGATAAAATGGATGTAGAGTGGATAAAATGGTTGTAGAGTGGATAAAATGGATGTAGAGTGGATAAAATGGATGTAGAGTGGATAAAAATGGATGTAGAGTGGATAAAATTGATGTAGAGTGGGTAACATTGATGTAGAGTGTATAAAATGGATGTAGAGTTAATAAAAATGGATGTAGAGTGGATATAATGGATGTAGAGAGGATAAAATGGATGTGAAGTGGATAACAATGGGTGTAGAGTGGATAAAATGGATGTAGATTTGATAAAAATGGATGTAGAGTGGATACAATGGATGTAGAGTAGATAAAATGGATGTAGAGCGGATAAAATGGATGTAGAGTGGATAAAATGGTTGTAGAGTGGATAAAAATGGATTTAGAGTGGATAAAAATGGATGTAGAGTGGACAAAATAGATTTAGAGTGGATAAAAATTGATGTAGAGTGGATAAAATGGATGTAGAGTGGATAAAATGGATGTAGAGTGGATAAAATGGATGTAGAGTTCATAAAAATGGATGTAGAGTGGATAAAAATGGATGTAGATTGGATAAAATGTATGTAGAGTTGATAAAATGGATGTAAAGTGGATAAAATGGATGTAGAGTTAATAAAAATGGATGTAGAGTGGAAATAATGGATGTAGAGAGGATAAAATGAATGTAGAGTGGATAAAAATGGATGTAGATTGGATAAAATGGATGTAGAGTGGATAAAAATGGATGTAGATTGGATAAAATGGATGTAGAGTTGATAAAATGGATGTAAAGTGGATAAAATGGATGTAGAGTTAATAAAAATGGATGTAGAGTGGAAATAATGGATGTAGAGAGGATAAAATGGATGTAGAGTGGATAAAATGGATGTAGAGTGGATAAAATGGTTGTAGAGTGGATAAAATTGATGTAGAGTTGATAAAAATGGATGTAGAGTGGATAAAATGGATGTATAGTGAATAAAAATGGATGTAGAGTGGATAAAATGGATGTAGAGTGGATAAGAATGGATGTAGAGTGGATAAAATGAATGTAGAGTGGATAAAATGGATGTAGAGTGGATAAAAATGGATGTAGAGTGGATAAAATGGATGTAGAATGGATAAAATGGATGTAAAGTGGATAAAAATGAATGTCGAGTGGATAAAATGGATGTCGAGTGGATAAAATGGATGTAGAGTAGATAAAAATGGATGTAGAGTGGATAAAATGGATGTAGAGTGGATAAAATGGATGTAGAGTGGATAAAAATGGATGTAGAGTGGATAAAATGGATGTAGAATGGATAAAATGGATGTAAAGTGGATAAAAATGGATGTCGAGTGGATAAAATGGATGTAGAGTGGATAAAAATGGATGTAGAGTGGATAAAAAAGGATGTAGAGTGGATAAAATGGATGTAGAGTGGATAAAACGGATGTAGAGTGGATAAAAATGGATGTAGAGTGGATAAAATGGTTGTAGAGTGGATAAAATGGATGTAGAGTGGATAAAATGGATGTAGAGTGGATAAAAATGGATGTAGAGTGGATAAAAATGGATGTAGAGTGGATAAAAATGGATGTAGAGTGGATAAAAAAGGATGTAGAGTGGATAAAATGGATGTAGAGTGGATAAAACGGATGTAGAGTGGATAAAAATGGATGTAGAGTGGATAAAATGGTTGTAGATTGGATAAAATGGATGTAGAGTGGATAAAAATGGATGTAGTGTGGATAAAAATGGATATAGGGTAGATAAAATGTACGTAGAGTGGATAAAATGGATGTAGAGTGGATAAAAATGGATGTAGAGTGGATAAAAAAGGATGTAGAGTGGATAAAATGGATGTAGAGTGGATAAAACGGATGTAGAGTGGATAAAAATGGATGTAGAGTGGATAAAATGGTTGTAGAGTGGATAAAATGGATGTAGAGTGGATAAAATGGATGTAGAGTGGATAAAAATGGATGTAGAGTGGATAAAAATGGATGTAGAGTGGATAAAAATGGATGTAGAGTGGATAAAATGGATGTAGAGTGGATAAAATGGATGTAGAGTTCATAAAAATGGATGTAGAGTGGATAAAAATGGATGTAGATTGGATAAAATGGATGTAGAGTGGATAAAAATGGATGTTGAGTGGATAAAATGGATGTAGAGTGGATAAAATGGTTGTAGAGTGGATAAAATGGATGTAGAGTGGATAAAATGGATGTAGAGTGGATAAAAATAGATGTAGAGAGGATAAAATGGATGTAGAGTTGATAAAAATGGATGTAGAGTGGATAAAATGGATGTAGAGTTCATAAAAATGGATGTGGAGTGGATAAAAATGGATGTAGATTGGATAAAATGGATGTAGAGTGGATAAAAATGGATGTAGAGTGGATAAAATGGATGTAGAGTGGATAAAATGGTTGTAGAGTGGATAAAATGGATGTAGAGTGGATAAAATGGATGTAGAGTGGATAAAAATGGATGTAGAGTGGATAAAATTGATGTAGAGTGGGTAAAATTGATGTAGAGTGTATAAAATGGATGTAGAGTTAATAAAAATGGATGTAGAGTGGATATAATGGATGTAGAGAGGATAAAATGGATGTGGAGTGGATAACAATGGATGTAGAGTGGATAAAATGGATGTAGATTTGATAAAAATGGATGTAGAGTGGATACAATGGATGTAGAGTAGATAAAATGGATGTAGAGCGGATAAAATGGATGTAGAGTGGATAAAATGGTTGTAGAGTGGATAAAAATGGATTTAGAGTGGATAAAAATGGATGTAGAGTGGACAAAATAGATTTAGAGTGGATAAAAATTGATGTAGAGTGGATAAAATGGATGTAGAGTGGATAAAATGGATGTAGAGTGGATAAAATGGATGTAGAGTTCATAAAAATGGATGTAGAGTGGATAAAAATGGATGTAGATTGGATAAAATGGATGTAGAGTTGATAAAATGGATGTAAAGTGGATAAAATGGATGTAGAGTTAATAAAAATGGATGTAGAGTGGAAATAATGGATGTAGAGAGGATAAAATGAATGTAGAGTGGATAAAAATGGATGTAGATTGGATAAAATGGATGTAGAGTGGATAAAAATGGATGTAGATTGGATAAAATGGATGTAGAGTTGATAAAATGGATGTAAAGTGGATAAAATGGATGTAGAGTTAATAAAAATGGATGTAGAGTGGAAATAATGGATGTAGAGAGGATAAAATGGATGTAGAGTGGATAAAAATGGATGTAGATTGGATAAAATGGATGTAGAGTGGATACAAATGGATGTAGTGTGGATAAAAATGGATATAGGGTAGATAAAATGTATGTAGAGTAGATAAAATGGATGTAGAGTGGATAAAAATGGATGTAGAGTGGATAAAAAAGGATGTAGAGTGGATAAAATGTATGTAGAGTGGATAAAACGGATGTAGAGTGGATAAAAATGGATGTAGAGTGGATAAAATGGTTGTAGAGTGGATAAAATGGATGTAGAGTGGATAAAATGGATGTAGAGTGGATAAAAATGGATGTAGAGTGGATAAAAATGGATGTAGAGTGGATAAAAATGGATGTAGAGTGGATAAAATGGATGTAGAGTTGATAAAAATGGATGTAGAGTGGATAAAATGGATGTAGAGTGGATAAAATGGATGTAGAGTTCATAAAAATGGATGTAGAGTGGATAAAATGGTTGTAGAGTGGATAAAATGGATGTAGAGTTGATAAAAATGGATGTAGAGTGGATAAAATGGATGTATAGTGAATAAAAATGGATGTAGAGTGGATAAAATGGATGTAGATTGGATAAAATGGATGTAGAGTGGATAAAAATGGATGTAGAGTGGATAAAATGGATGTAGAGAGGATAAAATGGTTGTAGAGTGGATAAAATGGATGTAGAGTGGATAAAATGGATGTAGAGTGGATAAAAATGGATGTAGAGTGGATAAAATGGATGTAGAGTGGATAAAATGGTTGTAGAGTGGATAAAATGGATGTAGAGTTGATAAAAATGGATGTAGAGTGGATAAAATGGATGTATAGTGAATAAAAATGGATGTAGAGTGGATAAAATGGATGTAGAGTGGATAAAAATGGATGTAGAGTGGATAAAATGGATGTAGAGTGGATAAAATGGATGTAGAGTGGATAAAATGGATGTAAAGTGGATAAAAATGGATGTAGAGTGGATAAAATGGATGTAGAGTGCATAAAAATGGATGTTGAGTGGATAAAATGGATGTATAGTGGATAAAATGGATGTAAAGTGGATACAAATGGATGTAGAGTGGATAAAATGGATGTAGAGTGGCTCAAATGGATGTAGAGTGGATAAAAATGGATGTAGAGTGGACAAAATAGATTTAGAGTGGATAAAAATTGATGTAGAGTGGATAAAATGGATGTAGAGTGGATAAAATGGATGTAGAGTGGATAAAATGGATGTAGAGTTCATAAAAATGGATGTAGAGTGGATGAAAATGGATGTAGATTGGATAAAATGGATGTAGAGTTGATAAAATGGATGTAAAGTGGATAAAATGGATGTAGAGTTAATAAAAATGGATGTAGAGTGGAAATAATGGATGTAGAGAGGATAAAATGGATGTAGAGTGGATAAAAATGGATGCAGATTGGATAAAATGGATGTAGAGTGGATAAAAATGGATGTAGTGTGGATAAAAATGGATATAGGTTAGATAAAATGTATGTAGAGTGGATAAAATGGATGTAGAGTGGATAAAAATGGATGTAGAGTGGATAAAAAAGGATGTAGAGTGGATAAAATGGATGTAGAGTGGATAAAACGGATGTAGAGTGGATAAAAATGGATGTAGAGTGGATAAAATGGTTGTAGAGTGGATAAAATGGATGTAGAGTGGATAAAATGGATGTAGAGTGGATAAAAATGGATGTAGAGTGGATAAAAATGGATGTAGAGTGGATAAAAATGGATGTAGAGTGGATAAAAATGGATGTAGAGTGGATAAAATGGATGTAGAGTGGATAAAAATGGATGTAGATTGGATAAAATGGATGTAGAGTGGATAAAAATGGATGTAGAGTGGATAAAATGGATGTAGAGTGGATAAAATGGTTGTAGAGTGGATAAAATGGATGTAGAGTGGATAAAATGGATGTAGAGTGGATAAAAATGGATGTAGAGTGGATAAAATGGATGTAGAGTGGATAAAATGGTTGTAGAGTGGATAAAATGGATGTAGAGTTGATAAAAATGGATGTAGAGTGGATAAAATGGATGTATAGTGGATAAAAATGGATGTAGAGTGGATAAAATGGATGTAGAGTGGATAAGAATGGATGTAGAGTGAATAAAATGGATGTAGAGTGGATAAAATGGATGTAGAGTGGATAAAAATGGATGTAGAGTGGATAAAATGGATGTAGAATGGATAAAATGGATGTAAAGTGGATAAAAATGGATGTCGAGTGGATAAAATGGATGTAGAGTGGATAAAATGGATGTAGAGTTGATAAAAATGGATGTAGAGTGGATAAAATGGATGTAGAATGGATAAAATGGATGTAAAGTGGATAAAAATGGATGTCGAGTGGATAAAATGGATGTAGATTGGATAAAATGGATGTAGAGTTGATAAAATGGATGTAAAGTGGATAAAATGGATGTAGAGTTAATAAAAAAGGATGTAGAGTGGAAATAATGGATGTAGAGAGGATAAAATGGATAAAAATGGATGTAGATTGGATAAAATGGATGTAGAGTGGATAAAAATGGATGTAGATTGGATAAAATGGATGTAGAGTGGATAAAAATGGATGTAGTGTGGATAAAAATGGATATAGGGTAGATAAAATGTACGTAGAGTGGATAAAATGGATGTAGAGTGGATAAAAATGGATGTAGAGTGGATAAAAAAGGATGTAGAGTGGATAAAATGGATGTAGAGTGGATAAAACGGATGTAGAGTGGATAAAAATGGATGTAGAGTGCATAAAATGGATGTAGAATGGATAAAATGGATGTAAAGTGGATAAAAATGGATGTCGAGTGGATAAAATGGATGTAGATTGGATAAAATGGATGTAGAGTTGATAAAATGGATGTAAAGTGGATAAAATGGATGTAGAGTTAATAAAAAAGGATGTAGAGTGGAAATAATGGATGTAGAGAGGATAAAATGGATAAAAATGGATGTAGATTGGATAAAATGGATGTAGAGTGGATAAAAATGGATGTAGATTGGATAAAATGGATGTAGAGTGGATAAAAATGGATGTAGTGTGGATAAAAATGGATATAGGGTAGATAAAATGTACGTAGAGTGGATAAAATGGATGTAGAGTGGATAAAAATGGATGTAGAGTGGATAAAAAAGGATGTAGAGTGGATAAAATGGATGTAGAGTGGATAAAACGGATGTAGAGTGGATAAAAATGGATGTAGAGTGGATAAAATGGTTGTAGAGTGGATAAAATGGATGTAGAGTGGATAAAATGGATGTAGAGTGGATAAAAATGGATGTAGAGTGGATAAAAATGGATGTAGAGTGGATAAAATGGTTGTAGAGTGGATAAAATGGATGTAGAGTGGATAAAATGGATGTAGAGTGGATAAAAATGGATGTAGAGTGGATAAAATGGATGTAGAGTGGATAAAATGGTTGTAGAGTGGATAAAATGGATGTAGAGTGGATAAAAATGGATGTAGAGTGGATAAAATGGATGTAGAATGGATAAAATGGATGTAAAGTGGATAAAAATGGATGTCGAGTGGATAAAATGGATGTAGAGTAGATAAAAATGGATGTAGAGTGGATAAAATGGATGTAGAGTGGATAAAATGGATGTAGAGTGGATAAAAATGGATGTAGAGTGGATAAAATGGATAAAATGGATGTAAAGTGGATAAAAATGGATGTCGAGTGGATAAAATGGATGTAGAGTGGATAAAAATAGATGTAGAGAGGATAAAATGGATGTAGAGTTGATAAAAATGGATGTAGAGTGGATAAAATGGATGTAGAGTTCATAAAAATGGATGTGGAGTGGATAAAAATGGATGTAGATTGGATAAAATGGATGTAGAGTGGATAAAAATGGATGTAGAGTGGATAAAATGGATGTAGAGTGGATAAAATGGTTGTAGAGTGGATAAAATGGATGTAGAGTGGATAAAATGGATGTAGAGTGGATAAAAATGGATGTAGAGTTGATAAAATTGATGTAGAGTGGGTAACATTGATGTAGAGTGTATAAAATGGATGTAGAGTTAATAAAAATGGATGTAGAGTGGATATAATGGATGTAGAGAGGATAAAATGGATGTGGAGTGGATAACAATGGATGTAGAGTGGATAAAATGGATGTAGATTTGATAAAAATGGATGTAGAGTGGATACAATGGATGTAGAGTAGATAAAATAGATGTAGAGTGGATAAAATGGATGTAGAGTGGATAAAATGGTTGTAGAGTGGATAAAAATGGATTTAGAGTGGATAAAAATGGATGTAGAGTGGACAAAATAGATTTAGAGTTGATAAAAATTGATGTAGAGTGGATAAAATGGATGTAGAGTGGATAAAATGGATGTAGAGTGGATAAAATGAATGTAGAGTTCATAAAAATGGATGTAGAGTGGATAAAAATGGATGTAGATTGGATAAAATGGATGTAGAGTTGATAAAATGGATGTAAAGTGGATAAAATGGATGTAGAGTTAATAAAAATGGATGTAGAGTGGAAATAATGGATGTAGAGAGGATAAAATGGATGTAGAGTGGATAAAAATGGATGTAGATTGGATAAAATGGATGTAGAGTGGATAAAAATGGATGTAGAGTGGATAAAATGGATGTATAGTGAATAAAAATGGATGTAGAGTGGATAAAATGGATGTAGAGTGGATAAAAATGGATGTAGAGTGGATAAAATGGATGTAGAGTGGATAAAATGGATGTAGAGTGGATAAAATGGATGTAAAGTGGATAAAAATGGATGTAGAGTAGATAAAATGGATGTAAAGTGGATACAAATGGATGTAGAGTGGATAAAATGGATGTAGAGTGGCTAAAATGGATGTAGAGTGGATAAAAATGGATGTAGAGTGGACAAAATAGATTTAGAGTGGATAAAAATTGATGTAGAGTGGATAAAATGGATGTAGAGTGGATAAAATGGATGTAGAGTGGATAAAATGGATGTAGAGTTCATAAAAATGGATGTAGAGTGGATAAAAATGGATGTAGATTGGATAAAATGGATGTAGAGTTGATAAAATGGATGTAAAGTGGATAAAATGGATGTAGAGTTAATAAAAATGGATGTAGAGTGGAAATAATGGATGTAGAGAGGATAAAATGGATGTAGAGTGGATAAAAATGGATGTAGATTGGATAAAATGGATGTAGAGCGGATAAAAATGGATGTAGTGTGGATAAAAATGGATATAGGGTAGATAAAATGTATGTAGAGTGGATAAAATGGATGTAGAGTGGATAAAAAAGGATGTAGAGTGGATAAAATGGATGTAGAGTGGATAAAACGGATGTAGAGTGGATAAAAATGGATGTAGAGTGGATAAAATGGTTGTAGAGTGGATAAAATGGATGTAGAGTGGATAAAATGGATGTAGAGTGGATAAAAATGGATGTAGAGTGGATAAAAATGGATGTAGAGTGGATAAAAATGGATGTAGAGTGGATAAAAATGGATGTAGAGTGGATAAAATGGATGTAGAGTTGATAAAATGGATGTAGAGTTCATAAAAATGGATGTAGAGTGGATAAAAATGGATGTAGATTGGATAAAATGGATGTAGAGTGGATAAAATGGATGTAGAGTGGATAAAATGGTTGTAGAGTGGATAAAATGGATGTAGAGTTGATAAAAATGGATGTAGAGTGGATAAAATGGATGTAGAGTAGATAAAAATGGATGTAGAGTGGATAAAATGGATGTAGAGTGGATAAAATGGATGTAGAGTGGATAAAAATGGATGTAGAGTGGATAAAAATGGATGTAGAGTGGATAAAATGGATGTAGAGTGGATAAAATGGATGTAGAGTTCATAAAAATGGATGTAGAGTGGATAAAAATGGATGTAGATTGGATAAAATGGATGTAGAGTGGATAAAAATGGATGTTGAGTGGATAAAATGGATGTAGAGTGGATAAAATGGTTGTAGAGTGGATAAAATGGATGTAGAGTGGATAAAATGGATGTAGAGTGGATAAAATTGATGTAGAGTGGGTAACATTGATGTAGAGTGTATAAAATGGATGTAGAGTTAATAAAAAAGGATGTAGAGTGGAAATAATGGATGTAGAGAGGATAAAATGGATAAAAATGGATGTAGATTGGATAAAATGGATGTAGAGTGGATAAAAATGGATGTAGATTGGATAAAATGGATGTAGAGTGGATAAAAATGGATGTAGTGTGGATAAAAATGGATGTAGATTGGATAAAATGGATGTAGAGTGGATAAAAATGGATGTAGATTGGATAAAATGGATGTAGAGTGGATAAAAATGGATGTAGTGTGGATAAAAATGGATATAGGGTAGATAAAATGTACGTAGAGTGGATAAAATGGATGTAGAGTGGATAAAAATGGATGTAGAGTGGATAAAAAAGGATGTAGAGTGGATAAAATGGATGTAGAGTGGATAAAACGGATGTAGAGTGGATAAAAATGGATGTAGAGTGGATAAAATGGTTGTAGAGTGGATAAAATGGATGTAGAGTGGATAAAATGGATGTAGAGTGGATAAAACGGATGTAGAGTGGATAAAAATGGATGTAGAGTGGATAAAATGGTTGTAGAGTGGATAAAATGGATGTAGAGTGGATAAAATGGATGTAGAGTGGATAAAAATGGATGTAGAGTGGATAAAAATGGATGTCGAGTGGATAAAAATGGATATAGAGTGGATAAAATGGATGTAGAGTGGATAAAATGGATGTAGAGTTCATAAAAATGGATGTAGAGTGGATGAAAATGGATGTAGATTGGATAAAATGGATGTAGAGTTGATAAAATGGATGTAAAGTGGATAAAATGGATGTAGAGTTAATAAAAATGGATGTAGAGTGGAAATAATGGATGTAGAGAGGATAAAATGGATGTAGAGTGGATAAAAATGGATGCAGATTGGATAAAATGGATGTAGAGTGGATAAAAATGGATGTAGTGTGGATAAAAATGGATATAGGTTAGATAAAATGTATGTAGAGTGGATAAAATGGATGTAGAGTGGATAAAAATGGATGTAGAGTGGATAAAAAAGGATGTAGAGTGGATAAAATGGATGTAGAGTGGATAAAACGGATGTAGAGTGGATAAAAATGGATGTAGAGTGGATAAAATGGTTGTAGAGTGGATAAAATGGATGTAGAGTGGATAAAATGGATGTAGAGTGGATAAAAATGGATGTAGAGTGGATAAAAATGGATGTAGAGTGGATAAAAATGGATGTAGAGTGGATAAAAATGGATGTAGAGTGGATAAAATGGATGTAGAGTGGATAAAAATGGATGTAGATTGGATAAAATGGATGTAGAGTGGATAAAAATGGATGTAGAGTGGATAAAATGGATGTAGAGTGGATAAAATGGTTGTAGAGTGGATAAAATGGATGTAGAGTGGATAAAATGGATGTAGAGTGGATAAAAATGGATGTAGAGTGGATAAAATGGATGTAGAGTGGATAAAATGGTTGTAGAGTGGATAAAATGGATGTAGAGTTGATAAAAATGGATGTAGAGTGGATAAAATGGATGTATAGTGAATAAAAATGGATGTAGAGTGGATAAAATGGATGTAGAGTGGATAAGAATGGATGTAGAGTGAATAAAATGGATGTAGAGTGGATAAAATGGATGTAGAGTGGATAAAAATGGATGTAGAGTGGATAAAATGGATGTAGAATGGATAAAATGGATGTAAAGTGGATAAAAATGGATGTCGAGTGGATAAAATGGATGTAGAGTGGATAAAATGGATGTAGAGTTGATAAAAATGGATGTAGAGTGGATAAAATGGATGTAGAATGGATAAAATGGATGTAAAGTGGATAAAAATGGATGTCGAGTGGATAAAATGGATGTAGAGTGGATAAAATGGATGTAGAGTTGATAAAATGGATGTAAAGTGGATAAAATGGATGTAGAGTTAATAAAAAAGTATGTAGAGTGGAAATAATGGATGTAGAGAGGATAAAATGGATAAAAATGGATGTAGATTGGATAAAATGGATGTAGAGTGGATAAAAATGGATGTAGATTGGATAAAATGGATGTAGAGTGGATAAAAATGGATGTAGTGTGGATAAAAATGGATATAGGGTAGATAAAATGTACGTAGAGTGGATAAAATGGATGTAGAGTGGATAAAAATGGATGTAGAGTGGATAAAAAAGGATGTAGAGTGGATAAAATGGATGTAGAGTGGATAAAACGGATGTAGAGTGGATAAAAATGGATGTAGAGTGCATAAAATGGATGTAGAATGGATAAAATGGATGTAAAGTGGATAAAAATGGATGTAGAGTGGATAAAATGGATGTAGATTGGATAAAATGGATGTAGAGTTGATAAAATGGATGTAAAGTGGATAAAATGGATGTAGAGTTAATAAAAAATGATGTAGAGTGGAAATAATGGATGTAGAGAGGATAAAATGGATAAAAATGGATGTAGATTGGATAAAATGGATGTAGAGTGGATAAAAATGGATGTAGATTGGATAAAATGGATGTAGAGTGGATAAAAATGGATGTAGTGTGGATAAAAATGGATATAGGGTAGATAAAATGTACGTAGAGTGGATAAAATGGATGTAGAGTGGATAAAAATGGATGTAGAGTGGATAAAAAAGGATGTAGAGTGGATAAAATGGATGTAGAGTGGATAAAACGGATGTAGAGTGGATAAAAATGGATGTAGAGTGGATAAAATGGTTGTAGAGTGGATAAAATGGATGTAGGGTGGATAAAATGGATGTAGAGTGGATAAAAATGGATGTAGAGTGGATAAAAATGGATGTAGAGTGGATAAAAATGGATGTAGAGTGGATAAAAATGGATGTAGAGTGGATAAAATGGATGTAGAGTGGATAAAAATGGATGTAGATTGGATAAAATGGATGTAGAGTGGATAAAAATGGATGTAGAGTGGATAAAATGGATGTAGAGTGGATAAAATGGTTGTAGAGTGGATAAAATGGATGTAGAGTGGATAAAATGGATGTAGAGTGGATAAAAATGGATGTAGAGTGGATAAAATGGATGTAGAGTGGATAAAATGGTTGTAGAGTGGATAAAATGGATGTAGAGTTGATAAAAATGGATGTAGAGTGGATAAAATGGATGTATAGTGAATAAAAATGGATGTAGAGTGGATAAAATGGATGTAGAGTGGATAAGAATGGATGTAGAGTGAATAAAATGGATGTAGAGTGGATAAAATGGATGTAGAGTGGATAAAAATGGATGTAGAGTGGATAAAATGGATGTAGAATGGATAAAATGGATGTAAAGTGGATAAAAATGGATGTCGAGTGGATAAAATGGATGTAGAGTGGATAAAATGGATGTAGAGTTGATAAAAATGGATGTAGAGTGGATAAAATGGATGTAGAATGGATAAAATGGATGTAAAGTGGATAAAAATGGATGTCGAGTGGATAAAATGGATGTAGATTGGATAAAATGGATGTAGAGTTGATAAAATGGATGTAAAGTGGATAAAATGGATGTAGAGTTAATAAAAAAGTATGTAGAGTGGAAATAATGGATGTAGAGAGGATAAAATGGATAAAAATGGATGTAGATTGGATAAAATGGATGTAGAGTGGATAAAAATGGATGTAGATTGGATAAAATGGATGTAGAGTGGATAAAAATGGATGTAGTGTGGATAAAAATGGATATAGGGTAGATAAAATGTACGTAGAGTGGATAAAATGGATGTAGAGTGGATAAAAATGGATGTAGAGTGGATAAAAATGGATGTAGAGTGGATAAAATGGATGTAGAGTGGATAAAACGGATGTAGAGTGGATAAAAATGGATGTAGAGTGCATAAAATGGATGTAGAATGGATAAAATGGATGTAAAGTGGATAAAAATGGATGTAGAGTGGATAAAATGGATGTAGAGTGGATAAAATGGATGTAGAGTTGATAAAATGGATGTAAAGTGGATAAAATGGATGTAGAGTTAATAAAAAATGATGTAGAGTGGAAATAATGGATGTAGAGAGGATAAAATGGATAAAAATGGATGTAGATTGGATAAAATGGATGTAGAGTGGATAAAAATGGATGTAGATTGGATAAAATGGATGTAGAGTGGATAAAAATGGATGTAGTGTGGATAAAAATGGATATAGGGTAGATAAAATGTACGTAGAGTGGATAAAATGGATGTAGAGTGGATAAAAATGGATGTAGAGTGGATAAAAAAGGATGTAGAGTGGATAAAATGGATGTAGAGTGGATAAAACGGATGTAGAGTGGATAAAAATGGATGTAGAGTGGATAAAATGGTTGTAGAGTGGATAAAATGGATGTAGAGTGGATAAAATGGATGTAGAGTGGATAAAAATGGATGTAGAGTGGATAAAAATGGATGTAGAGTGGATAAAATGGTTGTAGAGTGGATAAAATGGATGTAGAGTGGATAAAATGGATGTAGAGTGGATAAAAATGGATGTAGAGTGGATAAAATGGATGTAGAGTGGATAAAATGGTTGTAGAGTGGATAAAATGGATGTAGAGTGGATAAAAATGGATGTAGAGTGGATAAAATGGATGTAGAATGGATAAAATGGATGTAAAGTGGATAAAAATGGATGTCGAGTGGATAAAATGGATGTAGAGTTGATAAAAATGGATGTAGAGTGGATAAAATGGATGTAGAGTGGATAAAATGGATGTAGAGTGGATAAAAATGGATGTAGAGTGGATAAAATGGATAAAATGGATGTAAAGTGGATAAAAATGGATGTCGAGTGGATAAAATGGATGTAGAGTGGATAAAAATAGATGTAGAGAGGATAAAATGGATGTAGAGTTGATAAAAATGGATGTAGAGTGGATAAAATGGATGTAGAGTTCATAAAAATGGATGTAGAGTGGATATAATGGATGTAGAGAGGATAAAATGGATGTGAAGTGGATAACAATGGATGTAGAGTGGATAAAATGGATGTAGATTTGATAAAAATGGATGTAGAGTGGATACAATGGATGTAGAGTAGATAAAATAGATGTAGAGCGGATAAAATGGATGTAGAGTGGATAAAATGGTTGTAGAGTGGATAAAAATGGATTTAGAGTGGATAAAAATGGATGTAGAGTGGACAAAATAGATTTAGAGTTGATAAAAATTGATGTAGAGTGGATAAAATGGATGTAGAGTGGATAAAATGGATGTAGAGTGGATAAAATGAATGTAGAGTTCATAAAAATGGATGTAGAGTGGATAAAAATGGATGTAGATTGGATAAAATGGATGTAGAGTTGATAAAATGGATGTAAAGTGGATAAAATGGATGTAGAGTTAATAAAAATGGATGTAGAGTGGAAATAATGGATGTAGAGAGGATAAAATGGATGTAGAGTGGATAAAAATGGATGTAGATTGGATAAAATGGATGTAGAGTGGATAAAAATGGATGTAGAGTGGATAAAATGGATGTATAGTGAATAAAAATGGATGTAGAGTGGATAAAATGGATGTAGAGTGGATAAAAATGGATGTAGAGTGGATAAAATGGATGTAGAGTGGATAAAATGGATGTAGAGTGGAAATAATGGATGTAGAGAGGATAAAATGGATAAAAATGGATGTAGATTGGATAAAATGGATGTAGAGTGGATAAAAATGGATGTAGATTGGATAAAATGGATGTAGAGTGGATAAAAATGGATGTAGTGTGGATAAAAATGGATATAGGGTAGATAAAATGTACGTAGAGTGGATAAAATGGATGTAGAGTGGATAAAAATGGATGTAGAGTGGATAAAAAAGGATGTAGAGTGGATAAAATGGATGTAGAGTGGATAAAACGGATGTAGAGTGGATAAAAATGGATGTAGAGTGGATAAAATGGTTGTAGAGTGGATAAAATGGATGTAGAGTGGATAAAATGGATGTAGAGTGGATAAAAATGGATGTAGAGTGGATAAAAATGGATGTAGAGTGGATAAAATGGTTGTAGAGTGGATAAAATGGATGTAGAGTGGATAAAATGGATGTAGAGTGGATAAAAATGGATGTAGAGTGGATAAAATGGATGTAGAGTGGATAAAATGGTTGTAGAGTGGATAAAATGGATGTAGAGTGGATAAAAATGGATGTAGAGTGGATAAAATGGATGTAGAATGGATAAAATGGATGTAAAGTGGATAAAAATGGATGTCGAGTGGATAAAATGGATGTAGAGTGGATAAAAATGGATGTAGAGTGGATAAAATGGATGTAGAGTGGATAAAATGGATGTAGAGTGGATAAAAATGGATGTAGAGTGGATAAAATGGATAAAATGGATGTAAAGTGGATAAAAATGGATGTCGAGTGGATAAAATGGATGTAGAGTGGATAAAAATAGATGTAGAGAGGATAAAATGGATGTAGAGTTGATAAAAATGGATGTAGAGTGGATAAAATGGATGTAGAGTTCATAAAAATGGATGTGGAGTGGATAAAAATGGATGTAGATTGGATAAAATGGATGTAGAGTGGATAAAAATGGATGTAGAGTGGATAAAATGGATGTAGAGTGGATAAAATGGTTGTAGAGTGGATAAAATGGATGTAGAGTGGATAAAATGGATGTAGAGTGGATAAAAATGGATGTAGAGTTGATAAAATTGATGTAGAGTGGGTAAAATTGATGTAGAGTGTATAAAATGGATGTAGAGTTAATAAAAATGGATGTAGAGTGGATATAATGGATGTAGAGAGGATAAAATGGATGTGGAGTGGATAACAATGGATGTAGAGTGGATAAAATGGATGTAGATTTGATAAAAATGGATGTAGAGTGGATACAATGGATGTAGAGTAGATAAAATAGATGTAGAGCGGATAAAATGGATGTAGAGTGGATAAAATGGATGTAGAGTGGATAAAAATGGATGTAGAGTGGATAAAAATGGATGTAGAGTGGACAAAATAGATTTAGAGTTGATAAAAATTGATGTAGAGTGGATAAAATGGATGTAGAGTGGATAAAATGGATGTAGAGTGGATAAAATGAATGTAGAGTTCATAAAAATGGATGTAGAGTGGATAAAAATGGATGTAGATTGGATAAAATGGATGTAGAGTTGATAAAATGGATGTAAAGTGGATAAAATGGATGTAGAGTTAATAAAAATGGATGTAGAGTGGAAATAATGGATGTAGAGAGGATAAAATGGATGTAGAGTGGATAAAAATGGATGTAGATTGGATAAAATGGATGTAGAGTGGATAAAAATGGATGTAGAGTGGATAAAATGGATGTATAGTGAATAAAAATGGATGTAGAGTGGATAAAATGGATGTAGAGTGGATAAAAATGGATGTAGAGTGGATAAAATGGATGTAGAGTGGATAAAATGGATGTAGAGTGGATAAAATGGATGTAAAGTGGATAAAAATGGATGTAGAGTAGATAAAATGGATGTAAAGTGGATACAAATGGATGTAGAGTGGATAAAATGGATGTAGAGTGGCTAAAATGGATGTAGAGTGGATAAAAATGGATGTAGAGTGGACAAAATAGATTTAGAGTGGATAAAAATTGATGTAGAGTGGATAAAATGGATGTAGAGTGGATAAAATGGATGTAGAGTGGATAAAATGGATGTAGAGTTCATAAAAATGGATGTAGAGTGGATAAAAATGGATGTAGATTGGATAAAATGGATGTAGAGTTGATAAAATGGATGTAAAGTGGATAAAATGGATGTAGAGTTAATAAAAATGGATGTAGAGTGGAAATAATGGATGTAGAGAGGATAAAATGGATGTAGAGTGGATAAAAATGGATGTAGATTGGATAAAATGGATGTAGAGCGGATAAAAATGGATGTAGTGTGGATAAAAATGGATATAGGGTAGATAAAATGTATGTAGAGTGGATAAAATGGATGTAGAGTGGATAAAAATGGATGTAGAGTGGATAAAAAAGGATGTAGAGTGGATAAAATGGATGTAGAGTGGATAAAACGGATGTAGAGTGGATAAAAATGGATGTAGAGTGGATAAAATGGTTGTAGAGTGGATAAAATGGATGTAGAGTGGATAAAATGGATGTAGAGTGGATAAAAATGGATGTAGAGTGGATAAAAATGGATGTAGAGTGGATAAAAATGGATGTAGAGTGGATAAAAATGGATGTAGAGTGGATAAAATGGATGTAGAGTTGATAAAATGGATGTAGAGTTCATAAAAATGGATGTAGAGTGGATAAAAATGGATGTAGATTGGATAAAATGGATGTAGAGTGGATAAAATGGATGTAGAGTGGATAAAATGGTTGTAGAGTGGATAAAATGGATGTAGAGTTGATAAAAATGGATGTAGAGTGGATAAAATGGATGTAGAGTAGATAAAAATGGATGTAGAGTGGATAAAATGGATGTAGAGTGGATAAAATGGATGTAGAGTGGATAAAAATGGATGTAGAGTGGATAAAAATGGATGTAGAGTGGATAAAATGGATGTAGAGTGGATAAAATGGATGTAGAGTTCATAAAAATGGATGTAGAGTGGATAAAAATGGATGTAGATTGGATAAAATGGATGTAGAGTGGATAAAAATGGATGTTGAGTGGATAAAATGGATGTAGAGTGGATAAAATGGTTGTAGAGTGGATAAAATGGATGTAGAGTGGATAAAATGGATGTAGAGTGGATAAAATTGATGTAGAGTGGGTAACATTGATGTAGAGTGTATAAAATGGATGTAGAGTTAATAAAAAAGGATGTAGAGTGGAAATAATGGATGTAGAGAGGATAAAATGGATAAAAATGGATGTAGATTGGATAAAATGGATGTAGAGTGGATAAAAATGGATGTAGATTGGATAAAATGGATGTAGAGTGGATAAAAATGGATGTAGTGTGGATAAAAATGGATGTAGATTGGATAAAATGGATGTAGAGTGGATAAAAATGGATGTAGATTGGATAAAATGGATGTAGAGTGGATAAAAATGGATGTAGAGTGGATAAAAATGGATATAGGGTAGATAAAATGTACGTAGAGTGGATAAAATGGATGTAGAGTGGATAAAAATGGATGTAGAGTGGATAAAAAAGGATGTAGAGTGGATAAAATGGATGTAGAGTGGATAAAACGGATGTAGAGTGGATAAAAATGGATGTAGAGTGGATAAAATGGTTGTAGAGTGGATAAAATGGATGTAGAGTGGATAAAATGGATGTAGAGTGGATAAAAATGGATGTAGAGTGGATAAAAATGGATGTCGAGTGGATAAAAATGGATATAGAGTGGATAAAATGGATGTAGAGTGGATAAAATGGATGTAGAGTTCATAAAAATGGATGTAGAGTGGATAAAAATGGATGTAGATTGGATAAAATGGATGTAGAGTGGATAAAAATGGATGTTGAGTGGATAAAATGGATGTAGAGTTCATAAAAATGGATGTGGAGTGGATAAAAATGGATGTAGATTGGATAAAATGGATGTAGAGTGGATAAAAATGGATGTAGAGTGGATAAAATGGATGTAGAGTGGATAAAATGGTTGTAGAGTGGATAAAATGGTTGTAGAGTGGATAAAAATGGATTTAGAGTGGATAAAAATGGATGTAGAGTGGACAAAATAGATTTAGAGTGGATAAAATGGATGTAGAGTTCATAAAAATGGATGTGGAGTGGATAAAAATGGATGTAGATTGGATAAAATGGTTGTAGAGTGGATAAAATGGATGTAGAGTGGATAAAATGGATGTAGAGTGGATAAAAATAGATGTAGAGAGGATAAAATGGATGTAGAGTTGATAAAAATGGATGTAGAGTGGATAAAATGGATGTAGAGTGGATAAAATGGTTGTAGAGTGGATAAAATGGTTGTAGAGTGGATAAAAATGGATGTAGATTGGATAAAATGGATGTAGAGTGGATAAAAATGGATGTTGAGTGGATAAAATGGATGTAGAGTTCATAAAAATGGATGTGGAGTGGATAAAAATGGATGTAGATTGGATAAAATGGTTGTAGAGTGGATAAAATGGATGTAGAGTGGATAAAATGGATGTAGAGTGGATAAAAATAGATGTAGAGAGGATAAAATGGATGTAGAGTTGATAAAAATGGATGTAGAGTGGATAAAATGGATGTAGAGTTCATAAAAATGGATGTGGAGTGGATAAAAATGGATGTAGATTGGATAAAATGGATGTAGAGTGGATAAAAATGGATGTAGAGTGGATAAAATGGATGTAGAGTGGATAAAATGGTTGTAGAGTGGATAAAATGGATGTAGAGTGGATAAAATGGATGTAGAGTGGATAAAATGGTTGTAGAGTGGATAAAATGGATGTAGAGTGGATAAAATGGATGTAGAGTGGATAAAAATGGATGTAGAGTGGATAAAATTGATGTAGAGTGGGTAACATTGATGTAGAGTGTATAAAATGGATGTAGAGTTAATAAAAATGGATGTAGAGTGGATATAATGGATGTAGAGAGGATAAAATGGATGTGAAGTGGATAACAATGGATGTAGAGTGGATAAAATGGATGTAGATTTGATAAAAATGGATGTAGAGTGGATACAATGGATGTAGAGTAGATAAAATGGATGTAGAGCGGATAAAATGGATGTAGAGTGGATAAAATGGTTGTAGAGTGGATAAAAATGGATTTAGAGTGGATAAAAATGGATGTAGAGTGGACAAAATAGATTTAGAGTGGATAAAAATTGATGTAGAGTGGATAAAATGGATGTAGAGTGGATAAAATGGATGTAGAGTGGATAAAATGGATGTAGAGTTCATAAAAATGGATGTAGAGTGGATAAAAATGGATGTAGATTGGATAAAATGGATGTAGAGTTGATAAAATGGATGTAAAGTGGATAAAATGGATGTAGAGTTAATAAAAATGGATGTAGAGTGGAAATAATGGATGTAGAGAGGATAAAATGAATGTAGAGTGGATAAAAATGGATGTAGATTGGATAAAATGGATGTAGAGTGGATAAAAATGGATGTAGATTGGATAAAATGGATGTAGAGTGGATAAAATGGATGTAGAGTGGATAAAATGGATGTAGAGTTCATAAAAATGGATGTAGAGTGGATAAAAATGGATGTAGATTGGATAAAATGGATGTAGAGTTGATAAAATGGATGTAAAGTGGATAAAATGGATGTAGAGTTAATAAAAATGGATGTAGAGTGGAAATAATGGATGTAGAGAGGATAAAATGGATGTAGAGTGGATAAAAATGGATGTAGATTGGATAAAATGGATGTAGAGTGGATACAAATGGATGTAGTGTGGATAAAAATGGATATAGGGTAGATAAAATGTATGTAGAGTAGATAAAATGGATGTAGAGTGGATAAAAATGGATGTAGAGTGGATAAAAAAGGATGTAGAGTGGATAAAATGGATGTAGAGTGGATAAAACGGATGTAGAGTGGATAAAAATGGATGTAGAGTGGATAAAATGGTTGTAGAGTGGATAAAATGGATGTAGAGTGGATAAAATGGATGTAGAGTGGATAAAAATGGATGTAGAGTGGATAAAAATGGATGTAGAGTGGATAAAAATGGATGTAGAGTGGATAAAAATGGATGTAGAGTGGATAAAATGGATGTAGAGTTGATAAAAATGGATGTAGAGTGGATAAAATGGATGTAGAGTGGATAAAATGGATGTAGAGTTCATAAAAATGGATGTAGAGTGGATAAAATGGTCGTAGAGTGGATAAAATGGATGTAGAGTGGATAAAATGGATGTAGAGTGGATAAAAATGGATGTAGAGTGGATAAAATGGATGTAGAGTGGATAAAATGGATGTAGAGTGGATAAAAATGGATGTAGAGTGGATAAAATGGATGTAGAATGGATAAAATGGATGTATAGTGAATAAAAATGGATGTAGAGTGGATAAAATGGATGTAGATTGGATAAAATGGATGTAGAGTGGATAAAAATGGATGTAGAGTGGATAAAATGGATGTAGAGTGGATAAAATGGATGTAAAGTGGATAAAATGGATGTAGAGTTAATAAAAATGGATGTAGAGTGGAAATAATGGATGTAGAGAGGATAAAATGAATGTAGAGTGGATAAAAATGGATGTAGATTGGATAAAATGGATGTAGAGTGGATAAAAATGGATGTAGATTGGATAAAATGGATGTAGAGTTGATAAAATGGATGTAAAGTGGATAAAATGGATGTAGAGTTAATAAAAATGGATGTAGAGTGGAAATAATGGATGTAGAGAGGATAAAATGGATGTAGAGTGGATAAAAATGGATGTAGATTGGATAAAATGGATGTAGAGTGGATACAAATGGATGTAGTGTGGATAAAAATGGATATAGGGTAGATAAAATGTATGTAGAGTAGATAAAATGGATGTAGAGTGGATAAAAATGGATGTAGAGTGGATAAAAATGGATGTAGAGTGGATAAAATGGATGTAGAGTGGATAAAACGGATGTAGAGTGGATAAAAATGGATGTAGAGTGGATAAAATGGTTGTAGAGTGGATAAAATGGATGTAGAGTGGATAAAATGGATGTAGAGTGGATAAAAATGGATGTAGAGTGGATAAAAATGGATGTAGAGTGGATAAAAATGGATGTAGAGTGGATAAAAATGGATGTAGAGTGGATAAAATGGATGTAGAGTTGATAAAAATGGATGTAGAGTGGATAAAATGGATGTAGAGTGGATAAAATGGATGTAGAGTTCATAAAAATGGATGTAGAGTGGATAAAATGGTCGTAGAGTGGATAAAATGGATGTAGAGTGGATAAAATGGATGTAGAGTGGATAAAAATGGATGTAGAGTGGATAAAATGGATGTAGAGTGGATAAAATGGATGTAGAGTGGATAAAAATGGATGTAGAGTGGATAAAATGGATGTAGAATGGATAAAATGGATGTAAAGTGGATAAAAATGGATGTCGAGTGGATAAAATGGATGTAGAGTGGATAAAAATAGATGTAGAGAGGATAAAATGGATGTGGAGTTGATAAAATGGATGTAGAGTTCATAAAAATGGATGTAGATTGGATAAAATGGATGTAGAGTTGATAAAATGGATGTAAAGTGGATAAAATGGATGTAGAGTTAATAAAAATGGATGTAGAGTGGAAATAATGGATGTAGAGAGGATAAAATGGATGTAGAGTGGATAAAATGGATGTAGAATGGATAAAATGGATGTAGAGTGGATAAAAATGGATGTAAAGTAGATAAAATGGATGTAGAGTGGATAAAATGGTTGTAGAGTGGATAAAATGGATGTAGAGTTGATAAAAATGGATGTAGAGTGGATAAAATGGATGTATAGTGAATAAAAATGGATGTAGAGTGGATAAAATGGATGTAGATTGGATAAAATGGATGTAGAGTGGATAAAAATGGATGTAGAGTGGATAAAATGGATGTAGAGTGGATAAAATGGTTGTAGAGTGGATAAAATGGATGTAGAGTGGATAAAATGGATGTAGAGTGGATAAAAATGGATGTAGAGTGGATAAAATGGATGTAGAGTGGATAAAATGGTTGTAGAGTGGATAAAATGGATGTAGAGTTGATAAAAATGGATGTAGAGTGGATAAAATGGATGTATAGTGAATAAAAATGGATGTAGAGTGGATAAAATGGATGTAGAGTGGATAAAAATGGATGTAGAGTGGATAAAATGGATGTAGAGTGGATAAAATGGATGTAGAGTGGATAAAATGGATGTAAAGTGGATAAAAATGGATGTAGAGTGGATAAAATGGATGTAGAGTGCATAAAAATGGATGTTGAGTGGATAAAATGGATGTATAGTGGATAAAATGGATGTAAAGTGGATACAAATGGATGTAGAGTGGATAAAATGGATGTAGAGTGGCTCAAATGGATGTAGAGTGGATAAAAATGGATGTAGAGTGGACAAAATAGATTTAGAGTGGATAAAAATTGATGTAGAGTGGATAAAATGGATGTAGAGTGGATAAAATGGATGTAGAGTGGATAAAATGGATGTAGAGTTCATAAAAATGGATGTAGAGTGGATAAAAATGGATGTAGATTGGATAAAATGGATGTAGAGTTGATAAAATGCATGTAAAGTGGATAAAATGGATGTAGAGTTAATAAAAATGGATGTAGAGTGGAAATAATGGATGTAGAGAGGATAAAATGGATGTAGAGTGGATAAAAATGGATGCAGATTGGATAAAATGGATGTAGAGTGGATAAAAATGGATGTAGTGTGGATAAAAATGGATATAGGGTAGATAAAATGTATGTAGAGTGGATAAAATGGATGTAGAGTGGATAAAAATGGATGTAGAGTGGATAAAAATGGATGTAGAGTGGATAAAATGGATGTAGAGTGGATAAAACGGATGTAGAGTGGATAAAAATGGATGTAGAGTGGATAAAATGGTTGTAGAGTGGATAAAATGGATGTAGAGTGGATAAAATGGATGTAGAGTGGATAAAAATGGATGTAGAGTGGATAAAAATGGATGTAGAGTGGATAAAAATGGATGTAGAGTGGATAAAAATGGATGTAGAGTGGATAAAATGGATGTAGAGTTGATAAAAATGGATGTAGAGTGGATAAAATGGATGTAGAGTGGATAAAATGGATGTAGAGTTGATAAAAATGGATGTAGAGTGGATAAAATGGATGTAGAATGGATAAAATGGATGTAAAGTGGATAAAAATGGATGTCGAGTGGATAAAATGGATGTAGATTGGATAAAATGGATGTAGAGTTGATAAAATGGATGTAAAGTGGATAAAATGGATGTAGAGTTAATAAAAAAGGATGTAGAGTGGAAATAATGGATGTAGAGAGGATAAAATGGATAAAAATGGATGTAGATTGGATAAAATGGATGTAGAGTGGATAAAAATGGATGTAGATTGGATAAAATGGATGTAGAGTGGATAAAATGGATGTAGAGTGGATAAAAATGGATGTAGAGTGGATAAAATGGATGTAGAATGGATAAAATGGATGTAAAGTGGATAAAAATGGATGTCGAGTGGATAAAATGGATGTAGAGTGGATAAAAATAGATGTAGAGAGGATAAAATGGATGTAGAGTTGATAAAATGGATGTAGATTGGATAAAATGGATGTAGAGTTGATAAAATGGATGTAAAGTGGATAAAATGGATGTAGAGTTAATAAAAATGGATGTAGAGTGGAAATAATGGATGTAGAGAGGATAAAATGGATGTAGAGTGGAAATAATGGATGTAGAGAGGATAAAATGGATGTAGAGTGGATAAAATGGTTGTAGAGTGGATAAAATGGATGTAGAGTGGATAAAATGGATGTAGAGTGGATAAAAATGGATGTAAAGTAGATAAAATGGATGTAGAGTGGATAAAATGGTTGTAGAGTGGATAAAATGGATGTAGAGTTGATAAAAATGGATGTAGAGTGGATAAAATGGATGTATAGTGAATAAAAATGGATGTAGAGTGGATAAAATGGATGTAGATTGGATAAAATGGATGTAGAGTGGATAAAAATGGATGTAGAGTGGATAAAATGGATGTAGAGTGGATAAAATGGTTGTAGAGTGGATAAAATGGATGTAGAGTGGATAAAATGGATGTAGAGTGGATAAAAATGGATGTAGAGTGGATAAAATGGATGTAGAGTGGATAAAATGGTTGTAGAGTGGATAAAATGGATGTAGAGTTGATAAAAATGGATGTAGAGTGGATAAAATGGATGTATAGTGAATAAAAATGGATGTAGAGTGGATAAAATGGATGTAGAGTGGATAAAAATGGATGTAGAGTGGATAAAATGGATGTAGAGTGGATAAAATGGATGTAGAGTGGATAAAATGGATGTAAAGTGGATAAAAATGGATGTAGAGTGGATAAAATGGATGTAGAGTGCATAAAAATGGATGTTGAGTGGATAAAATGGATGTATAGTGGATAAAATGGATGTAAAGTGGATACAAATGGATGTAGAGTGGATAAAATGGATGTAGAGTGGCTCAAATGGATGTAGAGTGGATAAAAATGGATGTAGAGTGGACAAAATAGATTTAGAGTGGATAAAAATTGATGTAGAGTGGATAAAATGGATGTAGAGTGGATAAAATGGATGTAGAGTGGATAAAATGGATGTAGAGTTCATAAAAATGGATGTAGAGTGGATAAAAATGGATGTAGATTGGATAAAATGGATGTAGAGTTGATAAAATGCATGTAAAGTGGATAAAATGGATGTAGAGTTAATAAAAATGGATGTAGAGTGGAAATAATGGATGTAGAGAGGATAAAATGGATGTAGAGTGGATAAAAATGGATGCAGATTGGATAAAATGGATGTAGAGTGGATAAAAATGGATGTAGTGTGGATAAAAATGGATATAGGGTAGATAAAATGTATGTAGAGTGGATAAAATGGATGTAGAGTGGATAAAAATGGATGTAGAGTGGATAAAAAAGGATGTAGAGTGGATAAAATGGATGTAGAGTGGATAAAACGGATGTAGAGTGGATAAAAATGGATGTAGAGTGGATAAAATGGTTGTAGAGTGGATAAAATGGATGTAGAGTGGATAAAATGGATGTAGAGTGGATAAAAATGGATGTAGAGTGGATAAAAATGGATGTAGAGTGGATAAAAATGGATGTAGAGTGGATAAAAATGGATGTAGAGTGGATAAAATGGATGTAGAGTTGATAAAAATGGATGTAGAGTGGATAAAATGGATGTAGAGTGGATAAAATGGATGTAGAGTTGATAAAAATGGATGTAGAGTGGATAAAATGGATGTAGAATGGATAAAATGGATGTAAAGTGGATAAAAATGGATGTCGAGTGGATAAAATGGATGTAGATTGGATAAAATGGATGTAGAGTTGATAAAATGGATGTAAAGTGGATAAAATGGATGTAGAGTTAATAAAAAAGGATGTAGAGTGGAAATAATGGATGTAGAGAGGATAAAATGGATAAAAATGGATGTAGATTGGATAAAATGGATGTAGAGTGGATAAAAATGGATGTAGATTGGATAAAATGGATGTAGAGTGGATAGAAATGGATGTAGTGTGGATAAAAATGGATATAGGGTAGATAAAATGTACGTAGAGTGGATAAAATGGATGTAGAGTGGATAAAAATGGATGTAGAGTGGATAAAAAAGGATGTAGAGTGGATAAAATGGATGTAGAGTGGATAAAAATGGATGTAGAGTGGATAAAATGGATGTAGAGTGGATAAAATGGATGTAAAGTGGATAAAAATGGATGTCGAGTGGATAAAATGGATGTAGATTGGATAAAATGGATGTAGAGTTGATAAAATGGATGTAAAGTGGATAAAATGGATGTAGAGTTAATAAAAAAGGATGTAGAGTGGAAATAATGGATGTAGAGAGGATAAAATGGATAAAAATGGATGTAGATTGGATAAAATGGATGTAGAGTGGATAAAAATGGATGTAGATTGGATAAAATGGATGTAGAGTGGATAAAAATGGATGTAGTGTGGATAAAAATGGATATAGGGTAGATAAAATGTACATAGAGTGGATAAAATGGATGTAGAGTGGATAAAAATGGATGTAGAGTGGATAAAAAAGGATGTAGAGTGGATAAAATGGATGTAGAGTGGATAAAATGGATGTAGAGTGGATAAAAATGGATGTAGAGTGGATAAAATGGTTGTAGAGTGGATAAAATGGATGTAGAGTGGATAAAATGGATGTAGAGTGGATAAAAATGGATGTAGAGTGGATAAAAATGGATGTAGAGTGGATAAAAATGGATGTAGAGTGGATAAAATGGATGTAGAGTGGATAAAATGGATGTAGAGTTCATAAAAATGGATGTAGAGTGGATAAAAATGGATGTAGATTGGATAAAATGGATGTAGAGTGGATAAAAATGGATGTTGAGTGGATAAAATGGATGTAGAGTGGATAAAATGGTTGTAGAGTGGATAAAATGGATGTAGAGTGGATAAAATGGATGTAGAGTGGATAAAAATGGATGTAGAGTGGATAAAATGGATGTAGAGTGGATAAAATGGTTGTAGAGTGGATAAAATGGATGTAGAGTGGATAAAAATGGATGTAGAGTGGATAAAATGGATGTAGAATGGATAAAATGGATGTAAAGTGGATAAAAATGGATGTCGAGTGGATAAAATGGATGTAGAGTAGATAAAAATGGATGTAGAGTGGATAAAATGGATGTAGAGTGGATAAAATGGATGTAGAGTGGATAAAAATGGATGTAGAGTGGATAAAATGGATGTAGAATGGATAAAATGGATGTAAAGTGGATAAAAATGGATGTCGAGTGGATAAAATGGATGTAGAGTGGATAAAAATAGATGTAGAGAGGATAAAAATGGATGTAGAGTTGATAAAATTGATGTAGAGTGGGTAACATTGATGTAGAGTGTATAAAATAGATGTAGAGTGGATAAAATGGATGTAGAGTGGATAAAATGGATGTAGAGTTCATAAAAATGGATGTGGAGTGGATAAAAATGGATGTAGATTGGATAAAATGGATGTAGAGTGGATAAAAATGGATGTAGAGTGGATAAAATGGATGTAGAGTGGATAAAATGGTTGTAGAGTGGATAAAATGGATGTAGAGTGGATAAAATGGATGTAGAGTGGATAAAAATGGATGTAGAGTTGATAAAATTGATGTAGAGTGGGTAACATTGATGTAGAGTGTATAAAATGGATGTAGAGTTAATAAAAATGGATGTAGAGTGGATATAATGGATGTAGAGAGGATAAAATGGATGTAGAGTGGATAAAAATGGATGTAGAGTGGATAAAATGGATGTAGAGTTGATAAAAATGGATGTAGAGTGGATAAAAAGGATGTAGAGTAGATAAAATAGATGTAGAGTGGATAAAATGGATGTAGAGTGGATAAAATGGTTGTAGAGTGGATAAAAATGGATTTAGAGTGGATAAAAATGGATGTAGAGTGGACAAAATAGATTTAGAGTGGATAAAAATTGGTGTAGAGTGGATAAAATGGATGTAGAGTGGATAAAATGGATGTAGAGTGGATAAAATGGATGTAGAGTTCATAAAAATGGATGTAGAGTGGATATAAATGGATGTACAGTTAATAAAAATGGATGTAGGGTGGAAATAATGGATGTAGAGAGGATAAAATGGATGTAGAGTGGATAAAAATGGATGTAGATTGGATAAAATGGATGTAGAGTGGATAAAAATGGATGTAGAGTGGATAAAATGGATGTATAGTGAATAAAAATGGATGTAGAGTGGATAAAATGGATGTAGAGTGGATAAAAATGGATGTAGAGTGGATAAAATGGATGTAGAGTGGATAAAATGGATGTAGAGTGGATAAAATGGATGTAAAGTGGATAAAAATGGATGTAGAGTGGATAAAATGGATGTAAAGTGGATAAAAATGGATGTAGAGTGGATAACATGGATGTAGAGTGGATAAAATGGATGTAGAGTGGATAAAATGGATGTAGAGTGGATAAAAATGGATGCAGATTGGATAAAATGGATGTAGAGTGGATAAAAATGGATGTAGTGTGGATAAAAATGGATATAGGGTAGATAAAATGTATGTAGAGTGGATAAAATGGATGTAGAGTGGATAAAAATGGATGTAGAGTGGATAAAAAAGGATGTAGAGTGGATAAAATGGATGTAGAGTGGATAAAACGGATGTAGAGTGGATAAAAATGGATGTAGAGTGGATAAAATGGTTGTAGAGTGGATAAAATGGATGTAGAGTGGATAAAATGGATGTAGAGTGGATAAAAATGGATGTAGAGTGGATAAAAATGGATGTAGAGTGGATAAAAATGGATGTAGAGTGGATAAAAATGGATGTAGAGTGGATAAAATGGATGTAGAGTTGATAAAAATGGATGTAGAGTGGATAAAATGGATGTAGAGTGGATAAAATGGATGTAGAGTTGATAAAAATGGATGTAGAGTGGATAAAATGGATGTAGAATGGATAAAATGGATGTAAAGTGGATAAAAATGGATGTCGAGTGGATAAAATGGATGTAGATTGGATAAAATGGATGTAGAGTTGATAAAATGGATGTAAAGTGGATAAAATGGATGTAGAGTTAATAAAAAAGGATGTAGAGTGGAAATAATGGATGTAGAGAGGATAAAATGGATAAAAATGGATGTAGATTGGATAAAATGGATGTAGAGTGGATAAAAATGGATGTAGATTGGATAAAATGGATGTAGAGTGGATAAAATGGATGTAGAGTGGATAAAAATGGATGTAGAGTGGATAAAATGGATGTAGAATGGATAAAATGGATGTAAAGTGGATAAAAATGGATGTCGAGTGGATAAAATGGATGTAGAGTGGATAAAAATAGATGTAGAGAGGATAAAATGGATGTAGAGTTGATAAAATGGATGTAGATTGGATAAAATGGATGTAGAGTTGATAAAATGGATGTAAAGTGGATAAAATGGATGTAGAGTTAATAAAAATGGATGTAGAGTGGAAATAATGGATGTAGAGAGGATAAAATGGATGTAGAGTGGAAATAATGGATGTAGAGAGGATAAAATGGATGTAGAGTGGATAAAATGGATGTAGAGTGGATAAAATGGATGTAGAGTGGATAAAATGGATGTAGAGTGGATAAAAATGGATGTAAAGTAGATAAAATGGATGTAGAGTGGATAAAATGGTTGTAGAGTGGATAAAATGGATGTAGAGTTGATAAAAATGGATGTAGAGTGGATAAAATGGATGTATAGTGAATAAAAATGGATGTAGAGTGGATAAAATGGATGTAGATTGGATAAAATGGATGTAGAGTGGATAAAAATGGATGTAGAGTGGATAAAATGGATGTAGAGTGGATAAAATGGTTGTAGAGTGGATAAAATGGATGTAGAGTGGATAAAATGGATGTAGAGTGGATAAAAATGGATGTAGAGTGGATAAAATGGATGTAGAGTGGATAAAATGGTTGTAGAGTGGATAAAATGGATGTAGAGTTGATAAAAATGGATGTAGAGTGGATAAAATGGATGTATAGTGAATAAAAATGGATGTAGAGTGGATAAAATGGATGTAGAGTGGATAAAAATGGATGTAGAGTGGATAAAATGGATGTAGAGTGGATAAAATGGATGTAGAGTGGATAAAATGGATGTAAAGTGGATAAAAATGGATGTCGAGTGGATAAAATGGATGTAGATTGGATAAAATGGATGTAGAGTTGATAAAATGGATGTAAAGTGGATAAAATGGATGTAGAGTTAATAAAAAAGGATGTAGAGTGGAAATAATGGATGTAGAGAGGATAAAATGGATAAAAATGGATGTAGATTGGATAAAATGGATGTAGAGTGGATAAAAATGGATGTAGATTGGATAAAATGGATGTAGAGTGGATAGAAATGGATGTAGTGTGGATAAAAATGGATATAGGGTAGATAAAATGTACGTAGAGTGGATAAAATGGATGTAGAGTGGATAAAAATGGATGTAGAGTGGATAAAAAAGGATGTAGAGTGGATAAAATGGATGTAGAGTGGATAAAAATGGATGTAGAGTGGATAAAATGGATGTAGAATGGATAAAATGGATGTAAAGTGGATAAAAATGGATGTCGAGTGGATAAAATGGATGTAGATTGGATAAAATGGATGTAGAGTTGATAAAATGGATGTAAAGTGGATAAAATGGATGTAGAGTTAATAAAAAAGGATGTAGAGTGGAAATAATGGATGTAGAGAGGATAAAATGGATAAAAATGGATGTAGAGTGGATAAAATGGATGTAGAGTGGATAAAAATGGATGTAGATTGGATAAAATGGATGTAGAGTGGATAAAAATGGATGTAGTGTGGATAAAAATGGATATAGGGTAGATAAAATGTACATAGAGTGGATAAAATGGATGTAGAGTGGATAAAAATGGATGTAGAGTGGATAAAAAAGGATGTAGAGTGGATAAAATGGATGTAGAGTGGATAAAACGGATGTAGAGTGGATAAAAATGGATGTAGAGTGGATAAAATGGTTGTAGAGTGGATAAAATGGATGTAGAGTGGATAAAATGGATGTAGAGTGGATAAAAATGGATGTAGAGTGGATAAAAATGGATGTAGAGTGGATAAAAATGGATGTAGAGTGGATAAAATGGATGTAGAGTGGATAAAATGGATGTAGAGTTCATAAAAATGGATGTAGAGTGGATAAAAATGGATGTAGATTGGATAAAATGGATGTAGAGTGGATAAAAATGGATGTTGAGTGGATAAAATGGATGTAGAGTGGATAAAATGGTTGTAGAGTGGATAAAATGGATGTAGAGTGGATAAAATGGATGTAGAGTGGATAAAAATGGATGTAGAGTGGATAAAATGGATGTAGAGTGGATAAAATGGTTGTAGAGTGGATAAAATGGATGTAGAGTGGATAAAAATGGATGTAGAGTGGATAAAATGGATGTAGAATGGATAAAATGGATGTAAAGTGGATAAAAATGGATGTCGAGTGGATAAAATGGATGTAGAGTAGATAAAAATGGATGTAGAGTGGATAAAATGGATGTAGAGTGGATAAAATGGATGTAGAGTGGATAAAAATGGATGTAGAGTGGATAAAATGGATGTAGAATGGATAAAATGGATGTAAAGTGGATAAAAATGGATGTCGAGTGGATAAAATGGATGTAGAGTGGATAAAAATAGATGTAGAGAGGATAAAAATGGATGTAGAGTTGATAAAATTGATGTAGAGTGGGTAACATTGATGTAGAGTGTATAAAATAGATGTAGAGTGGATAAAATGGATGTAGAGTGGATAAAATGGATGTAGAGTTCATAAAAATGGATGTGGAGTGGATAAAAATGGATGTAGATTGGATAAAATGGATGTAGAGTGGATAAAAATGGATGTAGAGTGGATAAAATGGATGTAGAGTGGATAAAATGGTTGTAGAGTGGATAAAATGGATGTAGAGTGGATAAAATGGATGTAGAGTGGATAAAAATGGATGTAGAGTTGATAAAATTGATGTAGAGTGGGTAACATTGATGTAGAGTGTATAAAATGGATGTAGAGTTAATAAAAATGGATGTAGAGTGGATATAATGGATGTAGAGAGGATAAAATGGATGTGGAGTGGATAACAATGGATGTAGAGTGGATAAAATGGATGTAGATTTGATAAAAATGGATGTAGAGTGGATACAATGGATGTAGAGTAGATAAAATAGATGTAGAGCGGATAAAATGGATGTAGAGTGGATAAAATGGTTGTAGAGTGGATAAAAATGGATTTAGAGTGGATAAAAATGGATGTAGAGTGGACAAAATAGATTTAGAGTGGATAAAAATTGGTGTAGAGTGGATAAAATGGATGTAGAGTGGATAAAATGGATGTAGAGTGGATAAAATGGATGTAGAGTTCATAAAAATGGATGTAGAGTGGATATAAATGGATGTACAGTTAATAAAAATGGATGTAGGGTGGAAATAATGGATGTAGAGAGGATAAAATGGATGTAGAGTGGATAAAAATGGATGTAGATTGGATAAAATGGATGTAGAGTGGATAAAAATGGATGTAGAGTGGATAAAATGGATGTATAGTGAATAAAAATGGATGTAGAGTGGATAAAATGGATGTAGAGTGGATAAAAATGGATGTAGAGTGGATAAAATGGATGTAGAGTGGATAAAATGGATGTAGAGTGGATAAAATGGATGTAAAGTGGATAAAAATGGATGTAGAGTGGATAAAATGGATGTAAAGTGGATACAAATGGATGTAGAGTGGATAACATGGATGTAGAGTGGATAAAATGGATGTAGAGTGGATAAAATGGATGTAGAGTGGATAAAAATGGATGCAGATTGGATAAAATGGATGTAGAGTGGATAAAAATGGATGTAGTGTGGATAAAAATGGATATAGGGTAGATAAAATGTATGTAGAGTGGATAAAATGGATGTAGAGTGGATAAAAATGGATGTAGAGTGGATAAAAAAGGATGTAGAGTGGATAAAATGGATGTAGAGTGGATAAAACGGATGTAGAGTGGATAAAAATGGATGTAGAGTGGATAAAATGGTTGTAGAGTGGATAAAATGGATGTAGAGTGGATAAAATGGATGTAGAGTGGATAAAAATGGATGTAGAGTGGATAAAAATGGATGTAGAGTGGATAAAAATGGATGTAGAGTGGATAAAAATGGATGTAGAGTGGATAAAATGGATGTAGAGTTGATAAAAATGGATGTAGAGTGGATAAAATGGATGTAGAGTGGATAAAATGGATGTAGAGTTGATAAAAATGGATGTAGAGTGGATAAAATGGATGTAGAATGGATAAAATGGATGTAAAGTGGATAAAAATGGATGTCGAGTGGATAAAATGGATGTAGATTGGATAAAATGGATGTAGAGTTGATAAAATGGATGTAAAGTGGATAAAATGGATGTAGAGTTAATAAAAAAGGATGTAGAGTGGAAATAATGGATGTAGAGAGGATAAAATGGATAAAAATGGATGTAGATTGGATAAAATGGATGTAGAGTGGATAAAAATGGATGTAGATTGGATAAAATGGATGTAGAGTGGATAAAATGGATGTAGAGTGGATAAAAATGGATGTAGAGTGGATAAAATGGATGTAGAATGGATAAAATGGATGTAAAGTGGATAAAAATGGATGTCGAGTGGATAAAATGGATGTAGAGTGGATAAAAATAGATGTAGAGAGGATAAAATGGATGTAGAGTTGATAAAATGGATGTAGATTGGATAAAATGGATGTAGAGTTGATAAAATGGATGTAAAGTGGATAAAATGGATGTAGAGTTAATAAAAATGGATGTAGAGTGGAAATAATGGATGTAGAGAGGATAAAATGGATGTAGAGTGGAAATAATGGATGTAGAGAGGATAAAATGGATGTAGAGTGGATAAAATGGTTGTAGAGTGGATAAAATGGATGTAGAGTGGATAAAATGGATGTAGAGTGGATAAAAATGGATGTAAAGTAGATAAAATGGATGTAGAGTGGATAAAATGGTTGTAGAGTGGATAAAATGGATGTAGAGTTGATAAAAATGGATGTAGAGTGGATAAAATGGATGTATAGTGAATAAAAATGGATGTAGAGTGGATAAAATGGATGTAGATTGGATAAAATGGATGTAGAGTGGATAAAAATGGATGTAGAGTGGATAAAATGGATGTAGAGTGGATAAAATGGTTGTAGAGTGGATAAAATGGATGTAGAGTGGATAAAATGGATGTAGAGTGGATAAAAATGGATGTAGAGTGGATAAAATGGATGTAGAGTGGATAAAATGGTTGTAGAGTGGATAAAATGGATGTAGAGTTGATAAAAATGGATGTAGAGTGGATAAAATGGATGTATAGTGAATAAAAATGGATGTAGAGTGGATAAAATGGATGTAGAGTGGATAAAAATGGATGTAGAGTGGATAAAATGGATGTAGAGTGGATAAAATGGATGTAGAGTGGATAAAATGGATGTAAAGTGGATAAAAATGGATGTAGAGTGGATAAAATGGATGTAGAGTGCATAAAAATGGATGTTGAGTGGATAAAATGGATGTATAGTGGATAAAATGGATGTAAAGTGGATACAAATGGATGTAGAGTGGATAAAATGGATGTAGAGTGGCTCAAATGGATGTAGAGTGGATAAAAATGGATGTAGAGTGGACAAAATAGATTTAGTGTGGATAAAAATTGATGTAGAGTGGATAAAATGGATGTAGAGTGGATAAAATGGATGTAGAGTGGATAAAATGGATGTAGAGTTCATAAAAATGGATGTAGAGTGGATAAAAATGGATGTAGATTGGATAAAATGGATGTAGAGTTGATAAAATGCATGTAAAGTGGATAAAATGGATGTAGAGTTAATAAAAATGGATGTAGAGTGGAAATAATGGATGTAGAGAGGATAAAATGGATGTAGAGTGGATAAAAATGGATGCAGATTGGATAAAATGGATGTAGAGTGGATAAAAATGGATGTAGTGTGGATAAAAATGGATATAGGGTAGATAAAATGTATGTAGAGTGGATAAAATGGATGTAGAGTGGATAAAAATGGATGTAGAGTGGATAAAAAAGGATGTAGAGTGGATAAAATGGATGTAGAGTGGATAAAACGGATGTAGAGTGGATAAAAATGGATGTAGAGTGGATAAAATGGTTGTAGAGTGGATAAAATGGATGTAGAGTGGATAAAATGGATGTAGAGTGGATAAAAATGGATGTAGAGTGGATAAAAATGGATGTAGAGTGGATAAAAATGGATGTAGAGTGGATAAAAATGGATGTAGAGTGGATAAAATGGATGTAGAGTTGATAAAAATGGATGTAGAGTGGATAAAATGGATGTAGAGTGGATAAAATGGATGTAGAGTTGATAAAAATGGATGTAGAGTGGATAAAATGGATGTAGAATGGATAAAATGGATGTAAAGTGGATAAAAATGGATGTCGAGTGGATAAAATGGATGTAGATTGGATAAAATGGATGTAGAGTTGATAAAATGGATGTAAAGTGGATAAAATGGATGTAGAGTTAATAAAAAAGGATGTAGAGTGGAAATAATGGATGTAGAGAGGATAAAATGGATAAAAATGGATGTAGATTGGATAAAATGGATGTAGAGTGGATAAAAATGGATGTAGATTGGATAAAATGGATGTAGAGTGGATAGAAATGGATGTAGTGTGGATAAAAATGGATATAGGGTAGATAAAATGTACGTAGAGTGGATAAAATGGATGTAGAGTGGATAAAAATGGATGTAGAGTGGATAAAAAAGGATGTAGAGTGGATAAAATGGATGTAGAGTGGATAAAAATGGATGTAGAGTGGATAAAATGGATGTAGAATGGATAAAATGGATGTAAAGTGGATAAAAATGGATGTCGAGTGGATAAAATGGATGTAGATTGGATAAAATGGATGTAGAGTTGATAAAATGGATGTAAAGTGGATAAAATGGATGTAGAGTTAATAAAAAAGGATGTAGAGTGGAAATAATGGATGTAGAGAGGATAAAATGGATAAAAATGGATGTAGATTGGATAAAATGGATGTAGAGTGGATAAAAATGGATGTAGAGTGGATAAAATGGATGTAGAGTGGATAAAAATGGATGTAGTGTGGATAAAAATGGATATAGGGTAGATAAAATGTACATAGAGTGGATAAAATGGATGTAGAGTGGATAAAAATGGATGTAGAGTGGATAAAATGGATGTAGAGTGGATAAAATGGATGTAGAGTGGATAAAACGGATGTAGAGTGGATAAAAATGGATGTAGAGTGGATAAAATGGTTGTAGAGTGGATAAAATGGATGTAGAGTGGATAAAATGGATGTAGAGTGGATAAAAATGGATGTAGAGTGGATAAAAATGGATGTAGAGTGGATAAAAATGGATGTAGAGTGGATAAAATGGATGTAGAGTGGATAAAATGGATGTAGAGTTCATAAAAATGGATGTAGAGTGGATAAAAATGGATGTAGATTGGATAAAATGGATGTAGAGTGGATAAAAATGGATGTTGAGTGGATAAAATGGATGTAGAGTGGATAAAATGGTTGTAGAGTGGATAAAATGGATGTAGAGTGGATAAAATGGATGTAGAGTGGATAAAAATGGATGTAGAGTGGATAAAATGGATGTAGAGTGGATAAAATGGTTGTAGAGTGGATAAAATGGATGTAGAGTGGATAAAAATGGATGTAGAGTGGATAAAATGGATGTAGAATGGATAAAATGGATGTAAAGTGGATAAAAATGGATGTCGAGTGGATAAAATGGATGTAGAGTAGATAAAAATGGATGTAGAGTGGATAAAATGGATGTAGAGTGGATAAAATGGATGTAGAGTGGATAAAAATGGATGTAGAGTGGATAAAATGGATGTAGAATGGATAAAATGGATGTAAAGTGGATAAAAATGGATGTCGAGTGGATAAAATGGATGTAGAGTGGATAAAAATAGATGTAGAGAGGATAAAAATGGATGTAGAGTTGATAAAATTGATGTAGAGTGGGTAACATTGATGTAGAGTGTATAAAATAGATGTAGAGTGGATAAAATGGATGTAGAGTGGATAAAATGGATGTAGAGTTCATAAAAATGGATGTGGAGTGGATAAAAATGGATGTAGATTGGATAAAATGGATGTAGAGTGGATAAAAATGGATGTAGAGTGGATAAAATGGATGTAGAGTGGATAAAATGGTTGTAGAGTGGATAAAATGGATGTAGAGTGGATAAAATGGATGTAGAGTGGATAAAAATGGATGTAGAGTTGATAAAATTGATGTAGAGTGGGTAACATTGATGTAGAGTGTATAAAATGGATGTAGAGTTAATAAAAATGGATGTAGAGTGGATATAATGGATGTAGAGAGGATAAAATGGATGTGAAGTGGATAACAATGGATGTAGAGTGGATAAAATGGATGTAGATTTGATAAAAATGGATGTAGAGTGGATACAATGGATGTAGAGTAGATAAAATAGATGTAGAGTGGATAAAATGGATGTAGAGTGGATAAAATGGATGTAGAGTGGATAAAAATGGATTTAGAGTGGATAAAAATGGATGTAGAGTGGACAAAATAGATTTAGAGTGGATAAAAATTGGTGTAGAGTGGATAAAATGGATGTAGAGTGGATAAAATGGATGTAGAGTGGATAAAATGGATGTAGAGTTCATAAAAATGGATGTAGAGTGGATATAAATGGATGTACAGTTAATAAAAATGGATGTAGAGTGGAAATAATGGATGTAGAGAGGATAAAATGGATGTAGAGTGGATAAAAATGGATGTAGATTGGATAAAATGGATGTAGAGTGGATAAAAATGGATGTAGAGTGGATAAAATGGATGTATAGTGAATAAAAATGGATGTAGAGTGGATAAAATGGATGTAGAGTGGATAAAAATGGATGTAGAGTGGATAAAATGGATGTAGAGTGGATAAAATGGATGTAGAGTGGATAAAATGGATGTAAAGTGGATAAAAATGGATGTAGAGTGGATAAAATGGATGTAAAGTGGATACAAATGGATGTAGAGTGGATAACATGGATGTAGAGTGGCTAAAATGGATGTAGAGTGGATAAAAATGGATGTAGAGTGGACAAAATAGATTTAGAGTGGATAAAAATTGATGTAGAGTGGATAAAATGGATGTAGAGTGGATAAAATGGATGTAGAGTGGATAAAATGGATGTAGAGTTCATAAAAATGGATGTAGAGTGGATAAAAATGGATGTAGATTGGATAAAATGGATGTAGAGTTGATAAAATGATTGTAAAGTGGATAAAATGGATGTAGAGTTAATAAAAATGGATGTAGAGTGGAAATAATGGATGTAGAGAGGATAAAATGGATGTAGAGTGGATAAAAATGGATGTAGATTGGATAAAATGGATGTAGAGTGGATAAAAATGGATGTAGTGTGGATAAAAATGGATATAGGGTAGATAAAATGTATGTAGAGTGGATAAAATGGATGTAGAGTGGATAAAAATGGATGTAGAGTGGATAAAAAAGGATGTAGAGTGGATAAAATGGATGTAGAGTGGATAAAACGGATGTAGAGTGGATAAAAATGGATGTAGAGTGGATAAAATGGTTGTAGAGTGGATAAAATGGATGTAGAGTGGATAAAATGGATGTAGAGTGGATAAAAATGGATGTAGAGTGGATAAAAATGGATGTAGAGTGGATAAAAATGGATGTAGAGTGGATAAAAATGGATGTAGAGTGGATAAAATGGATGTAGAGTTGATAAAATGGATGTAGAGTTCATAAAAATGGATGTAGAGTGGATAAAAATGGATGTAGATTGGATAAAATGGATGTAGAGTGGATAAAATGGATGTAGAGTGGATAAAATGGTTGTAGAGTGGATAAAATGGATGTAGAGTTGATAAAAATGGATGTAGAGTGGATAAAATGGATGTAGAGTGGATAAAAATGGATGTAGAATGGATAAAATGGATGTAAAGTGGATAAAAATGGATGTAGAATGGATAAAATGGATGTAAAGTGGACAAAAATGGATGTCGAGTGGATAAAATGGATGTAGAGTGGATAAAAATAGATGTAGAGAGGATAAAATGGATGTAGAGTGGATAAAAATGGATGTAGAGTGGATAAAAATGGATGTAAAGTGGATAAAATGGATGTAGAGTGGATAAAAATGGATGTAGAGAGGATAAAATGGATGTAGAGTGGATAAAATGAATGTACAGTTAATAAAAATGGATGTAGAGTGGATATAATGGATGTAGAGAGGATAAAATGGATGTGGAGTGGATAACAATGGATGTAGAGTGGATAAAATGGATGTAGAGTGGATAAAATGGATGTAGAGTGGATAAAATGGTTGTAGAGTGGATAAAACGGATGTAGAGTGGATAAAATGGATGTAGAGTGGATAAAAATGGATGTAGAGAGGATAAAATGGATGTAGAGTGGATAAAATGGATGTACAGTTAATAAAAATGGATGTAGAGTGGATATAATGGATGTAGAAAGGATAAAATGGATGTGGAGTGGATAACAATGGATGTAGAGTGGATAAAATGGATGTAGAGTGGATAAAATGGATGTAGAGTGGATATAATGGATGTAGAGAGGATAAAATGGATGTGGAGTGGATAACAATGGATGTAGAGTGGATAAAAATGGATGTAGAGTGGATAAAATGGATGTAGAGTCGATAAAATGGATGTAGAGTGGATAAAATGGATGCAGAGTGGATAAAAATGGATGTTGAGTGGATAAAATGGATGTAGAGTGGATAAAATGGATGTAGAGTGCATAAAAATGGATGTTGAGTGGATAAAATGGATGTATAGTGGATAAAATGGATGTAAAGAGGATAAAATGGATGTAGAGTGGATAAAAATGGATGTAGAGTGGATAAAAATGGATGTAGAGTGGATAAAAATGGATGTAGAGTGGATAAAAATGGATGTAGAGTGGATAAAATGGATGTAGAGTTGATAAAATGGATGTAGAGTTCATAAAAATGGATGTAGAGTGGATAAAAATGGATGTAGATTGGATAAAATGGATGTAGAGTGGATAAAATGGATGTAGAGTGGATAAAATGGTTGTAGAGTGGATAAAATGGATGTAGAGTTGATAAAAATGGATGTAGAGTGGATAAAATGGATGTAGAGTGGATAAAAATGGATGTAGAGTGGATAAAATGGATGTAGAGTGGATAAAATGGATGTAGAGTGGATAAAAATGGATGTAGAGTGGATAAAATGGATGTAGAATGGATAAAATGGATGTAAAGTGGATAAAAATGGATGTAGAATGGATAAAATGGATGTAAAGTGGATAAAAATGGATGTCGAGTGGATAAAATGGATGTAGAGTGGATAAAAATAGATGTAGAGAGGATAAAATGGATGTAGAGTGGATAAAAATGGATGTAGAGTGGATAAAAATGGATGTAAAGTGGATAAAATGGATGTAGAGTGGATAAAAATGGATGTAGAGAGGATAAAATGGATGTAGAGTGGATAAAATGGATGTAAAGTTAATAAAAATGGATGTAGAGTGGATAAAATGGATGTAGAGTGGATAAAATGGATGTAGAGTGGATATAATGGATGTAGAGAGGATAAAATGGATGTGGAGTGGATAACAATGGATGTAGAGTGGATAAAAATGGATGTAGAGTGGATAAAATGGATGTAGAGTCGATAAAATGGATGTAGAGTGGATAAAATGGATGCAGAGTGGATAAAAATGGATGTTGAGTGGATAAAATGGATGTAGAGTGGATAAAATGGATGTAGAGTGCATAAAAATGGATGTTGAGTGGATAAAATGGATGTATAGTGGATAAAATGGATGTAAAGAGGATAAAATGGATGTAGAGTGGATAAAAATGGATGTAGAGTGAATAAAATGGATGTAGAGTCGATAAAATGGATGTTGTTCAGGAATCTGCGTTTTCGACTTTGGGAAAACTCAGATTCCTTAACCTCTTTTCAAATCGCGCCTGCTTCCACCGGAAGCAGTTTAGAATCACGCGAACATTCCAGGGCGTTCGAGAACACTCTAGAACGTTCCGCTTGTAAATATTCACACCATGCAATTTCATTGTAAATACGTTCATTCTTTTGTTCACCCACATTCATTCTTTGAATAAATTCACATTGTAAACTTCTCCTCAATTCACGCGTCTCGATAATTTTTCTACCAACTTCATTCCACCATCCCTTGTAATCGAAATACAGTCCACTAAAACCTCGGAATAAATTCACGGTTTAAATTCTTGTTCATTTCAAACATTTTTGGTCCTTCGAGCCGGATGGTGGATATTATACGCGACCGCGTGGTCGGTTAGTTCGACCTCAGTGAACTTGAGAACCGTTGCGCCGCGTTTGTAAACATCAGTGTCGCTCAACGTACTTTTCGCCGCGCAGCGTTTAAATTTCAATGTGTGAGCGTATGTGACATTTTTGGGTTTTGTGAACAATTTCTTCATCCGGATGCATACCAACAGGAATAATCCATCGACAACGTCACCATGTCGGATGAGGAGGGGGCGGGAAAACGTCAAGAGGAGCATTCAGAAAAACCTCAAGAGAAGAGTCTGAAGACATCAATGGCAAAAATCATAAGGAAGACTCCAACCATCACCCTGGAATCAACCCCAAAGGAATCGTCAACGTCAAGAGACACCAGGAGCAAATCGCCAGCACGACTCCCAACTGAGTTTATACTCAAACATCAAACTCAGATGGATCGCTTGTCGGAGCTCAACGCCATCCTTGATGAGGTACCGATGGAGCCGGAGGAAACATCAATTGATGAGATTGAGCTCCTGAAGGAGCAAATGGAGGAGATTCACCTCAAGTTTGCGGAACAACATCGCGACTTTGAGTTGCACTGGCCGGCAACATTTCTGGACCATCCGTACTTCAAGGATCGTGTACATCAGCAGGAATCCAAACTGTACCGAACCACAAAATTATCATTGGGAAGACTGAGGCGTGCAGTCAAGGACATCACCAAATCAACCTCGGAAACCTCAACCAAAGAGGTGCGGTTTGTGTCCAAACTTCCCGACATCACCCTGCCCAACTTCAAGGGGGACTACGCCGCCTGGCCAGCGTTCCGAGACCTTTTCAACCAGTTGATTCTCTCCAACGAACGTCTATCAAACATCGAGAGACTTCATTACCTCAGGGGGTGTCTCAGCGAGGAGGCGCTGAAGCTCATCTCCAACCTCCCCCTTCTTGGAACGTCGCTGACAACATCATGGGAGCTGCTGGAAAAGCGGTATGAAAACAAGAGGTACATCATCCAGTCCCAGCTCGATAACATCACATCAATTCCGAAGGAGCTGCAGGAAACATCAACAGGGTTCCACAAGGTCATCACCCAGTGCTCCAAAGCCTACAGGGCATTGAAATCGATGGACATCAAAGATTTGGCTGATTGCCTCTTGGTGCATCACGTCACCCAACATCTGGATCGCACTACTGCGGAACTATGGGAAACGTCCCTGGGGAACAGCTCCGACTACCCCAGCTTCACGGAATTGGAGGAGTTCCTAAACTCTCGCGCCAGAGCATTAGAGCGCATTGGAACTACATCACCTCCAGTGGAGTCCTACGCCCAGAAGGCCACCGGGGGAAAAACGTCCACCTCCTCTCCGAAACCATCAACACTTCTAAAAAGGGTAGCCCTTCAAGCGTCAACATCAAGCGCAACATCCAAGAGTGAATACGTCCCGGCACCATCCGACAAGTACACGTGCGACTGTTGTGGCGAGTCGCACTTTATTGTACGGTGCACCAAATTCAGGGCGCTCAACGTCACCGAGAGGCGCAGACTGGTGGAACAAAAAAAGGTCTGCTATAATTGCATGGGGCGGCATAGCGTGGCGGCGTGTCGTAACACGGAGAACTGCACATCGTGTGGACGCAGACACCACACGATGTTGCACGATCCGAAGCTCCATAGCACCGCAAAGCCAACATCAGCACCAACCACCACATCATCCACCAAAACTTCAAAGTGAAGTGTCGGAGCAGCCGTCAACACAAAAAACATCCTGAACAATAGTCCTGAAAACATCCAGTGCAACCTTCCATACAACCTCAAGAACAACCTCCCGTACAGCCAGAACAACGTCAAGAAAGAAGAAAACATCAAGAAAAGTGTAAATAGTGTACATAGTGACCATAACCTCAAAAATTCAGATAACCTCAAAAGCCAACATAACCCTACCTGTCAAATGTCAACTCTCCTTGCCACAGCAATAGTAAACATCCACAACCAGATAACTTCCATACAAGCACGCCTATTAATAGATTCTGGTTCCGAGCTGACATTTATATCTGAAAACCTCTTCCGCCAAGTAAATGTCCAACGTCAACCCTCTGCCATTACCATCCTTGGCATAGGGGGCAGCAGATCAACTCAGACGCGTGGTGTGATACCATTAACACTCCATTCCACCCACACCTCTGCATCTGTCACTGTACAAGCTCACATTCTGAAAAATGTGACTACGATACTGCCAACTTTTCAGTCTCCGGTTAAGACATGGCCACATCTTAAGAACTTGAAGCTGGCCGACCCGGAGTTTACTACGCCTAGAACAATTGACATCATTCTAGGAGCAGATTCGTATGGACAAGTGATAAAGCCCAACATCATTAAAGATTCACCTACGCTGCCCATCGCCCAACTGTCAATTTTTGGATGGCTCGTACTGGGCCCTGTGTCAACTTCCCAAGTGTCAACATGCTCTTCTTTACATGCATCAGTGCAACGTCAAGATGCACAACTTCAAGAATTGTTAACAAAGTTCTGGGTACAAGAAGAAGTGAAAAATGACATTTCCAGTGCGCTGTCACCAGACGAAGAGGAGTGTGAAAAACATTTCAAACAAACACACTCCAGAGATTCTTCAGGGAGATACATCGTTCGAATTCCACTGAAGTCGTCGCCAACTCTACTTGGTTCATCACGCACTGCAGCGCTCCATTGCCTGCAGCACATGCAGCGAACATTCAGCCGAGACGACAACTTCAGAGCGATGTACTCCACATTCATGAGAGAATACGAGGACCTCGGGCATATGGCACAAACTTCAGGTAAGATAATAGGAAAGACTAATAATGTTGAATCAAATGCTGGTGTCGTAGCTGGGATGACCTTGGCACATGAAGCTTCGGCTTCAGGAGGGTTGAGGGTCCCGCAAGGTTACACATCAGCTACGATTCACTCACCAGTCTACTATTATTTACCTCATCATGGTGTGCTTAAACCCGATAGTACTACTACTAAATTAAGAGTGGTTTTTAATGGTTCTCGTAAAACTTCCACAGGAAAGTCATTGAATGACATTATGTATACTGGGGCGAATCTAATGTTGGTGTGATGAGGATTGGTAGTGTGGTCGGCGAGTAATGCGAAACACTGATTAGACTATTTGGTGTATTGTGGAGCGAAAGAATGTTACAAGTTTGGAAAGAAGTACAGAGCGAGAGGCGACGTGTGTATCGTTACGGTGACTGACTGAGAGTGTCTCGAGAGATCTGCAGCGGGGCCGCGCAGCGGTGGGCCTCGCTGCAGGTCTTTGTCTAAAAGTCCTGGCGTCAGCATTCGGGGAATGAGTGACATTATAGGCGATAAGCGCCGTGGGACCGGATGTGATTCTATGAATTACAATGTTGGAAATATGTACAGGACGTTACACTCCCCCCCTTAGGAAAACGATGCTCCTGCGTCGGATTAATTCGTAAGAATTTGCAAAATGGGAACGGGTGCGAGCGATGGCTCGCTGTGGGTGTGTAGCGAATGATTTCGGGCGGTAGCTCGTGGGGTGTGTGTTGGGCGGTCACGAGCGGTAGCTCGTGTGGTGTCATCAGTGTGGCGGGCGATCACGAGCGGTAGCTCGTGTGGTGTCATCTCTGTGGCGGGCGGGAGCCCGCTGAGTCTTCGGTTTGTCAGTTGTCTATTGCGTATGATGGTGTGTATTTATATCCAATTTGTGACGTATCCGTATGTAGTTGCGTTGGCCTGTGTTATGGGTGAGAATTTATGTCCAAATTTCCATTTTGTTTGATTATTTTCTGTAACATCTTTTAAATTTTCGTTAGTGTGACTGTCGTTAGTAGGTGGTGGGTGGTTATGAAAGGATGTGATGTGGGTTGTTGATTTAAAAATTTCATAGTGTTGTATTGTTATACTTATTTTCGTAAATCGGTTTGTCCTTTTGATTAATTTCCTTTTCCTATTGTGTTTGTATTTTATTGTTTTTGTTCGGTCTATTATCCAGTTCTGTAAGTGTTGTACTATGTCCTCATTTATTGGATATGTCCGAATGTATCTTTTGTTATAACTTTCCTGTAACAGTCTACATCTATTGCAGAGTTGGGGTAGGATAGAAGGATGTGGGTTGCTGGTGTTTGTGGACTTTCTGCGTGTTGATTGGAAATATTTTGTGAAAGTTATGTTGCATTGACTTAAATGTTATTATAAAAAGTGGTAAAGAAATAGAAAGAGAAAAGGAGTGAGAAAAAGAAATTTGAATTGATTGTATGGTGTCGTGTGTACAGCGTGTGGTAGAAAAGGGTCTGAACATGTGACTTCTATTTTTCCAAATATGACAAATGTTGATTTAAATGGGTCATTTTATCGATTTCTTTTGCTTTTACGGTTACTGTTTCTAATTTGACTCGTGGTTATTGGAGATTATGTACAAGTTTAAAATTATGCGTTACTGATCCTAATTCTTAACCAATAAGTTTGATTTGTTAATAATTGTATTTCTCGTTCTGTATTGCCATTTACGCGTTGGTCTAAATTTGCCTAATTGCAAATATACCGTGTATTTTCGACTTTACATTCATTCAAATTTATTAAATTGAAGAAAGTCTCAAGCGTGGAATGTATTTTGAACTTTGCATTAATTTAAATTTTTTAAATTGAAGAAAGTTTCAAACGTAGAATGTTTTACAGATTGACAGATGTTCGTATGGTTTGTATGGTATCATCCATTTTTTTTTTATATGAAAATAATTACAAACTGTATTTGGGACTGTTTTTTTTTGTTTTTGTATTAACTGGGCACTCAGTAAAACTTGTTTTGGATTTAGAATTTGTGGGTGTATCTAGCCGATTTTTGCAAAAAGAATAGCGAATATGAATTTGTTTGTGTTTAATTCCAATTCTGCCAGATCTTTATTAATCGGTGTTGTATTTTTTTATTGTTTCCTGGTCATGCCGAAATGGGTGCGTTTGGTTTTTATGGACAAAAGTGTTGTCTACTTTTTTTTTTAAATTGTTTTCTTCGAATAACCTGATTAATTTTTTTCCTTTCGAAATTTGTCTTTTAGACCGAAAAGTATGAGGAGACTTGTGGGTAGGAAGGGTTAAAGAGTATTGTTGTGAATATTGAGAGAGTGAAAGCAAAATATGTTTTGAAAGTAAAATATGAAACTATTATGAAAGCGAGTTGTCGATTTTTTTGTGTGCGTTTCCTTGGACATGCTGGGTCGTGGTTTTTTTTTCTTGTGTGGTCGTTCGTGGTCCTTTTGACGTGCCTGATTGTGGATCTGCTTATCATACAGGGTCGTGGTTCCTTGGACGTTCCAGGTCGTGGTTTCTGTGTATCAACTAAATTTGTAGTGTTTATTGTGTGTGTGTCGGTGATCGGAAAGTGGGCTCGACGTCAGGTGACGTATGCCGATTGCCTGGTACAATGTCATCCTGTCTTGGTTGTGTTGGAATTTTTCCAAGGCTATCATCTTCCGGTAATTTGGGAGAGATTTTATATGTGTTGTTTTCGCTTAAATTTTGGATGCATTGTGCTGAATTTGGCAATTCGTGGTCGTCATTGTTTTTGTTGTCCGGCGTTTTTTTGTCTTGTTGTTTCGAAGGTGACCTAAAATTGGGTTGCACTGGTGGTGTTGCAACTTTCTCCCTTTCGATATTTTCTGCCGTTTTTGACGACGGTGACCTGAAGTTCGGCTGTACAGGTGGTCGTGCAGTAATATTATCTCCGATTTTCCTTTCCATTTTCGGTGATGGTGACCGTTTTTGCGTATATGTCTGTTCGCAATTTGTGTTCTCGCGGTGTGTGTCGCGGCATTGTTCTTCGGCGCTGCTACTCGTGTTCTCCTGCGTGTGCGTATCTCCAGCGTGTGTGTTGCCGTCTGTGAGCGGATAAGTGCGTCGCTGCTGGGCGTGTACGTCTGGTAGATGTGTGTATGGCTGAGGAGGTGCATTTGTAGCGTGTGCGCTGTATTCTTGCTGCGTAGCGTCGCTAGGTTTGTTTTCCCGTGTGTGCGTATCTCCAGGGTGAGCGTCCGGTAGATGTGTGCATTGCTGTGGGAGTGTGCTGCTAGCGTGTGTGCTGTGTTCGTTTGTTGCGAGAGTGTTCTCGTTTTTCCTGTATACTTTGCGTTTGGTCTGATTATTTGTTTGTGAATCCTGGTCCGTTGTGTCATTTTTTCGTTTCCTGGTCGTTTTCCATTTTAGTGATTCTGCTTCATCGCTGGACGATGTTGTGTCGCGGTTGCTCTCATCTATAGTGTTGTGGTGTGTTGTGCCCTCTCGCTCGCTCCTGTGTTGTCGTTGTGTGGTTCCTTATTTGTGTCAGCGTCTGTTTGTGTTTTCGTTTCGATGGGGATGTGTGGTCTTTTCTGGGGTGTTGGGACAAGATTTAATTTTCCGGATTCGTGACGAATTTCGAAATCGTAGTCGTTTAATAAAATTGGTCTTTGAATAGTTTTTTGTTTTAAAACATCAAATGCATTTTGTGTTTCGTCTATCTGTTTGTCTTTTGGAATTGGACAATCTTTAATGGCATCAATTATATTTAAATCCAGTTTTACTTCGTGTTTATTAATTGTGTGGCCTAAATGCGTAATTTCTTCTTTTTTTAATTGACATTTATCAGTCTGTAAAGTCAGTCCAGCTTTAATCGGTTCATTTTCTATATGGTGAGATTTTATCGCGTGTTCCGAAAGTGTGTTTGCGTAAATTGCAATATCGTCGAGATTTTGGTTAGGAAATTTTTGTAGCGCTTTTCGGGGTTGCTTCACGCCGCGCTTTCTCGTGAAGCGGTGGTCAAGTTTTTTAAATGTTCATTACTGTTCAGATTCGTTGGAAAATTTGTATACGATTCATTTCCCTGTCTATCGCGTGAATTATTTCTGTTTCTGTCTGGTGGATCGTCTCTGTGTCTACTGTCATATGAATGCCTGTCGTATGAACTGTTTCTAAAACTGTCGGGTGAATTTTCTCTAAATCTGTAGCGTGAATTTCCTCTAAATCTGTCGGATGAATTGTCTCTAAATCTATCGCGTGAACTATTTCTAAACCTGTCTTGTGAATTATCTCTGTAGTTATTGTGTGAATTATGTGTGTACTTGTCGTATGAATAGTCGCTCGAATGTCTGTCATATGAATTTTCTCTGTATCTGTCGCGTGAATAGTCATTTGAATACCGGTCGCGTGAATTACTTCTGAATCTGTCGTGTGAATTTTTACTGCATCTGTCGCGTGAGTTGTTTCTGTATCTGTCGCGTGAATTGTATCGGTCCAGTGAATCGTATCTATCGCGTGAATTTTGTCGATAATTATTGCTGGAATGTCTATCTCGTGAATTGTTTCTATATCTGTCGTTCGAATTGTCTCTGTATGCATTGCGTGAATTATTTCTATATCTATCGTGTGAGTCATATAGGTCCCGTGAATTATATTGATTTTGTGAACTATATCTGTCGCGTGAATTTTGTCTATTCTGTGAATTATATTTGTTATGTGCATCTTGTCTATTCCGTGATCTGTATCTGTCGTATGAGCTGTTTCCGTCATAAGAATCATTATAATGTTCGCGGTGTGAGTTGTTATATTCTTTTACATTATTAAATTTTAGTTGTCTGCACTCTAATGTTGCGTGTCCGTGTATTTGGTGAAATTCACAATATTTTTCGGGTATTTCTGCGAAATGTACTTTTGCACGGGGGTGTTCATACGATTCCGTTTCTTTACGATGACCATATAATAATTTACGTTTATAGATTTCATGCTCAATTGTATGGGCCTGATCGATTAAATTGTCTAGTGATTGTTCTCCGTGTGTTAAAAGGTGTATGCTAATTTCAATGGATAATCCTCTTGTGAATGATCTTTTTACTTTCTCTTCCTCCTCTTTAATTCTTGCTTCAAGAAACGGTCTTTTTTCGGGGTTGTTATACACTTGCGTTAATCTGTCTATTATTCGTTTAGATATTTCTTTTATACGTGTTGCAAATATAATTACCGATTCATTCGTAGTTTGATAAGCTAAATTTAATTCTGTTTCTAAGTCGTGTACATCTAAAATTTTTCCGAATGCTTTTTTCAGTTCTTTTAAAAGTGCTTCTAAGGTTTCTGGATTTTTATTATCCGCTATCGAAAGTGCTGTGCCGCTGAGTTTATAAGGTAACATGTTCAAAAATTTCTGCTTGTCTTCCGGTGACAGTGCTTTATTGGTCCTATTGCAAGATGAAATAAAATTCTCTACGGGTATATTTTTCCCATCGAAAGAGGGTATCACGTTATAAACGTCGCGGAAGGTAATAGTAGAGTTAGCCATTGTTTCTATGCGCGGTGTTTCGGTTAATATGTCACTTAGTCGTATGAGCGCAATTTTAGATTATTTTAAATTAACTGTTTGGCAAGAAAAACGATAGAATCTGTCAATTTTCACGGTTCACATGTACAAACAAAATCACTTATGAGATGCAAAAATGTCACGAATTCAATTTTAATAGTGTAAATTACTTACTGTAGTATGATGAGAAAAGTGCGTGTCATGAATGTGTGTCTAGTCCGGTTTTCGTATGCCTGTTGTCCTTTGATCTGTTTTGTCTTTTCCTGTCCTATTTGTTTTATTCGTGCGTGTCTGTCCGGTCCTGTCTTCGGATTTGCGGGACGAAAAACGCTGCCACCAGTTTGTGATGGCAGAAGTGGGATGCAACGTTTGTACTTTTGTCCTCGGAGTCGTAGGACGAATACCGCTGCCACCAATTTGTGATGAGGATTGGTAGTGTGATGAATACCGCTGCCACCAATTTGTGATGAGGATTGGTAGTGTGGTCGGCGAGTAATGCGAAACACTGATTAGACTATTTGGTGTATTGTGGAGCGAAAGAATGTTACAAGTTTGGAAAGAAGTACAGAGCGAGAGGCGACGTGTGTATCGTTACGGTGACTGACTGAGAGTGTCTCGAGAGATCTGCAGCGGGGCCGCGCAGCGGTGGGCCTCGCTGCAGGTCTTTGTCTAAAAGTCCTGGCGTCAGCATTCGGGGAATGAGTGACATTATAGGCGATAAGCGCCGTGGGACCGGATGTGATTCTATGAATTACAATGTTGGAAATATGTACAGGACGTTACATTGGACATTTCAGATGTATTATTGTGGATTAGACATCATCGTCACATATTCTCTACAGACATCACCAAGATGTATCGTCAAATCATTGTACACAAAGACGATAGAGATTTACAGAGAATATTGTGGATCGACAAGGAAGGCAACGTCGTTCCATATCATCTGAAAACTGTCACTTATGGAACAAGGGCGGCTCCATTTTTGGCAGTGAGAACACTACTTCAATTGGCGGAAGATGAGGGTCACAAATTCCCACTGGCTGTACCATCAATTACCAAGGGAAGATACGTGGATGACATCTTTGGCGGTGCTGATTCAGCACATCAGCTAAAAAAAGTGACCACACAATTAATGGGGTTGTGTGATGCGGGCGGATTTCCACTCGCAAAATGGCATTCCACTAGTCACGATCTTCTCAAGGTAATAAATTCAAAAGAAGCATCAAATTCTATAACGTTTGACGACTGCTCTACCAAAATACTCGGAGTAATATGGCTTCCAAAAGCCGACAAGTTTACGTTCTTTTCCAGAATTCACGACCATACGGGAGCTTTTTCAAAAAGAACTGTTTTGTCTGAAGTGGCTCAGATATTTGATCCACTAGGTTTTATTTCACCAGTGGTAATTAGAGCTAAGATGCTTCTCCAGGAGCTCTGGTTACACAACATCAGCTGGGACGACCCATTACCAGCCCAGATGTCAAAGAAATGGATGGACATCAGAGAAGACTTCAAAAAACTGGCCAGTTTAACCATACCACGATGGTTCAACACGTACGTAAATTCAACGGTTGAGCTTCATGGCTTCTCTGATGCCTCGCAACTTGCTATGTCAGCAGTGATATACATCGTTACGACTTCACCGTCCACGGGCGCCCAATCAACACTGGTTTGTTCGAAAACAAAAGTAGCTCCCATTAAAACTATCACAATCCCGAGATTGGAATTATCTGCAGCGCTGCTACTTTCAAAATTGGTGAAAAGCACTGTAGCCACTTTACAGGTAAAAATTTCATCAATTCATATGTGGACGGACTTTAAAGTCACTTTAACGTGGATCAAGACACACCCATCACGCTGGAAAGACTTCGTAAGAAACAGAGTGACGCAAATTCAAGAGCTCACTCCAACTGGTCATTGGAGACATGTGCCGGGAACCTCGAATCCGGCAGATTGCGCATCAAGGGGCGTAACCACAGAGCAACTACACGATCACCCTCTATGGTGGACGGGACCGCCATGGATACGTCAACCAATGGACTCGTGGCCGCAACAGTCGTCGGAACCGGACGACTTGAGTGCACAAGAAGCTCGTCCTGGGGTTGCATTCACGGCAGCGGCACCCAAAATAGAATATCACTGGGACCTCGTACACAGGTATTCGTCACTCTATAAACTGTTACGAGTAACTGCAATTTGTTTTAGAACAATTTCACGTCTCAAACGTGCCCTTGAAACTTCTCCTGTGATGTCAATTCCATATGCCGACATGGAAAAGGCTCGCCTATTTTGGGTTAAATCTACGCAAGCAGCATATTTTGCGTACGAATTGAGGACGCTCAATTCACATCGAAAACTTCCAGAAAACCATGCCTTTACTCGACTTACGGCGTTCATCGATGCGCAGGGAGTAATTCGAGTAGGGGGTCGACTTCATCAGTCGGCTCTCAATTTTGAAGAAAAACATCCCGCAATTTTACCTCGTCATTCGAAATTTTCAACACTTGTTATTTCCCAGGCACACCTCTCTACTTTACATGGTGGTACGCAGCTTACACTTGCCAACGTCAGGCAAGCCTACTGGATCATCGGAGGCAGGGCTCCGGTGAAAGCGCACATACTCCGGTGCGTTTCATGTGCTCGACAGCGAGGAATTCGAGCACAACAACTTATGGGTCAACTTCCAACATCTCGGGTCACACCATCAAGACCATTCACCGACACAGGAGTAGATTACGCTGGACCTCTTACCATAAAAACCTGGAAGGGTAGAGGAGCGAAAACGTCAAAAGGTTGGATCTGTGTTTTTGTCTGTTTTACAACTTCAGCAGTCCACCTTGAGACGGTCAGCGACTACTCCACGGACGGATTTATTGCTGCGTATCGAAGGTTTACGTCCAGACGAGGCATACCACTCACAATCCATTCAGATTGTGGGACCAATTTCATCGGGGCGGATGTAGCTCTTCAAAAATTATTTAAACAATCAACGAGGGAACATCAAGATATAGCCGCCATTCTACTAAGAGACCGTACTCAGTGGCAATTCAACCCACCTGCTGCACCACACATGGGTGGAAAATGGGAAGCTGCGGTGAAATCAATAAAATTTCACCTCAGACGCACTGTGGGAGAAACAGTGCTGACATTTGAGGAGCTTGCGACACTGCTCACTCAAATTGAAGCCATATTAAATTCAAGACCACTCGAGCCACTGAGTGAAGATCCAGATGACGTCACAGCGTTAACACCAGGCCACTTCCTGACCGGCAGCGGGCTTACAACCCTGCCAGAACCAACGTTAGAAGACGTGGCAGTGAATCGGCTGTCAAGGTGGCAGCTGATTCAACAAAAAATTCAACAATTTTGGTCTCAATGGTCGGCACACTATCTTCAGCGGCACCAGTCTATTTCGAAGTGGCACCATCCCTCTCTGGAGCTCAAGGAGGGTTCACTCGTGCTCATCACCGATGAGAGACTCCCTCCAACCAAGTGGCCCTTGGCCAGGGTCGTTTCACTACATCCAGGGAAGGACGGACATTCCAGGGTCGTCACTGTCAAGACGGCTACCTCAACATTCAAGAGACCTGTCACGAAACTGGCACCGCTTCCTATTCACCATCAGGGATGACCAACTTACAACTGGGCATCAACATCATCAGCACGGTTGCTGATGGCGGAAGGAAATGTTCAGGAATCTGCGTTTTCGACTTTGGGAAAACTCAGATTCCTTAACCTCTTTTCAAATCGCGCCTGCTTCCACCGGAAGCAGTTTAGAATCACGCGAACATTCCAGGGCGTTCGAGAACACTCTAGAACGTTCTGGAATGCCCGAAAACGTCATGTGACTTCCGGTCTGTCCTTGCCGTGGGCACGCCGCGACGCCAGACTTCCGCATTCACTTCCTATCGATTAGTCATTGAGTGTAGATCGTGTCGGCTGAGCGGCCATCTCTCTTGTCTAATTAAATAGTTTGAGTTTATTGTACCACATCATCTCAATTCATATTCACTTCGCTTCATCGTTAACATCAGTGTTTGTGCTTCATTACATAAAAGAACTACATCAGACGCACGGACGACAAGTTACTTCACGCACATAGAAAACTTCTACTGACGCCACGTGCAAAACATCCAACGGTAAAATCCTTTGTACTTACTTTCACTCGTACATAGCACACACACTGAAGCGAAATATCTAATAATGTACATACGCTTGTAAATATTCACACCATGCAATTTCATTGTAAATACGTTCATTCTTTTGTTCACCCACATTCATTCTTTGAATAAATTCACATGTAAACTTCTCCTCAATTCACGCGTCTCGATAATTTTTCTACCAACTTCATTCCACCATCCCTTGTAATCGAAATACAGTCCACTAAAACCTCGGAATAAATTCACGGTTTAAATTCTTGTTAATTTCAAACAGATGTAGAGTGGATAAAATGGATGTAAAGTGGATAAAAATGGATGTAGAGTGGATAAAATGGATGTAGAGTGCATAAAAATGGATGTTGAGTGGATAAAATGGATGTATAGTGGATAAAATGGATGTAAAGTGGATACAAATGGATGTAGAGTGGATAAAATGGATGTAGACTGGCTAAAATGGATGTAGAGTGGATAAAAATGGATGTGGAGTGGACAAAATAGATTTAGAGTGGATAAAAATTGATGTAGAGTGGATAAAATGGATGTAGAGTGGATAAAATGGATGTAGATTGGATAAAATGGATGTAGAGTGGATAAAATGGTTGTAGAGTGGATACAATGGATGTAGAGTTGATAAAATGGATGTAGATGGGATAAAATGGATGTAGAGTTGATAAAATGGATGTAAAGTGGATAAAATGGATGTAGAGTTAATAAAAATGGATGTAGAGTGGAAATAATGGATGTAGAGAGGATAAAATGGATGTAGAGTGGATAAAATGGATGTAGAGTGGATAAAATGGATGTAGAGTGGATAAAATGGATGTAGAGTGGATAAAAATGGATGTAGAGTGGATAAAATGGATGTAGAGTGGATAAAATGGTTGTAGAGTGGATAAAATGGATGTAGAGTTGATAAAAATGGATGTAGAGTGGATAAAATGGATGTAGTGTGGATAAAATGGATGTAGAGTTCATAAAAATGGATGTAGAGTGGATAAAAATGGATGTAGATTGGATAAAATGGATGTAGAGTGGATAAAAATGGATGTAGAGTGGATAAAATGGATGTAGAGTGGATAAAATGGTTGTAGAGTGGATAAAATGGATGTAGAGTGGATAAAAATGGATGTAGAGTGGATAAAAATGGATGTAGAGTGGATAAAAATGGATGTAGATTGGATAAAATGGATGTAGAGTGGATAAAAATGGATGTAGAGTATATAAATTGGATGTAGAGTATATAAAATGGATGTAGAGTTAATAAAAATGGATGTAGAGTGGATAAAAATGGATGTAGATTGGATAAAATGGATGTAGAGTGGATAAAAATGGATGTCGAGTGGATAATATGGATGTAGAGTGGATAAAAATGGATGTAGATTGGATAAAATGGATGTAGAGTGGATAAAAATGGATGTAGAGTATATAAATTGGATGTAGAGTATATAAAATGGATGTAGAGTGGATAAAAATGGATGTCGAGTGGATAAAATGGATGTAGAGTGGATAAAAATGGTTGTAGAGTGGATAAAGTGGATGTAGAGTTGATAAAAATGGATGTCGAGTGGATAAAATGGATGTAGAGTGGATAAAAATGGATGTAGAGTGGATAAAATGGATGTAGAGTTGATAAAAATGGATGTAGAGTGGATAAAAATGGATGTAGATTGGATCAAATGGATGTAGAGTGGATAAAAATGGATGTAGAGTATATAAATTGGATGTAGAGTGGATAAAAATGGATGTAGAGTATACAAATTGGATGTAGAGTATATAAAATGGATGTAGAGTGGATAAAAATGGATGTCGAGTGGATAAAATGGATGTAGAGTGGATAAAAATGGATGTAGATTGGATAAAATGGATGTAGAGTGGATAAAAATGGATGTAGAGTGTATAAAATGGATGTAGAGTGAATAAAATGGATGTAGAGTGGATAAAATTGATGTAGAGTGTATAAAATGGATGTAGAGTGGATAAAAATGGATGTAGAGTGGATAAAAATGGATGTAGATTGGATAAAATGGATGTAGAGTGGATAAAATGGATGTAGAGTTGATAAAATGGATGTAGAGTTGATAAAAATGGATGTAGAGTGGATAAAAATGGATGTAGATTGTATAAAATGGATGTAGAGTGGATAAAAATGGATGTAGAGTATATAAATTGGATGTAGAGTATATAAAATGGATGTAGAGTGGATAAAAATGGATGTAGAGTGGATAGAAATAGATGTAGTGTGGATAAAATGGATGTAGAGTGGATAACAATGGATGTAGAGTGGATAAAATGGATGTAGAGTGGATAAAAATGGATGTCGAGTGGATAAAATGGATGTCGAGTGGATAAAATGGATGTAGAGTGGATAAAAATGGATGTAGAGTGGATAAAATGGATGTAGAGTTGATAAAAATGGATGTAGAGTGGATAAAATGGATGTAGAGTTGATAAAATGGATGCAGAGTGGATAAAAATAGATGTAGTGTGGATAAAATGGATGTAGAGTGGATAACAATGGATGTAGAGTGGATAAAATGGATGTAGAGTGGATAAAATGGATGTAGAGTGGATAAAACGGATGTAGAGTGGATAAAAAGGATGTAGAGTGGATAAAATGGATGCAGAGTGGATAAAAATAGATGTAGTGTGGATAAAATGGATGTAGAGTGGATAACAATGGATGTAGAGTGGATAAAATGGATGTAGAGTGGATAAAAATGGATGTAGAGTGGATAAAATGGATGTAGAGTGTATAAAATGGATGTAGAGTGAATAAAATGGATGTAGAGTGGATAAAATTGATGTAGAGTGTATAAAATGGATGTAGAGTGGATAAAAATGGATGTAGAGTGGAAAAAAATGGATGTAGAGTGGATAAAATGGATGTAGAGTGTATAAAATGGATGTAGAGTGAATAAAATGGATGTAGAGTGGATAAAATTGATGTAGAGTGTATAAAATGGATGTAGAGTGGATAAAAATGGATGTAGAGTTGATAAAATGGATGTAAAGTGGATAAAATGGATGTAGAGTTAATAAAATTGGATGTAGAGTGGATAAAATGGATGTAGAGTGGATAAAAATGGATGTAGAGTGGATAAAATGGATGTAGAGTTGATAAAAATGGATGTAGAGTGGATAAAAATGGATGTAGATTGGATAAAATGGATGTAGAGTGGATAAAAATGGATGTAGATTGGATAAAATGGATGTAGAGTTAATAAAATTGGATGTAGAGTGGATAAAATGGATGTAGAGTTGATAAAAATGGATGTAGAGTGGATAAAAATGGATGTAGATTGGATAAAATGGATGTAGAGTGGATAAAAATGGATGTAGAGTATATAAATTGGATGTAGAGTATATAAAATGGATGTAGAGTGGATAAAAATGGATGTCGAGTGGATAAAATGGATGTAGAGTGGATAAAAATGGATGTAGATTGGATAAAATGGATGTAGAGTTAATAAAAATGGATGTAGAGTGGATAAAATGGATGTAGAGTTGATAAAAATGGATGTAGAGTGGATAAAAATGGATGTAGATTGGATAAAATGGATGTAGAGTGGATAAAAATGGATGTTGAGTATATAAATTGGATGTAGAGTATATAAAATGGATGTAGAGTGGATAAAAATGGATGTCGAGTGGATAAAATGGATGTTGAGTGGATAAAAATGGATGTAGATTGGATAAAATGGATGTAGAGTGGATAAAAATGGATGTAGAGTATATAAAATGGATGTAGAGTGGATAAAAATGGATGTAGAGTGGATAAAAATAGATGTAGTGTGGATAAAATGGATGTAGAGTGGATAACAATGGATGTAGAGTGGATAAAATGGATGTAGAGTGGATAAAAATGGATGTCGAGTGGATAAAATGGATGTCGAGTGGATAAAATGGATGTAGAGTGGATAAAAATGGATGTAGAGTGGATAAAATGGATGTAGAGTTGATAAAAATGGATGTAGAGTGGATAAAATGGATGTATAGTTGATAAAATGGATGCAGAGTGGATAAAAATAGATGTAGTGTGGATAAAATGGATGTCGAGTGGATAAAATGGATGTAGAGTGGATAAAAATGGATGTAGATTGGATAAAATGGATGTAGAGTGGATAAAAATGGATGTAGAGTATATAAATTGGATGTAGAGTATATAAAATTGATGTAGAGTGGATAAAAATGGATGTCGAGTGGATAAAATGGATGTAGAGTGGATAAAAATGGATGTAGATTGGATAAAATGGATGTAGAGTGGATAAAAATGGATGTAGACTATATAAATTGGATGTAGAGTATATAAAATGGATGTAGAGTGGATAAAAATGGATGTCGAGTGGATAAAATGGATGTAGAGTGGATAAAAATGGATGTAGATTGGATAAAATGGATGTAGAGTTAATAAAAATGGATGTAGAGCGGATAAAATGGATGTAGAGTTGATAAAAATGGATGTAGAGTGGATAAAAATGGATGTAGATTGGATAAAATGGATGTAGAGTGGATAAAAATGGATGTAGAGTATATAAATTGGATGTAGAGTATATAAAATGGATGTAGAGTGGATAAAAATGGATGTAGAGTGGATAAAAATGGATGTCGAGTGGATAAAATGGATGTAGAGTGGATAAAAATGGATGTAGAGTGGATAAAGTGGATGTAGAGTTGATAAAAATGGATGTCGAGTGGATAAAATGGATGTAGAGTGGATAAAAATGGATGTAGAGTGGATAAAATGGATGTAGAGTTGATAAAAATGGATGTAGAGTGGATAAAAATGGATGTAGATTGGATCAAATGGATGTAGAGTGGATAAAAATGGATGTAGAGTATATAAATTGGATGTAGAGTGGATAAAAATGGATGTAGAGTATACAAATTGGATGTAGAGTATATAAAATGGATGTAGAGTGGATAAAAATGGATGTCGAGTGGATAAAATGGATGTAGAGTGGATAAAAATGGATGTAGATTGGATAAAATGGATGTAGAGTGGATAAAAATGGATGTAGAGTGTATAAAATGGATGTAGAGTGAATAAAATGGATGTAGAGTGGATAAAATTGATGTAGAGTGTATAAAATGGATGTAGAGTGGATAAAAATGGATGTAGAGTGGATAAAAATGGATGTAGATTGGATAAAATGGATGTAGAGTGGATAAAATGGATGTAGAGTTGATAAAATGGATGTAGAGTTGATAAAAATGGATGTAGAGTGGATAAAAATGGATGTAGATTGTATAAAATGGATGTAGAGTGGATAAAAATGGATGTAGAGTATATAAATTGGATGTAGAGTATATAAAATGGATGTAGAGTGGATAAAAATGGATGTAGAGTGGATAAAAATAGATGTAGTGTGGATAAAATGGATGTAGAGTGGATAACAATGGATGTAGAGTGGATAAAATGGATGTAGAGTGAATAAAAATGGATGTCGAGTGGATAAAATGGATGTCGAGTGGATAAAATGGATGTAGAGTGGATAAAAATGGATGTAGAGTGGATAAAATGGATGTAGAGTTGATAAAAATGGATGTAGAGTGGATAAAATGGATGTAGAGTTGATAAAATGGATGCAGAGTGGATAAAAATAGATGTAGTGTGGATAAAATGGATGTAGAGTGGATAACAATGGATGTAAAGTGGATAAAATGGATGTAGAGTGGATAAAATGGATGTAGAGTGGATAAAACGGATGTAGAGTGGATAAAAAGGATGTAGAGTGGATAAAATGGATGCAGAGTGGATAAAAATAGATGTAGTGTGGATAAAATGTATGTAGAGTGGATAACAATGGATGTAGAGTGGATAAAATGGATGTAGAGTGGATAAAAATGGATGTAGAGTGGATAAAATGGATGTAGAGTGTATAAAATGGATGTAGAGTGAATAAAATGGATGTAGAGTGGATAAAATTGATGTAGAGTGTATAAAATGGATGTAGAGTGGATAAAAATGGATGTAGAGTGGAAAAAAATGGATGTAGAGTGGATAAAATGGATGTAGAGTGTATAAAATGGATGTAGAGTGAATAAAATGGATGTAGAGTGGATAAAATTGATGTAGAGTGTATAAAATGGATGTAGAGTGGATAAAAATGGATGTAGAGTTGATAAAATGGATGTAAAGTGGATAAAATGGATGTAGAGTTAATAAAATTGGATGTAGAGTGGATAAAATGGATGTAGAGTGGATAAAAATGGATGTAGAGTGGATAAAATGGATGTAGAGTTGATAAAAATGGATGTAGAGTGGATAAAAATGGATGTTGATTGGATAAAATGGATGTAGAGTGGATAAAAATGGATGTAGATTGGATAAAATGGATGTAGAGTTAATAAAATTGGATGTAGAGTGGATAAAATGGATGTAGAGTTGATAAAAATGGATGTAGAGTGGATAAAAATGGATGTAGATTGGATAAAATGGATGTAGAGTGGATAAAAATGGATGTAGAGTATATAAATTGGATGTAGAGTATATAAAATGGATGTAGAGTGGATAAAAATGGATGTCGAGTGGATAAAATGGATGTAGAGTGGATAAAAATGGATGTAGATTGGATAAAATGGATGTAGAGTTAATAAAATTGGATGTAGAGTGGATAAAATGGATGTAGAGTTGATAAAAATGGATGTAGAGTGGATAAAAATGGATGTAGATTGGATAAAATGGATGTAGAGTGGATAAAAATGGATGTTGAGTATATAAATTGGATGTAGAGTATATAAAATGGATGTAGAGTGGATAAAAATGGATGTCGAGTGGATAAAATGGATGTTGAGTGGATAAAAATGGATGTAGATTGGATAAAATGGATGTAGAGTGGATAAAAATGGATGTAGAGTGTATAAAATGGATGTAGAGTGAATAAAATGGATGTAGAGTGGATAAAATTGATGTAGAGTGTATAAAATGGATGTAGAGTGGATAAAAATGGATGTAGAGTGGATAAAAATGGATGTAGATTGGATAAAATGGATGTAGAGTGGATAAAATGGATGTAGATTGTATAAAATGGATGTAGAGTGGATAAAAATGGATGTAGAGTATATAAATTGGATGTAGAGTATATAAAATGGATGTAGAGTGGATAAAAATGGATGTAGAGTGGATAAAAATAGATGTAGTGTGGATAAAATGGATGTAGAGTGGATAACAATGGATGTAGAGTGGATAAAATGGATGTAGAGTGGATAAAAATGGATGTCGAGTGGATAAAATGGATGTCGAGTGGATAAAATGGATGTAGAGTGGATAAAAATGGATGTAGAGTGGATAAAATGGATGTAGAGTTGATAAAAATGGATGTAGAGTGGATAAAATGGATGTATAGTTGATAAAATGGATGCAGAGTGGATAAAAATAGATGTAGTGTGGATAAAATGGATGTCGAGTGGATAAAATGGATGTAGAGTGGATAAAAATGGATGTAGATTGGATAAAATGGATGTAGAGTGGATAAAAATGGATGTAGAGTATATAAATTGGATGTAGAGTATATAAAATTGATGTAGAGTGGATAAAAATGGATGTCGAGTGGATAAAATGGATGTAGAGTGTATAAAATGGATGTAGAGTGAATAAAATGGATGTAGAGTGGATAAAATGGATGTAGAGTTGATAAAAATGGATGTAGAGTGGATAAAATGGATGTAGAGTTGATAAAAATGGATGTAGAGTGGATAAAAATGGATGTAGATTGGATAAAATGGATGTAGAGTGGATAAAAATGGATGTAGAGTATATAAATTGGATGTAGAGTATATAAAATGGATGTAGAGTGGATAAAAATGGATGTCGAGTGGATAAAATGGATGTAGAGTGGATAAAAATGGAAGTAGATTGGATAAAATGGATGTAGAGTTAATAAAAATGGATGTAGAGTGGATAAAATGGATGTAGAGTTGATAAAAATGGATGTAGAGTGGATAAAAATGGATGTAGATTGGATAAAATGGATGTAGAGTGGATAAAAATGGATGTAGAGTGGATAAAAATAGATGTAGTGTGGATAAAATGGATGTAGAGTGGATAACAATGGATGTAGAGTGGATAAAATGGATGTAAAGTGGATAAAATGGATGTAGTGTTAATAAAAATGGATGTAGAGTGGATAAAATGGATGTAGAGTTGATAAAAATGGATGTAGAGTGGATAAAAATGGATGTAGATTGTATAAAATGGATGTAGAGTGGATAAAAATGGATGTAGAGTATATAAATTGGATGTAGAGTATATAAAATGGATGTAGAGTGGATAAAAATGGATGTAGAGTGGATAAAATGTATGTAGAGTTGATAAAAATGGATGTAGAGTGGATAAAATGGATGTAGAGTGGATAAAAATGGATGTAGAGTGGATAAAATTGATGTAGAGTGTATAAAATGGATGTAGAGTGGATAAAAATGGATGTAGAGTGGATGAAAATGGATGTAGAGTGGATAAAATGGATGTAGAGTGTATAAAATGGATGTAGAGTGAATAAAAATGGATGTAGAGTGGATAAAATGGATGTAGAGTTGATAAAATGGATGTAAAGTGGATAAAATGGATGTAGAGTATATAAATTGGATGTAGAGTATATAAAATGGATGTAGAGTGGATAAAAATGGATGTCGAGTGGATAAAATGGATGTAGAGTGGATAAAAATGGATGTAGATTGGATAAAATGGATGTAGAGTTAATAAAAATGGATGTAGAGTGGATAAAATGGATGTAGAGTTGATAAAAATGGATGTAGAGTGGATAAAAATGGATGTAGATTGGATAAAATGGATGTAGAGTGGATAAAATGGATGTAGAGTTAATAAAAATGGATGTAGAGTGGATAAAATGGATGTAGAGTTGATAAAAATGGATGTAGAGTGGATAAAAATGGATGTAGATTGGATAAAATGGATGTAGAGTGGATAAAAATGGATGTAGAGTATATAAATTGGATGTAGAGTATATAAAATGGATGTAGAGTGGATAAAAATGGATGTAGAGTGGATAAAAATGGATGTAGATTGGATAAAATGGATGTAGAGTGGATAAAAATGGATGTAGATTGGATAAAATGGATGTAGAGTTAATAAAAATGGATGTAGAGCGGATAAAATGGATGTAGAGTTGATAAAAATGGATGTAGAGTGGATAAAAATGGATGTCGAGTGGATAAAATGGATGTAGAGTGGATAAAAATGGATGTAGATTGGATAAAATGGATGTAGAGTATATAAATTGGATGTAGAGTATATAAAATTGATGTAGAGTGGATAAAAATGGATGTCGAGTGGATAAAATGGATGTAGAGTGTATAAAATGGATGTAGAGTGAATAAAATGGATGTAGAGTGGATAAAATGGATGTAGAGTTGATAAAAATGGATGTAGAGTGGATAAAATCGATGTAGAGTTGATAAAAATGGATGTAGAGTGGATAAAAATGGATGTAGATTGGATAAAATGGATGTAGAGTGGATAAAAATGGATGTAGAGTATATAAATTGGATGTAGAGTATATAAAATGGATGTAGAGTGGATAAAAATGGATGTAGAGTATATAAATTGGATGTAGAGTATATAAAATGGATGTAGAGTGGATAAAAATGGATGTAGAGTGGATAAAAATAGATGTAGTGTGGATAAAATGGATGTAGAGTGGATAACAATGGATGTAGAGTGGATAAAATGGATGTAGAGTGGATAAAAATGGATGTCGAGTGGATAAAATGGATGTCGAGTGGATAAAATGGATGTAGAGTGGATAAAAATGGATGTAGAGTGGATAAAATGGATGTAGAGTTGATAAAAATGGATGTAGAGTGGATAAAATGGATGTAGAGTTGATAAAATGGATGCAGAGTGGATAAAAATAGATGTAGTGTGGATAAAATGGATGTAGAGTGGATAACAATGGATGTAAAGTGGATAAAATGGATGTAGAGTGGATAAAATGGATGTAGAGTGGATAAAACGGATGTAGAGTGGATAAAAAGGATGTAGAGTGGATAAAATGGATGCAGAGTGGTTAAAAATAGATGTAGTGTGGATAAAATGGATGTAGAGTGGATAACAATGGATGTAGAGTGGATAAAATGGATGTAGAGTGGATAAAAATGGATGTAGATTGGATAAAATGGATGTAGAGTTAATAAAAATGGATGTAGAGCGGATAAAATGGATGTAGAGTTGATAAAAATGGATGTAGAGTGGATAAAAATGGATGTCGAGTGGATAAAATGGATGTAGAGTGGATAAAAATGGATGTAGATTGGATAAAATGGATTTAGAGTGGATAAAAATGGATGTAGAGTATATAAATTGGATGTAGAGTATATAAAATTGATGTAGAGTGGATAAAAATGGATGTCGAGTGGATAAAATGGATGTAGAGTGTATAAAATGGATGTAGAGTGAATAAAATGGATGTAGAGTGGATAAAATGGATGTAGAGTTGATAAAAATGGATGTAGAGTGGATAAAATGGATGTAGAGTTGATAAAAATGGATGTAGAGTGGATAAAAATGGATGTAGATTGGATAAAATGGATGTAGAGTGGATAAAAATGGATGTAGACTATATAAATTGGATGTAGAGTATATAAAATGGATGTAGAGTGGATAAAAATGGATGTCGAGTGGATAAAATGGATGTAGAGTGGATAAAAATGGATGTAGATTGGATAAAATGGATGTAGAGTTAATAAAAATGGATGTAGAGCGGAAAAAATGGATGTAGAGTTGATAAAAATGGATGTAGAGTGGATAAAAATGGATGTAGATTGGATAAAATGGATGTAGAGTGGATAAAAATGGATGTAGAGTATATAAATTGGATGTAGAGTATATAAAATGGATGTAGAGTGGATAAAAATGGATGTAGATTGGATAAAATGGATGTAGAGTGGATAAAAATGGATGTAGAGTATATAAATTGGATGTAGAGTATATAAAATGGATGTAGAGTGGATAAAAATGGATGTCGAGTGGATAAAAAGGATGTAGAGTGTATAAAATGGATGTAGAGTGAATAAAATGGATGTGGAGTGGATAAAATTGATGTAGAGTGTATAAAATGGATGTAGAGTGGATAAAAATGGATGTAGAGTGGATAAAAATGGATGTAGATTGGATAAAATGGATGTAGAGTGGATAAAAATGGATGTAGAGTATATAAATTGGATGTAGAGTATATCAAATTGATGTAGAGTGGATAAAAATGGATGTCGAGTGGATAAAATGGATGTAGAGTGTATAAAATGGATGTAGAGTGAATAAAATGGATGTAGAGTGGATAAAATGGATGTAGAGTTGATAAAAATGGATGTAGAGTGGATAAAATGGATGTAGAGTTGATAAAAATGGATGTAGAGTGGATAAAAATGGATGTAGATTGGATAAAATGGATGTAGAGTGGATAAAAATGGATGTAGAGTATATAAATTGGATGTAGAGTATATAAAATGGATGTAGAGTGGATAAAAATGGATGTCGAGTGGATAAAATGGATGTAGAGTGGATAAAAATGGATGTAGATTGGATAAAATGGATGTAGAGTGGATAAAAATGGATGTAGAGTATATAAATTGGATGTAGAGTATATAAAATGGATGTAGAGTGGATAAAAATGGATGTAGAGTGGATAAAAATGGATGTAGATTGGATAAAATGGATGTAGAGTGGATAAAAATGGATGTAGATTGGATAAAATGGATGTAGAGTTAATAAAATTGGATGTAGAGTGGATAAAATGGATGTAGAGTTGATAAAAATGGATGTAGAGTGGATAAAAATGGATGTAGATTGGATAAAATGGATGTAGAGTGGATAAAAATGGATGTAGAGTATATAAATTGGATGTAGAGTATATAAAATGGATGTAGAGTGGATAAAAATGGATGTCGAGTGGATAAAATGGATGTAGAGTGGATAAAAATGGATGTAGATTGGATAAAATGGATGTAGAGTTAATAAAAATGGATGTAGAGTGGATAAAATGGATGTAGAGTTGATAAAAATGGATGTAGAGTGGATAAAATGGATGTAGAGTAGATAAAATGGATGTAGAGTGGATAAAATGGATGTAGAGTTGATAAAATGGATGTAGAGTGGATAACAATGGATGTAGAGTGGATAAAATGGATGTAGAGTGGATAAAAATGGATGTCGAGTGGATAAAATGGATGTAGAGTTGATAAAAATGGATGTAGAGTGGATAAAATGGATGTTGAGTAGATAAAATGGATGTAGAGTGGATAAAATGGATGTAGAGTTGATAAAATGGATGCAGAGTGGATAAAAATAGATGTAGTGTGGATAAAATGGATGTAGAGTGGATAAAAATGGATGTAGATTGGATAAAATGGATGTAGAGTGGATAAAACGGATGTAGAGTGGATAAAAAGGATGTAGAGTGGATAAAATGGATGCAGAGTGGATAAAAATAGATGTAGTGTGGATAAAATGGATGTAGAGTGGATAACAATGGATGTAGAGTGGATAAAATTGATGTAGAGTGTATAAAATGGATGTAGAGTGGATAAAAATGGATGTAGAGTGGATGAAAATGGATGTAGAGTGGATAAAATGGATGTAGAGTGTATAAAATGGATGTAGAGTGAATAAAAATGGATGTAGAGTGGATAAAATGGATGTAGAGTTGATAAAATGGATGTAAAGTGGATAAAATGGATGTAGAGTTAATAAAAATGGATGTAGAGTGGATAAAATGGATGTAGAGTTGATAAAAATGGATGTAGAGTGGATAAAAATGGATGTAGATTGGATAAAATGGATGTAGAGTGGATAAAAATGGATGTAGAGTATATAAATTGGATGTAGAGTATATAAAATGGATGTAGAGTGGATAAAAATGGATGTAGAGTGGATAAAAATGGATGTAGATTGGATAAAATGGATGTAGAGTGGATAAAAATGGATGTAGATTGGATAAAATGGATGTAGAGTTAATAAAATTGGATGTAGAGTGGATAAAATGGATGTAGAGTTGATAAAAATGGATGTAGAGTGGATAAAAATGGATGTAGATTGGATAAAATGGATGTAGAGTGGATAAAAATGGATGTAGAGTATATAAATTGGATGTAGAGTATATAAAATGGATGTAGAGTGGATAAAAATGGATGTCGAGTGGATAAAATGGATGTAGAGTGGATAAAAATGGATGTAGATTGGATAAAATGGATGTAGAGTTAATAAAAATGGATGTAGAGTGGATAAAATGGATGTAGAGTTGATAAAAATGGATGTAGAGTGGATAAAAATGGATGTAGATTGGATAAAATGGATGTAGAGTGGATAAAAATGGATGTAGAGTATATAAATTGGATGTAGAGTATATAAAATGGATGTAGAGTGGATAAAAATGGATGTCGAGTGGATAAAATGGATGTAGAGTGGATAAAAATGGATGTAGATTGGATAAAATGGATGTAGAGTTAATAAAAATGGATGTAGAGTGGATAAAAATGGATGTAGATTGGATAAAATGGATGTAGAGTTAATAAAAATGGATGTAGAGTGGATAAAAATGGATGTCGAGTGGATAAAATGGATGTAGAGTGGATAAAAATGGATGTAGATTGGATAAAATGGATGTAGAGTTAATAAAAATGGATGTAGAGTGGATAAAATGGATGTAGAGTTGATAAAAATGGATGTAGAGTGGATAAAAATGGATGTAGATTGGATAAAATGGATGTAGAGTGGATAAAAATGGATGTAGAGTGGATAAAAATAGATGTAGTGTGGATAAAATGGATGTAGAGTGGATAACAATGGATGTAGAGTGGATAAAATGGATGTAAAGTGGATAAAATGGATGTAGAGTTAATAAAAATGGATGTAGAGTGGATAAAATGGATGTAGAGTTGATAAAAATGGATGTAGAGTGGATAAAAATGGATGTAGATTGTATAAAATGGATGTAGAGTGGATAAAAATGGATGTAGAGTATATAAATTGGATGTAGAGTATATAAAATGGATGTAGAGTGGATAAAAATGGATGTAGAGTGGATAAAATGTATGTAGAGTTGATAAAAATTGATGTAGAGTGGATAAAATGGATGTAGAGTAGATAAAATGGATGTAGAGTGGATAAAATGGATGTAGAGTTGATAAAATGGATGCAGAGTGGATAAAAATAGATGTAGTGTGGATAAAATGGATGTAGAGTGGATAAAAATGGATGTAGAGTAGATAAAATGGATGTAGAGTGGATAAAAATGGATGTCGAGTGGATAAAATGGATGTAGAGTTGATAAAAATGGATGTAGAGTGGATAAAATGGATGTTGAGTAGATAAAATGGATGTAGAGTGGATAAAATGGATGTAGAGTTGATAAAATGGATGCAGAGTGGATAAAAATAGATGTAGTGTGGATAAAATGGATGTAGAGTGGATAACAATGGATGTAAAGTGGATAAAATGGATGTAGAGTGGATAAAACGGATGTAGAGTGGATAAAAAGGATGTAGAGTGGATAAAATGGATGCAGAGTGGATAAAAATAGATGTAGTGTGGATAAAATGGATGTAGAGTGGATAACAATGGATGTAGAGTGGATAAAATTGATGTAGAGTGTATAAAATGGATGTAGAGTGGATAAAAATGGATGTAGAGTGGATGAAAATGGATGTAGAGTGGATAAAATGGATGTAGAGTGTATAAAATGGATGTAGAGTGAATAAAAATGGATGTAGAGTGGATAAAATGGATGTAGAGTTGATAAAATGGATGTAAAGTGGATAAAATGGATGTAGAGTTAATAAAAATGGATGTAGAGTGGATAAAATGGATGTAGAGTTGATAAAAATGGATGTAGAGTGGATAAAAATGGATGTAGATTGGATAAAATGGATGTAGAGTGGATAAAAATGGATGTAGAGTATATAAATTGGATGTAGAGTATATAAAATGGATGTAGAGTGGATAAAAATGGATGTAGAGTGGATAAAAATGGATGTAGATTGGATAAAATGGATGTAGAGTGGATAAAAATGGATGTAGATTGGATAAAATGGATGTAGAGTTAATAAAATTGGATGTAGAGTGGATAAAATGGATGTAGAGTTGATAAAAATGGATGTAGAGTGGATAAAAATGGATGTAGATTGGATAAAATGGATGTAGAGTGGATAAAAATGGATGTAGAGTATATAAATTGGATGTAGAGTATATAAAATGGATGTAGAGTGGATAAAAATGGATGTCGAGTGGATAAAATGGATGTAGAGTGGATAAAAATGGATGTAGATTGGATAAAATGGATGTAGAGTTAATAAAAATGGATGTAGAGTGGATAAAATGGATGTAGAGTTGATAAAAATGGATGTAGAGTGGATAAAAATGGATGTAGATTGGATAAAATGGATGTAGAGTGGATAAAAATGGATGTAGAGTATATAAATTGGATGTAGAGTATATAAAATGGATGTAGAGTGGATAAAAATGGATGTCGAGTGGATAAAATGGATGTAGAGTGGATAAAAATGGATGTAGATTGGATAAAATGGATGTAGAGTTAATAAAAATGGATGTAGAGTGGATAAAATGGATGTAGAGTTGATAAAAATGGATGTAGAGTGGATAAAAATGGATGTAGATTGGATAAAATGGATGTAGAGTGGATAAAAATGGATGTAGAGTGTATAAAATGGATGTAGAGTGAATAAAAATGGATGTAGAGTGGATAAAATGGATGTAGAGTTGATAAAATGGATGTAAAGTGGATAAAATGGATGTAGAGTTAATAAAAATGGATGTAGAGTGGATAAAATGGATGTAGAGTTGATAAAAATGGATGTAGAGTGGATAAAAATGGATGTAGATTGGATAAAATGGATGTAGAGTGGATAAAAATGGATGTAGAGTATATAAATTGGATGTAGAGTATATAAAATGGATGTAGAGTGGATAAAAATGGATGTAGAGTGGATAAAAATGGATGTAGATTGGATAAAATGGATGTAGAGTGGATAAAAATGGATGTAGATTGGATAAAATGGATGTAGAGTTAATAAAATTGGATGTAGAGTGGATAAAATGGATGTAGAGTTGATAAAAATGGATGTAGAGTGGATAAAAATGGATGTAGATTGGATAAAATGGATGTAGAGTGGATAAAAATGGATGTAGAGTATATAAATTGGATGTAGAGTATATAAAATGGATGTAGAGTGGATAAAAATGGATGTCGAGTGGATAAAATGGATGTAGAGTGGATAAAAATGGATGTAGATTGGATAAAATGGATGTAGAGTTAATAAAAATGGATGTAGAGTGGATAAAATGGATGTAGAGTTGATAAAAATGGATGTAGAGTGGATAAAAATGGATGTAGATTGGATAAAATGGATGTAGAGTGGATAAAAATGGATGTAGAGTATATAAATTGGATGTAGAGTATATAAAATGGATGTAGAGTGGATAAAAATGGATGTCGAGTGGATAAAATGGATGTAGAGTGGATAAAAATGGATGTAGATTGGATAAAATGGATGTAGAGTTAATAAAAATGGATGTAGAGTGGATAAAATGGATGTAGAGTTGATAAAAATGGATGTAGAGTGGATAAAAATGGATGTAGATTGGATAAAATGGATGTAGAGTGGATAAAAATGGATGTAGAGTATATAAATTGGATGTAGAGTATATAAAATGGATGTAGAGTGGATAAAAATGGATGTCGAGTGGATAAAACGGATGTAGAGTGGATAAAAAGGATGTAGAGTGGATAAAATGGATGCAGAGTGGATAAAAATAGATGTAGTGTGGATAAAATGGATGTAGAGTGGATAACAATGGATGTAGAGTGGATAAAATTGATGTAGAGTGTATAAAATGGATGTAGAGTGGATAAAAATGGATGTAGAGTGGATGAAAATGGATGTAGAGTGGATAAAATGGATGTAGAGTGTATAAAATGGATGTAGAGTGAATAAAAATGGATGTAGAGTGGATAAAATGGATGTAGAGTTGATAAAAATGGATGTAGAGTGGATAAAAATGGATGTAGAGTGGATAAAATGGATGTAGAGTTGATAAAATGGATGCAGAGTGGATAAAAATAGATGTAGTGTGGATAAAATGGATGTAGAGTGGATAACAATGGATGTAAAGTGGATAAAATGGATGTAGAGTGGATAAAACGGATGTAGAGTGGATAAAAAGGATGTAGAGTGGATAAAATGGATGCAGAGTGGATAAAAATAGATGTAGTGTGGATAAAATGGATGTAGAGTGGATAACAATGGATGTAGAGTGGATAAAATTGATGTAGAGTGTATAAAATGGATGTAGAGTGGATAAAAATGGATGTAGAGTGGATGAAAATGGATGTAGAGTGGATAAAATGGATGTAGAGTGTATAAAATGGATGTAGAGTGAATAAAAATGGATGTAGAGTGGATAAAATGGATGTAGAGTTGATAAAATGGATGTAAAGTGGATAAAATGGATGTAGAGTTAATAAAAATGGATGTAGAGTGGATAAAATGGATGTAGAGTTGATAAAAATGGATGTAGAGTGGATAAAAATGGATGTAGATTGGATAAAATGGATGTAGAGTGGATAAAAATGGATGTAGAGTATATAAATTGGATGTAGAGTATATAAAATGGATGTAGAGTGGATAAAAATGGATGTAGAGTGGATAAAAATGGATGTAGATTGGATAAAATGGATGTAGAGTGGATAAAAATGGATGTAGATTGGATAAAATGGATGTAGAGTTAATAAAATTGGATGTAGAGTGGATAAAATGGATGTAGAGTTGATAAAAATGGATGTAGAGTGGATAAAAATGGATGTAGATTGGATAAAATGGATGTAGAGTGGATAAAAATGGATGTAGAGTATATAAATTGGATGTAGAGTATATAAAATGGATGTAGAGTGGATAAAAATGGATGTCGAGTGGATAAAATGGATGTAGAGTGGATAAAAATGGATGTAGATTGGATAAAATGGATGTAGAGTTAATAAAAATGGATGTAGAGTGGATAAAATGGATGTAGAGTTGATAAAAATGGATGTAGAGTGGATAAAATGGATGTAGAGTAGATAAAATGGATGTAGAGTGGATAAAATGGATGTAGAGTTGATAAAATGGATGCAGAGTGGATAAAAATAGATGTAGTGTGGATAAAATGGATGTAGAGTGGATAACAATGGATGTAGAGTGGATAAAATGGATGTAGAGTGGATAAAAATGGATGTCGAGTGGATAAAATGGATGTAGAGTTGATAAAAATGGATGTAGAGTGGATAAAATGGATGTTGAGTAGATAAAATGGATGTAGAGTGGATAAAATGGATGTAGAGTTGATAAAATGGATGCAGAGTGGATAAAAATAGATGTAGTGTGGATAAAATGGATGTAGAGTGGATAACAATGGATGTAAAGTGGATAAAATGGATGTAGAGTGGATAAAACGGATGTAGAGTGGATAAAAAGGATGTAGAGTGGATAAAATGGATGCAGAGTGGATAAAAATAGATGTAGTGTGGATAAAATGGATGTAGAGTGGATAACAATGGATGTAGAGTGGATAAAATTGATGTAGAGTGTATAAAATGGATGTAGAGTGGATAAAAATGGATGTAGAGTGGATGAAAATGGATGTAGAGTGGATAAAATGGATGTAGAGTGTATAAAATGGATGTAGAGTGAATAAAAATGGATGTAGAGTGGATAAAATGGATGTAGAGTTGATAAAATGGATGTAAAGTGGATAAAATGGATGTAGAGTTAATAAAAATGGATGTAGAGTGGATAAAATGGATGTAGAGTTGATAAAAATGGATGTAGAGTGGATAAAAATGGATGTAGATTGGATAAAATGGATGTAGAGTGGATAAAAATGGATGTAGAGTATATAAATTGGATGTAGAGTATATAAAATGGATGTAGAGTGGATAAAAATGGATGTAGAGTGGATAAAAATGGATGTAGATTGGATAAAATGGATGTAGAGTGGATAAAAATGGATGTAGATTGGATAAAATGGATGTAGAGTTAATAAAATTGGATGTAGAGTGGATAAAATGGATGTAGAGTTGATAAAAATGGATGTAGAGTGGATAAAAATGGATGTAGATTGGATAAAATGGATGTAGAGTGGATAAAAATGGATGTAGAGTATATAAATTGGATGTAGAGTATATAAAATGGATGTAGAGTGGATAAAAATGGATGTCGAGTGGATAAAATGGATGTAGAGTGGATAAAAATGGATGTAGATTGGATAAAATGGATGTAGAGTTAATAAAAATGGATGTAGAGTGGATAAAATGGATGTAGAGTGGATAAAAATGGATGTAGAGTGGATAAAAATGGATGTAGATTGGATAAAATGGATGTAGAGTGGATAAAAATGGATGTAGAGTATATAAATTGGATGTAGAGTATATAAAATGGATGTAGAGTGGATAAAAATGGATGTCGAGTGGATAAAATGGATGTAGAGTGGATAAAAATGGATGTAGATTGGATAAAATGGATGTAGAGTTAATAAAAATGGATGTAGAGTGGATAAAATGGATGTAGAGTTGATAAAAATGGATGTAGAGTGGATAAAAATGGATGTAGATTGGATAAAATGGATGTAGAGTGGATAAAAATGGATGTAGAGTATATAAATTGGATGTAGAGTATATAAAATGGATGTAGAGTGGATAAAATGGATGTAGAGTTAATAAAAATGGATGTAGAGTGGATAAAATGGATGTAGAGTTGATAAAAATGGATGTAGAGTGGATAAAAATGGATGTAGATTGGATAAAATGGATGTAGAGTGGATAAAAATGGATGTAGAGTGGATAAAAATAGATGTAGTGTGGATAAAATGGATGTAGAGTGGATAACAATGGATGTAGAGTGGATAAAATGGATGTAAAGTGGATAAAATGGATGTAGAGTTAATAAAAATGGATGCAGAGTGGATAAAATGGATGTAGAGTTGATAAAAATGGATGTAGAGTGGATAAAAATGGATGTAGATTGTATAAAATGGATGTAGAGTGGATAAAAATGGATGTAGAGTATATAAATTGGATGTAGAGTATATAAAATGGATGTAGAGTGGATAAAAATGGATGTAGAGTGGATAAAATGTATGTAGAGTTGATAAAAATGGATGTAGAGTGGATAAAATGGATGTAGAGTAGATAAAATGGATGTAGAGTGGATAAAATGGATGTAGAGTTGATAAAATGGATGCAGAGTGGATAAAAATAGATGTAGTGTGGATAAAATGGATGTAGAGTGGATAACAATGGATGTAGAGTGGATAAAATGGATGTAGAGTGGATAAAAATGGATGTCGAGTGGATAAAATGGATGTAGAGTTGATAAAAATGGATGTAGAGTGGATAAAATGGATGTTGAGTAGATAAAATGGATGTAGAGTGGATAAAATGGATGTAGAGTTGATAAAATGGATGCAGAGTGGATAAAAATAGATGTAGTGTGGATAAAATGGATGTAGAGTGGATAACAATGGATGTAGAGTGGATAAAATTGATGTAGAGTGTATAAAATGGATGTAGAGTGGATAAAAATAGATGTAGTGTGGATAAAATGGATGTAGAGTGGATAACAATGGATGTAAAGTGGATAAAATGGATGTAGAGTGGATAAAACGGATGTAGAGTGGATAAAAAGGATGTAGAGTGGATAAAATGGATGCAGAGTGGATAAAAATAGATGTAGTGTGGATAAAATGGATGTAGAGTGGATAACAATGGATGTAGAGTGGATAAAATTGATGTAGAGTGTATAAAATGGATGTAGAGTGGATAAAAATGGATGTAGAGTGGATGAAAATGGATGTAGAGTGGATAAAATGGATGTAGAGTGTATAAAATGGATGTAGAGTGAATAAAAATGGATGTAGAGTGGATAAAATGGATGTAGAGTTGATAAAATGGATGTAAAGTGGATAAAATGGATGTAGAGTTAATAAAAATGGATGTAGAGTGGATAAAATGGATGTAGAGTTGATAAAAATGGATGTAGAGTGGATAAAAATGGATGTAGATTGGATAAAATGGATGTAGAGTGGATAAAAATGGATGTAGAGTATATAAATTGGATGTAGAGTATATAAAATGGATGTAGAGTGGATAAAAATGGATGTAGAGTGGATAAAAATGGATGTAGATTGGATAAAATGGATGTAGAGTGGATAAAAATGGATGTAGATTGGATAAAATGGATGTAGAGTTAATAAAATTGGATGTAGAGTGGATAAAATGGATGTAGAGTTCATAAAAATGGATGTAGAGTGGATAAAAATGGATGTAGATTGGATAAAATGGATGTAGAGTGGATAAAAATGGATGTAGAGTATATAAATTGGATGTAGAGTATATAAAATGGATGTAGAGTGGATAAAAATGGATGTCGAGTGGATAAAATGGATGTAGAGTGGATAAAAATGGATGTAGATTGGATAAAATGGATGTAGAGTTAATAAAAATGGATGTAGAGTGGATAAAATGGATGTAGAGTTGATAAAAATGGATGTAGAGTGGATAAAAATGGATGTAGATTGGATAAAATGGATGTAGAGTGGATAAAAATGGATGTAGAGTATATAAATTGGATGTAGAGTATATAAAATGGATGTAGAGTGGATAAAAATGGATGTCGAGTGGATAAAATGGATGTAGAGTGGATAAAAATGGATGTAGATTGGATAAAATGGATGTAGAGTTAATAAAAATGGATGTAGAGTGGATAAAATGGATGTAGAGTTGATAAAAATGGATGTAGAGTGGATAAAAATGGATGTAGATTGGATAAAATGGATGTAGAGTGGATAAAAATGGATGTAGAGTATATAAATTGGATGTAGAGTATATAAAATGGATGTAGAGTGGATAAAAATGGATGTCGAGTGGATAAAATGGATGTAGAGTGGATAAAAATGGATGTAGATTGGATAAAATGGATGTAGAGTTAATAAAAATGGATGTAGAGTGGATAAAATGGATGTAGAGTTGATAAAAATGGATGTAGAGTGGATAAAAATGGATGTAGATTGGATAAAATGGTTGTAGAGTGGATAAAAATGGATGTAGAGTGGATAAAAATAGATGTAGTGTGGATAAAATGGATGTAGAGTGGATAACAATGGATGTAGAGTGGATAAAATGGATGTAGAGTGGATAAAAATGGATGTAGAGTCGATAAAATGGATGTAGAGTGTATAAAATGGATGTAGAGTGAATAAAATGGATGTAGAGTGGATAAAATTGATGTAGAGTGTATAAAATGGATGTAGAGTGGATAAAAATGGATGTAGAGTGGAAAAAAATGGATGTAGAGTGGATAAAATGGATGTAGAGTGTATAAAATGGATGTAGAGTGAATAAAATGGATGTAGAGTGGATAAAATTGATGTAGAGTGTATAAAATGGATGTAGAGTGGATAAAAATGGATGTAGAGTGGATAAAAATGGATGTAGATTGGATAAAATGGATGTAGAGTGGATAAAATGGATGTAGAGTTGATAAAATGGATGTAAAGTGGATAAAATGGATGTAGAGTTAATAAAATTGGATGTAGAGTGGATAAAATGGATGTAGAGTGGATAAAAATGGATGTAGAGTGGATAAAATGGATGTAGAGTTGATAAAAATGGATGTAGAGTGGATAAAAATGGATGTAGATTGGATAAAATGGATGTAGAGTGGATAAAAATGGATGTAGATTGGATAAAATGGATGTAGAGTTAATAAAATTGGATGTAGAGTGGATAAAATGGATGTAGAGTTGATAAAAATGGATGTAGAGTGGATAAAAATGGATGTAGATTGGATAAAATGGATGTAGAGTGGATAAAAATGGATGTAGAGTATATAAATTGGATGTAGAGTATATAAAATGGATGTAGAGTGGATAAAAATGGATGTCGAGTGGATAAAATGGATGTAGAGTGGATAAAAATGGATGTAGATTGGATAAAATGGATGTAGAGTTAATAAAAATGGATGTAGAGTGGATAAAATGGATGTAGAGTTGATAAAAATGGATGTAGAGTGGATAAAAATGGATGTAGATTGGATAAAATGGATGTAGAGTGGATAAAAATGGATGTTGAGTATATAAATTGGATGTAGAGTATATAAAATGGATGTAGAGTGGATAAAAATGGATGTCGAGTGGATAAAATGGATGTAGAGTGGATAAAAATGGATGTAGATTGGATAAAATGGATGTAGAGTGGATAAAAATGGATGTAGAGTGTATAAAATTGATGTAGAGTGAATAAAATGGATGTAGAGTGGATAAAATTGATGTAGAGTGTATAAAATGGATGTAGAGTGGATAAAAATGGATGTAGAGTGGATAAAAATGGATGTAGATTGGATAAAATGGATGTAGAGTGGATAAAATGGATGTAGAGTTGATAAAATGGATGTAGAGTTGATAAAAATGGATGTAGAGTGGATAAAAATGGATGTAGATTGTATAAAATGGATGTAGAGTGGATAAAAATGGATGTAGAGTATATAAATTGGATGTAGAGTATATAAAATGGATGTAGAGTGGATAAAAATGGATGTAGAGTGGATAAAAATAGATGTAGTGTGGATAAAATGGATGTAGAGTGGATAACAATGGATGTAGAGTGGATAAAATGGATGTAGAGTGGATAAAACTGGATGTCGAGTGGATAAAATGGATGTCGAGTGGATAAAATGGATGTAGAGTGGATAAAAATGGATGTAGAGTGGATAAAATGGATGTAGAGTTGATAAAAATGGATGTAGTGTGGATAAAATGGATGTAGAGTGGATAACAATGGATGTAAAGTGGATAAAATGGATGTAGAGTGGATAAAATGGATGTAGAGTGGATAAAACGGATGTAGAGTGGATAAAAAGGATGTAGAGTGGATAAAATGGATGCAGAGTGGATAAAAATAGATGTAGTGTGGATAAAATGGATGTAGAGTGGATAACAATGGATGTAGAGTGGATAAAATGGATGTAGAGTGGATAAAAATGGATGTAGAGTGGATAAAATGGATGTAGAGTGTATAAAATGGATGTAGAGTGAATAAAATGGATGTAGAGTGGATAAAATTGATGTAGAGTGTATAAAATGGATGTAGAGTGGATAAAAATGGATGTAGAGTGGATAAAAATGGATGTAGAGTGGATAAAATGGATGTAGAGTGTATAAAATGGATGTAGAGTGAATAAAATGGATGTAGAGTGGATAAAATTGATGTAGAGTGTATAAAATGGATGTAGAGTGGATAAAAATGGATGTAGAGTGGATAAAAATGGATGTAGATTGGATAAAATGGATGTAGAGTGGATAAAATGGATGTAGAGTTGATAAAATAGATGTAAAGTGGATAAAATGGATGTAGAGTTAATAAAATTGGATGTAGAGTGGATAAAATGGATGTAGAGTGGATAAAAGTGGATGTAGAGTGGATAAAAATGGATGTAGTTTGGATAAAATGGATGTAGAGTGGATAAAAATGGATGTAGAGTATATAAATTGGATGTAGAGTATATAAAATGGATGTAGAGTGGATAAAAATGGATGTCGAGTGGATAAAATGGATGTAGAGTGGATAAAAATGGATGTAGATTGGATAAAATGGATGTAGAGTTAATAAAAATGGATGTAGAGCGGATAAAATGGATGTAGAGTTGATAAAAATGGATGTAGAGTGGATAAAAATGGATGTCGAGTGGATAAAATGGATGTAGAGTGGATAAAAATGGATGTAGATTGGATAAAATGGATGTAGAGTATATAAATTGGATGTAGAGTATATAAAATTGATGTAGAGTGGATAAAAATGGATGTCGAGTGGATAAAAATGGATGTAGAGTGGATAAAAATGGATGTAGATTGGATAAAATGGATGTAGAGTGGATAAAATGGATGTAGAGTTGATAAAATGGATGTAAAGTGGATAAAATGGATGTAGAGTTAATAAAATTGGATGTAGAGTGGATAAAATGGATGTAGAGTGGATAAAAGTGGATGTAGAGTGGATAAAAATGGATGTAGATTGAATAAAATGGATGTAGAGTGGATAAAAATGGATGTAGAGTATATAAATTGGATGTAGAGTATATAAAATGGATGTAGAGTGGATAAAAATGGATGTCGAGTGGATAAAATGGATGTAGAGTGGATAAAAATGGATGTAGATTGGATAAAATGGATGTAGAGTTAATAAAAATGGATGTAGAGCGGATAAAATGGATGTAGAGTTGATAAAAATGGATGTAGAGTGGATAAAAATGGATGTCGAGTGGATAAAATGGATGTAGAGTGGATAAAAATGGATGTAGATTGGATAAAATGGATGTAGAGTATATAAATTGGATGTAGAGTATATAAAATTGATGTAGAGTGGATAAAAATGGATGTCGAGTGGATAAAATGGATGTAGAGTGTATAAAATGGATGTAGAGTGAATAAAATGGATGTAGAGTGGATAAAATGGATGTAGAGTTGATAAAAATGGATGTAGAGTGGATAAAATGGATGTAGAGTTGATAAAAATGGATGTAGAGTGGATAAAAATGGATGTAGATTGGATAAAATGGATGTAGAGTGGATAAAAATGGATGTAGAGTATATAAATTGGATGTAGAGTATATAAAATGGATGTAGAGTGGATAAAAATGGATGTAGAGTATATAAATTGGATGTAGAGTATATAAAATGGATGTAGAGTGGATAAAAATGGATGTAGAGTGGATAAAAATAGATGTAGTGTGGATAAAATGGATGTAGAGTGGATAACAATGGATGTAGAGTGGATAAAATGGATGTAGAGTGGATAAAAATGGATGTCGAGTGGATAAAATGGATGTCGAGTGGATAAAATGGATGTAGAGTGGATAAAAATGGATGTAGAGTGGATAAAATGGATGTAGAGTTGATAAAAATGGATGTAGAGTGGATAAAATGGATGTAGAGTTGATAAAATGGATGCAGAGTGGATAAAAATAGATGTAATGTGGATAAAATGGATGTAGAGTGGATAACAATGGATGTAAAGTGGATAAAATGGATGTAGAGTGGATAAAATGGATGTAGAGTGGATAAAACGGATGTAGAGTGGATAAAAAGGATGTAGAGTGGATAAAATGGATGCAGAGTGGTTAAAAATAGATGTAGTGTGGATAAAATGGATGTAGAGTGGATAACAATGGATGTAGAGTGGATAAAATGGATGTAGAGTGGATAAAAATGGATGTAGATTGGATAAAATGGATGTAGAGTTAATAAAAATGGATGTAGAGCGGATAAAATGGATGTAGAGTTGATAAAAATGGATGTAGAGTGGATAAAAATGGATGTCGAGTGGATAAAATGGATGTAGAGTGGATAAAAATGGATGTAGATTGGATAAAATGGATGTAGAGTGGATAAAAATGGATGTAGAGTATATAAATTGGATGTAGAGTATATAAAATTGATGTAGAGTGGATAAAAATGGATGTCGAGTGGATAAAATGGATGTAGAGTGTATAAAATGGATGTAGAGTGAATAAAATGGATGTAGAGTGGATAAAATGGATGTAGAGTTGATAAAAATGGATGTAGAGTGGATAAAATGGATGTAGAGTTGATAAAAATGGATGTAGAGTGGATAAAAATGGATGTAGATTGGATAAAATGGATGTAGAGTGGATAAAAATGGATGTATAGTATATAAATTGGATGTAGAGTATATAAAATGGATGTAGAGTGGATAAAAATGGATGTCGAGTGGATAAAATGGATGTAGAGTGGATAAAAATGGATGTAGATTGGATAAAATGGATGTAGAGTGGATAAAAATGGATGTAGAGTATATAAATTGGATGTAGAGTATATAAAATGGATGTAGAGTGGATAAAAATGGATGTCGAGTGGATAAAATAGATGTAGAGTGGATAAAAATGGATGTAGATTGGATAAAATGGATGTAGAGTGGATAAAAATGGATGTAGAGTATATAAATTGGATGTAGAGTATATAAAATGGATGTAGAGTGGATAAAATGGATGTAGAGTTGATAAAAATGGATGTAGAGTGGATAAAAATGGATGTAGATTGGATAAAATGGATGTAGAGTGGATAAAAATGGATGTAGAGTATATAAATTGGATGTAGAGTATATAAAATGGATGTAGAGTGGATAAAAATGGATGTAGATTGGATAAAATGGATGTAGAGTGGATAAAAATGGATGTAGAGTGTATAAAATGGATGTAGAGTGAATAAAATGGATGTAGAGTGGATAAAATGGATGTAGAGTTGATAAAAATGGATGTAGAGTGGATAAAATGGATGTAGAGTTGATAAAAATGGATGTAGAGTGGATAAAAATGGATGTAGAGTATATAAATTGGATGTAGAGTATATAAAATTGATGTAGAGTGGATAAAAATGGATGTCGAGTGGATAAAATGGATGTAGAGTGTATAAAATGGATGTAGAGTGAATAAAATGGATGTAGAGTGGATAAAATGGATGTAGAGTTGATAAAAATGGATGTAGAGTGGATAAAATGGATGTAGAGTTGATAAAAATGGATGTAGAGTGGATAAAAATGGATGTAGATTGGATAAAATGGATGTAGAGTGGATAAAAATGGATGTAGAGTATATAAATTGGATGTAGAGTATATAAAATGGATGTAGAGTGGATAAAAATGGATGTAGATTGGATAAAATGGATGTAGAGTGGATAAAAATGGATGTAGAGTATATAAATTGGATGTAGAGTATATAAAATGGATGTAGAGTGGATAAAAATGGATGTCGAGTGGATAAAATAGATGTAGAGTGGATAAAAATGGATGTAGATTGGATAAAATGGATGTAGAGTGGATAAAAATGGATGTAGACTATATAAATTGGATGTAGAGTATATAAAATGGATGTAGAGTGGATAAAATGGATGTAGAGTTGATAAAAATGGATGTAGAGTGGATAAAAATGGATGTAGATTGGATAAAATGGATGTAGAGTGGATAAAAATGGATGTAGAGTATATAAATTGGATGTAGAGTATATAAAATGGATGTAGAGTGGATAAAAATGGATGTAGATTGGATAAAATGGATGTAGAGTGGATAAAAATGGATGTAGAGTATATAAATTGGATGTAGAGTATATAAAATGGATGTAGAGTGGATAAAAATGGATGTCGAGTGGATAAAAAGGATGTAGAGTGTATAAAATGGATGTAGAGTGAATAAAATGGATGTGGAGTGGATAAAATTGATGTAGAGTGTATAAAATGGATGTAGAGTGGATAAAAATGGATGTAGAGTGGATAAAAATGGATGTAGATTGGATAAAATGGATGTAGAGTGGATAAAAATGGATGTAGAGTATATAAATTGGATGTAGAGTATATAAAATTGATGTAGAGTGGATAAAAATGGATGTCGAGTGGATAAAATGGATGTAGAGTGTATAAAATGGATGTAGAGTGAATAAAATGGATGTAGAGTGGATAAAATGGATGTAGAGTTGATAAAAATGGATGTAGAGTGGATAAAATGGATGTAGAGTTGATAAAAATGGATGTAGAGTGGATAAAAATGGATGTAGATTGGATAAAATGGATGTAGAGTGGATAAAAATGGATGTAGAGTATATAAATTGGATGTAGAGTATATAAAATGGATGTAGAGTGGATAAAAATGGATGTAGAGTGGATAAAAATGGATGTAGATTGGATAAAATGGATGTAGAGTGGATAAAATGGATGTAGAGTTGATAAAATGGATGTAGAGTTGATAAAAATGGATGTAGAGTGGATAAAAATGGATGTAGATTGTATAAAATGGATGTAGAGTGGATAAAAATGGATGTAGAGTATATAAATTGGATGTAGAGTATATAAAATGGATGTAGAGTGGATAAAAATGGATGTAGAGTGGATAAAAATAGATGTAGTGTGGATAAAATGGATGTAGAGTGGATAACAATGGATGTAGAGTGGATAAAATGGATGTAGAGTGGATAAAACTGGATGTCGAGTGGATAAAATGGATGTCGAGTGGATAAAATGGATGTAGAGTGGATAAAAATGGATGTAGAGTGGATAAAATGGATGTAGAGTTGATAAAAATGGATGTAGTGTGGATAAAATGGATGTAGAGTGGATAACAATGGATGTAAAGTGGATAAAATGGATGTAGAGTGGATAAAATGGATGTAGAGTGAATAAAATGGATGTAGAGTGGATAAAATGGATGTAGAGTTGATAAAAATGGATGTAGAGTGGATAAAATGGATGTAGAGTTGATAAAAATGGATGTAGAGTGGATAAAAATGGATGTAGATTGGATAAAATGGATGTAGAGTGGATAAAAATGGATGTATAGTATATAAATTGGATGTAGAGTATATAAAATGGATGTAGAGTGGATAAAAATGGATGTCGAGTGGATAAAATGGATGTAGAGTGGATAAAAATGGATGTAGATTGGATAAAATGGATGTAGAGTGGATAAAAATGGATGTAGAGTATATAAATTGGATGTAGAGTATATAAAATGGATGTAGAGTGGATAAAAATGGATGTCGAGTGGATAAAATGGATGTAGAGTGGATAAAAATGGATGTAGATTGGATAAAATGGATGTAGAGTGGATAAAAATGGATGTAGAGTATATAAATTGGATGTAGAGTATATAAAATGGATGTAGAGTGGATAAAATGGATGTAGAGTTGATAAAAATGGATGTAGAGTGGATAAAAATGGATGTAGATTGGATAAAATGGATGTAGAGTGGATAAAAATGGATGTAGAGTATATAAATTGGATGTAGAGTATATAAAATGGATGTAGAGTGGATAAAAATGGATGTAGATTGGATAAAATGGATGTAGAGTGGATAAAAATGGATGTAGAGTGTATAAAATGGATGTAGAGTGAATAAAATGGATGTAGAGTGGATAAAATGGATGTAGAGTTGATAAAAATGGATGTAGAGTGGATAAAATGGATGTAGAGTTGATAAAAATGGATGTAGAGTGGATAAAAATGGATGTAGAGTATATAAATTGGATGTAGAGTATATAAAATTGATGTAGAGTGGATAAAAATGGATGTCGAGTGGATAAAATGGATGTAGAGTGTATAAAATGGATGTAGAGTGAATAAAATGGATGTAGAGTGGATAAAATGGATGTAGAGTTGATAAAAATGGATGTAGAGTGGATAAAATGGATGTAGAGTTGATAAAAATGGATGTAGAGTGGATAAAAATGGATGTAGATTGGATAAAATGGATGTAGAGTGGATAAAAATGGATGTAGAGTATATAAATTGGATGTAGAGTATATAAAATGGATGTAGAGTGGATAAAAATGGATGTAGATTGGATAAAATGGATGTAGAGTGGATAAAAATGGATGTAGAGTATATAAATTGGATGTAGAGTATATAAAATGGATGTAGAGTGGATAAAAATGGATGTCGAGTGGATAAAATAGATGTAGAGTGGATAAAAATGGATGTAGATTGGATAAAATGGATGTAGAGTGGATAAAAATGGATGTAGACTATATAAATTGGATGTAGAGTATATAAAATGGATGTAGAGTGGATAAAATGGATGTAGAGTTGATAAAAATGGATGTAGAGTGGATAAAAATGGATGTAGATTGGATAAAATGGATGTAGAGTGGATAAAAATGGATGTAGAGTATATAAATTGGATGTAGAGTATATAAAATGGATGTAGAGTGGATAAAAATGGATGTAGATTGGATAAAATGGATGTAGAGTGGATAAAAATGGATGTAGAGTATATAAATTGGATGTAGAGTATATAAAATGGATGTAGAGTGGATAAAAATGGATGTCGAGTGGATAAAAAGGATGTAGAGTGTATAAAATGGATGTAGAGTGAATAAAATGGATGTGGAGTGGATAAAATTGATGTAGAGTGTATAAAATGGATGTAGAGTGGATAAAAATGGATGTAGAGTGGATAAAAATGGATGTAGATTGGATAAAATGGATGTAGAGTGGATAAAAATGGATGTAGAGTATATAAATTGGATGTAGAGTATATAAAATTGATGTAGAGTGGATAAAAATGGATGTCGAGTGGATAAAATGGATGTAGAGTGTATAAAATGGATGTAGAGTGAATAAAATGGATGTAGAGTGGATAAAATGGATGTAGAGTTGATAAAAATGGATGTAGAGTGGATAAAATGGATGTAGAGTTGATAAAAATGGATGTAGAGTGGATAAAAATGGATGTAGATTGGATAAAATGGATGTAGAGTGGATAAAAATGGATGTAGAGTATATAAATTGGATGTAGAGTATATAAAATGGATGTAGAGTGGATAAAAATGGATGTAGAGTGGATAAAAATGGATGTAGATTGGATAAAATGGATGTAGAGTGGATAAAATGGATGTAGAGTTGATAAAATGGATGTAGAGTTGATAAAAATGGATGTAGAGTGGATAAAAATGGATGTAGATTGTATAAAATGGATGTAGAGTGGATAAAAATGGATGTAGAGTATATAAATTGGATGTAGAGTATATAAAATGGATGTAGAGTGGATAAAAATGGATGTAGAGTGGATAAAAATAGATGTAGTGTGGATAAAATGGATGTAGAGTGGATAACAATGGATGTAGAGTGGATAAAATGGATGTAGAGTGGATAAAACTGGATGTCGAGTGGATAAAATGGATGTCGAGTGGATAAAATGGATGTAGAGTGGATAAAAATGGATGTAGAGTGGATAAAATGGATGTAGAGTTGATAAAAATGGATGTAGTGTGGATAAAATGGATGTAGAGTGGATAACAATGGATGTAAAGTGGATAAAATGGATGTAGAGTGGATAAAATGGATGTAGAGTGGATAAAACGGATGTAGAGTGGATAAAAAGGATGTAGAGTGGATAAAATGGATGCAGAGTGGATAAAAATAGATGTAGTGTGGATAAAATGGATGTAGAGTGGATAAAATGGATGTAGAGTGGATAAAAATGGATGTAGAGTATATAAATTGGATGTAGAGTATATAAAATGGATGTAGAGTGGATAAAAATGGATGTCGAGTGGATAAAAAGGATGTAGAGTGTATAAAATGGATGTAGAGTGAATAAAATGGATGTGGAGTGGATAAAATTGATGTAGAGTGTATAAAATGGATGTAGAGTGGATAAAAATGGATGTAGAGTGGATAAAAATGGATGTAGATTGGATAAAATGGATGTAGAGTGGATAAAAATGGATGTAGAGTATATAAATTGGATGTAGAGTATATAAAATTGATGTAGAGTGGATAAAAATGGATGTCGAGTGGATAAAATGGATGTAGAGTGTATAAAATGGATGTAGAGTGAATAAAATGGATGTAGAGTGGATAAAATGGATGTAGAGTTGATAAAAATGGATGTAGAGTGGATAAAATGGATGTAGAGTTGATAAAAATGGATGTAGAGTGGATAAAAATGGATGTAGATTGGATAAAATGGATGTAGAGTGGATAAAAATGGATGTAGAGTATATAAATTGGATGTAGAGTATATAAAATGGATGTAGAGTGGATAAAAATGGATGTAGAGTGGATAAAAATGGATGTAGATTGGATAAAATGGATGTAGAGTGGATAAAATGGATGTAGAGTTGATAAAATGGATGTAGAGTTGATAAAAATGGATGTAGAGTGGATAAAAATGGATGTAGATTGTATAAAATGGATGTAGAGTGGATAAAAATGGATGTAGAGTATATAAATTGGATGTAGAGTATATAAAATGGATGTAGAGTGGATAAAAATGGATGTAGAGTGGATAAAAATAGATGTAGTGTGGATAAAATGGATGTAGAGTGGATAACAATGGATGTAGAGTGGATAAAATGGATGTAGAGTGGATAAAACTGGATGTCGAGTGGATAAAATGGATGTCGAGTGGATAAAATGGATGTAGAGTGGATAAAAATGGATGTAGAGTGGATAAAATGGATGTAGAGTTGATAAAAATGGATGTAGTGTGGATAAAATGGATGTAGAGTGGATAACAATGGATGTAAAGTGGATAAAATGGATGTAGAGTGTATAAAATGGATGTAGAGTGAATAAAATGGATGTAGAGTGGATAAAATGGATGTAGAGTTGATAAAAATGGATGTAGAGTGGATAAAATGGATGTAGAGTTGATAAAAATGGATGTAGAGTGGATAAAAATGGATGTAGATTGGATAAAATGGATGTAGAGTGGATAAAAATGGATGTATAGTATATAAATTGGATGTAGAGTATATAAAATGGATGTAGAGTGGATAAAAATGGATGTCGAGTGGATAAAATGGATGTAGAGTGGATAAAAATGGATGTAGATTGGATAAAATGGATGTAGAGTGGATAAAAATGGATGTAGAGTATATAAATTGGATGTAGAGTATATAAAATGGATGTAGAGTGGATAAAAATGGATGTCGAGTGGATAAAATAGATGTAGAGTGGATAAAAATGGATGTAGATTGGATAAAATGGATGTAGAGTGGATAAAAATGGATGTAGACTATATAAATTGGATGTAGAGTATATAAAATGGATGTAGAGTGGATAAAATGGATGTAGAGTTGATAAAAATGGATGTAGAGTATATAAATTGGATGTAGAGTATATAAAATGGATGTAGAGTGGATAAAAATGGATGTAGAGTGGATAAAAATAGATGTAGTGTGGATAAAATGGATGTAGAGTGGATAACAATGGATGTAGAGTGGATAAAATGGATGTAGAGTGGATAAAACTGGATGTCGAGTGGATAAAATGGATGTCGAGTGGATAAAATGGATGTAGAATGGATAAAAATGGATGTAGAGTGGATAAAATGGATGTAGAGTTGATAAAAATGGATGTAGAGTATATAAATTGGATGTAGAGTATATAAAATGGATGTAGAGTGGATAAAAATGGATGTCGAGTGGATAAAATGGATGTAGAGTGTATAAAATGGATGTAGAGTGAATAAAATGGATGTAGAGTGGATAAAATGGATGTAGAGTTGATAAAAATGGATGTAGAGTGGATAAAATGGATGTAGAGTTGATAAAAATGGATGTAGAGTGGATAAAAATGGATGTAGATTGGATAAAATGGATGTAGAGTGGATAAAAATGGATGTAGAGTATATAAATTGGATGTAGAGTATATAAAATGGATGTAGAGTGGATAAAAATGGATGTAGAGTGGATAAAAATGGATGTAGATTGGATAAAATGGATGTGGAGTGGATAAAATGGATGTAGAGTTGATAAAATGGATGTAGAGTTGATAAAAATGGATGTAGAGTGGATAAAAATGGATGTAGATTGTATAAAATGGATGTAGAGTGGATAAAAATGGATGTAGAGTATATAAATTGGATGTAGAGTATATAAAATGGATGTAGAGTGGATAAAAATGGATGTAGAGTGGATAAAAATAGATGTAGTGTGGATAAAATGGATGTAGAGTGGATAACAATGGATGTAGAGTGGATAAAATGGATGTAGAGTGGATAAAACTGGATGTCGAGTGGATAAAATGGATGTCGAGTGGATAAAATGGATGTAGAGTGGATAAAAATGGATGTAGAGTGGATAAAATGGATGTAGAGTTGATAAAAATGGATGTAGTGTGGATAAAATGGATGTAGAGTGGATAACAATGGATGTAAAGTGGATAAAATGGATGTAGAGTGGATAAAATGGATGTAGAGTGAATAAAATGGATGTAGAGTGGATAAAATGGATGTAGAGTTGATAAAAATGGATGTAGAGTGGATAAAATGGATGTAGAGTTGATAAAAATGGATGTAGAGTGGATAAAAATGGATGTAGATTGGATAAAATGGATGTTGAGTGGATAAAAATGGATGTATAGTATATAAATTGGATGTAGAGTATATAAAATGGATGTAGAGTGGATAAAAATGGATGTCGAGTGGATAAAATGGATGTAGAGTGGATAAAAATGGATGTAGATTGGATAAAATGGATGTAGAGTGGATAAAAATGGATGTAGAGTATATAAATTGGATGTAGAGTATATAAAATGGATGTAGAGTGGATAAAAATGGATGTCGAGTGGATAAAATAGATGTAGAGTGGATAAAAATGGATGTAGATTGGATAAAATGGATGTAGAGTGGATAAAAATGGATGTAGACTATATAAATTGGATGTAGAGTATATAAAATGGATGTAGAGTGGATAAAATGGATGTAGAGTTGATAAAAATGGATGTAGAGTGGATAAAAATGGATGTAGATTGGATAAAATGGATGTAGAGTGGATAAAAATGGATGTAGAGTATATAAATTGGATGTAGAGTATATAAAATGGATGTAGAGTGGATAAAAATGGATGTAGATTGGATAAAATGGATGTAGAGTGGATAAAAATGGATGTAGAGTGTATAAAATGGATGTAGAGTGAATAAAATGGATGTAGAGTGGATAAAATGGATGTAGAGTTGATAAAAATGGATGTAGAGTGGATAAAATGGATGTAGAGTGGATAAAAATGGATGTCGAGTGGATAAAATGGATGTAGAGTGGATAAAAATGGATGTAGATTGGATAAAATGGATGTAGAGTGGATAAAAATGGATGTAGAGTATATAAATTGGATGTAGAGTATATAAAATTGATGTAGAGTGGATAAAAATGGATGTCGAGTGGATAAAATGGATGTAGAGTGGATAAAACTGGATGTCGAGTGGATAAAATGGATGTCGAGTGGATAAAATGGATGTAGAGTGGATAAAAATGGATGTAGAGTGGATAAAATGGATGTAGAGTTGATAAAAATGGATGTAGAGTATATAAATTGGATGTAGAGTATATAAAATGGATGTAGAGTGGATAAAAATGGATGTCGAGTGGATAAAATGGATGTAGAGTGTATAAAATGGATGTAGAGTGAATAAAATGGATGTAGAGTGGATAAAATGGATGTAGAGTTGATAAAAATGGATGTAGAGTGGATAAAATGGATGTAGAGTTGATAAAAATGGATGTAGAGTGGATAAAAATGGATGTAGATTGGATAAAATGGATGTAGAGTGGATAAAAATGGATGTAGAGTATATAAATTGGATGTAGAGTATATAAAATGGATGTAGAGTGGATAAAAATGGATGTAGAGTGGATAAAAATGGATGTAGATTGGATAAAATGGATGTGGAGTGGATAAAATGGATGTAGAGTTGATAAAATGGATGTAGAGTTGATAAAAATGGATGTAGAGTGGATAAAAATGGATGTAGATTGTATAAAATGGATGTAGAGTGGATAAAAATGGATGTAGAGTATATAAATTGGATGTAGAGTATATAAAATGGATGTAGAGTGGATAAAAATGGATGTAGAGTGGATAAAAATAGATGTAGTGTGGATAAAATGGATGTAGAGTGGATAACAATGGATGTAGAGTGGATAAAATGGATGTAGAGTGGATAAAACTGGATGTCGAGTGGATAAAATGGATGTCGAGTGGATAAAATGGATGTAGAGTGGATAAAAATGGATGTAGAGTGGATAAAATGGATGTAGAGTTGATAAAAATGGATGTAGTGTGGATAAAATGGATGTAGAGTGGATAACAATGGATGTAAAGTGGATAAAATGGATGTAGAGTGGATAAAATGGATGTAGAGTGAATAAAATGGATGTAGAGTGGATAAAATGGATGTAGAGTTGATAAAAATGGATGTAGAGTGGATAAAATGGATGTAGAGTTGATAAAAATGGATGTAGAGTGGATAAAAATGGATGTAGATTGGATAAAATGGATGTTGAGTGGATAAAAATGGATGTATAGTATATAAATTGGATGTAGAGTATATAAAATGGATGTAGAGTGGATAAAAATGGATGTCGAGTGGATAAAATGGATGTAGAGTGGATAAAAATGGATGTAGATTGGATAAAATGGATGTAGAGTGGATAAAAATGGATGTAGAGTATATAAATTGGATGTAGAGTATATAAAATGGATGTAGAGTGGATAAAAATGGATGTCGAGTGGATAAAATAGATGTAGAGTGGATAAAAATGGATGTAGATTGGATAAAATGGATGTAGAGTGGATAAAAATGGATGTAGACTATATAAATTGGATGTAGAGTATATAAAATGGATGTAGAGTGGATAAAATGGATGTAGAGTTGATAAAAATGGATGTAGAGTGGATAAAAATGGATGTAGATTGGATAAAATGGATGTAGAGTGGATAAAAATGGATGTAGAGTATATAAATTGGATGTAGAGTATATAAAATGGATGTAGAGTGGATAAAAATGGATGTAGATTGGATAAAATGGATGTAGAGTGGATAAAAATGGATGTAGAGTGTATAAAATGGATGTAGAGTGAATAAAATGGATGTAGAGTGGATAAAATGGATGTAGAGTTGATAAAAATGGATGTAGAGTGGATAAAATGGATGTAGAGTTGATAAAAATGGATGTAGAGTGGATAAAAATGGATGTAGAGTATATAAATTGGATGTAGAGTATATAAAATTGATGTAGAGTGGATAAAAATGGATGTCGAGTGGATAAAATGGATGTAGAGTGTATAAAATGGATGTAGAGTGAATAAAATGGATGTAGAGTGGATAAAATGGATGTAGAGTTGATAAAAATGGATGTAGAGTGGATAAAATGGATGTAGAGTTGATAAAAATGGATGTAGAGTGGATAAAAATGGATGTAGATTGGATAAAATGGATGTAGAGTGGATAAAAATGGATGTAGAGTATATAAATTGGATGTAGAGTATATAAAATGGATGTAGAGTGGATAAAAATGGATGTAGATTGGATAAAATGGATGTAGAGTGGATAAAAATGGATGTAGAGTATATAAATTGGATGTAGAGTATATAAAATGGATGTAGAGTGGATAAAAATGGATGTCGAGTGGATAAAATAGATGTAGAGTGGATAAAAATGGATGTAGATTGGATAAAATGGATGTAGAGTGGATAAAAATGGATGTAGACTATATAAATTGGATGTAGAGTATATAAAATGGATGTAGAGTGGATAAAATGGATGTAGAGTTGATAAAAATGGATGTAGAGTGGATAAAAATGGATGTAGATTGGATAAAATGGATGTAGAGTGGATAAAAATGGATGTAGAGTATATAAATTGGATGTAGAGTATATAAAATGGATGTAGAGTGGATAAAAATGGATGTAGATTGGATAAAATGGATGTAGAGTGGATAAAAATGGATGTAGAGTATATAAATTGGATGTAGAGTATATAAAATGGATGTAGAGTGGATAAAAATGGATGTCGAGTGGATAAAAAGGATGTAGAGTGTATAAAATGGATGTAGAGTGAATAAAATGGATGTGGAGTGGATAAAATTGATGTAGAGTGTATAAAATGGATGTAGAGTGGATAAAAATGGATGTAGAGTGGATAAAAATGGATGTAGATTGGATAAAATGGATGTAGAGTGGATAAAAATGGATGTAGAGTATATAAATTGGATGTAGAGTATATAAAATTGATGTAGAGTGGATAAAAATGGATGTCGAGTGGATAAAATGGATGTAGAGTGGATAAAAATGGATGTAGAGTGGATAAAATGGATGTAGAGTTGATAAAAATGGATGTAGTGTGGATAAAATGGATGTAGAGTGGATAACAATGGATGTAAAGTGGATAAAATGGATGTAGAGTGGATAAAATGGATGTAGAGTGGATAAAACGGATGTAGAGTGGATAAAAAGGATGTAGAGTGGATAAAATGGATGCAGAGTGGATAAAAATAGATGTAGTGTGGATAAAATGGATGTAGAGTGGATAAAATGGATGTAGAGTGGATAAAAATGGATGTAGAGTATATAAATTGGATGTAGAGTATATAAAATGGATGTAGAGTGGATAAAAATGGATGTCGAGTGGATAAAAAGGATGTAGAGTGTATAAAATGGATGTAGAGTGAATAAAATGGATGTGGAGTGGATAAAATTGATGTAGAGTGTATAAAATGGATGTAGAGTGGATAAAAATGGATGTCGAGTGGATAAAAAGGATGTAGAGTGTATAAAATGGATGTAGAGTGAATAAAATGGATGTGGAGTGGATAAAATTGATGTAGAGTGTATAAAATGGATGTAGAGTGGATAAAAATGGATGTAGAGTGGATAAAAATGGATGTAGAGTGTATAAAATGGATGTAGAGTGAATAAAATGGATGTAGAGTGGATAAAATGGATGTAGAGTTGATAAAAATGGATGTAGAGTGGATAAAATGGATGTAGAGTTGATAAAAATGGATGTAGAGTGGATAAAAATGGATGTAGATTGGATAAAATGGATGTAGAGTGGATAAAAATGGATGTAGAGTATATAAATTGGATGTAGAGTATATAAAATGGATGTAGAGTGGATAAAAATGGATGTAGAGTGGATAAAAATGGATGTAGATTGGATAAAATGGATGTAGAGTGGATAAAATGGATGTAGAGTTGATAAAATGGATGTAGAGTTGATAAAAATGGATGTAGAGTGGATAAAAATGGATGTAGATTGTATAAAATGGATGTAGAGTGGATAAAAATGGATGTAGAGTATATAAATTGGATGTAGAGTATATAAAATGGATGTAGAGTGGATAAAAATGGATGTAGAGTGGATAAAAATAGATGTAGAGTGGATAAAATGGATGTAGAGTGGATAACAATGGATGTAGAGTGGATAAAATGGATGTAGAGTGGATAAAACTGGATGTCGAGTGGATAAAATGGATGTCGAGTGGATAAAATGGATGTAGAGTGGATAAAAATGGATGTAGAGTGGATAAAATGGATGTAGAGTTGATAAAAATGGATGTAGTGTGGATAAAATGGATGTAGAGTGGATAACAATGGATGTAAAGTGGATAAAATGGATGTAGAGTGGATAAAATGGATGTAGAGTGAATAAAATGGATGTAGAGTGGATAAAATGGATGTAGAGTTGATAAAAATGGATGTAGAGTGGATAAAATGGATGTAGAGTTGATAAAAATGGATGTAGAGTGGATAAAAATGGATGTAGATTGGATAAAATGGATGTAGAGTGGATAAAAATGGATGTATAGTATATAAATTGGATGTAGAGTATATAAAATGGATGTAGAGTGGATAAAAATGGATGTCGAGTGGATAAAATGGATGTAGAGTGGATAAAAATGGATGTAGATTGGATAAAATGGATGTAGAGTGGATAAAAATGGATGTAGAGTATATAAATTGGATGTAGAGTATATAAAATGGATGTAGAGTGGATAAAAATGGATGTCGAGTGGATAAAATAGATGTAGAGTGGATAAAAATGGATGTAGATTGGATAAAATGGATGTAGAGTGGATAAAAATGGATGTAGACTATATAAATTGGATGTAGAGTATATAAAATGGATGTAGAGTGGATAAAATGGATGTAGAGTTGATAAAAATGGATGTAGAGTGGATAAAAATGGATGTAGATTGGATAAAATGGATGTAGAGTGGATAAAAATGGATGTAGAGTATATAAATTGGATGTAGAGTATATAAAATGGATGTAGAGTGGATAAAAATGGATGTAGATTGGATAAAATGGATGTAGAGTGGATAAAAATGGATGTAGAGTGTATAAAATGGATGTAGAGTGAATAAAATGGATGTAGAGTGGATAAAATGGATGTAGAGTTGATAAAAATGGATGTAGAGTGGATAAAATGGATGTAGAGTTGATAAAAATGGATGTAGAGTGGATAAAAATGGATGTAGAGTATATAAATTGGATGTAGAGTATATAAAATTGATGTAGAGTGGATAAAAATGGATGTCGAGTGGATAAAATGGATGTAGAGTGTATAAAATGGATGTAGAGTGAATAAAATGGATGTAGAGTGGATAAAATGGATGTAGAGTTGATAAAAATGGATGTAGAGTGGATAAAATGGATGTAGAGTTGATAAAAATGGATGTAGAGTGGATAAAAATGGATGTAGATTGGATAAAATGGATGTAGAGTGGATAAAAATGGATGTAGAGTATATAAATTGGATGTAGAGTATATAAAATGGATGTAGAGTGGATAAAAATGGATGTAGATTGGATAAAATGGATGTAGAGTGGATAAAAATGGATGTAGAGTATATAAATTGGATGTAGAGTATATAAAATGGATGTAGAGTGGATAAAAATGGATGTCGAGTGGATAAAATAGATGTAGAGTGGATAAAAATGGATGTAGATTGGATAAAATGGATGTAGAGTGGATAAAAATGGATGTAGACTATATAAATTGGATGTAGAGTATATAAAATGGATGTAGAGTGGATAAAATGGATGTAGAGTTGATAAAAATGGATGTAGAGTGGATAAAAATGGATGTAGATTGGATAAAATGGATGTAGAGTGGATAAAAATGGATGTAGAGTATATAAATTGGATGTAGAGTATATAAAATGGATGTAGAGTGGATAAAAATGGATGTAGATTGGATAAAATGGATGTAGAGTGGATAAAAATGGATGTAGAGTATATAAATTGGATGTAGAGTATATAAAATGGATGTAGAGTGGATAAAAATGGATGTCGAGTGGATAAAAAGGATGTAGAGTGTATAAAATGGATGTAGAGTGAATAAAATGGATGTGGAGTGGATAAAATTGATGTAGAGTGTATAAAATGGATGTAGAGTGGATAAAAATGGATGTAGAGTGGATAAAAATGGATGTAGATTGGATAAAATGGATGTAGAGTGGATAAAAATGGATGTAGAGTATATAAATTGGATGTAGAGTATATAAAATTGATGTAGAGTGGATAAAAATGGATGTCGAGTGGATAAAATGGATGTAGAGTGGATAAAAATGGATGTAGAGTGGATAAAATGGATGTAGAGTTGATAAAAATGGATGTAGTGTGGATAAAATGGATGTAGAGTGGATAACAATGGATGTAAAGTGGATAAAATGGATGTAGAGTGGATAAAATGGATGTAGAGTGGATAAAAAGGATGTAGAGTGTATAAAATGGATGTAGAGTGAATAAAATGGATGTGGAGTGGATAAAATTGATGTAGAGTGTATAAAATGGATGTAGAGTGGATAAAAATGGATGTCGAGTGGATAAAAAGGATGTAGAGTGTATAAAATGGATGTAGAGTGAATAAAATGGATGTGGAGTGGATAAAATTGATGTAGAGTGTATAAAATGGATGTAGAGTGGATAAAAATGGATGTAGAGTGGATAAAAATGGATGTAGAGTGTATAAAATGGATGTAGAGTGAATAAAATGGATGTAGAGTGGATAAAATGGATGTAGAGTTGATAAAAATGGATGTAGAGTGGATAAAATGGATGTAGAGTTGATAAAAATGGATGTAGAGTGGATAAAAATGGATGTAGATTGGATAAAATGGATGTAGAGTGGATAAAAATGGATGTAGAGTATATAAATTGGATGTAGAGTATATAAAATGGATGTAGAGTGGATAAAAATGGATGTAGAGTGGATAAAAATGGATGTAGATTGGATAAAATGGATGTAGAGTGGATAAAATGGATGTAGAGTTGATAAAATGGATGTAGAGTTGATAAAAATGGATGTAGAGTGGATAAAAATGGATGTAGATTGTATAAAATGGATGTAGAGTGGATAAAAATGGATGTAGAGTATATAAATTGGATGTAGAGTATATAAAATGGATGTAGAGTGGATAAAAATGGATGTAGAGTGGATAAAAATAGATGTAGTGTGGATAAAATGGATGTAGAGTGGATAACAATGGATGTAGAGTGGATAAAATGGATGTAGAGTGGATAAAACTGGATGTCGAGTGGATAAAATGGATGTCGAGTGGATAAAATGGATGTAGAGTGGATAAAAATGGATGTAGAGTGGATAAAATGGATGTAGAGTTGATAAAAATGGATGTAGTGTGGATAAAATGGATGTAGAGTGGATAACAATGGATGTAAAGTGGATAAAATGGATGTAGAGTGGATAAAATGGATGTAGAGTGAATAAAATGGATGTAGAGTGGATAAAATGGATGTAGAGTTGATAAAAATGGATGTAGAGTGGATAAAATGGATGTAGAGTTGATAAAAATGGATGTAGAGTGGATAAAAATGGATGTAGATTGGATAAAATGGATGTAGAGTGGATAAAAATGGATGTAGAGTGGATAAAAATGGATGTAGATTGGATAAAATGGATGTAGAGTGGATAAAATGGATGTAGAGTTGATAAAATGGATGTAAAGTGGATAAAATGGATGTAGAGTTAATAAAATTGGATGTAGAGTGGATAAAATGGATGTAGAGTGGATAAAAATGGATGTAGAGTGGATAAAAATGGATGTAGTTTGGATAAAATGGATGTAGAGTGGATAAAAATGGATGTAGAGTATATAAATTGGATGTAGAGTATATAAAATGGATGTAGAGTGGATAAAAATGGATGTCGAGTGGATAAAATGGATGTAGAGTGGATAAAAATGGATGTAGATTGGATAAAATGGATGTAGAGTTAATAAAAATGGATGTAGAGCGGATAAAATGGATGTAGAGTTGATAAAAATGGATGTAGAGTGGATAAAAATGGATGTCGAGTGGATAAAATGGATGTAGAGTGGATAAAAATGGATGTAGATTGGATAAAATGGATGTAGAGTATATAAATTGGATGTAGAGTATATAAAATTGATGTAGAGTGGATAAAAATGGATGTCGAGTGGATAAAAATGGATGTAGAGTGGATAAAAATGGATGTAGATTGGATAAAATGGATGTAGAGTGGATAAAATGGATGTAGAGTTGATAAAATGGATGTAAAGTGGATAAAATGGATGTAGAGTTAATAAAATTGGATGTAGAGTGGATAAAATGGATGTAGAGTGGATAAAAGTGGATGTAGAGTGGATAAAAATGGATGTAGATTGGATAAAATGGATGTAGAGTGGATAAAAATGGATGTAGAGTATATAAATTGGATGTAGAGTATATAAAATGGATGTAGAGTGGATAAAAATGGATGTCGAGTGGATAAAATGGATGTTGAGTGGATAAAAATGGATGTAGATTGGATAAAATGGATGTAGAGTTAATAAAAATGGATGTAGAGCGGATAAAATGGATGTAGAGTTGATAAAAATGGATGTAGAGTGGATAAAAATGGATGTCGAGTGGATAAAATGGATGTAGAGTGGATAAAAATGGATGTAGATTGGATAAAATGGATGTAGAGTATGTAAATTGGATGTAGAGTATATAAAATTGATGTAGAGTGGATAAAAATGGATGTCGAGTGGATAAAATGGATGTAGAGTGTATAAAATGGATGTAGAGTGAATAAAATGGATGTAGAGTGGATAAAATGGATGTAGAGTTGATAAAAATGGATGTAGAGTGGATAAAAATGGATGTCGAGTGGATAAAATGGATGTTGAGTGGATAAAAATGGATGTAGATTGGATAAAATGGATGTAGAGTTAATAAAAATGGATGTAGAGCGGATAAAATGGATGTAGAGTTGATAAAAATGGATGTAGAGTGGATAAAAATGGATGTCGAGTGGATAAAATGGATGTAGAGTGGATAAAAATGGATGTAGATTGGATAAAATGGATGTAGAGTATGTAAATTGGATGTAGAGTATATAAAATTGATGTAGAGTGGATAAAAATGGATGTCGAGTGGATAAAATGGATGTAGAGTGTATAAAATGGATGTAGAGTGAATAAAATGGATGTAGAGTGGATAAAATGGATGTAGAGTTGATAAAAATGGATGTAGAGTGGATAAAATGGATGTAGAGTTGATAAAAATGGATGTAGAGTGGATAAAAATGGATGTAGATTGGATAAAATGGATGTAGAGTGGATAAAAATGGATGTAGAGTATATAAATTGGATGTAGAGTATATAAAATGGATGTAGAGTGGATAAAAATGGATGTAGAGTATATAAATTGGATGTAGAGTATATAAAATGGATGTAGAGTGGATAAAAATGGATGTAGAGTGGATAAAATGGATGTAGAGTTGATAAAAATGGATGTAGAGTGGATAAAATGGATGTAGAGTTGATAAAATGGATGCAGAGTGGATAAAAATAGATGTAGTGTGGATAAAATGGATGTAGAGTGGATAACAATGGATGTAAAGTGGATAAAATGGATGTAGAGTGGATAAAATGGATGTAGAGTGGATAAAACGGATGTAGAGTGGATAAAAAGGATGTAGAGTGGATAAAATGGATGCAGAGTGGTTAAAAATAGATGTAGTGTGGATAAAATGCATGTAGAGTGGATAACAATGGATGTAGAGTGGATAAAATGGATGTAGAGTGGATAAAAATGGATGTAGATTGGATAAAATGGATGTAGAGTTAATAAAAATGGATGTAGAGCGGATAAAATGGATGTAGAGTTGATAAAAATGGATGTAGAGTGGATAAAAATGGATGTCGAGTGGATAAAATGGATGTAGAGTGGATAAAAATGGATGTAGATTGGATAAAATGGATGTAGAGTGGATAAAAATGGATGTAGAGTATATAAATTGGATGTAGAGTATATAAAATTGATGTAGAGTGGATAAAAATGGATGTCGAGTGGATAAAATGGATGTAGAGTGTATAAAATGGATGTAGAGTGAATAAAATGGATGTAGAGTGGATAAAATGGATGTAGAGTTGATAAAAATGGATGTAGAGTGGATAAAATGGATGTAGAGTTGATAAAAATGGATGTAGAGTGGATAAAAATGGATGTAGTTTGGATAAAATGGATGTAGAGTGGATAAAAATGGATGTAGAGTATATAAATTGGATGTAGAGTATATAAAATGGATGTAGAGTGGATAAAAATGGATGTCGAGTGGATAAAATGGATGTAGAGTGGATAAAAATGGATGTAGATTGGATAAAATGGATGTAGAGTGGATAAAAATGGATGTAGAGTATATAAATTGGATGTAGAGTATATAAAATGGATGTAGAGTGGATAAAAATGGATGTCGAGTGGATAAAATAGATGTAGAGTGGATAAAAATGGATGTAGATTGGATAAAATGGATGTAGAGTGGATAAAAATGGATGTAGACTATATAAATTGGATGTAGAGTATATAAAATGGATGTAGAGTGGATAAAATGGATGTAGAGTTGATAAAAATGGATGTAGAGTGGATAAAAATGGATGTAGATTGGATAAAATGGATGTAGAGTGGATAAAAATGGATGTAGAGTATATAAATTGGATGTAGAGTATATAAAATGGATGTAGAGTGGATAAAAATGGATGTAGATTGGATAAAATGGATGTAGAGTGGATAAAAATGGATGTAGAGTATATAAATTGGATGTAGAGTATATAAAATGGATGTAGAGTGGATAAAAATGGATGTCGAGTGGATAAAAAGGATGTAGAGTGTATAAAATGGATGTAGAGTGAATAAAATGGATGTGGAGTGGATAAAATTGATGTAGAGTGTATAAAATGGATGTAGAGTGGATAAAAATGGATGTAGAGTGGATAAAAATGGATGTAGATTGGATAAAATGGATGTAGAGTGGATAAAAATGGATGTAGAGTATATAAATTGGATGTAGAGTATATAAAATTGATGTAGAGTGGATAAAAATGGATGTCGAGTGGATAAAATGGATGTAGAGTGTATAAAATGGATGTAGAGTGAATAAAATGGATGTAGAGTGGATAAAATGGATGTAGAGTTGATAAAAATGGATGTAGAGTGGATAAAATGGATGTAGAGTTGATAAAAATGGATGTAGAGTGGATAAAAATGGATGTAGATTGGATAAAATGGATGTAGAGTGGATAAAAATGGATGTAGAGTATATAAATTGGATGTAGAGTATATAAAATGGATGTAGAGTGGATAAAAATGGATGTCGAGTGGATAAAATGGATGTAGAGTGGATAAAAATGGATGTAGATTGGATAAAATGGATGTAGAGTGGATAAAAATGGATGTAGAGTATATAAATTGGATGTAGAGTATATAAAATGGATGTAGAGTGGATAAAAATGGATGTCGAGTGGATAAAATAGATGTAGAGTGGATAAAAATGGATGTAGATTGGATAAAATGGATGTAGTAGAGTGGATAAAAATGGATGTAGACTATATAAATTGGATGTAGAGTATATAAAATGGATGTAGAGTGGATAAAAATGGATGTCGAGTGGATAAAATGGATGTAGAGTGGATAAAAATGGATGTAGATTGGATAAAATGGATGTAGAGTTGATAAAAATGGATGTAGAGTATATAAATTGGATGTAGAGTATATAAAATGGATGTAGAGTGGATAAAAATTGATGTAGAGTGTATAAAATGGATGTAGAGTGGATAAAAATGGATGTAGAGTGGATAAAAATGGATGTAGATTGGATAAAATGGATGTAGAGTGGATAAAATGGATGTAGAGTTGATAAAATGGATGTAAAGTGGATAAAATGGATGTAGAGTTAATAAAATTGGATGTAGAGTGGATAAAATGGATGTAGAGTTCATAAAAATGTATGTAGGGTGGATAAAAATGGATGTAGATTGGATAAAATGGATGTAGAGTGGATAAAAATGGATGTAGAGTATATAAATTGGATGTAGAGTATATAAAATGGATGTAGAGTGGATAAAAATGGATGTCGAGTGGATAAAATGGATGTAGAGTGGATAAAAATGGATGTAGATTGGATAAAATGGATGTAGAGTGGATAAAAATGGATGTAGAGTATATAAATTGGATGTAGAGTATATAAAATGGATGTAGAGTGGATAAAAATGGATGTCGAGTGGATAAAATGGATGTAGAGTGTATAAAATGGATGTAGAGTGAATAAAATGGATGTAGAGTGGATAAAATTGATGTAGAGTGTATAAAATGGATGTAGAGTGGATAAAAATGGATGTAGAGTGGATAAAAATGGATGTAGATTGGATAAAATGGATGTAGAGTGGATAAAAATGGATGTAGAGTATATAAATTGGATGTAGAGTATATAAAATGGATGTAGAGTGGATAAAAATGGATGTCGAGTGGATAAAATGGATGTAGAGTGTATAAAATGGATGTAGAGTGGATAAAAATGGATGTAGAGTGGATAAAAATGGATGTAGAGTGGATAAAATGGATGTAGAGTGGATAAAAATGGATGTCGAGTGGATAAAATGGATGTAGAGTGTATAAAATGGATGTAGAGTTGATAAAAATGGATGTAGAGTGGATAAAATGGATGTTGAGTAGATAAAATGGATGTAGAGTGGATAAAATGGATGTAGAGTTGATAAAATGGATGCAGAGTGGATAAAAATAGATGTAGTGTGGATAAAATGGATGTAGAGTGGATAATAATGGATGTAGAGTATATAAATTGGATGTAGAGTATATAAAATGGATGTCGAGTGGATAAAATGGATGTAGAGTGGATAAAAATGGATGTAGATTGTATAAAATGGATGTAGAGTGGATAAAAATGGATGTAGAGTATATAAATTGGATGTAGAGTATATAAAATGGATGTAGAGTGGATAAAAATGGATGTAGAGTGGATAAAATGTATGTAGAGTTGATAAAAATGGATGTAGAGTGGATAAAATGGATGTAGAGTAGATAAAATGGATGTAGAGTGGATAAAATGGATGTAGAGTTGATAAAATGGATGCAGAGTGGATAAAAATAGATGTAGTGTGGATAAAATGGATGTAGAGTGGATAACAATGGATGTAGAGTGGATAAAATGGATGTAGAGTGGATAAAAATGGATGTCGAGTGGATAAAATGGATGTAGAGTTGATAAAAATGGATGTAGAGTGGATAAAATGGATGTTGAGTAGATAAAATGGATGTAGAGTGGATAAAATGGATGTAGAGTTGATAAAATGGATGCAGAGTGGATAAAAATAGATGTAGTGTGGATAAAATGGATGTAGAGTGGATAACAATGGATGTAAAGTGGATAAAATGGATGTAGAGTGGATAAAACGGATGTAGAGTGGATAAAAAGGATGTAGAGTGGATAAAATGGATGCAGAGTGGATAAAAATAGATGTAGTGTGGATAAAATGGATGTAGAGTGGATAACAATGGATGTAGAGTGGATAAAATTGATGTAGAGTGTATAAAATGGATGTAGAGTGGATAAAAATGGATGTAGAGTGGATGAAAATGGATGTAGAGTGGATAAAATGGATGTAGAGTGTATAAAATGGATGTAGAGTGAATAAAAATGGATGTAGAGTGGATAAAATGGATGTAGAGTTGATAAAATGGATGTAAAGTGGATAAAATGGATGTAGAGTTAATAAAAATGGATGTAGAGTGGATAAAATGGATGTAGAGTTGATAAAAATGGATGTAGAGTGGATAAAAATGGATGTAGATTGGATAAAATGGATGTAGAGTGGATAAAAATGGATGTAGAGTATATAAATTGGATGTAGAGTATATAAAATGGATGTAGAGTGGATAAAAATGGATGTAGAGTGGATAAAAATGGATGTAGATTGGATAAAATGGATGTAGAGTGGATAAAAATGGATGTAGATTGGATAAAATGGATGTAGAGTTAATAAAATTGGATGTAGAGTGGATAAAATGGATGTAGAGTTGATAAAAATGGATGTAGAGTGGATAAAAATGGATGTAGATTGGATAAAATGGATGTAGAGTGGATAAAAATGGATGTAGAGTATATAAATTGGATGTAGAGTATATAAAATGGATGTAGAGTGGATAAAAATGGATGTCGAGTGGATAAAATGGATGTAGAGTGGATAAAAATGGATGTAGATTGGATAAAATGGATGTAGAGTTAATAAAAATGGATGTAGAGTGGATAAAATGGATGTAGAGTTGATAAAAATGGATGTAGAGTGGATAAAAATGGATGTAGAGTGTATAAAATGGATGTAGAGTGGATAAAAATGGATGTAGAGTATATAAATTGGATGTAGAGTATATAAAATGGATGTAGAGTGGATAAAAATGGATGTCGAGTGGATAAAATGGATGTAGAGTGGATAAAAATGGATGTAGATTGGATAAAATGGATGTAGAGTGGATAAAATGGATGTAGAGTTGATAAAAATGGATGTAGAGTGGATAAAAATGGATGTAGATTGGATAAAATGGATGTAGAGTGGATAAAAATGGATGTAGAGTATATAAATTGGATGTAGAGTATATAAAATGGATGTAGAGTGGATAAAAATGGATGTCGAGTGGATAAAATGGATGTAGAGTGGATAAAAATGGATGTAGATTGGATAAAATGGATGTAGAGTTAATAAAAATGGATGTAGAGTGGATAAAATGGATGTAGAGTTGATAAAAATGGATGTAGAGTGGATAAAAATGGATGTAGATTGGATAAAATGGATGTAGAGTGGATAAAAATGGATGTAGAGTGGATAAAAATAGATGTAGTGTGGATAAAATGGATGTAGAGTGGATAACAATGGATGTAGAGTGGATAAAATGGATGTAAAGTGGATAAAATGGATGTAGAGTTAATAAAAATGGATGTAGAGTGGATAAAATGGATGTAGAGTTGATAAAAATGGATGTAGAGTGGATAAAAATGGATGTAGATTGTATAAAATGGATGTAGAGTGGATAAAAATGGATGTAGAGTATATAAATTGGATGTAGAGTATATAAAATGGATGTAGAGTGGATAAAAATGGATGTAGAGTGGATAAAATGTATGTAGAGTTGATAAAAATGGATGTAGAGTGGATAAAATGGATGTAGAGTAGATAAAATGGATGTAGAGTGGATAAAATGGATGTAGAGTTGATAAAATGGATGCAGAGTGGATAAAAATAGATGTAGTGTGGATAAAATGGATGTAGAGTGGATAACAATGGATGTAGAGTGGATAAAATGGATGTAGAGTGGATAAAAATGGATGTCGAGTGGATAAAATGGATGTAGAGTTGATAAAAATGGATGTAGAGTGGATAAAATGGATGTTGAGTAGATAAAATGGATGTAGAGTGGATAAAATGGATGTAGAGTTGATAAAATGGATGCAGAGTGGATAAAAATAGATGTAGTGTGGATAAAATGGATGTAGAGTGGATAACAATGGATGTAAAGTGGATAAAATGGATGTAGAGTGGATAAAACGGATGTAGAGTGGATAAAAAGGATGTAGAGTGGATAAAATGGATGCAGAGTGGATAAAAATAGATGTAGTGTGGATAAAATGGATGTAGAGTGGATAACAATGGATGTAGAGTGGATAAAATTGATGTAGAGTGTATAAAATGGATGTAGAGTGGATAAAAATGGATGTAGAGTGGATGAAAATGGATGTAGAGTGGATAAAATGGATGTAGAGTGTATAAAATGGATGTAGAGTGAATAAAAATGGATGTAGAGTGGATAAAATGGATGTAGAGTTGATAAAATGGATGTAAAGTGGATAAAATGGATGTAGAGTTAATAAAAATGGATGTAGAGTGGATAAAATGGATGTAGAGTTGATAAAAATGGATGTAGAGTGGATAAAAATGGATGTAGATTGGATAAAATGGATGTAGAGTGGATAAAAATGGATGTAGAGTATATAAATTGGATGTAGAGTATATAAAATGGATGTAGAGTGGATAAAAATGGATGTAGAGTGGATAAAAATGGATGTAGAGTGGATAAAATGGATGTAGAGTGGATAAAAATGGATGTAGATTGGATAAAATGGATGTAGAGTTAATAAAATTGGATGTAGAGTGGATAAAATGGATGTAGAGTTGATAAAAATGGATGTAGAGTGGATAAAAATGGATGTAGATTGGATAAAATGGATGTAGAGTGGATAAAAATGGATGTAGAGTATATAAATTGGATGTAGAGTATATAAAATGGATGTAGAGTGGATAAAAATGGATGTCGAGTGGATAAAATGGATGTAGAGTGGATAAAAATGGATGTAGATTGGATAAAATGGATGTAGAGTTAATAAAAATGGATGTAGAGTGGATAAAATGGATGTAGAGTTGATAAAAATGGATGTAGAGTGGATAAAAATGGATGTAGATTGGATAAAATGGATGTAGAGTGGATAAAAATGGATGTAGAGTATATAAATTGGATGTAGAGTATATAAAATGGATGTAGAGTGGATAAAAATGGATGTCGAGTGGATAAAATGGATGTAGAGTGGATAAAAATGGATGTAGATTGGATAAAATGGATGTAGAGTTAATAAAAATGGATGTAGAGTGGATAAAATGGATGTAGAGTTGATAAAAATGGATGTAGAGTGGATAAAAATGGATGTAGATTGGATAAAATGGATGTAGAGTGGATAAAAATGGATGTAGAGTATATAAATTGGATGTAGAGTATATAAAATGGATGTAGAGTGGATAAAAATGGATGTCGAGTGGATAAAATGGATGTAGAGTGGATAAAAATGGATGTAGATTGGATAAAATGGATGTAGAGTTAATAAAAATGGATGTAGAGTGGATAAAATGGATGTAGAGTTGATAAAAATGGATGTAGAGTGGATAAAAATGGATGTAGATTGGATAAAATGGATGTAGAGTGGATAAAAATGGATGTAGATTGGATAAAATGGATGTAGAGTGGATAAAAATGGATGTAGAGTATATAAATTGGATGTAGAGTATATAAAATGGATGTAGAGTGGATAAAAATGGATGTCGAGTGGATAAAATAGATGTAGAGTGGATAAAAATGGATGTAGATTGGATAAAATGGATGTAGAGTGGATAAAAATGGATGTAGACTATATAAATTGGATGTAGAGTATATAAAATGGATGTAGAGTGGATAAAAATGGATGTCGAGTGGATAAAATGGATGTAGAGTGGATAAAAATGGATGTAGATTGGATAAAATGGATGTAGAGTTGATAAAAATGGATGTAGAGTATATAAATTGGATGTAGAGTATATAAAATGGATGTAGAGTGGATAAAAATTGATGTAGAGTGTATAAAATGGATGTAGAGTGGATAAAAATGGATGTAGAGTGGATAAAAATGGATGTAGATTGGATAAAATGGATGTAGAGTGGATAAAATGGATGTAGAGTTGATAAAATGGATGTAAAGTGGATAAAATGGATGTAGAGTTAATAAAATTGGATGTAGAGTGGATAAAATGGATGTAGAGTTCATAAAAATGTATGTAGGGTGGATAAAAATGGATGTAGATTGGATAAAATGGATGTAGAGTGGATAAAAATGGATGTAGAGTATATAAATTGGATGTAGAGTATATAAAATGGATGTAGAGTGGATAAAAATGGATGTCGAGTGGATAAAATGGATGTAGAGTGGATAAAAATGGATGTAGATTGGATAAAATGGATGTAGAGTGGATAAAAATGGATGTAGAGTATATAAATTGGATGTAGAGTATATAAAATGGATGTAGAGTGGATAAAAATGGATGTCGAGTGGATAAAATGGATGTAGAGTGTATAAAATGGATGTAGAGTGAATAAAATGGATGTAGAGTGGATAAAATTGATGTAGAGTGTATAAAATGGATGTAGAGTGGATAAAAATGGATGTAGAGTGGATAAAAATGGATGTAGATTGGATAAAATGGATGTAGAGTGGATAAAAATGGATGTAGAGTATATAAATTGGATGTAGAGTATATAAAATGGATGTAGAGTGGATAAAAATGGATGTCGAGTGGATAAAATGGATGTAGAGTGTATAAAATGGATGTAGATTGGATAAAATGGATGTAGAGTTAATAAAAATGGATGTAGAGTGGATAAAATGGATGTAGAGTTGTGTTCGCGAAATCTGCATTCCCGACGGATCGGGAAAGCAGGTTTCACGAGGCTCGTATTCATTCACGGCAGTTTTCATACCGGAAGTCAAATTATGTCCAAAAACCATTCTAAGGCGTCTTAGGACGTTTTGGAATGCGCGCGTCGTCACGTGATGCCCAGCATGCCCTACGCAGTGGGCATGATGCGACGCCATACTGTCTTCTTCAATAACCGTTGAACCGCGAGAGTATACGGATCGAGTCTCACACGTTTTTGTTGAATCTTTTTCTTTGTTCTTCTCATCACGCTCATTGTATCATAGTTTTCATTTTCGGCTTCCTCATCATCTCTTAACATTGTGCATCAAGCTTCTGATATACGGACACAGACCATAGGCACTCTCACGGACAAACGGACAAGGACTTCCACATTGATACAGACAGCACGTGCATAGGCACTCCACGGTAAAATCTCATTTTATATCATTATATTCCTCACACGCATCACATTGAAACTGCGTATGTAAATACCCCTTGTATATATTCATCTCGGGAAAGATCATTGTACATATTCATTTACTCGGTTCGCATCATGTTTGAATAAATCGGTTATTTTTTCTCATCATAAAATGCACGTGTACGAATAATTTCAACACCCTTCCACCATCCGAGATACAGTCCACCTTAATATCGAACATTTTTTGGTCCTTCGAGCCGGATGGTGGAGATTATTCGCGATCGCGTGTGTACGGTACGGGACATTCATCGGGCGTTGAGAACCGTTACACGGGTTTCGTAAACAGCAGCGGTGCTCAGCGGACTTTTCACATGTGCTGCGTTTAATTTCATTGTGTGCGCGGTGGGACATTTCTCGGTTTCTTCGGTTATATTCTTACACAATGCGGCCTACCAACAGGATTTTCACATCAAGGATCACCCACTCCTCAAGGTGAAGCACGGATCGCCTCAAGATGGCCGGCGGCGACGATCCTCCTTCTAAGGAGAAGGAGGCGAAAACATCTACGGACTCCTCATCCACGGTGGCGAAAACCTCCAAGACGGCGTCCCTCACACCCACTCCATCCACGGACTCCTCTAAACAACTACGGAGCAAATCTCCGGCACGGCTGCCGACAGAATTCGTGCTCAAATTCAATACCCAGGTGAGCAGGGTTAAGGACGTCGAGGCACTTCAACGGGAAGTGCCTATCGACCCGGAGACCGTGACGGAGGTCGATATTGACCTCATTATGGAACACCTGGAGGAGCTGCATACACGGTTTCAAAAGCAGCACGAGTATTTCGAGGTCCATTGGCCAGCGGCATTTTTGGACCACGAATACTTCAAGGAAGACATCCACGGACGGGAATCACGCGCATACAGGGCATCACGGTTGTCGCTGGGACGCTTACGGCAGAAGGTGGAGGCGATGCAACCCTCCAGACCATCCACGGACGGACGCTTCCACTCGAAGTTGCCGGAAATTTCGCTGCCGACATTCGACGGGGATTATGCTGCGTGGCCATCATTCAGGGACCTCCTCATGCAGCTAATCCTCACCAACCAACGGCTCACCAACATCGAGAGGCTGCACTATTTGAGAGGCTGCGTTACGGGCGAGCCTCTCAAATTGATCGCTGGTCTCCCGTTGGTTGGTGCCTCATTGGAGCAGTCCTGGGAGCTGCTGGAGTCTCGGTATGAGAATAAACGGTTTCTCATCCAGACCCAGTTGGATAGGATGATGGGCACCCCAAAGCTGCGGGAACGGACCGCAACTGGGATCACCTCCATCATCTCCCAGGTGTCGGAGCCATACCGCACCCTCATGGCAATGGGCGAGGAGAACATGACGGAATGTATCCTCGTCCACCACATCACACGGCACCTCGACGCAGTCACGGCTGAACTGTGGGAGACCTCCATCGGTAGTGCTACGGACTACCCACGGTTCGACCGATTGGAGGAGTTCCTGCTTTCGCAGGCCCGCGCTTTGGAACGTGTTGAGGCCAACACAGCCGTGGAGGCTACGACCACCTATGCCTCCAAGACGCAGGTGCCTGCGAAAGCAGCCACGGCCACTGCCAAGTCGGTGATTCAGCCACGGAGGGTCCTCACCGCCTCCACAACACCACAACCACGGACGGAACCACAACCTTCGGCCAGTGCCACATCCACGGATCAGTGCGACTATTGTCAACAGTCGCACTACATTGTGAAGTGCCCGCGGTTTCGTGCTCTCGGTGTGCCCGACCGCAGAAAGGTGGTGCTCAACAAACGGTTGTGTTTTAACTGTTTGGGGCGTCATGGCGTTAGTGCGTGCCGCAACAACGTAAGCTGTCTCACCTGTGCAGGGAGGCATCATTCGATGCTGCACGATAACGCCTACCACGGATCGACCCCAAGCAGCACAGCCAAGGCCACCACATCCACGGCCAAGAAGCCTCAACCAAGCACCTCCTCTGCGCCTCATTGAGGAGACGGTGCAGTCATCGACCAACAGCCACGGAACACAGATATACAGCCACGGAACCCCAATGTACAGCCACGGACTCCACATTACAACCACGGTACGCAAGCAATAGCCTCAGTAAACCATCCACAGCCTCCACATTACAGTTACGGACCACCCTCACCAGTGTCACATAACCTCTACGGACAACCACTAAAAGTGACAGCTAACCTCTACGGTCCATCATCCACCCTGCTTGCCACAGCCACGGTACATATCACTACAATGGTATGTAACCACAAAGCTCGTCTACTTATTGATTCCGGATCAGAATTGACATTTGTCTCGGAAGAGTTCATCCAAGGAATTAATGTCCAACGCCAACATTCATCGTTATCCATCATTGGCATTGGTGGACACAAATCCACACAGACACGCGGTGTAGTCTCCCTTACACTGCGATCAATGCATACTACGGCCTCAGTCACGGTGCAAGCTCACATTTTGAAAAATGTGACGACAATATTGCCAACGTTTCAATCTTCAGTCCGGACGTGGCCACACTTAGAGAAATTGAGGTTAGCCGATCCAGACTTTATAACACCCAGGAAGATTGACATCATCGTTGGAGCGGATTCATACGGTGAGATAATAAAACCAAATATTATCAAAGGTTCTCCATCAATGCCCATCGCACAACTTTCCATATTCGGTTGGCTTGTACTTGGCCCCGTCGCACCATCCACGGAGTTAACCTCTTCAACCTGTCATACAACGGTTCAACTCCAGGAAGATAACCTACAAGAGTTATTAACACGGTTTTGGGTTCAAGAAGAGGTTAAGTGTGACAGTTCAAGTGCATTGACACCCGAAGAACAGGAATGTGAAGACCATTTTAAATCTACGCATACACGGGAGCCCTCTGGAAGGTACATTGTCCGGCTTCCTCTAATTTCATCCCCATCCAGTCTCGGAATTTCTCATGCAACGGCTCACCATTGCCTTCAACGCATGTTGAGAAAATTCAAACGGAACGATGAATATCGAACAATGTACACTGCATTCATGGAAGAATACAAGGAGCTTGGACACATGGTACGGACTTCAGGTGACGGAAAAGAAATAGGAAAGACTAATACGGTAGAATCTGACGTTGGTGTTGTAACCGGGATGACCTTGGCACATGAAGCTTCGGCTTCAGGAGGGTTGAGGGTCCCATATGGTTGCACATCGACAAAGATTCACGGACCAGTCTACTATTTACCTCATCACGGAGTACTCAAGCCTGAAAGCACCACCACAAAGTTACGGGTTGTGTTCAACGGTTCAAGCTCGACTTCCACAGGGAAATCTCTCAACGATATTATGCATACGGGTGCGAATTTAATGTTGGACATTACGGATGTACTGATATGGATACGGCATCATCGACACATATTCGCTACGGATATCACAAAAATGTATCGGCAGATCAAAGTTCACAAAGATGACTGGGATTTGCAACGGATACTGTGGATCGATGAAAATTACAACGAAGTTCCATATCAGCTTACTACGGTAACATACGGTACGAGAGCTGCTCCATTCTTAGCAGTGCGAGCACTTATACAATTGGCCGAAGACGAGGGCCAACGGTTTCCTCTAGCAGTGCCTTCCATTATGAAGGGAAGATACGTTGACGACATTTTCGGTGGAGCAGATTCGGTACGGCAGCTCAAAAACGTTGCAAAACAATTAGTGGGATTGTGCAACGCGGGCGGATTTCCTCTAGCCAAGTGGCACTCCACCAGTCAAAATCTTCTCAAGGCACTTGCATCAACTGAGGCTACAAAATCTATTACCTTCGATGACTGCGCAACCAAAATACTCGGTATTTCATGGCTTCCACACGGCGATAAGTTTACATTCTTCACACGGATTCAAGACCAAAACGGAGCATTTACGAAGAGGCTCATCCTATCTGAAGTGGCACAGATATACGATCCACTCGGCTTTATATCGCCGGTCGTAATCAGAGCAAAAATGCTTCTGCAAGAGCTCTGGTTGCATAAGATCGGCTGGGACGACCCACTACCGCCCCAGATAGCATCACGATGGACGATAATCAGAGAAGATCTCAAGAAACTGGCCAGTATCTCCATTCCACGGTGGTTTAATACCTACTCCAATTCTACGGTTGAAATCCACGGCTTCTCTGATGCATCACAACTTGCAATGGGTGCAGTTGTGTATATCGTCACCAGGTCACCGTCCACAGGCGCCAAATCATCCATCGTCTGCTCCAAAACAAAGGTAGCTCCAATTAAAACCCTTACGGTCCCGCGCCTCGAATTAACGGCAGCGCTGCTACTCTCAAAGTTAGTTAAACACATCGTAGCCACGATTCAATTGACGGTAACGGATATTCATTTGTGGACGGATTCTACGGTATCACTTACGTGGATCAAAGCACATCCATCGCAGTGGAAGGATTTCATACGGAATAGAGTGACGCAAATACACGAACTTACTCCAGCTGGTCACTGGAGACACGTGCCAGGAACGGCCAATCCTGCAGATTGCGCTTCACGGGGCGTAACAACGGAACAACTGACGGATCACCCTCTATGGTGGGCGGGACCACCATGGATTATCCAACCACGGGAATTTTGGCCTCCACAACCCACGGAAACGGACGACTTATGTGCACTAGAAGCTCGTCCAGGAATTGCATTAACGGCTGCCGCACCCAAAATTGATTATCATTGGGATATCATACACAGGTATTCGTCACTCCACAAATTGATAAGAATCACAGCAATTTGTTTTAGAATCTTATCGAGATTAAAGGGCACACTGGATTCCTCTACGGTTACCATTATTCCATCCACGGATATGGAAAAAGCACGGATTTTTTGGGTAAAGGCAACACAGGCAGCATATTTTTCGCACGAATTGAGGACGCTCAATACAAACGGAGTGCTATCGAAAAATCATGCCTTCTCGAGGCTTACCGCATTTATTGATCATCAGGGAGTAATTCGAGTGGGAGGTCGACTCAAAATGTCGGCCCTCACTTTCGAAGAAAAGCATCCAGCGATTTTACCTCGTTTTTCCAAATTATCATCACTTATCATCCAACAGGCACATTTACGGACTCTCCACGGCGGCACGCAACTTACAATTGCAAATATTCGACAATCATATTGGATTATTGGAGGCAGGGCTCCAGTAAAGGCGCATATTCTTCGGTGCATCTCATGTGCACGGCAAAGGGGAGTACGAGCCCAGCAGCTCATGGGACAGCTGCCGATTTCTCGCATAACACCATCGAGGCCCTTTTCAACCACGGGAGTCGATTATGCCGGGCCCCTCACCATTAAAACGTGGAAGGGCCGTGGAGCAAAAACATTGAAAGGATGGATCTGCGTGTTTGTGTGTTTCACAACCTCGGCAGTCCATCTCGAAACGGTGAGCGACTACTCTACGGAAGGGTTCATCGCAGCATATCGACGGTTTACATCAAGACGAGGCATACCACGGACGATATATTCGGATTGCGGCACGAATTTTATCGGAGCAGACACGGCATTACAGAAGATGTTCCAACAAGCGGAACGGGAACACCACACGGTCGCCTCTATCCTGTCACAGGATAGGACTCAGTGGCATTTTAATCCACCTGCGGCTCCACACATGGGTGGAAAATGGGAAGCTGTGGTGAAATTAATAAAATTTCATCTCAGGCGTACCGTAGGGGAGACGGTTTTTACATTTGAGGAGCTCTCTACAATGCTTTCTCAGATTGAAGCTATCCTCAATTCACGGCCTCTCGAACCACTGAGCGACGACCCCGATGACCATCGGCATTAACTCCAGGCCACTTTCTGACGGGCAGTGCCCTTACAACCCTGCCCGAACCGATGTTAGAGGACTTGGAGGTGAATCGGCTGTCACGGTGGCAGCTGATTCAACGAAACATACAACGGTTTTGGTCTCAATGGACGGCACAGTATCTACAACGACATCAAGCGATTTCGAAGTGGCATCATCCTTCGAATGAGATAAAGGTGGGTTCACTCGTACTTATCACGGACGAGAGACTCCCACCTACGAAATGGCCCTTGGCACGGGTCATTGCACTACATCCAGGGAAGGACGGATTCACCAGGGTAGTCAGTATCAAGACGGCTACTACAACCCTCACGCGGCCCATCACGAAGCTGGCGCCGTTACCAATTCCACCCACGGAATGATCGACTTACAACCGACCATTATTTTCATCAGCAACGGTTGCTGATGGCGGGCGGAAATGTTCGCGAAATCTGCATTCCCGACGGATCGGGAAAGCAGGTTTCACGAGGCTCGTATTCATTCACGGCAGTTTTCATACCGGAAGTCAAATTATGTCCAAAAACCATTCTAAGGCGTCTTAGGACGTTTTGGAATGCGCGCGTCGTCACGTGATGCCCAGCATGCCCTACGCAGTGGGCATGATGCGACGCCATACTGTCTTCTTCAATAACCGTTGAACCGCGAGAGTATACGGATCGAGTCTCACACGTTTTTGTTGAATCTTTTTCTTTGTTCTTCTCATCACGCTCATTGTATCATAGTTTTCATTTTCGGCTTCCTCATCATCTCTTAACATTGTGCATCAAGCTTCTGATATACGGACACAGACCATAGGCACTCTCACGGACAAACGGACAAGGACTTCCACATTGATACAGACAGCACGTGCATAGGCACTCCACGGTAAAATCTCATTTTATATCATTATATTCCTCACACGCATCACATTGAAACTGCGTATGTAAATACCCCTTGTATATATTCATCTCGGGAAAGATCATTGTACATATTCATTTACTCGGTTCGCATCATGTTTGAATAAATCGGTTATTTTTTCTCATCATAAAATGCACGTGTACGAATAATTTCAACACCCTTCCACCATCCGAGATACAGTCCACCTTAATATCGAACAAGTTGATAAAAATGGATGTAGAGTGGATAAAAATGGATGTAGATTGGATAAAATGGATGTAGAGTGGATAAAAATGGATGTAGAGTGGATAAAAATAGATGTAGTGTGGATAAAATGGATGTAGAGTGGATAACAATGGATGTAGAGTGGATAAAATGGATGTAAAGTGGATAAAATGGATGTAGAGTTAATAAAAATGGATGTAGAGTGGATAACAATGGATGTAGAGTATATAAATTGGATGTAGAGTATATAAAATGGATGTCGAGTGGATAAAATGGATGTAGAGTGGATAAAAATGGATGTAGATTGTATAAAATGGATGTAGAGTGGATAAAAATGGATGTAGAGTATATAAATTGGATGTAGAGTATATAAAATGGATGTAGAGTGGATAAAAATGGATGTAGAGTGGATAAAATGTATGTAGAGTTGATAAAAATGGATGTAGAGTGGATAAAATGGATGTAGAGTAGATAAAATGGATGTAGAGTGGATAAAATGGATGTAGAGTTGATAAAATGGATGCAGAGTGGATAAAAATAGATGTAGTGTGGATAAAATGGATGTAGAGTGGATAACAATGGATGTAGAGTGGATAAAATGGATGTAGAGTGGATAAAAATGGATGTCGAGTGGATAAAATGGATGTAGAGTTGATAAAAATGGATGTAGAGTGGATAAAATGGATGTTGAGTAGATAAAATGGATGTAGAGTGGATAAAATGGATGTAGAGTTGATAAAATGGATGCAGAGTGGATAAAAATAGATGTAGTGTGGATAAAATGGATGTAGAGTGGATAACAATGGATGTAAAGTGGATAAAATGGATGTAGAGTGGATAAAACGGATGTAGAGTGGATAAAAAGGATGTAGAGTGGATAAAATGGATGCAGAGTGGATAAAAATAGATGTAGTGTGGATAAAATGGATGTAGAGTGGATAACAATGGATGTAGAGTGGATAAAATTGATGTAGAGTGTATAAAATGGATGTAGAGTGGATAAAAATGGATGTAGAGTGGATGAAAATGGATGTAGAGTGGATAAAATGGATGTAGAGTGTATAAAATGGATGTAGAGTGAATAAAAATGGATGTAGAGTGGATAAAATGGATGTAGAGTTGATAAAATGGATGTAAAGTGGATAAAATGGATGTAGAGTTAATAAAAATGGATGTAGAGTGGATAAAATGGATGTAGAGTTGATAAAAATGGATGTAGAGTGGATAAAAATGGATGTAGATTGGATAAAATGGATGTAGAGTGGATAAAAATGGATGTAGAGTATATAAATTGGATGTAGAGTATATAAAATGGATGTAGAGTGGATAAAAATGGATGTAGAGTGGATAAAAATGGATGTAGATTGGATAAAATGGATGTAGAGTGGATAAAAATGGATGTAGATTGGATAAAATGGATGTAGAGTTAATAAAATTGGATGTAGAGTGGATAAAATGGATGTAGAGTTGATAAAAATGGATGTAGAGTGGATAAAAATGGATGTAGATTGGATAAAATGGATGTAGAGTGGATAAAAATGGATGTAGAGTATATAAATTGGATGTAGAGTATATAAAATGGATGTAGAGTGGATAAAAATGGATGTCGAGTGGATAAAATGGATGTAGAGTGGATAAAAATGGATGTAGATTGGATAAAATGGATGTAGAGTTAATAAAAATGGATGTAGAGTGGATAAAATGGATGTAGAGTTGATAAAAATGGATGTAGAGTGGATAAAAATGGATGTAGATTGGATAAAATGGATGTAGAGTGGATAAAAATGGATGTAGAGTATATAAATTGGATGTAGAGTATATAAAATGGATGTAGAGTGGATAAAAATGGATGTCGAGTGGATAAAATGGATGTAGAGTGGATAAAAATGGATGTAGATTGGATAAAATGGATGTAGAGTGGATAAAATGGATGTAGAGTTGATAAAAATGGATGTAGAGTGGATAAAAATGGATGTAGATTGGATAAAATGGATGTAGAGTGGATAAAAATGGATGTAGAGTATATAAATTGGATGTAGAGTATATAAAATGGATGTAGAGTGGATAAAAATGGATGTCGAGTGGATAAAATGGATGTAGAGTGGATAAAAATGGATGTAGATTGGATAAAATGGATGTAGAGTTAATAAAAATGGATGTAGAGTGGATAAAATGGATGTAGAGTTGATAAAAATGGATGTAGAGTGGATAAAAATGGATGTAGATTGGATAAAATGGATGTAGAGTGGATAAAAATGGATGTAGAGTGGATAAAAATAGATGTAGTGTGGATAAAATGGATGTAGAGTGGATAACAATGGATGTAGAGTGGATAAAATGGATGTAAAGTGGATAAAATGGATGTAGAGTTAATAAAAATGGATGTAGAGTGGATAAAATGGATGTAGAGTTGATAAAAATGGATGTAGAGTGGATAAAAATGGATGTAGATTGTATAAAATGGATGTAGAGTGAACCTCGTTTTTCCAAATTATCATCACTTATCATCCAACAGGCACATTTACGGACTCTCCACGGCGGCACGCAACTTACAATTGCAAATATTCGACAATCATATTGGATTATTGGAGGCAGGGCTCCAGTAAAGGCGCATATTCTTCGGTGCATCTCATGTGCACGGCAAAGGGGAGTACGAGCCCAGCAGCTCATGGGACAGCTGCCGATTTCTCGCATAACACCATCGAGGCCCTTTTCAACCACGGGAGTCGATTATGCCGGGCCCCTCACCATTAAAACGTGGAAGGGCCGTGGAGCAAAAACATTGAAAGGATGGATCTGCGTGTTTGTGTGTTTCACAACCTCGGCAGTCCATCTCGAAACGGTGAGCGACTACTCTACGGAAGGGTTCATCGCAGCATATCGACGGTTTACATCAAGACGAGGCATACCACGGACGATATATTCGGATTGCGGCACGAATTTTATCGGAGCAGACACGGCATTACAGAAGATGTTCCAACAAGCGGAACGGGAACACCACACGGTCGCCTCTATCCTGTCACAGGATAGGACTCAGTGGCATTTTAATCCACCTGCGGCTCCACACATGGGTGGAAAATGGGAAGCTGTGGTGAAATTAATAAAATTTCATCTCAGGCGTACCGTAGGGGAGACGGTTTTTACATTTGAGGAGCTCTCTACAATGCTTTCTCAGATTGAAGCTATCCTCAATTCACGGCCTCTCGAACCACTGAGCGACGACCCCGATGACCATCGGCATTAACTCCAGGCCACTTTCTGACGGGCAGTGCCCTTACAACCCTGCCCGAACCGATGTTAGAGGACTTGGAGGTGAATCGGCTGTCACGGTGGCAGCTGATTCAACGAAACATACAACGGTTTTGGTCTCAATGGACGGCACAGTATCTACAACGACATCAAGCGATTTCGAAGTGGCATCATCCTTCGAATGAGATAAAGGTGGGTTCACTCGTACTTATCACGGACGAGAGACTCCCACCTACGAAATGGCCCTTGGCACGGGTCATTGCACTACATCCAGGGAAGGACGGATTCACCAGGGTAGTCAGTATCAAGACGGCTACTACAACCCTCACGCGGCCCATCACGAAGCTGGCGCCGTTACCAATTCCACCCACGGAATGATCGACTTACAACCGACCATTATTTTCATCAGCAACGGTTGCTGATGGCGGGCGGAAATGTTCGCGAAATCTGCATTCCCGACGGATCGGGAAAGCAGGTTTCACGAGGCTCGTATTCATTCACGGCAGTTTTCATACCGGAAGTCAAATTATGTCCAAAAACCATTCTAAGGCGTCTTAGGACGTTTTGGAATGCGCGCGTCGTCACGTGATGCCCAGCATGCCCTACGCAGTGGGCATGATGCGACGCCATACTGTCTTCTTCAATAACCGTTGAACCGCGAGAGTATACGGATCGAGTCTCACACGTTTTTGTTGAATCTTTTTCTTTGTTCTTCTCATCACGCTCATTGTATCATAGTTTTCATTTTCGGCTTCCTCATCATCTCTTAACATTGTGCATCAAGCTTCTGATATACGGACACAGACCATAGGCACTCTCACGGACAAACGGACAAGGACTTCCACATTGATACAGACAGCACGTGCATAGGCACTCCACGGTAAAATCTCATTTTATATCATTATATTCCTCACACGCATCACATTGAAACTGCGTATGTAAATACCCCTTGTATATATTCATCTCGGGAAAGATCATTGTACATATTCATTTACTCGGTTCGCATCATGTTTGAATAAATCGGTTATTTTTTCTCATCATAAAATGCACGTGTACGAATAATTTCAACACCCTTCCACCATCCGAGATACAGTCCACCTTAATATCGAACAAGTTGATAAAAATGGATGTAGAGTGGATAAAAATGGATGTAGATTGGATAAAATGGATGTAGAGTGGATAAAAATGGATGTAGAGTGGATAAAAATAGATGTAGTGTGGATAAAATGGATGTAGAGTGGATAACAATGGATGTAGAGTGGATAAAATGGATGTAAAGTGGATAAAATGGATGTAGAGTTAATAAAAATGGATGTAGAGTGGATAACAATGGATGTAGAGTATATAAATTGGATGTAGAGTATATAAAATGGATGTCGAGTGGATAAAATGGATGTAGAGTGGATAAAAATGGATGTAGATTGTATAAAATGGATGTAGAGTGGATAAAAATGGATGTAGAGTATATAAATTGGATGTAGAGTATATAAAATGGATGTAGAGTGGATAAAAATGGATGTAGAGTGGATAAAATGTATGTAGAGTTGATAAAAATGGATGTAGAGTGGATAAAATGGATGTAGAGTAGATAAAATGGATGTAGAGTGGATAAAATGGATGTAGAGTTGATAAAATGGATGCAGAGTGGATAAAAATAGATGTAGTGTGGATAAAATGGATGTAGAGTGGATAACAATGGATGTAGAGTGGATAAAATGGATGTAGAGTGGATAAAAATGGATGTCGAGTGGATAAAATGGATGTAGAGTTGATAAAAATGGATGTAGAGTGGATAAAATGGATGTTGAGTAGATAAAATGGATGTAGAGTGGATAAAATGGATGTAGAGTTGATAAAATGGATGCAGAGTGGATAAAAATAGATGTAGTGTGGATAAAATGGATGTAGAGTGGATAACAATGGATGTAAAGTGGATAAAATGGATGTAGAGTGGATAAAACGGATGTAGAGTGGATAAAAAGGATGTAGAGTGGATAAAATGGATGCAGAGTGGATAAAAATAGATGTAGTGTGGATAAAATGGATGTAGAGTGGATAACAATGGATGTAGAGTGGATAAAATTGATGTAGAGTGTATAAAATGGATGTAGAGTGGATAAAAATGGATGTAGAGTGGATGAAAATGGATGTAGAGTGGATAAAATGGATGTAGAGTGTATAAAATGGATGTAGAGTGAATAAAAATGGATGTAGAGTGGATAAAATGGATGTAGAGTGGATAAAATGGATGTAAAGTGGATAAAATGGATGTAGAGTTAATAAAAATGGATGTAGAGTGGATAAAATGGATGTAGAGTTGATAAAAATGGATGTAGAGTGGATAAAAATGGATGTAGATTGGATAAAATGGATGTAGAGTGGATAAAAATGGATGTAGAGTATATAAATTGGATGTAGAGTATATAAAATGGATGTAGAGTGGATAAAAATGGATGTAGAGTGGATAAAAATGGATGTAGATTGGATAAAATGGATGTAGAGTGGATAAAAATGGATGTAGATTGGATAAAATGGATGTAGAGTTAATAAAATTGGATGTAGAGTGGATAAAATGGATGTAGAGTTGATAAAAATGGATGTAGAGTGGATAAAAATGGATGTAGATTGGATAAAATGGATGTAGAGTGGATAAAAATGGATGTAGAGTATATAAATTGGATGTAGAGTATATAAAATGGATGTAGAGTGGATAAAAATGGATGTCGAGTGGATAAAATGGATGTAGAGTGGATAAAAATGGATGTAGATTGGATAAAATGGATGTAGAGTTAATAAAAATGGATGTAGAGTGGATAAAATGGATGTAGAGTTGATAAAAATGGATGTAGAGTGGATAAAAATGGATGTAGATTGGATAAAATGGATGTAGAGTGGATAAAAATGGATGTAGAGTATATAAATTGGATGTAGAGTATATAAAATGGATGTAGAGTGGATAAAAATGGATGTCGAGTGGATAAAATGGATGTAGAGTGGATAAAAATGGATGTAGATTGGATAAAATGGATGTAGAGTGGATAAAATGGATGTAGAGTTGATAAAAATGGATGTAGAGTGGATAAAAATGGATGTAGATTGGATAAAATGGATGTAGAGTGGATAAAAATGGATGTAGAGTATATAAATTGGATGTAGAGTATATAAAATGGATGTAGAGTGGATAAAAATGGATGTCGAGTGGATAAAATGGATGTAGAGTGGATAAAAATGGATGTAGATTGGATAAAATGGATGTAGAGTTAATAAAAATGGATGTAGAGTGGATAAAATGGATGTAGAGTTGATAAAAATGGATGTAGAGTGGATAAAAATGGATGTAGATTGGATAAAATGGATGTAGAGTGGATAAAAATGGATGTAGAGTGGATAAAAATAGATGTAGTGTGGATAAAATGGATGTAGAGTGGATAACAATGGATGTAGAGTGGATAAAATGGATGTAAAGTGGATAAAATGGATGTAGAGTTAATAAAAATGGATGTAGAGTGGATAAAATGGATGTAGAGTTGATAAAAATGGATGTAGAGTGGATAAAAATGGATGTAGATTGTATAAAATGGATGTAGAGTGGATAAAAATGGATGTAGAGTATATAAATTGGATGTAGAGTATATAAAATGGATGTAGAGTGGATAAAAATGGATGTAGAGTGGATAAAATGTATGTAGAGTTGATAAAAATGGATGTAGAGTGGATAAAATGGATGTAGAGTAGATAAAATGGATGTAGAGTGGATAAAATGGATGTAGAGTTGATAAAATGGATGCAGAGTGGATAAAAATAGATGTAGTGTGGATAAAATGGATGTAGAGTGGATAACAATGGATGTAGAGTGGATAAAATGGATGTAGAGTGGATAAAAATGGATGTCGAGTGGATAAAATGGATGTAGAGTTGATAAAAATGGATGTAGAGTGGATAAAATGGATGTTGAGTAGATAAAATGGATGTAGAGTGGATAAAATGGATGTAGAGTTGATAAAATGGATGCAGAGTGGATAAAAATAGATGTAGTGTGGATAAAATGGATGTAGAGTGGATAACAATGGATGTAAAGTGGATAAAATGGATGTAGAGTGGATAAAACGGATGTAGAGTGGATAAAAAGGATGTAGAGTGGATAAAATGGATGCAGAGTGGATAAAAATAGATGTAGTGTGGATAAAATGGATGTAGAGTGGATAACAATGGATGTAGAGTGGATAAAATGGATGTAGAGTGTATAAAATGGATGTAGAGTGGATAAAAATGGATGTAGAGTGGATGAAAATGGATGTAGAGTGGATAAAATGGATGTAGAGTGTATAAAATGGATGTAGAGTGAATAAAAATGGATGTAGAGTGGATAAAATGGATGTAGAGTTGATAAAATGGATGTAAAGTGGATAAAATGGATGTAGAGTTAATAAAAATGGATGTAGAGTGGATAAAATGGATGTAGAGTTGATAAAAATGGATGTAGAGTGGATAAAAATGGATGTAGATTGGATAAAATGGATGTAGAGTGGATAAAAATGGATGTAGAGTATATAAATTGGATGTAGAGTATATAAAATGGATGTAGAGTGGATAAAAATGGATGTAGAGTGGATAAAAATGGATGTAGATTGGATAAAATGGATGTAGAGTGGATAAAAATGGATGTAGATTGGATAAAATGGATGTAGAGTTAATAAAATTGGATGTAGAGTGGATAAAATGGATGTAGAGTTGATAAAAATGGATGTAGAGTGGATAAAAATGGATGTAGATTGGATAAAATGGATGTAGAGTGGATAAAAATGGATGTAGAGTATATAAATTGGATGTAGAGTATATAAAATGGATGTAGAGTGGATAAAAATGGATGTCGAGTGGATAAAATGGATGTAGAGTGGATAAAAATGGATGTAGATTGGATAAAATGGATGTAGAGTTAATAAAAATGGATGTAGAGTGGATAAAATGGATGTAGAGTTGATAAAAATGGATGTAGAGTGGATAAAAATGGATGTAGATTGGATAAAATGGATGTAGAGTGGATAAAAATGGATGTAGAGTATATAAATTGGATGTAGAGTATATAAAATGGATGTAGAGTGGATAAAAATGGATGTCGAGTGGATAAAATGGATGTAGAGTGGATAAAAATGGATGTAGATTGGATAAAATGGATGTAGAGTTAATAAAAATGGATGTAGAGTGGATAAAATGGATGTAGAGTTGATAAAAATGGATGTAGAGTGGATAAAAATGGATGTAGATTGGATAAAATGGATGTAGAGTGGATAAAAATGGATGTAGAGTATATAAATTGGATGTAGAGTATATAAAATGGATGTAGAGTGGATAAAAATGGATGTCGAGTGGATAAAATGGATGTAGAGTGGATAAAAATGGATGTAGATTGGATAAAATGGATGTAGAGTTAATAAAAATGGATGTAGAGTGGATAAAATGGATGTAGAGTTGATAAAAATGGATGTAGAGTGGATAAAAATGGATGTAGATTGGATAAAATGGATGTAGAGTGGATAAAAATGGATGTAGAGTGGATAAAAATAGATGTAGTGTGGATAAAATGGATGTAGAGTGGATAACAATGGATGTAGAGTGGATAAAATGGATGTAGAGTGGATAAAAATGGATGTAGAGTCGATAAAATGGATGTAGAGTGTATAAAATGGATGTAGAGTGAATAAAATGGATGTAGAGTGGATAAAATTGATGTAGAGTGTATAAAATGGATGTAGAGTGGATAAAAATGGATGTAGAGTGGAAAAAAATGGATGTAGAGTGGATAAAATGGATGTAGAGTGTATAAAATGGATGTAGAGTGAATAAAATGGATGTAGAGTGGATAAAATTGATGTAGAGTGTATAAAATGGATGTAGAGTGGATAAAAATGGATGTAGAGTGGATAAAAATGGATGTAGATTGGATAAAATGGATGTAGAGTGGATAAAATGGATGTAGAGTTGATAAAATGGATGTAAAGTGGATAAAATGGATGTAGAGTTAATAAAATTGGATGTAGAGTGGATAAAATGGATGTAGAGTGGATAAAAATGGATGTAGAGTGGATAAAATGGATGTAGATTGGATAAAATGGATGTAGAGTGGATAAAAATGGATGTAGATTGGATAAAATGGATGTAGAGTTAATAAAATTGGATGTAGAGTGGATAAAATGGATGTAGAGTTGATAAAAATGGATGTAGAGTGGATAAAAATGGATGTAGATTGGATAAAATGGATGTAGAGTGGATAAAAATGGATGTAGAGTATATAAATTGGATGTAGAGTATATAAAATGGATGTAGAGTGGATAAAAATGGATGTCGAGTGGATAAAATGGATGTAGAGTGGATAAAAATGGATGTAGATTGGATAAAATGGATGTAGAGTTAATAAAAATGGATGTAGAGTGGATAAAATGGATGTAGAGTTGATAAAAATGGATGTAGAGTGGATAAAAATGGATGTAGATTGGATAAAATGGATGTAGAGTGGATAAAAATGGATGTTGAGTATATAAATTGGATGTAGAGTATATAAAATGGATGTAGAGTGGATAAAAATGGATGTCGAGTGGATAAAATTGATGTAGAGTGTATAAAATGGATGTAGAGTGGATAAAAATGGATGTAGAGTGGAAAAAAATGGATGTAGAGTGGATAAAATGGATGTAGAGTGGATAAAAATGGATGTCGAGTGGATAAAATGGATGTAGAGTGGATAAAAATGGATGTAGATTGGATAAAATGGATGTAGAGTTAATAAAAATGGATGTAGAGTGGATAAAAATAGATGTAGTGTGGATAAAATGGATGTAGAGTGGATAACAATGGATGTAGAGTGGATAAAATGGATGTAGAGTGGATAAAAATGGATGTAGAGTCGATAAAATGGATGTAGAGTGTATAAAATGGATGTAGAGTGAATAAAATGGATGTAGAGTGGATAAAATTGATGTAGAGTGTATAAAATGGATGTAGAGTGGATAAAAATGGATGTAGAGTGGAAAAAAATGGATGTAGAGTGGATAAAATGGATGTAGAGGGTATAAAATGGATGTAGAGTGAATAAAATGGATGTAGAGTGGATAAAATTGATGTAGAGTGTATAAAATGGATGTAGAGTGGATAAAAATGGATGTAGAGTGGATAAAAATGGATGTAGATTGGATAAAATGGATGTAGAGTGGATAAAATGGATGTAGAGTTGATAAAATGGATGTAAAGTGGATAAAATGGATGTAGAGTTAATAAAATTGGATGTAGAGTGGATAAAATGGATGTAGAGTGGATAAAAATGGATGTAGAGTGGATAAAAATGGATGTAGATTGGATAAAATGGATGTAGAGTGGATAAAAATGGATGTAGATTGGATAAAATGGATGTAGAGTTAATAAAATTGGATGTAGAGTGGATAAAATGGATGTAGAGTTGATAAAAATGGATGTAGAGTGGATAAAAATGGATGTAGATTGGATAAAATGGATGTAGAGTGGATAAAAATGGATGTAGAGTATATAAATTGGATGTAGAGTATATAAAATGGATGTAGAGTGGATAAAAATGGATGTCGAGTGGATAAAATGGATGTAGAGTGGATAAAAATGGATGTAGATTGGATAAAATGGATGTAGAGTTAATAAAAATGGATGTAGAGTGGATAAAATGGATGTAGAGTTGATAAAAATGGATGTAGAGTGGATAAAAATGGATGTAGATTGGATAAAATGGATGTAGAGTGGATAAAAATGGATGTTGAGTATATAAATTGGATGTAGAGTATATAAAATGGATGTAGAGTGGATAAAAATGGATGTCGAGTGGATAAAATGGATGTAGAGTGGATAAAAATGGATGTAGATTGGATAAAATGGATGTAGAGTGGATAAAAATGGATGTAGAGTGTATAAAATGGATGTAGAGTGAATAAAATGGATGTAGAGTGGATAAAATTGATGTAGAGTGTATAAAATGGATGTAGAGTGGATAAAAATGGATGTAGAGTGGATAAAAATGGATGTAGATTGGATAAAATGGATGTAGAGTGGATAAAATGGATGTAGAGTTGATAAAATGGATGTAGAGTTGATAAAAATGGATGTAGAGTGGATAAAAATGGATGTAGATTGTATAAAATGGATGTAGAGTGGATAAAAATGGATGTAGAGTATATAAATTGGATGTAGAGTATATAAAATGGATGTAGTGTGGATAAAATGGATGTAGAGTGGATAACAATGGATGTAAAGTGGATAAAATGGATGTAGAGTGGATAAAATGGATGTAGAGTGGATAAAACGGATGTAGAGTGGATAAAAAGGATGTAGAGTGGATAAAATGGATGCAGAGTGGATAAAAATAGATGTAGTGTGGATAAAATGGATGTAGAGTGGATAACAATGGATGTAGAGTGGATAAAATGGATGTAGAGTGGATAAAAATGGATGTAGAGTGGATAAAATGGATGTAGAGTGTATAAAATGGATGTAGAGTGAATAAAATGGATGTAGAGTGGATAAAATTGATGTAGAGTGTATAAAATGGATGTAGAGTGGATAAAAATGGATGTAGAGTGGATAAAAATGGATGTAGAGTGGATAAAATGGATGTAGAGTGTATAAAATGGATGTAGAGTGAATAAAATGGATGTAGAGTGGATAAAATTGATGTAGAGTGTATAAAATGGATGTAGAGTGGATAAAAATGGATGTAGAGTGGATAAAAATGGATGTAGATTGGATAAAATGGATGTAGAGTGGATAAAATGGATGTAGAGTTGATAAAATGGATGTAAAGTGGATAAAATGGATGTAGAGTTAATAAAATTGGATGTAGAGTGGATAAAATGGATGTAGAGTGGATAAAAGTGGATGTAGAGTGGATAAAAATGGATGTAGTTTGGATAAAATGGATGTAGAGTGGATAAAAATGGATGTAGAGTATATAAATTGGATGTAGAGTATATAAAATGGATGTAGAGTGGATAAAAATGGATGTCGAGTGGATAAAATGGATGTAGAGTGGATAAAAATGGATGTAGATTGGATAAAATGGATGTAGAGTTAATAAAAATGGATGTAGAGTGGATAAAATGGATGTAGAGTGGATAAAAATGGATGTAGAGTGGATAAAAATGGATGTCGAGTGGATAAAATGGATGTAGAGTGGATAAAAATGGATGTAGATTGGATAAAATGGATGTAGAGTATATAAATTGGATGTAGAGTATATAAAATTGATGTAGAGTGGATAAAAATGGATGTCGAGTGGATAAAAATGGATGTAGAGTGGATAAAAATGGATGTAGATTGGATAAAATGGATGTAGAGTGGATAAAATGGATGTAGAGTTGATAAAATGGATGTAAAGTGGATAAAATGGATGTAGAGTTAATAAAATTGGATGTAGAGTGGATAAAATGGATGTAGAGTGGATAAAAGTGGATGTAGAGTGGATAAAAATGGATGTAGATTGGATAAAATGGATGTAGAGTGGATAAAAATGGATGTAGAGTATATAAATTGGATGTAGAGTATATAAAATGGATGTAGAGTGGATAAAAATGGATGTCGAGTGGATAAAATGGATGTAGAGTGGATAAAAATGGATGTAGATTGGATAAAATGGATGTAGAGTTAATAAAAATGGATGTAGAGCGGATAAAATGGATGTAGAGTTGATAAAAATGGATGTAGAGTGGATAAAAATGGATGTCGAGTGGATAAAATGGATGTAGAGTGGATAAAAATGGATGTAGATTGGATAAAATGGATGTAGAGTATATAAATTGGATGTAGAGTATATAAAATTGATGTAGAGTGGATAAAAATGGATGTCGAGTGGATAAAATGGATGTAGAGTGTATAAAATGGATGTAGAGTGAATAAAATGGATGTAGAGTGGATAAAATGGATGTAGAGTTGATAAAAATGGATGTAGAGTGGATAAAATGGATGTAGAGTTGATAAAAATGGATGTAGAGTGGATAAAAATGGATGTAGATTGGATAAAATGGATGTAGAGTGGATAAAAATGGATGTAGAGTATATAAATTGGATGTAGAGTATATAAAATGGATGTAGAGTGGATAAAAATGGATGTAGAGTATATAAATTGGATGTAGAGTATATAAAATGGATGTAGAGTGGATAAAAATGGATGTAGAGTGGATAAAAATAGATGTAGTGTGGATAAAATGGATGTAGAGTGGATAACAATGGATGTAGAGTGGATAAAATGGATGTAGAGTGGATAAAAATGGATGTCGAGTGGATAAAATGGATGTCGAGTGGATAAAATGGATGTAGAGTGGATAAAAATGGATGTAGAGTGGATAAAATGGATGTAGAGTTGATAAAAATGGATGTAGAGTGGATAAAATGGATGTAGAGTTGATAAAATGGATGCAGAGTGGATAAAAATAGATGTAGTGTGGATAAAATGGATGTAGAGTGGATAACAATGGATGTAAAGTGGATAAAATGGATGTAGAGTGGATAAAATGGATGTAGAGTGGATAAAACGGATGTAGAGTGGATAAAAAGGATGTAGAGTGGATAAAATGGATGCAGAGTGGATAAAAATAGATGTAGTGTGGATAAAATGGATGTAGTGTGGATAACAATGGATGTAGAGTGGATAAAATGGATGTAGAGTGGATAAAAATGGATGTAGATTGGATAAAATGGATGTAGAGTTAATAAAAATGGATGTAGAGCGGATAAAATGGATGTAGAGTTGATAAAAATGGATGTAGAGTGGATAAAAATGGATGTCGAGTGGATAAAATGGATGTAGAGTGGATAAAAATGGATGTAGATTGGATAAAATGGATGTAGAGTGGATAAAAATGGATGTAGAGTATATAAATTGGATGTAGAGTATATAAAATTGATGTAGAGTGGATAAAAATGGATGTCGAGTGGATAAAATGGATGTAGAGTGTATAAAATGGATGTAGAGTGAATAAAATGGATGTAGAGTGGATAAAATGGATGTAGAGTTGATAAAAATGGATGTAGAGTGGATAAAATGGATGTAGAGTTGATAAAAATGGATGTAGAGTGGATAAAAATGCATGTAGATTGGATAAAATGGATGTAGAGTGGATAAAAATGGATGTAGAGTATATAAATTGGATGTAGAGTATATAAAATGGATGTAGAGTGGATAAAAATGGATGTCGAGTGGATAAAATGGATGTAGAGTGGATAAAAATGGATGTAGATTGGATAAAATGGATGTAGAGTGGATAAAAATGGATGTAGAGTATATAAATTGGATGTAGAGTATATAAAATGGATGTAGAGTGGATAAAAATGGATGTCGAGTGGATAAAATAGATGTAGAGTGGATAAAAATGGATGTAGATTGGATAAAATGGATGTAGAGTGGATAAAAATGGATGTAGACTATATAAATTGGATGTAGAGTATATAAAATGGATGTAGAGTGGATAAAAATGGATGTCGAGTGGATAAAATGGATGTAGAGTGGATAAAAATGGATGTAGATTGGATAAAATGGATGTAGAGTTGATAAAAATGGATGTAGAGTATATAAATTGGATGTAGAGTATATAAAATGGATGTAGAGTGGATAAAAATTGATGTAGAGTGTATAAAAAGGATGTAGAGTGGATAAAAATGGATGTAGAGTGGATAAAAATGGATGTAGATTGGATAAAATGGATGTAGAGTGGATAAAATGGATGTAGAGTTGATAAAATGGATGTAAAGTGGATAAAATGGATGTAGAGTTAATAAAATTGGATGTAGAGTGGATAAAATGGATGTAGAGTTCATAAAAATGTATGTAGGGTGGATAAAAATGGATGTAGATTGGATAAAATGGATGTAGAGTGGATAAAAATGGATGTAGAGTATATAAATTGGATGTAGAGTATATAAAATGGATGTAGAGTGGATAAAAATGGATGTCGAGTGGATAAAATGGATGTAGAGTGGATAAAAATGGATGTAGATTGGATAAAATGGATGTAGAGTGGATAAAAATGGATGTAGAGTATATAAATTGGATGTAGAGTATATAAAATGGATGTAGAGTGGATAAAAATGGATGTCGAGTGGATAAAATGGATGTAGAGTGTATAAAATGGATGTAGAGTGAATAAAATGGATGTAGAGTGGATAAAATTGATGTAGAGTGTATAAAATGGATGTAGAGTGGATAAAAATGGATGTAGAGTGGATAAAAATGGATGTAGATTGGATAAAATGGATGTAGAGTGGATAAAAATGGATGTAGAGTATATAAATTGGATGTAGAGTATATAAAATGGATGTAGAGTGGATAAAAATGGATGTCGAGTGGATAAAATGGATGTAGAGTGTATAAAATGGATGTAGAGTGGATAAAAATGGATGTAGAGTGGATAAAAATGGATGTAGAGTGGATAAAATGGATGTAGAGTGGATAAAAATGGATGTCGAGTGGATAAAATGGATGTAGAGTGTATAAAATGGATGTAGAGTGGATAAAAATGGATGTAGAGTGGATAAAAATGGATGTAGAGTGGATAAAATGGATGTAGAGTGTATAAAATGGATGTAGAGTGAATAAAATGGATGTAGAGTGGATAAAATTGATGTAGAGTGTATAAAATGGATGTAGAGTGGATAAAAATGGATGTAGAGTGGATAAAAATGGATGTAGAGTGGATAAAATGGATGTAGAGTGTATAAAATGGATGTAGAGTGGATAAAAATGGATGTAGAGTGGATAAAAATGGATGTAGATTGGATAAAATGGATGTAGAGTGGATAAAATGGATGTAGAGTTGATAAAATGGATGTAAAGTGGATAAAATGGATGTAGAGTTAATAAAATTGGATGTAGAGTGGATAAAATGGATGTAGAGTTCATAAAAATGGATGTAGAGTGGATAAAAATGGATGTAGATTGGATAAAATGGATGTAGAGTGGATAAAAATGGATGTAGAGTATATAAATTGGATCTAGAGTATATAAAATGTATGTAGAGTGGATAAAAATGGATGTCGAGTGGATAAAATGGATGTAGAGTGGATAAAAATGGATGTAGATTGGATAAAATGGATGTAGAGTGGATAAAAATGGATGTAGAGTATATAAATTGGATGTAGAGTATATAAAATGGATGTAGAGTGGATAAAAATGGATGTCGAGTGGATGAAATGGATGTAGATTGGATAAAAATGGATGTAGATTGGATAAAATGGATGTAGAGTGGATAAAAATGGATGTAGAGTGTATAAAATGGATGTAGATTGAATAAAATGGATGTAGAGTGGATAAAATTGATGTAGAGTGTATAAAATGGATGTAGAGTGGATAAAAATGGATGTAGAGTGGATAAAAATGGATGTAGATTGGATAAAATGGATGTAGAGTGGATAAAATGGATGTAGAGTTGATAAAATGGATGTAGAGTTGATAAAAATGGATGTAGAGTGGATAAAATGGATGTAGAGTTGATAAAATGGATGTAGAGTGGATAAAAATGGATGTAGAGTATATAAATTGGATGTAGAGTATATAAAATGGATGTAGAGTGGATAAAATGGATGTAGAGTGGATAAAAATGGATGTAGATTGGATAAAATGGATGTAGAGTGGATAAAAATGGATGTCGAGTGGATAATATGGATGTAGAGTGGATAAAAATGGATGTAGATTGGATAAAATGGATGTAGAGTGGATAAAAATGGATGTAGAGTATATAAATTGGATGTAGAGTATATAAAATGGATGTAGAGTGGATAAAAATGGATGTCGAGTGGATAAAATGGATGTAGAGTGGATAAAAATGGATGTAGAGTGGATAAAATGGATGTAGAGTTGATAAAAATGGATGTAGAGTGGATAAAAATGGATGTAGATTGGATCAAATGGATGTAGAGTGGATAAAAATGGATGTAGAGTATATAAATTGGATGTAGAGTGGATAAAAATGGATGTAGAGTATATAAATTGGATGTAGAGTATATAAAATGGATGTAGAGTGGATAAAAATGGATGTCGAGTGGATAAAATGGATGTAGAGTGGATAAAAATGGATGTAGATTGGATAAAATGGATGTAGAGTGGATTAAAATGGATGTAGAGTGTATAAAATGGATGTAGAGTGAATAAAATGGATGTAGAGTGGATAAAATTGATGTAGAGTGTATAAAATGGATGTAGAGTGGATAAAAATAGATGTAGAGTGGATAAAAATGGATGTAGATTGGATAAAATGGATGTAGAGTGGATAAAATGGATGTAGAGTTGATAAAATGGATGTAGAGTTGATAAAAATGGATGTAGAGTGGATAAAAATGGATGTAGATTGTATAAAATGGATGTAGAGTGGATAAAAATGGATGTAGAGTATATAAATTGGATGTAGAGTATATAAAATGGATGTAGAGTGGATAAAAATGGATGTAGAGTGGATAAAAATAGATGTCGAGTGGATAAAATGGATGTCGAGTGGATAAAATGGATGTAGAGTGGATAAAATTGATGTAGAGTGTATAAAATGGATGTAGAGTGGATAACAATGGATGTAGAGTGGATAAAATGGATGTAGAGTGGATAAAAATGGATGTCGAGTGGATAAAATGGATGTCGAGTGGATAAAATGGATGTAGAGTGGATAAAAATGGATGTAGAGTGGATAAAATGGATGTAGAGTTGATAAAAATGGATGTAGAGTGGATAAAATGGATGTAGAGTTGATAAAATGGATGCAGAGTGGATAAAAATAGATGTAGTGTGGATAAAATGGATGTAGAGTGGATAACAATGGATGTAAAGTGGATAAAATGGATGTAGAGTGGATAAAATGGATGTAGAGTGGATAAAACGGATGTAGAGTGGATAAAAAGGATGTAGAGTGGATAAAATGGATGCAGAGTGGATAAAAATAGATGTAGTGTGGATAAAATGGATGTAGAGTGGATAACAATGGATGTAGAGTGGATAAAATGGATGTAGAGTGGATAAAAATGGATGTAGAGTGGATAAAATGGATGTAGAGTGTATAAAATGGATGTAGAGTGATTAAAATGGATGTAGAGTGGATAAAATTGATGTAGAGTGTATAAAATGGATGTAGAGTGGATAAAAATGGATGTAGAGTGGAAAAAAATGGATGTAGAGTGGATAAAATGGATGTAGAGTGTATAAAATGGATGTAGAGTGAATAAAATGGATGTAGAGTGGATAAAATTGATGTAGAGTGTATAAAATGGATGTAGAGTGGATAAAAATGGATGTAGAGTGTATAAAATGGATGTAGAGTGGATAAAAATGGATGTAGAGTGGATAAAAATGGATGTAGAGTGGATAAAATGGATGTAGAGTGTATAAAATGGATGTAGAGTGAATAAAATGGATGTAGAGTGGATAAAATTGATGTAGAGTGTATAAAATGGATGTAGAGTGGATAAAAATGGATGTAGAGTGGATAAAAATGGATGTAGATTGGATAAAATGGATGTAGAGTGGATAAAATGGATGTAGAGTTGATAAAATGGATGTAAAGTGGATAAAATGGATGTAGAGTTAATAAAATTGGATGTAGAGTGGATAAAATGGATGTAGAGTTCATAAAAATGGATGTAGAGTGGATAAAAATGGATGTAGATTGGATAAAATGGATGTAGAGTGGATAAAAATGGATGTAGAGTATATAAATTGGATCTAGAGTATATAAAATGGATGTAGAGTGGATAAAAATGGATGTCGAGTGGATAAAATGGATGTAGAGTGGATAAAAATGGATGTAGATTGGATAAAATGGATGTAGAGTGGATAAAAATGGATGTAGAGTATATAAATTGGATGTAGAGTATATAAAATGGATGTAGAGTGGATAAAAACGGATGTCGATTGGATAAAATGGATGTAGAGTGTATAAAATGGATGTAGAGTGAATAAAATGGATGTAGAGTGGATAAAATTGATGTAGAGTGTATAAAATGGATGTAGAGTGGATAAAAATGGATGTAGATTGGATAAAATGGATGTAGAGTGGATAAAATGGATGTAGAGTTTATAAAATGGATGTAGAGTTGATAAAAATGGATGTAGAGTGGATAAAATGGATGTAGAGTTGATAAAATGGATGTAGAGTGGATAAAAATGGATGTAGAGTATATAAATTGGATGTAGAGTATATAAAATGGATGTAGAGTGGATAAAATGGATGTAGAGTGGATAAAAATGGATGTAGATTGGATAAAATGGATGTAGAGTGGATAAAATGGATGTAGAGTTTATAAAATGGATGTAGAGTTGATAAAAATGGATGTAGAGTGGATAAAATGGATGTAGAGTTGATAAAATGGATGTAGAGTGGATAAAAATGGATGTAGAGTATATAAATTGGATGTAGAGTATATAAAATGGATGTAGAGTGGATAAAATGGATGTAGAGTGGATAAAAATGGATGTAGATTGGATAAAATGGATGTAGAGTGGATAAAAATGGATGTAGAGTATATAAATTGGATGTAGAGTATATAAAATGGATGTAGAGTGGATAAAAACGGATGTCGATTGGATAAAATGGATGTAGAGTGTATAAAATGGATGTAGATTGAATAAAATGGATGTAGAGTGGATAAAATTGATGTAGAGTGTATAAAATGGATGTAGAGTGGATAAAAATGGATGTAGAGTGGATAAAAATGGATGTAGATTGGATAAAATGGATGTAGAGTAGATAAAATGGATGTAGAGTTTATAAAATGGATGTAGAGTTGATAAAAATGGATGTAGAGTGGATAAAATGGATGTAGAGTTGATAAAATGGATGTAGAGTGGATAAAAATGGATGTAGAGTATATAAATTGGATGTAGAGTATATAAAATGGATGTAGAGTGGATAAAATGGATGTAGAGTGGATAAAAATGGATGTAGATTGGATAAAATGGATGTAGAGTGGATAAAAATGGATGTAGAGTATATAAATTGGATGTAGAGTATATAAAATGGATGTAGAGTGGATAAAAACGGATGTCGATTGGATAAAATGGATGTAGAGTGTATAAAATGGATGTAGAGTGAATAAAATGGATGTAGAGTGGATAAAATTGATGTAGAGTGTATAAAATGGATGTAGAGTGGATAAAAATGGATGTAGAGTGGATAAAAATGGATGTAGATTGGATAAAATGGATGTAGAGTGGATAAAAATGGATGTAGAGTATATAAATTGGATGTAGAGTATATAAAATGGATGTAGAGTTAATAAAAATGGATGTAGAGTTGATAAAAATGGATGTAGATTGGATAAAATGGATGTAGAGTGGATAAAAATGGATGTCGAGTGGATAATATGGATGTAGAGTGGATAAAAATGGATGTAGAGTGGATAAAAATGGATGTAGAGTATATAAATTGGATGTAGAGTATATAAAATGGATGTAGAGTGGATAAAAATGGATGTCGAGTGGATAAAATGGATGTAGAGTGGATAAAAATGGATGTAGAGTGGATAAAATGGATGTAGAGTTGATAAAAATGGATGTCGAGTGGATAAAATGGATGTAGAGTGGATAAAAATGGATGTAGAGTGGATAAAATGGATGTAGAGTTGATAAAATGGATGTAGAGTTGATAAAAATGGATGTAGAGTGGATAAAATGGATGTAGAGTTGATAAAATGGATGTAGAGTGGATAAAAATGGATGTAGAGTATATAAATTGGATGTAGAGTATATAAAATGGATGTAGAGTGGATAAAATGGATGTAGAGTGGATAAAATTGATGTAGAGTGTATAAAATGGATGTAGAGTGGATAAAAATGGATGTAGAGTGGATAAAAATGGATGTAGAGTGGATAAAAATGGATGTAGATTGTATAAAATGGCTGTAGAGTGGATAAAAATGGATGTAGAGTGTATAAAATGGATGTAGAGTGAATAAAATGGATGTAGAGTGGATAAAATTGATGTAGAGTGTATAAAATGGATGTAGAGTGGATAAAAATGGATGTAGAGTGGATAAAAATGGATGTAGATTGGATAAAATGGATGTAGAGTGGATAAAATGGATGTAGAGTTGATAAAATGGATGTAGAGTTGATAAAAATGGATGTAGAGTGGATAAAAATGGATGTAGATTGTATAAAATGGATGTAGAGTGGATAAAAATGGATGTAGAGTATATAAATTGGATGTAGAGTATATAAAATGGATGTAGAGTGGATAAAAATGGATGTAGAGTGGATAAAAATAGATGTAGTGTGGATAAAATGGATGTAGAGTGGATAACAATGGATGTAGAGTGGATAAAATGGATGTAGAGTGGATAAAAATGGATGTCGAGTGGATAAAATGGATGTAGAGTGGATAAAATTGATGTAGAGTGTATAAAATGGATGTAGAGTGGATAAAAATGGATGTAGAGTGGATAAAAATGGATGTAGAGTGGATAAAATGGATGTAGAGTGTATAAAATGGATGTAGAGTGGATAAAAATGGATGTAGAGTGGATAAAAATGGATGTAGATTGGATAAAATGGATGTAGAGTGGATAAAATGGATGTAGAGTTGATAAAATGGATGTAAAGTGGATAAAATGGATGTAGAGTTAATAAAATTGGATGTAGAGTGGATAAAATGGATGTAGAGTTCATAAAAATGGATGTAGAGTGGATAAAAATGGATGTAGATTGGATAAAATGGATGTAGAGTGGATAAAAATGGATGTAGAGTATATAAATTGGATCTAGAGTATATAAAATGGATGTAGAGTGGATAAAAATGGATGTCGAGTGGATAAAATGGATGTAGAGTGGATAAAAATGGATGTATACGCTCCGGTTAGAAATATCCGAAATTGTATACTTCCTCACGATTATTTCTAATTCGCAAGGATAATAGGGTTGACTACGGTTTAAAAAGTATAAGAAATATATTGTCTGTTTATAATACAAGTAAGAAAAGATGAACACTGTTGGTTGTATGATGAGTAAAGAAAGGTGGTGGATTTGCGTGTTTGAGTGAGTGTTTGGACTTGAATGTTGAACCGTATAGGTTTGACTCGTCGCGATAAGCTAGTTTCTGTATGTGTTATTCGCGTGACTGGTTGTGACGAAGTGATGAATGTGTTCTGAATCTGAAAATACGAAGGAAAAGAAACAAGAGGTCGCGTAAGTCGGTGTCTTCCGTTTTGCCAATCGGAATGTTCGGGGTGTGTACTTAATTTTAAGGCTCCTCCTTCGCGAAGGGTTTTTCCCGAAAGGGGAGGACAGCGCGAGGCGATGGTCCGTTTCGCGGAATCGAAGGAGGTTTCCCGGAAGGACCCTGCTAGCCCCGGTGGGCCTAAAACGACCGCGCTCGTGCGCGCTGAACCGTGTTTTATTGTTTTATTAGCGGTACACGGTCACGATGAAAAATGTGAAAAGTTAATCCCGGGATAAAAGAACGTCCAGAAAATATTGAAAGAAGAAATAAACCCGGTGTAGAAGAATGTAGAAAATACTGAAAGGAAGCGAATGTAACGTGAAAGAGAGATTATGAGTATAAAGTGAAGTACCGTGTACCGCTATAGAATTATTGGCAATTTTAAAAGTTCGTAGAAACGAAGGTGCGATGCAGATGTTCTGCATGCCGCTTAACAATGGATGTAGATTGGATAAAATGGATGTAGAGTGGATAAAAATGGATGTAGAGTATATAAATTGGATGTAGAGTATATAAAATGGATGTAGAGTGGATAAAAATGGATGTCGAGTGGATAAAATGGATGTAGATTGGATAAAAATGGATGTAGATTGGATAAAATGGATGTAGAGTGGATAAAAATGGATGTAGAGTGTATAAAATGGATGTAGATTGAATAAAATGGATGTAGAGTGGATAAAATTGATGTAGAGTGTATAAAATGGATGTAGAGTGGATAAAAATGGATGTAGAGTGGATAAAAATGGATGTAGATTGGATAAAATGGATGTAGAGTGGATAAAATGGATGTAGAGTTGATAAAATGGATGTAGAGTTGATAAAAATGGATGTAGAGTGGATAAAATGGATGTAGAGTTGATAAAATGGATGTAGAGTGGATAAAAATGGATGTAGAGTATATAAATTGGATGTAGAGTATATAAAATGGATGTAGAGTGGATAAAATGGATGTAGAGTGGATAAAAATGGATGTAGATTGGATAAAATGGATGTAGAGTGGATAAAAATGGATGTAGAGTATATAAATTGGATGTAGAGTATATAAAATGGATGTAGAGTGGATAAAAATGGATGTCGATTGGATAAAATGGATGTAGAGTGTATAAAATGGATGTAGAGTGAATAAAATGGATGTAGAGTGGATAAAATTGATGTAGAGTGTATAAAATGGATGTAGAGTGGATAAAAATGGATGTAGAGTGGATAAAAATGGATGTAGATTGGATAAAATGGATGTAGAGTGGATAAAAATGGATGTAGAGTATATAAATTGGATGTAGAGTATATAAAATGGATGTAGAGTTAATAAAAATGGATGTAGAGTGGATAAAAATGGATGTAGATTGGATAAAATGGATGTAGAGTGGATAAAAATGGATGTCGAGTGGATAATATGGATGTAGAGTGGATAAAAATGGATGTAGATTGGATAAAATGGATGTAGAGTGGATAAAAATGGATGTAGAGTATATAAATTGGATGTAGAGTATATAAAATGGATGTAGAGTGGATAAAAATGGATGTCGAGTGGATAAAATGGATGTAGAGTGGATAAAAATGGATGTAGAGTGGATAAAATGGATGTAGAGTTGATAAAAATGGATGTCGAGTGGATAAAATGGATGTAGAGTGGATAAAAATGGATGTAGAGTGGATAAAATGGATGTAGAGTTGATAAAAATGGATGTAGAGTGGATAAAAATGGATGTAGATTGGATCAAATGGATGTAGAGTGGATAAAAATGGATGTAGAGTATATAAATTGGATGTAGAGTGGATAAAAATGGATGTAGAGTATATAAATTGGATGTAGAGTATATAAAATGGATGTAGAGTGGATAAAAATGGATGTCGAGTGGATAAAATGGATGTAGAGTGGATAAAAATGGATGTAGATTGGATAAAATGGATGTAGAGTGGATAAAAATGGATGTAGAGTAGATAAAATGGATGTAGAGTTGATAAAAATGGATGTAGAGTGGATAAAAATGGATGTAGATTGTATAAAATGGATGTAGAGTGGATAAAAATGGATGTAGAGTATATAAATTGGATGTAGAGTATATAAAATGGATGTAGAGTGGATAAAAATGGATGTAGAGTGGATAAAAATAGATGTAGTGTGGATAAAATGGATGTAGAGTGGATAACAATGGATGTAGAGTGGATAAAATGGATGTAGAGTGGATAAAAATGGATGTCGAGTGGATAAAATGGATGTCGAGTGGATAAAATGGATGTAGAGTTGATAAAAATGGATGTAGAGTGGATAAAATGGATGTAGAGTTGATAAAATGGATGCAGAGTGGATAAAAATAGATGTAGTGTGGATAAAATGGATGTAGAGTGGATAACAATGGATGTAAAGTGGATAAAATGGATGTAGAGTGGATAAAATGGATGTAGAGTGGATAAAACGGATGTAGAGTGGATAAAAAGGATGTAGAGTGGATAAAATGGATGCAGAGTGGATAAAAATAGATGTAGTGTGGATAAAATGGATGTAGAGTGGATAACAATGGATGTAGAGTGGATAAAATGGATGTAGAGTGGATAAAAATGGATGTAGAGTGGATAAAATGGATGTAGAGTGTATAAAATGGATGTAGAGTGAATAAAATGGATGTAGAGTGGATAAAATTGATGTAGAGTGTATAAAATGGATGTAGAGTGGATAAAAATGGATGTAGAGTGTATAAAATGGATGTAGAGTGGATAAAAATGGATGTAGAGTGGATAAAAATGGATGTAGAGTGGATAAAATGGATGTAGAGTGTATAAAATGGATGTAGAGTGAATAAAATGGATGTAGAGTGGATAAAATTGATGTAGAGTGTATAAAATGGATGTAGAGTGGATAAAAATGGATGTAGAGTGGATAAAAATGGATGTAGATTGGATAAAATGGATGTAGAGTGGATAAAATGGATGTAGAGTTGATAAAATGGATGTAAAGTGGATAAAATGGATGTAGAGTTAATAAAATTGGATGTAGAGTGGATAAAATGGATGTAGAGTTCATAAAAATGGATGTAGAGTGGATAAAAATGGATGTAGATTGGATAAAATGGATGTAGAGTGGATAAAAATGGATGTAGAGTAGATAAAATGGATGTAGAGTTGATAAAAATGGATGTAGAGTGGATAAAAATGGATGTAGATTGTATAAAATGGATGTAGAGTGGATAAAAATGGATGTAGAGTAGATAAAATGGATGTAGAGTTGATAAAAATGGATGTAGAGTGGATAAAAATGGATGTAGATTGTATAAAATGGATGTAGAGTGGATAAAAATGGATGTAGAGTATATAAATTGGATGTAGAGTATATAAAATGGATGTAGAGTGGATAAAAATGGATGTAGAGTGGATAAAAATAGATGTAGTGTGGATAAAATGGATGTAGAGTGGATAACAATGGATGTAGAGTGGATAAAATGGATGTAGAGTGGATAAAAATGGATGTCGAGTGGATAAAATGGATGTCGAGTGGATAAAATGGATGTAGAGTTGATAAAAATGGATGTAGAGTGGATAAAATGGATGTAGAGTTGATAAAATGGATGCAGAGTGGATAAAAATAGATGTAGTGTGGATAAAATGGATGTAGAGTGGATAACAATGGATGTAAAGTGGATAAAATGGATGTAGAGTGGATAAAATGGATGTAGAGTGGATAAAACGGATGTAGAGTGGATAAAAAGGATGTAGAGTGGATAAAATGGATGCAGAGTGGATAAAAATAGATGTAGTGTGGATAAAATGGATGTAGAGTGGATAACAATGGATGTAGAGTGGATAAAAATGGATGTAGAGTGGATAAAAATGGATGTAGAGTGGATAAAATGGATGTAGAGTGTATAAAATGGATGTAGAGTGAATAAAATGGATGTAGAGTGGATAAAATTGATGTAGAGTGTATAAAATGGATGTAGAGTGGATAAAAATGGATGTAGAGTGTATAAAATGGATGTAGAGTGGATAAAAATGGATGTAGAGTGGATAAAAATGGATGTAGAGTGGATAAAATGGATGTAGAGTGTATAAAATGGATGTAGAGTGAATAAAATGGATGTAGAGTGGATAAAATTGATGTAGAGTGTATAAAATGGATGTAGAGTGGATAAAAATGGATGTAGAGTGGATAAAAATGGATGTAGATTGGATAAAATGGATGTAGAGTGGATAAAATGGATGTAGAGTTGATAAAATGGATGTAAAGTGGATAAAATGGATGTAGAGTTAATAAAATTGGATGTAGAGTGGATAAAATGGATGTAGAGTTCATAAAAATGGATGTAGAGTGGATAAAAATGGATGTAGATTGGATAAAATGGATGTAGAGTGGATAAAAATGGATGTAGAGTATATAAATTGGATCTAGAGTATATAAAATGGATGTAGAGTAGATAAAAATGGATGTCGAGTGGATAAAATGGATGTAGAGTGGATAAAAATGGATGTAGATTGGATAAAATGGATGTAGAGTGGATAAAAATGGATGTAGAGTATATAAATTGGATGTAGAGTATATAAAATGGATGTAGAGTGGATAAAAATGGATGTCGAGTGGATAAAATGGATGTAGATTGGATAAAAATGGATGTAGATTGGATAAAATGGATGTAGAGTGGATAAAAATGGATGTAGAGTGTATAAAATGGATGTAGATTGAATAAAATGGATGTAGAGTGGATAAAATTGATGTAGAGTGTATAAAATGGATGTAGAGTGGATAAAAATGGATGTAGAGTGGATAAAAATGGATGTAGATTGGATAAAATGGATGTAGAGTGGATAAAATGGATGTAGAGTTGATAAAATGGATGTAGAGTTGATAAAAATGGATGTAGAGTGGATAAAATGGATGTAGAGTTGATAAAATGGATGTAGAGTGGATAAAAATGGATGTAGAGTATATAAATTGGATGTAGAGTATATAAAATGGATGTAGAGTGGATAAAATGGATGTAGAGTGGATAAAAATGGATGTAGATTGGATAAAATGGATGTAGAGTGGATAAAAATGGATGTAGAGTATATAAATTGGATGTAGAGTATATAAAATGGATGTAGAGTGGATAAAAATGGATGTCGATTGGATAAAATGGATGTAGAGTGTATAAAATGGATGTAGAGTGAATAAAATGGATGTAGAGTGGATAAAATTGATGTAGAGTGTATAAAATGGATGTAGAGTGGATAAAAATGGATGTAGAGTGGATAAAAATGGATGTAGATTGGATAAAATGGATGTAGAGTGGATAAAAATGGATGTAGAGTATATAAATTGGATGTAGAGTATATAAAATGGATGTAGAGTTAATAAAAATGGATGTAGAGTGGATAAAATGGATGTAGAGTGTATAAAATGGATGTAGAGTGAATAAAATGGATGTAGAGTGGATAAAATAGATGTAGAGTGTATAAAATGGATGTAGAGTGGATAAAAATGGATGTAGAGTGGAAAAAAATGGATGTAGAGTGGATAAAATGGATGTAGAGTGTATAAAATGGATGTAGAGTGAATAAAATGGATGTAGAGTGGATAAAATTGATGTAGAGTGTATAAAATGGATGTAGAGTGGATAAAAATGGATGTAGAGTGTATAAAATGGATGTAGAGTGGATAAAAATGGATGTAGAGTGGATAAAAATGGATGTAGAGTGGATAAAATGGATGTAGAGTGTATAAAATGGATGTAGAGTGAATAAAATGGATGTAGAGTGGATAAAATTGATGTAGAGTGTATAAAATGGATGTAGAGTGGATAAAAATGGATGTAGAGTGGATAAAAATGGATGTAGATTGGATAAAATGGATGTAGAGTGGATAAAATGGATGTAGAGTTGATAAAATGGATGTAAAGTGGATAAAATGGATGTAGAGTTAATAAAATTGGATGTAGAGTGGATAAAATGGATGTAGAGTTCATAAAAATGGATGTAGAGTGGATAAAAATGGATGTAGATTGGATAAAATGGATGTAGAGTGGATAAAAATGGATGTAGAGTATATAAATTGGATCTAGAGTATATAAAATGGATGTAGAGTGGATAAAATGGATGTAGAGTGGATAAAAATGGATGTAGATTGGATAAAATGGATGTAGAGTGGATAAAAATGGATGTAGAGTATATAAATTGGATGTAGAGTATATAAAATGGATGTAGAGTGGATAAAAATGGATGTCGAGTGGATAAAATGGATGTAGATTGGATAAAAATGGATGTAGATTGGATAAAATGGATGTAGAGTGGATAAAAATGGATGTAGAGTGTATAAAATGGATGTAGATTGAATAAAATGGATGTAGAGTGGATAAAATTGATGTAGAGTGTATAAAATGGATGTAGAGTGGATAAAAATGGATGTAGAGTGGATAAAAATGGATGTAGATTGGATAAAATGGATGTAGAGTGGATAAAATGGATGTAGAGTTGATAAAATGGATGTAGAGTTGATAAAAATGGATGTAGAGTGGATAAAATGGATGTAGAGTTGATAAAATGGATGTAGAGTGGATAAAAATGGATGTAGAGTATATAAATTGGATGTAGAGTATATAAAATGGATGTAGAGTGGATAAAATGGATGTAGAGTGGATAAAAATGGATGTAGATTGGATAAAATGGATGTAGAGTGGATAAAAATGGATGTAGAGTATATAAATTGGATGTAGAGTATATAAAATGGATGTAGAGTGGATAAAAATGGATGTCGATTGGATAAAATGGATGTAGAGTGTATAAAATGGATGTAGAGTGAATAAAATGGATGTAGAGTGGATAAAATTGATGTAGAGTGTATAAAATGGATGTAGAGTGGATAAAAATGGATGTAGAGTGGATAAAAATGGATGTAGATTGGATAAAATGGATGTAGAGTGGATAAAAATGGATGTAGAGTATATAAATTGGATGTAGAGTATATAAAATGGATGTAGAGTTAATAAAAATGGATGTAGAGTGGATAAAAATGGATGTAGATTGGATAAAATGGATGTAGAGTGGATAAAAATGGATGTCGAGTGGATAATATGGATGTAGAGTGGATAAAAATGGATGTAGATTGAATAAAATGGATGTAGAGTGGATAAAAATGGATGTAGAGTATATAAATTGGATGTAGAGTATATAAAATGGATGTAGAGTGGATAAAAATGGATGTCGAGTGGATAAAATGGATGTAGAGTGGATAAAAATGGATGTAGAGTGGATAAAATGGATGTAGAGTTGATAAAAATGGATGTCGAGTGGATAAAATGGATGTAGAGTGGATAAAAATGGATGTAGAGTGGATAAAATGGATGTAGAGTTGATAAAAATGGATGTAGAGTGGATAAAAATGGATGTAGATTGGATCAAATGGATGTAGAGTGGATAAAAATGGATGTAGAGTATATAAATTGGATGTAGAGTGGATAAAAATGGATGTAGAGTATATAAATTGGATGTAGAGTATATAAAATGGATGTAGAGTGGATAAAAATGGATGTCGAGTGGATAAAATGGATGTAGAGTGGATAAAAATGGATGTAGATTGGATAAAATGGATGTAGAGTGGATAAAAATGGATGTAGAGTAGATAAAATGGATGTAGAGTTGATAAAAATGGATGTAGAGTGGATAAAAATGGATGTAGATTGTATAAAATGGATGTAGAGTGGATAAAAATGGATGTAGAGTATATAAATTGGATGTAGAGTATATAAAATGGATGTAGAGTGGATAAAAATGGATGTAGAGTGGATAAAAATAGATGTAGTGTGGATAAAATGGATGTAGAGTGGATAACAATGGATGTAGAGTGGATAAAATGGATGTAGAGTGGATAAAAATGGATGTCGAGTGGATAAAATGGATGTCGAGTGGATAAAATGGATGTAGAGTTGATAAAAATGGATGTAGAGTGGATAAAATGGATGTAGAGTTGATAAAATGGATGCAGAGTGGATAAAAATAGATGTAGTGTGGATAAAATGGATGTAGAGTGGATAACAATGGATGTAAAGTGGATAAAATGGATGTAGAGTGGATAAAATGGATGTAGAGTGGATAAAACGGATGTAGAGTGGATAAAAAGGATGTAGAGTGGATAAAATGGATGCAGAGTGGATAAAAATAGATGTAGTGTGGATAAAATGGATGTAGAGTGGATAACAATGGATGTAGAGTGGATAAAATGGATGTAGAGTGGATAAAAATGGATGTAGAGTGGATAAAATGGATGTAGAGTGTATAAAATGGATGTAGAGTGAATAAAATGGATGTAGAGTGGATAAAATTGATGTAGAGTGTATAAAATGGATGTAGAGTGGATAAAAATGGATGTAGAGTGGAAAAAAATGGATGTAGAGTGGATAAAATGGATGTAGAGTGTATAAAATGGATGTAGAGTGAATAAAATGGATGTAGAGTGGATAAAATTGATGTAGAGTGTATAAAATGGATGTAGAGTGGATAAAAATGGATGTAGAGTGTATAAAATGGATGTAGAGTGGATAAAAATGGATGTAGAGTGGATAAAAATGGATGTAGAGTGGATAAAATGGATGTAGAGTGTATAAAATGGATGTAGAGTGAATAAAATGGATGTAGAGTGGATAAAATTGATGTAGAGTGTATAAAATGGATGTAGAGTGGATAAAAATGGATGTAGAGTGGATAAAAATGGATGTAGATTGGATAAAATGGATGTAGAGTGGATAAAATGGATGTAGAGTTGATAAAATGGATGTAAAGTGGATAAAATGGATGTAGAGTTAATAAAATTGGATGTAGAGTGGATAAAATGGATGTAGAGTTCATAAAAATGGATGTAGAGTGGATAAAAATGGATGTAGATTGGATAAAATGGATGTAGAGTGGATAAAAATGGATGTAGAGTATATAAATTGGATCTAGAGTATATAAAATGGATGTAGAGTGGATAAAAATGGATGTCGAGTGGATAAAATGGATGTAGAGTGGATAAAAATGGATGTAGATTGGATAAAATGGATGTAGAGTGGATAAAAATGGATGTAGAGTATATAAATTGGATGTAGAGTATATAAAATGGATGTAGAGTGGATAAAAATGGATGTCGAGTGGATAAAATGGATGTAGATTGGATAAAAATGGATGTAGATTGGATAAAATGGATGTAGAGTGGATAAAAATGGATGTAGAGTGTATAAAATGGATGTAGATTGAATAAAATGGATGTAGAGTGGATAAAATTGATGTAGAGTGTATAAAATGGATGTAGAGTGGATAAAAATGGATGTAGAGTGGATAAAAATGGATGTAGATTGGATAAAATGGATGTAGAGTGGATAAAATGGATGTAGAGTTGATAAAATGGATGTAGAGTTGATAAAAATGGATGTAGAGTGGATAAAATGGATGTAGAGTTGATAAAATGGATGTAGAGTGGATAAAAATGGATGTAGAGTATATAAATTGGATGTAGAGTATATAAAATGGATGTAGAGTGGATAAAATGGATGTAGAGTGGATAAAAATGGATGTAGATTGGATAAAATGGATGTAGAGTGGATAAAAATGGATGTAGAGTATATAAATTGGATGTAGAGTATATAAAATGGATGTAGAGTGGATAAAAATGGATGTGGATTGGATAAAATGGATGTAGAGTGTATAAAATGGATGTAGAGTGAATAAAATGGATGTAGAGTGGATAAAATTGATGTAGAGTGGATAAAAATGGATGTCGAGTGGATAAAATGGATGTAGAGTGGATAAAAATGGATGTAGATTGGATAAAATGGATGTAGAGTGGATAAAAATGGATGTAGAGTATATAAATTGGATGTAGAGTATATAAAATGGATGTAGAGTGGATAAAAATGGATGTCGAGTGGATAAACTGGATGTAGAGTGGATAAAAATGGATGTAGATTGGATAAAATGGATGTAGAGTGGATAAAAATGGATGTAGAGTATATAAATTGGATGTAGAGTATATAAAATGGATGTAGAGTGGATAAAAATGGATGTCGAGTGGATAAAATGGATGTAGAGTGTATAAAATGGATGTAGAGTGAATAAAATGGATGTAGAGTGGATAAAATTGATGTAGAGTGTATAAAATGGATGTAGAGTGGATAAAAATGGATGTAGAGTGGATAAAAATGGATGTAGATTGGATAAAATGGATGTAGAGTGGATAAAATGGATGTAGAGTTGATAAAATGGATGTAAAGAGGATAAAATGGATGTAGAGTTCATAAAATTGGATGTAGAGTGGATAAAATGGATGTAGAGTTCATAAAAATGGATGTAGAGTGGATAAAAATGGATGTAGAGTATATAAATTGGATGTAGAGTATATAAAATGGATGTAGAGTGGATAAAAATGGATGTCGAGTGGATAAAATGGATGTAGAGTGGATAAAAATGGATGTAGATTGGATAAAATGGATGTAGAGTGGATAAAAATGGATGTAGAGTATATAAATTGGATGTAGAGTATATAAAATGGATGTAGAGTGGATAAAAATGGATGTCGAGTGGATAAAATGGATGTAGAGTGTATAAAATGGATGTAGAGTGAATAAAATGGATGTAGAGTGGATAAAATTGATGTAGAGTGTATAAAATGGATGTAGAGTGGATAAAAATGGATGTAGAGTGGATAAAAATGGATGTCGAGTGGATAAAATGGATGTAGAGTGTATAAAATGGATGTAGAGTGGATAAAATGGATGTAGAGTGGATAAAATTGATGTAGAGTGTATAAAATGGATGTAGAGTGGATAAAAATGGATGTAGAGTGGATAAAAATGGATGTAGATTGGATAAAATGGATGTAGAGTGGATAAAATGGATGTAGAGTTGATAAAATGGATGTAAAGAGGATAAAATGGATGTAGAGTTGATAAAATTGGATGTAGAGTGGATAAAATGGATGTAGAGTTCATAAAAATGGATGTAGAGTGGATAAAAATGGATGTAGAGTATATAAATTGGATGTAGAGTATATAAAATGGATGTAGAGTGGATAAAAATGGATGTCGAGTGGATAAAATGGATGTAGAGTGGATAAAAATGGATGTAGAGTATATAAATTGGATGTAGAGTATATAAAATGGATGTAGAGTGGATAAAAATGGATGTCGAGTGGATAAAATGGATGTAGAGTGGATAAAAATGGATGTAGATTGGATAAAATGGATGTAGAGTTAATAAAAATGGATGTAGAGCGGATAAAATGGATGTAGAGTTGATGAAAATGGATGTAGAGTGGATAAAAATGGATGTAGATTGGATAAAATGGATGTAGAGTGGATAAAAATGGATGTAGAGTTGATAAAATGGATGTAAAGTGGATAAAATGGATGTAGAGTTGATAAAATGGATGTAGAGTGGATAAAAATGGATGTCGAGTGGATAAAATGGATGTCGAGTGGATAAAATGGATGTAGAGTGGATAAAAATGGATGTAGAGTGGATAAAATGGATGTAGAGTTGATAAAAATGGATGTAGAGTGGATAAAATGGATGTAGAGTTGATAAAATGGATGCAGAGTGGATAAAAATAGATGTAGTGTGGATAAAATGGATGTAGAGTGGATAACAATGGATGTAAAGTGGATAAAATGGATGTAGAGTGGATAAAATTAATGTAGAGTGGATAAAACGGATGTAGAGTGGATAAAAAGGATGTAGAGTGGATAAAATGGATGCAGAGTGGATAAAAATGGATGTAGAGTGTATAAAATGGATGTAGAGTGAATAAAATGGATGTAGAGTGGATAAAATGGATGTAGAGTGGATAAAACGGATGTAGAGTGGATAAAAAGGATGTAGAGTGGATAAAATGGATGTAGAGTGGATAAAAATGGATGTCGAGTGGATAAAATGGATGTAGAGTGTATAAAATGGATGTAGAGTGAATAAAATGGATGTAGAGTGGATAAAATTGATGTAGAGTGGATAAAAATGGATGTAGAGTGGATAAAAATGGATGTAGATTGGATAAAATGGATGTAGAGTTAATAAAAATGGATGTAGAGCGGATAAAATGGATGTAGAGTTGATAAAAATGGATGTAGAGTGGATAAAAATGGATGTCGAGTGGATAAACTGGATGTAGAGTGGATAAAAATGGATGTAGATTGGATAAAATGGATGTAGAGTGGATAAAAATGGATGTAGAGTATATAAATTGGATGTAGAGTATATAAAATGGATGTAGAGTGGATAAAAATGGATGTCGAGTGGATAAAATGGATGTAGAGTGTATAAAATGGATGTAGAGTGAATAAAATGGATGTAGAGTGGATAAAATTGATGTAGAGTGTATAAAATGGATGTAGAGTGGATAAAAATGGATGTAGAGTGGATAAAAATGGATGTAGATTGGATAAAATGGATGTAGAGTGGATAAAATGGATGTAGAGTTGATAAAAAGGATGTAAAGAGGATAAAATGGATGTAGAGTTCATAAAATTGGATGTAGAGTGGATAAAATGGATGTAGAGTTCATAAAAATGGATGTAGAGTGGATAAAAATGGATGTAGAGTATATAAATTGGATGTAGAGTATATAAAATGGATGTAGAGTGGATAAAAATGGATGTCGAGTGGATAAAATGGATGTAGAGTGGATAAAAATGGATGTAGATTGGATAAAATGGATGTAGAGTGGATAAAAATGGATGTAGAGTATATAAATTGGATGTAGAGTATATAAAATGGATGTAGAGTGGATAAAAATGGATGTCGAGTGGATAAAATGGATGTAGAGTGTATAAAATGGATGTAGAGTGAATAAAATGGATGTAGAGTGGATAAAATTGATGTAGAGTGTATAAAATGGATGTAGAGTGGATAAAAATGGATGTAGAGTGGATAAAAATGGATGTCGAGTGGATAAAATGGATGTAGAGTGTATAAAATGGATGTAGAGTGAATAAAATGGATGTAGAGTGGATAAAATGGATGTAGAGTGTATAAAATGGATGTAGAGTGGATAAAAATGGATGTAGAGTGGATAAAAATGGATGTAGATTGGATAAAATGGATGTAGAGTGGATAAAATGGATGTAGAGTTGATAAAATGGATGTAAAGAGGATAAAATGGATGTAGAGTTCATAAAATTGGATGTAGAGTGGATAAAATGGATGTAGAGTTCATAAAAATGGATGTAGAGTGGATAAAAATGGATGTAGAGTATATAAATTGGATGTAGAGTATATAAAATGGATGTAGAGTGGATAAAAATGGATGTCGAGTGGATAAAATGGATGTAGAGTGGATAAAAATGGATGTAGATTGGATAAAATGGATGTAGAGTGGATAAAAATGGATGTAGAGTATATAAATTGGATGTAGAGTATATAAAATGGATGTAGAGTGGATAAAAATGGATGTCGAGTGGATAAAATGGATGTAGAGTGTATAAAATGGATGTAGAGTGAATAAAATGGATGTAGAGTGGATAAAATTGATGTAGAGTGTATAAAATGGATGTAGAGTGGATAAAAATGGATGTAGAGTGGATAAAAATGGATGTAGATTGGATAAAATGGATGTAGAGTGGATAAAAATGGATGTAGAGTATATAAATTGGATGTAGAGTATATAAAATGGATGTAGAGTGGATAAAAATGGATGTCGAGTGGATAAAATGGATGTAGAGTGTATAAAATGGATGTAGAGTGAATAAAATGGATGTAGAGTGGATAAAATTGATGTAGAGTGTATAAAATGGATGTAGAGTGGATAAAAATGGATGTCGAGTGGATAAAATGGATGTAGAGTGGATAAAAATGGATGTAGATTGGATAAAATGGATGTAGAGTTAATAAAAATGGATGTAGAGCGGATAAAATGGATGTAGAATTGATGAAAATGGATGTAGAGTGGATAAAAATGGATGTAGATTGGATAAAATGGATGTAGAGTGGATAAAAATGGATGTAGAGTTGATAAAATGGATGTAAAGTGGATAAAATGGATGTAGAGTGGATAAAATGGATGTAGAGTGGATAAAAATGGATGTCGAGTGGATAAAATGGATGTCGAGTGGATAAAATGGATGTAGAGTGGATAAAAATGGATGTAGAGTGGATAAAATGGATGTAGAGTTGATAAAAATGGATGTAGAGTGGATAAAATGGATGTAGAGTTGATAAAATGGATGCAGAGTGGATAAAAATAGATGTAGTGTGGATAAAATGGATGTAGAGTGGATAACAATGGATGTAAAGTGGATAAAATGGATGTAGAGTGCATAAAATTAATGTAGAGTGGATAAAACGGATGTAGAGTGGATAAAAAGGATGTAGAGTGGATAAAATGGATGCAGAGTGGATAAAAATGGATGTAGAGTGTATAAAATGGATGTAGAGTGAATAAAATGGATGTAGAGTGGATAAAAATGGATGTAGAGTATATAAATTGGATGTAGAGTATATAAAATGGATGTAGAGTGGATAAAAATGGATGTCGAGTGGATAAAATGGATGTAGAGTGTATAAAATGGATGTAGAGTGAATAAAATGGATGTAGAGTGGATAAAATTGATGTAGAGTGTATAAAATGGATGTAGAGTGGATAAAAATGGATGTAGAGTGGATAAAAATGGATGTCGAGTGGATAAAATGGATGTAGAGTGTATAAAATGGATGTAGAGTGAATAAAATGGATGTAGAGTGGATAAAATTGATGTAGAGTGTATAAAATGGATGTAGAGTGGATAAAAATGGATGTAGAGTGGATAAAAATGGATGTAGATTGGATAAAATGGATGTAGAGTGGATAAAATGGATGTAGAGTTGATAAAATGGATGTAAAGAGGATAAAATGGATGTAGAGTTCATAAAATTGGATGTAGAGTGGATAAAATGGATGTAGAGTTCATAAAAATGGATGTAGAGTGGATAAAAATGGATGTAGAGTATATAAATTGGATGTAGAGTATATAAAATGGATGTAGAGTGGATAAAAATGGATGTCGAGTGGATAAAATGGATGTAGAGTGGATAAAAATGGATGTAGATTGGATAAAATGGATGTAGAGTGGATAAAAATGGATGTAGAGTATATAAATTGGATGTAGAGTATATAAAATGGATGTAGAGTGGATAAAAATGGATGTCGAGTGGATAAAATGGATGTAGAGTGTATAAAATGGATGTAGAGTGAATAAAATGGATGTAGAGTGGATAAAATTGATGTAGAGTGGATAAAAATGGATGTAGAGTGGATAAAAATGGATGTAGATTGGATAAAATGGATGTAGAGTTAATAAAAATGGATGTAGAGCGGATAAAATGGATGTAGAGTTGATAAAAATGGATGTAGAGTGGATAAAAATGGATGTAGATTGGATAAAATGGATGTAGAGTGGATAAAAATGGATGTAGAGTATATAAATTGGATGTAGAGTATATAAAATGGATGTAGAGTGGATAAAAATGGATGTCGAGTGGATAAACTGGATGTAGAGTGGATAAAAATGGATGTAGATTGGATAAAATGGATGTAGAGTGGATAAAAATGGATGTAGAGTATATAAATTGGATGTAGAGTATATAAAATGGATGTAGAGTGGATAAAAATGGATGTCGAGTGGATAAACTGGATGTAGAGTGGATAAAAATGGATGTAGATTGGATAAAATGGATGTAGAGTGGATAAAAATGGATGTAGAGTATATAAATTGGATGTAGAGTATATAAAATGGATGTAGAGTGGATAAAAATGGATGTCGAGTGGATAAAATGGATGTAGAGTGTATAAAATGGATGTAGAGTGAATAAAATGGATGTAGAGTGGATAAAATTGATGTAGAGTGGATAAAAATGGATGTCGAGTGGATAAAATGGATGTAGAGTGGATAAAAATGGATGTAGATTGGATAAAATGGATGTAGAGTGGATAAAAATGGATGTAGAGTATATAAATTGGATGTAGAGTATATAAAATGGATGTAGAGTGGATAAAAATGGATGTCGAGTGGATAAACTGGATGTAGAGTGGATAAAAATGGATGTAGATTGGATAAAATGGATGTAGAGTGGATAAAAATGGATGTAGAGTATATAAATTGGATGTAGAGTATATAAAATGGATGTAGAGTGGATAAAAATGGATGTCGAGTGGATAAAATGGATGTAGAGTGTATAAAATGGATGTAGAGTGAATAAAATGGATGTAGAGTGGATAAAATTGATGTAGAGTGTATAAAATGGATGTAGAGTGGATAAAAATGGATGTAGAGTGGATAAAAATGGATGTAGATTGGATAAAATGGATGTAGAGTGGATAAAATGGATGTAGAGTTGATAAAATGGATGTAAAGAGGATAAAATGGATGTAGAGTTCATAAAATTGGATGTAGAGTGGATAAAATGGATGTAGAGTTCATAAAAATGGATGTAGAGTGGATAAAAATGGATGTAGAGTATATAAATTGGATGTAGAGTATATAAAATGGATGTAGAGTGGATAAAAATGGATGTCGAGTGGATAAAATGGATGTAGAGTGGATAAAAATGGATGTAGATTGGATAAAATGGATGTAGAGTGGATAAAAATGGATGTAGAGTATATGTTGTGTAATCATTCACCCATGTGGCAGAAAGAGCCTGTAATAGAGCTTTGTAAGGAACAGAGCTATATCACATTGCGGTGAATAGGTGTAGAGGAGCACAATCATTCAATATCAACGAGGAATCAGAGTGAAGCAAATATCTATGGTGAATAATCTAAGAAATGCGGTGATATTGTATAAGCGGTGAGATCTCAATTCTTGCTGAGGTTCGACAAGACGCGGCGAAGCTACAATTATTCAAACAGACAAGCATGGCGGTTACTGTTACGCGGGTATAAGAACAAAGGATTCCGATATTGAATGTTACCACATGAGTTAGATTCGCGGTGAGGAATCTGGTGTGTCTGGAATAGTCAATAACAGAGCAATTAACGAGTAACAAAAAGAGTAGATTTATTATAATAATAAGGAAACATACCTAGCGGTGAATAACCATATATATAATAGAGCTCGGCGGTTACGATAGAGACTTGATCTCTATACAAGTCCTTATAATACAATTACAAGAACTCGGTACGCCTCACTATACTTAGCGAAATTTACGCTCTTAGATCTTCGTTGCGGTAATCTAAGAATCGGCGGTGAACACAATTTAAATGAAAGATGAAACTACACGTGTGCACACGGTAACGCAAAAACCAATAATGGCGATCGATAGACGCCAACGGAAAATCATGAAGAACAGAGTTCATAAAGTTACAAGATTCGCCCTGCTCTCATGAAAATGCGTGCGTGCGGAGCGGGCCTGAGGTGACAGCAGGCTGATTATTGGCTAATTGGGCGATAAGCGCCCTCTGACGCTGACGGCGGTACGCGTGATCGATGCGGATAGAGAATCAATATTAGGCGGCTCGACGCCGCCTAACCTCACGCGGTGCGGTGCCCCAGAGAGGGCACTGCGATGCTAATTACCGAACATTCCGCCCGCCATCAGCAACAGCGTTGATGATTAAACCCTTTTCTCGCGCTTCTTGAGGTTGGGGTTGTACGCGGTTCTTCAGAGTTCTTGATTCTCTGGAGCTGGTGTAGGAGCTGGCAAGACAGCGAGCTTAGAGATAGGTCTCTTCATTGTAGAGGTGGCTGTCTTGAGAGTAACCACCCTGGTGAGCCCGTCTTGTCCAGGGTGGAGCGCCATTATTCTGGCGAGCGGCCACTTGGATGGTGGAAACCTTTCATCGGTTATTCGCACCAAGGAGCCCACTGCGGAACTAGATCTTCCAAGGGCCTAGAGTTCAACACTGTCTCAACTTGGACCAGAAGAGTCGTAAATTCTTCAAAGTTGAGCGCAGCGGCGGTGATCCTCGAGAGATGGTACTTTATAAATTTAACTGCAGCTTCCCATTTTTTTTTTCCATGTAAGGGGGTGCAGGCGGATTAGATCGCCGGGTTATGCGACCCTGGGCGAAGAGCTCGGCGAGCTTCGGAGACTCCTGTGTCCCTCGAGAGAAAAGCCGCTTGTTCTCAGCGGCTTCTCCAGTGAAATTGGTGCCACCGTTGAGCGTGCGTTCATGTGCGTCAGAGATCAGGAGCTCGGAGTGTTTTGTTGACCGTGGCAGGATCGCAGGATGCTTGATGTCAAGCTCAAGGTTGGAGTTCTTGAGCCTTCCTCCAACCCGAATGATACCCTTGGTGTCCAGAAAGGCCGCCAATCGGCTGAAGGGATGTCCACGAGGCCAGGGGGTCATTGTCGAGAGTATCTTGAGCTCGAATTGGAAATACTTGGATTGTGTTGGTTACACCCAGTATTCCCAAGAGTGGTTAAGGTCTGTTGGGCCGAGCTCGTTCCGGAGCGATGAATCTGGCACCTTAGCGAAGATGGAACGAACTCTGAAACAGATTTCGGTAATTCGAAGGAGGCGGTTGATGGAGGAATAGCGGTTAATATGGTCCCAACAGACTGGTGTCTGAACGCCAGCGGTAAACGCCAACCCTGGTCGTTCTTCGAGCTGGATCGCTGGGTCGAGCGCGAAATTCTGAGCCGGCCAAGGCTCGGCGGTTTTCAGAAGCCATGGTGGGCCGGTCCACCATAGGTGGTGCTTCTGGAGCTGGTATGGCGTAAGTCCCCTTCATGCACAGTCCACTGGTTTGTCCTCCCAGGAACGAATCTCCACCGGCCGGTTGGAGTCAGATCTTGATGCGGACACTCTGTTCCGAACGAAGTCCTTCCGGTGTGACGGGTGCGAGCGTATCCACGTCAGTGCAACTGCGGAATCAGTCCACAAATAAGTTGGAGCTTCACCAAGGTCTAGCGCTTTCCGGCAGTAGGCTACTAGCTTAGAGAGCAGTAGTGCGGCGCTGAGCTCCAGTCTCGGGATAGTGAGACGCTTGAGAGGAGCGACCTTGGTCTTGGAGCATACCAGAGTAACGCGGGCTCCGGTATTTGCGGTGTGGACCTTGAGATATACGGTTGCCGCCATTGCAACCTGAGAGGCGTCGGAGAACCCATGGAATTCTACCGTTGCACTGGTGGAAAGTTGGATCCATCTTGGTATTGAAATTTCGGGGATCGTGGCGAGCTCGTTCTTGAATTTACTCCATTTGCGGCAAACGTGATCCGGCAAATGGTCGTCCCAGCTGAGCTTCTCCAGCCAAAGCTCCTGCAATAATACTTTGGCTTGGATGGTGATAGGCGAGAGAAAACCAAGAGGATCAAAAAGTTGCGCGATCTCTGACAGGATGCGGCGTTTAGTTGGATGCGGAGCTGGAGCTGGTGGCTTGATTCTGAATTGGAAGCTATCAGAATGCGGAGACCAATGCAGGCCTAAGAGCTTCGTGCTATTTGCGGTATCGTCAAACGATAAAGTTGTTCTCGCTTCCACCCGAGAATGCTGCTGCAAACCATGATGGTTACTGGTCCACTTGGCGAGAGGGAAGCCGCCCGCCATGCAGAGCTTCGTAAGCTGGTCGGCAATAGCTTGGAGCTCGGCGATATCGTCGGCACCGCCGAATATGTCGTCTACATATCGTCCTTGAAGAAGAGGCTGGAGCGCAAGCGGGTATTTGTCGCCTTCATCGGCCACAAGTTGAAGAAGCACCCGAACTGCTAAATATGGAGCTGGTCGCGTGCCATAAGTAACAGTAGTGAGCTGGTATGGAACAATATTGTTCTGCTCATCTTTCCAGAGGATCCACTGAGGATCCCAGTCTCGGTGGTCCACTATGATCTATCTGAACATCTTCGTGATGTCAGTGGCGAAAATAAAGCGGTGGCGGCGAATCCAGAGCAGTACATCGATTAAATCGATCTGGAGCTTCGGACCTGTGTGGAGCACGTCATTCCGTGACACTCCAGAACGTGTTGGGCGGGAGCCATTCAACACAACTCTCAGCTTGGTAGTCGTGCTGTCTTCTCTCAGCACGCCGTGATGCGGTAGATAATAGACTGGAGATTCAGCCGCGGTAGTCGGTGCCTTCACCATATGATGGAGCTGCTGATATTCCGTGAGGAATGATGAATAGAGCTCGCTGTAGGTCTCGTCACTTGCAAGACGCCGTAGAAGATGTTGAAGGCATCGCGAGACGGTAAGATACGAATCTCCAAGCTGAGAGGGCGGCGATCTCACAGGAAGTCTTACTATGTACTTTCCGGAGCTCGTTCTGGAGTGCGTTAACTTGAAGTGAGCTTCACAGGCTTGCTCCTCTGGAGAGAGGTCTTGCGCGGTTGGAGCTTCTGGTACTTCCTCTTGAACCCAAAACTGAGTGAGCAGATCTTGAAGGCTTTGCGTTGTTTGATCGTTGACATGTGATACGCGGATGCGGTTGTATCTTCGGTGGTGTTGACCGGACCAAAGACAATCCAGCCAAAGATGGTCTTTTGCGCGACCGGGAGATGTGGAGCATCCTTGACGATGTCCGGTAGTAATATCATCCCGTAGTTGTCGGCTCCGAGAATCATGTCAATCGACTGCGGTGTTAAATAGTGCGGGTCTGCGAGCTCGAGGTGTCCCAAGTGTTCCCACGTTGGGTGCGAGCTTTGCGCACTCGGAATCTCGTTGGTAAGCTGCTTCAAGATGTGTGCGGTGATTTGAACTGACTCTGGTGAGTAGGTGGATCTCAGTGTCAGTTCCACCACGCCTCGTGTGAACCCAGCTTCAGAGCCGCCAATACCACGGATCGCAATGGTGGAATGATGGCGTGGTATGCGGAGCGTCTTGACTAGTGCTTCTGAGACGAAGCTCAACTCTGAACCAGAGTCGATTAGCAATCGAGCCCGGTGGCTGAGGTGCGGTGTCTCTATTTGAACGAGGCTGGTGGCGAGTAGTACAGCCGGACGACAGTAGCGGTGGTTCAAAGGCGGTGGATGTTGCGTGCGGTGCGGTAGTGGTTGAGGTAGCGGTTGCGGTTTATTGTGCGGCGGTTCTTGCGGTGGAGGTTGCGGTAAGTCGAGTGGAAGCGGAGGTCTTCATTTTTTCGCGGTGGCTGGAGCGGGAGCGGTGTGGATCATAGTATGATGCCGTTGATCACAAACGCGGCATCTTCTGGTGGAGCGACACCACGCGAGCCCATGGTGCCCAAGGCAGTTGGGGCAGAGCTGCTTTTCCCGAGCAACCGCGGCTCGAGCCTCATTGCCGAGAGCGGCGAATTTGCGGCAGGTTGCGATATAATGCACATCACCGCAGTAATCGCAGTAGTACGGCGAGTCCTGAGGGTGCGGTGATGGCCGTGCCTGGCGCGGTGCGGTGGATCCTGAGGTTGTCGAGGATGCGGCAGCAGAGGAGCTCGAAGACGTCGGCCTTTGCACGACGTGGTGCGCTGCGACTACCGCTGGTCTACGCTGCGCGGTGGATGCGTAGGAGCTCGGCTGCGGGGATTTCGCAGAGCTCTCCAGGCACTCACTCGCTCGAGCTCTGCCCTCGAGGAAAGCAGTCAGGCTTTTGAGCGTTGGGAGCTCGGTTGTGGAGCCCAATTTTTGCTCCCACGCTTGGCGCGTGGTCGTGTCGAGCCGCCTGGTCATCGTATAGACGATGACCGTCTCCCAGGTATCGGCATCGACTCCGAGCGCCTTCAGCGAGCTGCGGACTTCAGCGGTGGTATTAAGGAGCCCGTTCAGTTGGGTAGCCGATGGTGCGGTGAGCTGCTTTCCTCCAAACAGCTTGTCCAGCTGGGCGGTTACGAGAAGCCGCTTATTCTCAAACCGCTTCTTTAACTGAGCCCAAGCGGGAGCGAAAGAATTCCCCTCCATGGGGAAAGAGCTCACAAGCGGTGCGGCGGATCCAGCGAGGCTAGTCTGCAGATAATGCATCCTCTGAACGTCCGAGAGCCCCTCATGCTCAATCACGATGGACGTAAAGAGATCGCGGAATGATGGCCAGGAGATGTAGTCTCCGAAGAAGGTGGAGATCTTCAGCTCCGGCAACTTGCTCGGAGCTGGTGCGGGTGCGGTCTTGGGAGAGCTCGTCTGCAAGGCGGCGATGCTTGCGCGCCTTGTCAGCAAAGCCTCCTTTGCTTTGCCGCTCTTCCTCATGGGCTCTGCGACATACTGCCCAACGAGCTCGGGGAGCTCAATACGCTCTGCGGCGCACAAGTCGCACAATGTAGCCTGCGTTTCTGTGTACTCGGCCACATATTCTTTTAAAATCGCGAGCTTTGCGGTGAGAGCGGCAGCTGACGCCTCTTCTAGGCTCGCGAGCTCCATCGAGCTCTCGCAGTGCTCCAGCACCATCTCCCGCTGCGTGCGGAGCATCGCCAATTTTAATTGGAGCCTGGCCGAATGCCTTTTTCCTTTCGGGGATGCGGAGCGAGAGGACGGTTTCGCCTTGTCCTGATCGCTGGCGGTGCGCTCGAGCAAGAGCTCAGCGGGAACGTCTAATGTTGCCACGTGAATGGCAGGAGACTCAGACGTCTGCGGTGCGGTGACATCCCGCGCGGATCCCTCGCTGAGCATCGGCGGTGGGAGCGCGATTGCGGGTAGAGCGCTTTTCCCCTCTGACATCTTGAGCTAGCGGTGAATATGAACGTGTAGATGCGTGATAACGAGAGGCGGTAAGAATAAATACAATAAAGAATGCGGAAGACAATATAACTAACTACTCAAGAGCCATGTGTATGCATAATTATTAAAAGATGAATGTATGAACGAAGATGACGGATGACGCGATTATAACGAGTGAGCATTGAATAGGCACTCGAGTCAAAAAAGGGGGGTGATAATAAAAAGAATGTCAAGTAAAATAAATAGAGCTGTGCGAGTAAACGAGCACATGAGTCCAAATGACGAATGAATGATTTGAAATTGATCCAGTCAGTGTAAAATTAATAAGAGTATTTGAGCAAGTCTAGACAGCATGCAGGTGCACGAGGTAACCTGAATATTGTCTAACTGCGTATTATAAAGAGCGATACTGAATGAATAGGTAGAATGCAGGAGCACGAAGGAAAACCTGCATAACGCCTAAACCAGTATGCGGATCAAAGTTATGTGAATCTATTAACTGAATAACTGAGGTTTAAAGCGGAGGAGTGAGTTCTCTCGAATGCATAGACAGTGCGGTAACATAATATAAATCACCCTCGATGAACAATAATAACCATAATAAATAGATATAAATAGAAATTTAAACATCACCTGAATAATCACTGTCAACAGAAAATACATATTACATAAAACAATGCGAAATAAATAACCACAGAATTCAATACATAATAAATAACAATAAATGAACAATTAAATAAATAACATGTTTCCTCAATATATAAAATATACAAATGTGCGCGCAACGCAGCACAGGAGTCGTGAAGAATAGTCTCATAATGCCAATAATAATTCGATAATTGCTGAATAATCGCGGTGCAGTCAGGATGTTAATGTGACGTAGTATAATTCAATACCGCGGAATTAATTTGGCAATATCTGAAGTACTCGAGATATAAGAGTCAGCCATAATGATAGAGTACGTTCGATAGCAAAGCAAATGTGCGGTGAACCCGAGCACATGAGTCAAGATATTGAAAGTGCAAAATAACTATGAATTGCAACAATAACATCAACGCGTTCTAATGTAAAGTAAGAGTACCGATAAAATGAGTGTCATGAAGCTTAATTTGAATAATATTTCACAATCGTGCTCTCGAGTGAGCACAGAATACAAGCGTACGTTAACAAGAACTTGAAAATAGATAGAAGAATAGAATAAATTTAAGTATTGTGAGTACGTCGGTACGAGATAGCTGCATGGTAAATTAAAAACGTAAATCAATTGTATAAGAGCAAGTACGCGAATCGAAAGGCACATACGTCTATGTTCAATAAATAAAGGAGTACAAACAGTAAACCTCCAATAAGAGTGTTAATGTGCATATCGATGAGCATAAGCGTCCAATATGATGAAATATCTGCATACTAGAGTAGCGTAACATCAATAATTCATTACAAAATAAGAGAGAATTACAATATACATATAAATATGTGCGGTTCAAACGAGCGACGCGGTGAGATCACATTATTAATAAATGTGATTGCATAGTGAGGCGAATGAGATGATGCATAGTGAGGCGAGACGCAGAGGGGACGCGGGGTTTGACTATTCCAGAATCCGGCTCGAAGGACCAAAAAATGTTGTGTAATCATTCACCCATGTGGCAGAAAGAGCCTGTAATAGAGCTTTGTAAGGAACAGAGCTATATCACATTGCGGTGAATAGGTGTAGAGGAGCACAATCATTCAATATCAACGAGGAATCAGAGTGAAGCAAATATCTATGGTGAATAATCTAAGAAATGCGGTGATATTGTATAAGCGGTGAGATCTCAATTCTTGCTGAGGTTCGACAAGACGCGGCGAAGCTACAATTATTCAAACAGACAAGCATGGCGGTTACTGTTACGCGGGTATAAGAACAAAGGATTCCGATATTGAATGTTACCACATGAGTTAGATTCGCGGTGAGGAATCTGGTGTGTCTGGAATAGTCAATAACAGAGCAATTAACGAGTAACAAAAAGAGTAGATTTATTATAATAATAAGGAAACATACCTAGCGGTGAATAACCATATATATAATAGAGCTCGGCGGTTACGATAGAGACTTGATCTCTATACAAGTCCTTATAATACAATTACAAGAACTCGGTACGCCTCACTATACTTAGCGAAATTTACGCTCTTAGATCTTCGTTGCGGTAATCTAAGAATCGGCGGTGAACACAATTTAAATGAAAGATGAAACTACACGTGTGCACACGGTAACGCAAAAACCAATAATGGCGATCGATAGACGCCAACGGAAAATCATGAAGAACAGAGTTCATAAAGTTACAAGATTCGCCCTGCTCTCATGAAAATGCGTGCGTGCGGAGCGGGCCTGAGGTGACAGCAGGCTGATTATTGGCTAATTGGGCGATAAGCGCCCTCTGACGCTGACGGCGGTACGCGTGATCGATGCGGATAGAGAATCAATATTAGGCGGCTCGACGCCGCCTAACCTCACGCGGTGCGGTGCCCCAGAGAGGGCACTGCGATGCTAATTACCGAACAGTATATAAATTGGATGTAGAGTATATAAAATGGATGTAGAGTGGATAAAAATGGATGTCGAGTGGATAAAATGGATGTAGAGTGTATAAAATGGATGTAGAGTGAATAAAATGGATGTAGAGTGGATAAAATTGATGTAGAGTGTATAAAATGGATGTAGAGTGGATAAAAATGGATGTAGAGTGGATAAAAATGGATGTCGAGTGGATAAAATGGATGTAGAGTGTATAAAATGGATGTAGAGTGAATAAAATGGATGTAGAGTGGATAAAATTGATGTAGAGTGTATAAAATGGATGTAGAGTGGATAAAAATGGATGTAGAGTGGATAAAAATGGATGTAGATTGGATAAAATGGATGTAGAGTGGATAAAATGGATGTAGAGTTGATAAAATGGATGTAAAGAGGATAAAATGGATGTAGAGTTCATAAAATTGGATGTAGAGTGGATAAAATGGATGTAGAGTTCATAAAAATGGATGTAGAGTGGATAAAAATGGATGTAGAGTATATAAATTGGATGTAGAGTATATAAAATGGATGTAGAGTGGATAAAAATGGATGTCGAGTGGATAAAATGGATGTAGAGTGGATAAAAATGGATGTAGAGTATATAAATTGGATGTAGAGTATATAAAATGGATGTAGAGTGGATAAAAATGGATGTCGAGTGGATAAAATGGATGTAGAGTGGATAAAAATGGATGTAGATTGGATAAAATGGATGTAGAGTTAATAAAAATGGATGTAGAGCGGATAAAATGGATGTAGAGTTGATGAAAATGGATGTAGAGTGGATAAAAATGGATGTAGATTGGATAAAATGGATGTAGAGTGGATAAAAATGGATGTAGAGTTGATAAAATGGATGTAAAGTGGATAAAATGGATGTAGAGTTGATAAAATGGATGTAGAGTGGATAAAAATGGATGTCGAGTGGATAAAATGGATGTCGAGTGGATAAAATGGATGTAGAGTGGATAAAAATGGATGTAGAGTGGATAAAATGGATGTAGAGTTGATAAAAATGGATGTAGAGTGGATAAAATGGATGTAGAGTTGATAAAATGGATGCAGAGTGGATAAAAATAGATGTAGTGTGGATAAAATGGATGTAGAGTGGATAACAATGGATGTAAAGTGGATAAAATGGATGTAGAGTGGATAAAATTAATGTAGAGTGGATAAAACGGATGTAGAGTGGATAAAAAGGATGTAGAGTGGATAAAATGGATGCAGAGTGGATAAAAATGGATGTAGAGTGTATAAAATGGATGTAGAGTGAATAAAATGGATGTAGAGTGGATAAAATGGATGTAGAGTGGATAAAACGGATGTAGAGTGGATAAAAAGGATGTAGAGTGGATAAAATGGATGTAGAGTGGATAAAAATGGATGTCGAGTGGATAAAATGGATGTAGAGTGTATAAAATGGATGTAGAGTGAATAAAATGGATGTAGAGTGGATAAAATTGATGTAGAGTGGATAAAAATGGATGTAGAGTGGATAAAAATGGATGTAGATTGGATAAAATGGATGTAGAGTTAATAAAAATGGATGTAGAGCGGATAAAATGGATGTAGAGTTGATAAAAATGGATGTAGAGTGGATAAAAATGGATGTAGATTGGATAAAATGGATGTAGAGTGGATAAAAATGGATGTCGAGTGGATAAAATGGATGTAGAGTGGATAAAAATGGATGTAGATTGGATAAAATGGATGTAGAGTAGATAAAAATGGATGTAGAGTATATAAATTGGATGTAGAGTATATAAAATGGATGTAGAGTGGATAAAAATGGATGTCGAGTGGATAAACTGGATGTAGAGTGGATAAAAATGGATGTAGATTGGATAAAATGGATGTAGAGTGGATAAAAATGGATGTAGAGTATATAAATTGGATGTAGAGTATATAAAATGGATGTAGAGTGGATAAAAATGGATGTCGAGTGGATAAAATGGATGTAGAGTGTATAAAATGGATGTAGAGTGAATAAAATGGATGTAGAGTGGATAAAATTGATGTAGAGTGTATAAAATGGATGTAGAGTGGATAAAAATGGATGTAGAGTGGATAAAAATGGATGTAGATTGGATAAAATGGATGTAGAGTGGATAAAATGGATGTAGAGTTGATAAAATGGATGTAAAGAGGATAAAATGGATGTAGAGTTCATAAAATTGGATGTAGAGTGGATAAAATGGATGTAGAGTTCATAAAAATGGATGTAGAGTGGATAAAAATGGATGTAGAGTATATAAATTGGATGTAGAGTATATAAAATGGATGTAGAGTGGATAAAAATGGATGTCGAGTGGATAAAATGGATGTAGATTGGATAAAAATGGATGTAGATTGGATAAAATGGATGTAGAGTGGATAAAAATGGATGTAGAGTATATAAATTGGATGTAGAGTATATAAAATGGATGTAGAGTGGATAAAAATGGATGTCGAGTGGATAAAATGGATGTAGAGTGTATAAAATGGATGTAGAGTGAATAAAATGGATGTAGAGTGGATAAAATTGATGTAGAGTGTATAAAATGGATGTAGAGTGGATAAAAATGGATGTAGAGTGGATAAAAATGGATGTCGAGTGGATAAAATGGATGTAGAGTGTATAAAATGGATGTAGAGTGAATAAAATGGATGTAGAGTGGATAAAATTGATGTAGAGTGTATAAAATGGATGTAGAGTGGATAAAAATGGATGTAGAGTGGATAAAAATGGATGTAGATTGGATAAAATGGATGTAGAGTGGATAAAATGGATGTAGAGTTGATAAAATGGATGTAAAGAGGATAAAATGGATGTAGAGTTCATAAAATTGGATGTAGAGTGGATAAAATGGATGTAGAGTTCATAAAAATGGATGTAGAGTGGATAAAAATGGATGTAGAGTATATAAATTGGATGTAGAGTATATAAAATGGATGTAGAGTGGATAAAATTGATGTAGAGTGTATAAAATGGATGTAGAGTGGATAAAAATGGATGTAGAGTGGATAAAAATGGATGTCGAGTGGATAAAATGGATGTAGAGTGTATAAAATGGATGTAGAGTGAATAAAATGGATGTAGAGTGGATAAAATTGATGTAGAGTGTATAAAATGGATGTAGAGTGGATAAAAATGGATGTAGAGTGGATAAAAATGGATGTAGATTGGATAAAATGGATGTAGAGTGGATAAAATGGATGTAGAGTTGATAAAATGGATGTAAAGTGGATAAAATGGATGTAGAGTTCATAAAATTGGATGTAGAGTGGATAAAATGGATGTAGAGTTCATAAAAATGGATGTAGAGTGGATAAAAATGGATGTAGAGTATATAAATTGGATGTAGAGTATATAAAATGGATGTAGAGTGGATAAAAATGGATGTCGAGTGGATAAAATGGATGTAGAGTGGATAAAAATGGATGTAGATTGGATAAAATGGATGTAGAGTGGATAAAAATGGATGTAGAGTATATAAATTGGATGTAGAGTATATAAAATGGATGTAGAGTGGATAAAAATGGATGTCGAGTGGATAAAATGGATGTAGAGTGTATAAAATGGATGTAGAGTGAATAAAATGGATGTAGAGTGGATAAAATTGATGTAGAGTGGATAAAAATGGATGTAGAGTGGATAAAAATGGATGTAGATTGGATAAAATGGATGTAGAGTTAATAAAAATGGATGTAGAGCGGATAAAATGGATGTAGAGTTGATAAAAATGGATGTAGAGTGGATAAAAATGGATGTAGATTGGATAAAATGGATGTAGAGTGGATAAAAATGGATGTAGAGTATATAAATTGGATGTAGAGTATATAAAATGGATGTAGAGTGGATAAAAATGGATGTCGAGTGGATAAACTGGATGTAGAGTGGATAAAAATGGATGTAGATTGGATAAAATGGATGTAGAGTGGATAAAAATGGATGTAGAGTATATAAATTGGATGTAGAGTATATAAAATGGATGTAGAGTGGATAAAAATGGATGTCGAGTGGATAAACTGGATGTAGAGTGGATAAAAATGGATGTAGATTGGATAAAATGGATGTAGAGTGGATAAAAATGGATGTAGAGTATATAAATTGGATGTAGAGTATATAAAATGGATGTAGAGTGGATAAAAATGGATGTCGAGTGGATAAAATGGATGTAGAGTGTATAAAATGGATGTAGAGTGAATAAAATGGATGTAGAGTGGATAAAATTGATGTAGAGTGGATAAAAATGGATGTCGAGTGGATAAAATGGATGTAGAGTGGATAAAAATGGATGTAGATTGGATAAAATGGATGTAGAGTGGATAAAAATGGATGTAGAGTATATAAATTGGATGTAGAGTATATAAAATGGATGTAGAGTGGATAAAAATGGATGTCGAGTGGATAAACTGGATGTAGAGTGGATAAAAATGGATGTAGATTGGATAAAATGGATGTAGAGTGGATAAAAATGGATGTAGAGTATATAAATTGGATGTAGAGTATATAAAATGGATGTAGAGTGGATAAAAATGGATGTCGAGTGGATAAAATGGATGTAGAGTGTATAAAATGGATGTAGAGTGAATAAAATGGATGTAGAGTGGATAAAATTGATGTAGAGTGTATAAAATGGATGTAGAGTGGATAAAAATGGATGTAGAGTGGATAAAAATGGATGTAGATTGGATAAAATGGATGTAGAGTGGATAAAATGGATGTAGAGTTGATAAAATGGCTGTAAAGAGGATAAAATGGATGTAGAGTTCATAAAATTGGATGTAGAGTGGATAAAATGGATGTAGAGTTCATAAAAATGGATGTAGAGTGGATAAAAATGGATGTAGAGTATATAAATTGGATGTAGAGTATATAAAATGGATGTAGAGTGGATAAAAATGGATGTCGAGTGGATAAAATGGATGTAGAGTGGATAAAAATGGATGTAGATTGGATAAAATGGATGTAGAGTGGATAAAAATGGATGTAGAGTATATAAATTGGATGTAGAGTATATAAAATGGATGTAGAGTGGATAAAAATGGATGTCGAGTGGATAAAATGGATGTAGAGTGTATAAAATGGATGTAGAGTGAATAAAATGGATGTAGAGTGGATAAAATTGATGTAGAGTGTATAAAATGGATGTAGAGTGGATAAAAATGGATGTAGAGTGGATAAAAATGGATGTCGAGTGGATAAAATGGATGTAGAGTGTATAAAATGGATGTAGAGTGAATAAAATGGATGTAGAGTGGATAAAATTGATGTAGAGTGTATAAAATGGATGTAGAGTGGATAAAAATGGATGTAGAGTGGATAAAAATGGATGTAGATTGGATAAAATGGATGTAGAGTGGATAAAATGGATGTAGAGTTGATAAAATGGATGTAAAGAGGATAAAATGGATGTAGAGTTCATAAAATTGGATGTAGAGTGGATAAAATGGATGTAGAGTTCATAAAAATGGATGTAGAGTGGATAAAAATGGATGTAGAGTATATAAATTGGATGTAGAGTATATAAAATGGATGTAGAGTGGATAAAAATGGATGTCGAGTGGATAAAATGGATGTAGAGTGGATAAAAATGGATGTAGAGTATATAAATTGGATGTAGAGTATATAAAATGGATGTAGAGTGGATAAAAATGGATGTCGAGTGGATAAAATGGATGTAGAGTGGATAAAAATGGATGTAGATTGGATAAAATGGATGTAGAGTTAATAAAAATGGATGTAGAGCGGATAAAATGGATGTAGAGTTGATGAAAATGGATGTAGAGTGGATAAAAATGGATGTAGATTGGATAAAATGGATGTAGAGTGGATAAAAATGGATGTAGAGTTGATAAAATGGATGTAAAGTGGATAAAATGGATGTAGAGTTGATAAAATGGATGTAGAGTGGATAAAAATGGATGTCGAGTGGATAAAATGGATGTCGAGTGGATAAAATGGATGTAGAGTGGATAAAAATGGATGTAGAGTGGATAAAATGGATGTAGAGTTGATAAAAATGGATGTAGAGTGGATAAAATGGATGTAGAGTTGATAAAATGGATGCAGAGTGGATAAAAATAGATGTAGTGTGGATAAAATGGATGTAGAGTGGATAACAATGGATGTAAAGTGGATAAAATGGATGTAGAGTGGATAAAATTAATGTAGAGTGGATAAAACGGATGTAGAGTGGATAAAAAGGATGTAGAGTGGATAAAATGGATGCAGAGTGGATAAAAATGGATGTAGAGTGTATAAAATGGATGTAGAGTGAATAAAATGGATGTAGAGTGGATAAAATGGATGTAGAGTGGATAAAACGGATGTAGAGTGGATAAAAAGGATGTAGAGTGGATAAAATGGATGTAGAGTGGATAAAAATGGATGTCGAGTGGATAAAATGGATGTAGAGTGTATAAAATGGATGTAGAGTGAATAAAATGGATGTAGAGTGGATAAAATTGATGTAGAGTGGATAAAAATGGATGTAGAGTGGATAAAAATGGATGTAGATTGGATAAAATGGATGTAGAGTTAATAAAAATGGATGTAGAGCGGATAAAATGGATGTAGAGTTGATAAAAATGGATGTAGAGTGGATAAAAATGGATGTCGAGTGGATAAACTGGATGTAGAGTGGATAAAAATGGATGTAGATTGGATAAAATGGATGTAGAGTGGATAAAAATGGATGTAGAGTATATAAATTGGATGTAGAGTATATAAAATGGATGTAGAGTGGATAAAAATGGATGTCGAGTGGATAAAATGGATGTAGAGTGTATAAAATGGATGTAGAGTGAATAAAATGGATGTAGAGTGGATAAAATTGATGTAGAGTGTATAAAATGGATGTAGAGTGGATAAAAATGGATGTAGAGTGGATAAAAATGGATGTAGATTGGATAAAATGGATGTAGAGTGGATAAAATGGATGTAGAGTTGATAAAATGGATGTAAAGAGGATAAAATGGATGTAGAGTTCATAAAATTGGATGTAGAGTGGATAAAATGGATGTAGAGTTCATAAAAATGGATGTAGAGTGGATAAAAATGGATGTAGAGTATATAAATTGGATGTAGAGTATATAAAATGGATGTAGAGTGGATAAAAATGGATGTCGAGTGGATAAAATGGATGTAGAGTGGATAAAAATGGATGTAGATTGGATAAAATGGATGTAGAGTGGATAAAAATGGATGTAGAGTATATAAATTGGATGTAGAGTATATAAAATGGATGTAGAGTGGATAAAAATGGATGTCGAGTGGATAAAATGGATGTAGAGTGTATAAAATGGATGTAGAGTGAATAAAATGGATGTAGAGTGGATAAAATTGATGTAGAGTGTATAAAATGGATGTAGAGTGGATAAAAATGGATGTAGAGTGGATAAAAATGGATGTCGAGTGGATAAAATGGATGTAGAGTGTATAAAATGGATGTAGAGTGAATAAAATGGATGTAGAGTGGATAAAATTGATGTAGAGTGTATAAAATGGATGTAGAGTGGATAAAAATGGATGTAGAGTGGATAAAAATGGATGTAGATTGGATAAAATGGATGTAGAGTGGATAAAATGGATGTAGAGTTGATAAAATGGATGTAAAGAGGATAAAATGGATGTAGAGTTCATAAAATTGGATGTAGAGTGGATAAAATGGATGTAGAGTTCATAAAAATGGATGTAGAGTGGATAAAAATGGATGTAGAGTATATAAATTGGATGTAGAGTATATAAAATGGATGTAGAGTGGATAAAAATGGATGTCGAGTGGATAAAATGGATGTAGAGTGGATAAAAATGGATGTAGATTGGATAAAATGGATGTAGAGTGGATAAAAATGGATGTAGAGTATATAAATTGGATGTAGAGTATATAAAATGGATGTAGAGTGGATAAAAATGGATGTCGAGTGGATAAAATGGATGTAGAGTGTATAAAATGGATGTAGAGTGAATAAAATGGATGTAGAGTGGATAAAATTGATGTAGAGTGTATAAAATGGATGTAGAGTGGATAAAAATGGATGTAGAGTGGATAAAAATGGATGTAGATTGGATAAAATGGATGTAGAGTGGATAAAAATGGATGTAGAGTATATAAATTGGATGTAGAGTATATAAAATGGATGTAGAGTGGATAAAAATGGATGTCGAGTGGATAAAATGGATGTAGAGTGTATAAAATGGATGTAGAGTGAATAAAATGGATGTAGAGTGGATAAAATTGATGTAGAGTGTATAAAATGGATGTAGAGTGGATAAAAATGGATGTCGAGTGGATAAAATGGATGTAGAGTGGATAAAAATGGATGTAGATTGGATAAAATGGATGTAGAGTTAATAAAAATGGATGTAGAGCGGATAAAATGGATGTAGAATTGATGAAAATGGATGTAGAGTGGATAAAAATGGATGTAGATTGGATAAAATGGATGTAGAGTGGATAAAAATGGATGTAGAGTTGATAAAATGGATGTAAAGTGGATAAAATGGATGTAGAGTGGATAAAATGGATGTAGAGTGGATAAAAATGGATGTCGAGTGGATAAAATGGATGTCGAGTGGATAAAATGGATGTAGAGTGGATAAAAATGGATGTAGAGTGGATAAAATGGATGTAGAGTTGATAAAAATGGATGTAGAGTGGATAAAATGGATGTAGAGTTGATAAAATGGATGCAGAGTGGATAAAAATAGATGTAGTGTGGATAAAATGGATGTAGAGTGGATAACAATGGATGTAAAGTGGATAAAATGGATGTAGAGTGGATAAAATTAATGTAGAGTGGATAAAACGGATGTAGAGTGGATAAAAAGGATGTAGAGTGGATAAAATGGATGCAGAGTGGATAAAAATGGATGTAGAGTGTATAAAATGGATGTAGAGTGAATAAAATGGATGTAGAGTGGATAAAAATGGATGTAGAGTATATAAATTGGATGTAGAGTATATAAAATGGATGTAGAGTGGATAAAAATGGATGTAGAGTGGATAAAATGGATGTAGAGTGTATAAAATGGATGTAGAGTGAATAAAATGGATGTAGAGTGGATAAAATTGATGTAGAGTGTATAAAATGGATGTAGAGTGGATAAAAATGGATGTAGAGTGGATAAAAATGGATGTCGAGTGGATAAAATGGATGTAGAGTGTATAAAATGGATGTAGAGTGAATAAAATGGATGTAGAGTGGATAAAATTGATGTAGAGTGTATAAAATGGATGTAGAGTGGATAAAAATGGATGTAGAGTGGATAAAAATGGATGTAGATTGGATAAAATGGATGTAGAGTGGATAAAATGGATGTAGAGTTGATAAAATGGATGTAAAGAGGATAAAATGGATGTAGAGTTCATAAAATTGGATGTAGAGTGGATAAAATGGATGTAGAGTTCATAAAAATGGATGTAGAGTGGATAAAAATGGATGTAGAGTATATAAATTGGATGTAGAGTATATAAAATGGATGTAGAGTGGATAAAAATGGATGTCGAGTGGATAAAATGGATGTAGAGTGGATAAAAATGGATGTAGATTGGATAAAATGGATGTAGAGTGGATAAAAATGGATGTAGAGTATATAAATTGGATGTAGAGTATATAAAATGGATGTAGAGTGGATAAAAATGGATGTCGAGTGGATAAAATGGATGTAGAGTGTATAAAATGGATGTAGAGTGAATAAAATGGATGTAGAGTGGATAAAATTGATGTAGAGTGGATAAAAATGGATGTAGAGTGGATAAAAATGGATGTAGATTGGATAAAATGGATGTAGAGTTAATAAAAATGGATGTAGAGCGGATAAAATGGATGTAGAGTTGATAAAAATGGATGTAGAGTGGATAAAAATGGATGTAGATTGGATAAAATGGATGTAGAGTGGATAAAAATGGATGTAGAGTATATAAATTGGATGTAGAGTATATAAAATGGATGTAGAGTGGATAAAAATGGATGTCGAGTGGATAAACTGGATGTAGAGTGGATAAAAATGGATGTAGATTGGATAAAATGGATGTAGAGTGGATAAAAATGGATGTAGAGTATATAAATTGGATGTAGAGTATATAAAATGGATGTAGAGTGGATAAAAATGGATGTCGAGTGGATAAAATGGATGTAGAGTGGATAAAAATGGATGTAGATTGGATAAAATGGATGTAGAGTGGATAAAAATGGATGTAGAGTATATAAATTGGATGTAGAGTATATAAAATGGATGTAGAGTGGATAAAAATGGATGTCGAGTGGATAAAATGGATGTAGAGTGTATAAAATGGATGTAGAGTGAATAAAATGGATGTAGAGTGGATAAAATTGATGTAGAGTGGATAAAAATGGATGTCGAGTGGATAAAATGGATGTAGAGTGGATAAAAATGGATGTAGATTGGATAAAATGGATGTAGAGTGGATAAAAATGGATGTAGAGTATATAAATTGGATGTAGAGTAAATAAAATGGATGTAGAGTGGATAAAAATGGATGTCGAGTGGATAAACTGGATGTAGAGTGGATAAAAATGGATGTAGATTGGATAAAATGGATGTAGAGTGGATAAAAATGGATGTAGAGTATATAAATTGGATGTAGAGTATATAAAATGGATGTAGAGTGGATAAAAATGGATGTCGAGTGGATAAAATGGATGTAGAGTGTATAAAATGGATGTAGAGTGAATAAAATGGATGTAGAGTGGATAAAATTGATGTAGAGTGTATAAAATGGATGTAGAGTGGATAAAAATGGATGTAGAGTGGATAAAAATGGATGTAGATTGGATAAAATGGATGTAGAGTGGATAAAATGGATGTAGAGTTGATAAAATGGATGTAAAGAGGATAAAATGGATGTAGAGTTCATAAAATTGGATGTAGAGTGGATAAAATGGATGTAGAGTTCATAAAAATGGATGTAGAGTGGATAAAAATGGATGTAGAGTATATAAATTGGATGTAGAGTATATAAAATGGATGTAGAGTGGATAAAAATGGATGTCGAGTGGATAAAATGGATGTAGAGTGGATAAAAATGGATGTAGATTGGATAAAATGGATGTAGAGTGGATAAAAATGGATGTAGAGTATATAAATTGGATGTAGAGTATATAAAATGGATGTAGAGTGGATAAAAATGGATGTCGAGTGGATAAAATGGATGTAGAGTGTATAAAATGGATGTAGAGTGAATAAAATGGATGTAGAGTGGATAAAATTGATGTAGAGTGTATAAAATGGATGTAGAGTGGATAAAAATGGATGTAGAGTGGATAAAAATGGATGTCGAGTGGATAAAATGGATGTAGAGTGTATAAAATGGATGTAGAGTGAATAAAATGGATGTAGAGTGGATAAAATTGATGTAGAGTGTATAAAATGGATGTAGAGTGGATAAAAATGGATGTAGAGTGGATAAAAATGGATGTAGATTGGATAAAATGGATGTAGAGTGGATAAAATGGATGTAGAGTGGATAAAATGGATGTAAAGAGGATAAAATGGATGTAGAGTTCATAAAATTGGATGTAGAGTGGATAAAATGGATGTAGAGTTCATAAAAATGGATGTAGAGTGGATAAAAATGGATGTAGAGTATATAAATTGGATGTAGAGTATATAAAATGGATGTAGAGTGGATAAAAATGGATGTCGAGTGGATAAAATGGATGTAGAGTGGATAAAAATGGATGTAGAGTATATAAATTGGATGTAGAGTATATAAAATGGATGTAGAGTGGATAAAAATGGATGTCGAGTGGATAAAATGGATGTAGAGTGGATAAAAATGGATGTAGATTGGATAAAATGGATGTAGAGTTAATAAAAATGGATGTAGAGCGGATAAAATGGATGTAGAGTTGATGAAAATGGATGTAGAGTGGATAAAAATGGATGTAGATTGGATAAAATGGATGTAGAGTGGATAAAAATGGATGTAGAGTTGATAAAATGGATGTAAAGTGGATAAAATGGATGTAGAGTTGATAAAATGGATGTAGAGTGGATAAAAATGGATGTCGAGTGGATAAAATGGATGTCGAGTGGATAAAATGGATGTAGAGTGGATAAAAATGGATGTAGAGTGGATAAAATGGATGTAGAGTTGATAAAAATGGATGTAGAGTGGATAAAATGGATGTAGAGTTGATAAAATGGATGCAGAGTGGATAAAAATAGATGTAGTGTGGATAAAATGGATGTAGAGTGGATAACAATGGATGTAAAGTGGATAAAATGGATGTAGAGTGGATAAAATTAATGTAGAGTGGATAAAACGGATGTAGAGTGGATAAAAAGGATGTAGAGTGGATAAAATGGATGCAGAGTGGATAAAAATGGATGTAGAGTGTATAAAATGGATGTAGAGTGAATAAAATGGATGTAGAGTGGATAAAATGGATGTAGAGTGGATAAAACGGATGTAGAGTGGATAAAAAGGATGTAGAGTGGATAAAAATGGATGTCGAGTGGATAAACTGGATGTAGAGTGGATAAAAATGGATGTAGATTGGATAAAATGGATGTAGAGTGGATAAAAATGGATGTAGAGTATATAAATTGGATGTAGAGTATATAAAATGGATGTAGAGTGGATAAAAATGGATGTCGAGTGGATAAAATGGATGTAGAGTGTATAAAATGGATGTAGAGTGAATAAAATGGATGTAGAGTGGATAAAATTGATGTAGAGTGTATAAAATGGATGTAGAGTGGATAAAAATGGATGTAGAGTGGATAAAAATGGATGTAGATTGGATAAAATGGATGTAGAGTGGATAAAATGGATGTAGAGTTGATAAAATGGATGTAAAGAGGATAAAATGGATGTAGAGTTCATAAAATTGGATGTAGAGTGGATAAAATGGATGTAGAGTTCATAAAAATGGATGTAGAGTGGATAAAAATGGATGTAGAGTATATAAATTGGATGTAGAGTATATAAAATGGATGTAGAGTGGATAAAAATGGATGTCGAGTGGATAAAATGGATGTAGAGTGGATAAAAATGGATGTAGATTGGATAAAATGGATGTAGAGTGGATAAAAATGGATGTAGAGTATATAAATTGGATGTAGAGTATATAAAATGGATGTAGAGTGGATAAAAATGGATGTCGAGTGGATAAAATGGATGTAGAGTGTATAAAATGGATGTAGAGTGAATAAAATGGATGTAGAGTGGATAAAATTGATGTAGAGTGTATAAAATGGATGTAGAGTGGATAAAAATGGATGTAGAGTGGATAAAAATGGATGTCGAGTGGATAAAATGGATGTAGAGTGTATAAAATGGATGTAGAGTGAATAAAATGGATGTAGAGTGGATAAAATGGATGTAGAGTGTATAAAATGGATGTAGAGTGGATAAAAATGGATGTAGAGTGGATAAAAATGGATGTAGATTGGATAAAATGGATGTAGAGTGGATAAAATGGATGTAGAGTTGATAAAATGGATGTAAAGAGGATAAAATGGATGTAGAGTTCATAAAATTGGATGTAGAGTGGATAAAATGGATGTAGAGTTCATAAAAATGGATGTAGAGTGGATAAAAATGGATGTAGAGTATATAAATTGGATGTAGAGTATATAAAATGGATGTAGAGTGGATAAAAATGGATGTCGAGTGGATAAAATGGATGTAGAGTGGATAAAAATGGATGTAGAGTATATAAATTGGATGTAGAGTATATAAAATGGATGTAGAGTGGATAAAAATGGATGTCGAGTGGATAAAATGGATGTAGAGTGGATAAAAATGGATGTAGATTGGATAAAATGGATGTAGAGTTAATAAAAATGGATGTAGAGCGGATAAAATGGATGTAGAGTTGATGAAAATGGATGTAGAGTGGATAAAAATGGATGTAGATTGGATAAAATGGATGTAGAGTGGATAAAAATGGATGTAGAGTTGATAAAATGGATGTAAAGTGGATAAAATGGATGTAGAGTTGATAAAATGGATGTAGAGTGGATAAAAATGGATGTCGAGTGGATAAAATGGATGTCGAGTGGATAAAATGGATGTAGAGTGGATAAAAATGGATGTAGAGTGGATAAAATGGATGTAGAGTTGATAAAAATGGATGTAGAGTGGATAAAATGGATGTAGAGTTGATAAAATGGATGTAGAGTGGATAACAATGGATGTAAAGTGGATAAAATGGATGTAGAGTGGATAAAATTAATGTAGAGTGGATAAAACGGATGTAGAGTGGATAAAAAGGATGTAGAGTGGATAAAATGGATGCAGAGTGGATAAAAATGGATGTAGAGTGTATAAAATGGATGTAGAGTGAATAAAATGGATGTAGAGTGGATAAAATGGATGTAGAGTGGATAAAACGGATGTAGAGTGGATAAAAAGGATGTAGAGTGGATAAAATGGATGTAGAGTGGATAAAAATGGATGTCGAGTGGATAAAATGGATGTAGAGTGTATAAAATGGATGTAGAGTGAATAAAATGGATGTAGAGTGGATAAAATTGATGTAGAGTGGATAAAAATGGATGTAGAGTGGATAAAAATGGATGTAGATTGGATAAAATGGATGTAGAGTTAATAAAAATGGATGTAGAGCGGATAAAATGGATGTAGAGTTGATAAAAATGGATGTAGAGTGGATAAAAATGGATGTAGATTGGATAAAATGGATGTAGAGTGGATAAAAATGGATGTCGAGTGGATAAAATGGATGTAGAGTGGATAAAAATGGATGTAGATTGGATAAAATGGATGTAGAGTAGATAAAAATGGATGTAGAGTATATAAATTGGATGTAGAGTATATAAAATGGATGTAGAGTGGATAAAAATGGATGTCGAGTGGATAAACTGGATGTAGAGTGGATAAAAATGGATGTAGATTGGATAAAATGGATGTAGAGTGGATAAAAATGGATGTAGAGTATATAAATTGGATGTAGAGTATATAAAATGGATGTAGAGTGGATAAAAATGGATGTCGAGTGGATAAAATGGATGTAGAGTGTATAAAATGGATGTAGAGTGAATAAAATGGATGTAGAGTGGATAAAATTGATGTAGAGTGTATAAAATGGATGTAGAGTGGATAAAAACGGATGTAGAGTGGATAAAAATGGATGTAGATTGGATAAAATGGATGTAGAGTGGATAAAATGGATGTAGAGTTGATAAAATGGATGTAAAGAGGATAAAATGGATGTAGAGTTCATAAAATTGGATGTAGAGTGGATAAAATGGATGTAGAGTTCATAAAAATGGATGTAGAGTGGATAAAAATGGATGTAGAGTATATAAATTGGATGTAGAGTATATAAAATGGATGTAGAGTGGATAAAAATGGATGTCGAGTGGATAAAATGGATGTAGAGTGTATAAAATGGATGTAGAGTGAATAAAATGGATGTAGAGTGGATAAAATTGATGTAGAGTGTATAAAATGGATGTAGAGTGGATAAAAATGGATGTAGAGTGGATAAAAATGGATGTCGAGTGGATAAAATGGATGTAGAGTGTATAAAATGGATGTAGAGTGAATAAAATGGATGTAGAGTGGATAAAATTGATGTAGAGTGTATAAAATGGATGTAGAGTGGATAAAAATGGATGTAGAGTGGATAAAAATGGATGTAGATTGGATAAAATGGATGTAGAGTGGATAAAATGGATGTAGAGTTGATAAAATGGATGTAAAGAGGATAAAATGGATGTAGAGTTCATAAAATTGGATGTAGAGTGGATAAAATGGATGTAGAGTTCATAAAAATGGATGTAGAGTGGATAAAAATGGATGTAGAGTATATAAATTGGATGTAGAGTATATAAAATGGATGTAGAGTGGATAAAATTGATGTAGAGTGTATAAAATGGATGTAGAGTGGATAAAAATGGATGTAGAGTGGATAAAAATGGATGTCGAGTGGATAAAATGGATGTAGAGTGTATAAAATGGATGTAGAGTGAATAAAATGGATGTAGAGTGGATAAAATTGATGTAGAGTGTATAAAATGGATGTAGAGTGGATAAAAATGGATGTAGAGTGGATAAAAATGGATGTAGATTGGATAAAATGGATGTAGAGTGGATAAAATGGATGTAGAGTTGATAAAATGGATGTAAAGAGGATAAAATGGATGTAGAGTTCATAAAATTGGATGTAGAGTGGATAAAATGGATGTAGAGTTCATAAAAATGGATGTAGAGTGGATAAAAATGGATGTAGAGTATATAAATTGGATGTAGAGTATATAAAATGGATGTAGAGTGGATAAAAATGGATGTCGAGTGGATAAAATGGATGTAGAGTGGATAAAAATGGATGTAGATTGGATAAAATGGATGTAGAGTGGATAAAAATGGATGTAGAGTATATAAATTGGATGTAGAGTATATAAAATGGATGTAGAGTGGATAAAAATGGATGTCGAGTGGATAAAATGGATGTAGAGTGTATAAAATGGATGTAGAGTGAATAAAATGGATGTAGAGTGGATAAAATTGATGTAGAGTGGATAAAAATGGATGTAGAGTGGATAAAAATGGATGTAGATTGGATAAAATGGATGTAGAGTTAATAAAAATGGATGTAGAGTGGATAAAATGGATGTAGAGTTGATAAAAATGGATGTAGAGTGGATAAAAATGGATGTAGATTGGATAAAATGGATGTAGAGTGGATAAAAATGGATGTAGAGTATATAAATTGGATGTAGAGTATATAAAATGGATGTAGAGTGGATAAAAATGGATGTCGAGTGGATAAACTGGATGTAGAGTGGATAAAAATGGATGTAGATTGGATAAAATGGATGTAGAGTGGATAAAAATGGATGTAGAGTATATAAATTGGATGTAGAGTATATAAAATGGATGTAGAGTGGATAAAAATGGATGTCGAGTGGATAAACTGGATGTAGAGTGGATAAAAATGGATGTAGATTGGATAAAATGGATGTAGAGTGGATAAAAATGGATGTAGAGTATATAAATTGGATGTAGAGTATATAAAATGGATGTAGAGTGGATAAAAATGGATGTCGAGTGGATAAAATGGATGTAGAGTGTATAAAATGGATGTAGAGTGAATAAAATGGATGTAGAGTGGATAAAATTGATGTAGAGTGGATAAAAATGGATGTCGAGTGGATAAAATGGATGTAGAGTGGATAAAAATGGATGTAGATTGGATAAAATGGATGTAGAGTGGATAAAAATGGATGTAGAGTATATAAATTGGATGTAGAGTATATAAAATGGATGTAGAGTGGATAAAAATGGATGTCGAGTGGATAAACTGGATGTAGAGTGGATAAAAATGGATGTAGATTGGATAAAATGGATGTAGAGTGGATAAAAATGGATGTAGAGTATATAAATTGGATGTAGAGTATATAAAATGGATGTAGAGTGGATAAAAATGGATGTCGAGTGGATAAAATGGATGTAGAGTGTATAAAATGGATGTAGAGTGAATAAAATGGATGTAGAGTGGATAAAATTGATGTAGAGTGTATAAAATGGATGTAGAGTGGATAAAAATGGATGTAGAGTGGATAAAAATGGATGTAGATTGGATAAAATGGATGTAGAGTGGATAAAATGGATGTAGAGTTGATAAAATGGATGTAAAGAGGATAAAATGGATGTAGAGTTCATAAAATTGGATGTAGAGTGGATAAAATGGATGTAGAGTTCATAAAAATGGATGTAGAGTGGATAAAAATGGATGTAGAGTATATAAATTGGATGTAGAGTATATAAAATGGATGTAGAGTGGATAAAAATGGATGTCGAGTGGATAAAATGGATGTAGAGTGGATAAAAATGGATGTAGATTGGATAAAATGGATGTAGAGTGGATAAAAATGGATGTAGAGTATATAAATTGGATGTAGAGTATATAAAATGGATGTAGAGTGGATAAAAATGGATGTCGAGTGGATAAAATGGATGTAGAGTGTATAAAATGGATGTAGAGTGAATAAAATGGATGTAGAGTGGATAAAATTGATGTAGAGTGTATAAAATGGATGTAGAGTGGATAAAAATGGATGTAGAGTGGATAAAAATGGATGTCGAGTGGATAAAATGGATGTAGAGTGTATAAAATGGATGTAGAGTGAATAAAATGGATGTAGAGTGGATAAAATTGATGTAGAGTGTATAAAATGGATGTAGAGTGGATAAAAATGGATGTAGAGTGGATAAAAATGGATGTAGATTGGATAAAATGGATGTAGAGTGGATAAAATGGATGTAGAGTTGATAAAATGGATGTAAAGAGGATAAAATGGATGTAGAGTTCATAAAATTGGATGTAGAGTGGATAAAATGGATGTAGAGTTCATAAAAATGGATGTAGAGTGGATAAAAATGGATGTAGAGTATATAAATTGGATGTAGAGTATATAAAATGGATGTAGAGTGGATAAAAATGGATGTCGAGTGGATAAAATGGATGTAGAGTGGATAAAAATGGATGTAGAGTATATAAATTGGATGTAGAGTATATAAAATGGATGTAGAGTGGATAAAAATGGATGTCGAGTGGATAAAATGGATGTAGAGTGGATAAAAATGGATGTAGATTGGATAAAATGGATGTAGAGTTAATAAAAATGGATGTAGAGCGGATAAAATGGATGTAGAGTTGATAAAAATGGATGTAGAGTGGATAAAAATGGATGTAGATTGGATAAAATGGATGTAGAGTGGATAAAAATGGATGTAGAGTTGATAAAATGGATGTAAAGTGGATAAAATGGATGTAGAGTTGATAAAATGGATGTAGAGTGGATAAAAATGGATGTCGAGTGGATAAAATGGATGTCGAGTGGATAAAATGGATGTAGAGTGGATAAAAATGGATGTAGAGTGGATAAAATGGATGTAGAGTTGATAAAAATGGATGTAGAGTGGATAAAATGGATGTAGAGTTGATAAAATGGATGCAGAGTGGATAAAAATAGATGTAGTGTGGATAAAATGGATGTAGAGTGGATAACAATGGATGTAGAGTGGATAAAATGGATGTAGAGTGGATAAAATTAATGTAGAGTGGATAAAACGGATGTAGAGTGGATAAAAAGGATGTAGAGTGGATAAAATGGATGCAGAGTGGATAAAAATGGATGTAGAGTGTATAAAATGGATGTAGAGTGAATAAAATGGATGTAGAGTGGATAAAATGGATGTAGAGTGGATAAAACGGATGTAGAGTGGATAAAAAGGATGTAGAGTGGATAAAATGGATGTAGAGTGGATAAAAATGGATGTCGAGTGGATAAAATGGATGTAGAGTGTATAAAATGGATGTAGAGTGAATAAAATGGATGTAGAGTGGATAAAATTGATGTAGAGTGGATAAAAATGGATGTAGAGTGGATAAAAATGGATGTAGATTGGATAAAATGGATGTAGAGTTAATAAAAATGGATGTAGAGCGGATAAAATGGATGTAGAGTTGATAAAAATGGATGTAGAGTGGATAAAAATGGATGTAGATTGGATAAAATGGATGTAGAGTGGATAAAAATGGATGTAGAGTGGATAAAATGGATGTAGAGTGGATAAAAATGGATGTAGATTGGATAAAATGGATGTAGAGTAGATAAAAATGGATGTAGAGTATATAAATTGGATGTAGAGTATATAAAATGGATGTAGAGTGGATAAAAATGGATGTCGAGTGGATAAACTGGATGTAGAGTGGATAAAAATGGATGTAGATTGGATAAAATGGATGTAGAGTGGATAAAAATGGATGTAGAGTATATAAATTGGATGTAGAGTATATAAAATGGATGTAGAGTGGATAAAAATGGATGTCGAGTGGATAAAATGGATGTAGAGTGTATAAAATGGATGTAGAGTGAATAAAATGGATGTAGAGTGGATAAAATTGATGTAGAGTGTATAAAATGGATGTAGAGTGGATAAAAATGGATGTAGAGTGGATAAAAATGGATGTAGATTGGATAAAATGGATGTAGAGTGGATAAAATGGATGTAGAGTTGATAAAATGGATGTAAAGTGGATAAAATGGATGTAGAGTTCATAAAATTGGATGTAGAGTGGATAAAATGGATGTAGAGTTCATAAAAATGGATGTAGAGTGGATAAAAATGGATGTAGAGTATATAAATTGGATGTAGAGTATATAAAATGGATGTAGAGTGGATAAAAATGGATGTCGAGTGGATAAAATGGATGTAGATTGGATAAAAATGGATGTAGATTGGATAAAATGGATGTAGAGTGGATAAAAATGGATGTAGAGTATATAAATTGGATGTAGAGTATATAAAATGGATGTAGAGTGGATAAAAATGGATGTCGAGTGGATAAAATGGATGTAGAGTGTATAAAATGGATGTAGAGTGAATAAAATGGATGTAGAGTGGATAAAATTGATGTAGAGTGTATAAAATGGATGTAGAGTGGATAAAAATGGATGTAGAGTGGATAAAAATGGATGTCGAGTGGATAAAATGGATGTAGAGTGTATAAAATGGATGTAGAGTGAATAAAATGGATGTAGAGTGGATAAAATTGATGTAGAGTGTATAAAATGGATGTAGAGTGGATAAAAATGGATGTAGAGTGGATAAAAATGGATGTAGATTGGATAAAATGGATGTAGAGTGGATAAAATGGATGTAGAGTTGATAAAATGGATGTAAAGAGGATAAAATGGATGTAGAGTTCATAAAATTGGATGTAGAGTGGATAAAATGGATGTAGAGTTCATAAAAATGGATGTAGAGTGGATAAAAATGGATGTAGAGTATATAAATTGGATGTAGAGTATATAAAATGGATGTAGAGTGGATAAAAATGGATGTCGAGTGGATAAAATGGATGTAGAGTGGATAAAAATGGATGTAGATTGGATAAAATGGATGTAGAGTGGATAAAAATGGATGTAGAGTATATAAATTGGATGTAGAGTATATAAAATGGATGTAGAGTGGATAAAAATGGATGTTGAGTGGATAAAATGGATGTAGAGTGTATAAAATGGATGTAGAGTGAATAAAATGGATGTAGAGTGGATAAAATTGATGTAGAGTGTATAAAATGGATGTAGAGTGGATAAAAATGGATGTAGAGTGGATAAAAATGGATGTAGATTGGATAAAATGGATGTAGAGTGGATAAAAATGGATGTAGAGTATATAAATTGGATGTAGAGTATATAAAATGGATGTAGAGTGGATAAAAATGGATGTCGAGTGGATAAAATGGATGTAGAGTGGATAAAAATGGATGTAGATTGGATAAAATGGATGTAGAGTTAATAAAAATGGATGTAGAGCGGATAAAATGGATGTAGAGTTGATGAAAATGGATGTAGAGTGGATAAAAATGGATGTAGATTGGATAAAATGGATGTAGAGTGGATAAAAATGGATGTAGAGTTGATAAAATGGATGTAAAGTGGATAAAATGGATGTAGAGTGGATAAAATGGATGTAGAGTGGATAAAAATGGATGTCGAGTGGATAAAATGGATGTCGAGTGGATAAAATGGATGTAGAGTGGATAAAAATGGATGTAGAGTGGATAAAATGGATGTAGAGTTGATAAAAATGGATGTAGAGTGGATAAAATGGATGTAGAGTTGATAAAATGGATGCAGAGTGGATAAAAATAGATGTAGTGTGGATAAAATGGATGTAGAGTGGATAACAATGGATGTAAAGTGGATAAAATGGATGTAGAGTGGATAAAATTAATGTAGAGTGGATAAAACGGATGTAGAGTGGATAAAAAGGATGTAGAGTGGATAAAATGGATGTAGAGTGGATAAAAATGGATGTAGAGTGTATAAAATGGATGTAGAGTGAATAAAATGGATGTAGAGTGGATAAAAATGGATGTAGAGTATATAAATTGGATGTAGAGTATATAAAATGGATGTAGAGTGGATAAAAATGGATGTCGAGTGGATAAAATGGATGTAGAGTGTATAAAATGGATGTAGAGTGAATAAAATGGATGTAGAGTGGATAAAATTGATGTAGAGTGTATAAAATGGATGTAGAGTGGATAAAAATGGATGTAGAGTGGATAAAAATGGATGTCGAGTGGATAAAATGGATGTAGAGTGTATAAAATGGATGTAGAGTGAATAAAATGGATGTAGAGTGGATAAAATTGATGTAGAGTGTATAAAATGGATGTAGAGTGGATAAAAATGGATGTAGAGTGGATAAAAATGGATGTAGATTGGATAAAATGGATGTAGAGTGGATAAAATGGATGTAGAGTTGATAAAATGGATGTAAAGAGGATAAAATGGATGTAGAGTTCATAAAATTGGATGTAGAGTGGATAAAATGGATGTAGAGTTCATAAAAATGGATGTAGAGTGGATAAAAATGGATGTAGAGTATATAAATTGGATGTAGAGTATATAAAATGGATGTAGAGTGGATAAAAATGGATGTCGAGTGGATAAAATGGATGTAGAGTGGATAAAAATGGATGTAGATTGGATAAAATGGATGTAGAGTGGATAAAAATGGATGTAGAGTATATAAATTGGATGTAGAGTATATAAAATGGATGTAGAGTGGATAAAAATGGATGTCGAGTGGATAAAATGGATGTAGAGTGTATAAAATGGATGTAGAGTGAATAAAATGGATGTAGAGTGGATAAAATTGATGTAGAGTGTATAAAATGGATGTAGAGTGGATAAAAATGGATGTAGAGTGGATAAAAATGGATGTAGATTGGATAAAATGGATGTAGAGTGGATAAAAATGGATGTAGAGTATATAAATTGGAGGTAGAGTATATAAAATGGATGTAGAGTGGATAAAAATGGATGTCGAGTGGATAAAATGGATGTAGAGTGGATAAAAATGGATGTAGATTGGATAAAATGGATGTAGAGTTAATAAAAATGGATGTAGAGCGGATAAAATGGATGTAGAGTTGATGAAAATGGATGTAGAGTGGATAAAAATGGATGTAGATTGGATAAAATGGATGTAGAGTGGATAAAAATGGATGTAGAGTTGATAAAATGGATGTAAAGTGGATAAAATGGATGTAGAGTGGATAAAATGGATGTAGAGTGGATAAAAATGGATGTCGAGTGGATAAAATGGATGTCGAGTGGATAAAATGGATGTAGAGTGGATAAAAATGGATGTAGAGTGGATAAAATGGATGTAGAGTTGATAAAAATGGATGTAGAGTGGATAAAATGGATGTAGAGTTGATAAAATGGATGCAGAGTGGATAAAAATAGATGTAGTGTGGATAAAATGGATGTAGAGTGGATAACAATGGATGTAAAGTGGATAAAATGGATGTAGAGTGGATAAAATTAATGTAGAGTGGATAAAACGGATGTAGAGTGGATAAAAATGGATGTAGAGTGGATAAAATGGATGCAGAGTGGATAAAAATGGATGTAGAGTGTATAAAATGGATGTAGAGTGAATAAAATGGATGTAGAGTGGATAAAATGGATGTAGAGTGGATAAAACGGATGTAGAGTGGATAAAAAGGATGTAGAGTGGATAAAATGGATGCAGAGTGGATAAAAATGGATGTAGATTGGATAAAAATGGATGTAGAGTATAGAAATTGGATGTAGAGTATATAAAATGGATGTAGAGTGGATAAAAATGGATGTCGAGTGGATAAAATGGATGTAGAGTGGATAAAAATGGATGTAGACTGGATAAAATGGATGTAGAGTTAATAAAAATGGATGTAGAGTGGATAAAATGGATGTAGAGTTGATAAAAATGGATGTAGAGTGGATAAAAATGGATGTAGATTGGATAAAATGGATGTAGAGTGGATAAAAATGGATGTAGAGTATATAAATTGGATGTAGAGTATATAAAATGGATGTAGAGTGGATAAAAATGGATGTTGAGTGGATAATATGGATGTAGAGTGGATAAAAATGGATGTAGATTGGATAAAATGGATGTAGAGTGGATAAAAATGGATGTAGAGTATATAAATTGGATGTAGAGTATATAAAATGGATGTAGAGTGGATAAAAATGGATGTCGAGTGGATAAAATGGATGTAGAGTGGATAAAAATGGATGTAGAGTGGATAAAATGGATGTAGAGTTGATAAAAATGGATGTAGAGTGGATAAAATGGATGTAGAGTTGATAAAAATGGATGTAGAGTGGATAAAAATGGATGTAGATTGGATAAAATGGATGTAGAGTGGATAAAAATGGATGTAGAGTATATAAATTGGATGTAGAGTATATAAAATGGATGTAGAGTGGATAAAAATGGATGTCGAGTGGATAAAATGGATGTAGAGTGGATAAAAATGGATGTAGATTGGATAAAATGGATGTAGAGTGGATAAAAATGGATGTAGAGTATATAAATTGGATGTAGAGTATATAAAATGGATGTAGAGTGGATAAAAATGGATGTCGAGTGGATAAAATGGATGTAGAGTGGATAAAAATGGATGTAGATTGGATAAAATGGATGTAGAGTGGATAAAAATGGATGTAGAGTATATAAATTGGATGTAGAGTATATAAAATGGATGTAGAGTGGATAAAAATGGATGTCGAGTGGATAAAATGGATGTAGAGTGTATAAAATGGATGTAGAGTGAATAAAATGGATGTAGAGTGGATAAAAATGGATGTAGAGTATAGAAATTGGATGTAGAGTATATAAAATGGATGTAGAGTGGATAAAAATGGATGTCGAGTGGATAAAATGGATGTAGAGTGGATAAAAATGGATGTAGAGTGGATAAAATGGATGTAGAGTTGATAAAATGGATGTAAAGAGGATAAAATGGATGTAGAGTTCATAAAATTGGATGTAGAGTGGATAAAATGGATGTAGAGTTCATAAAAATGGATGTAGAGTGGATAAAAATGGATGTAGAGTATATAAATTGGATGTAGAGTATATAAAATGGATGTAGAGTGGATAAAAATGGATGTCGAGTGGATAAAATGGATGTAGAGTGGATAAAAATGGATGTAGATTGGATAAAATGGATGTAGAGTGGATAAAAATGGATGTAGAGTATATAAATTGGATGTAGAGTATATAAAATGGATGTAGAGTGGATAAAAATGGATGTCGAGTGGATAAAATGGATGTAGAGTGTATAAAATGGATGTAGAGTGAATAAAATGGATGTAGAGTGGATAAAATTGATGTAGAGTGTATAAAATGGATGTAGAGTGGATAAAAATGGATGTAGAGTGGATAAAAATGGATGTCGAGTGGATAAAATGGATGTAGAGTGGATAAAAATGGATGTAGATTGGATAAAATGGATGTAGAGTGGATAAAAATGGATGTAGAGTATATAAATTGGATGTAGAGTATATAAAATGGATGTAGAGTGGATAAAAATGGATGTCGAGTGGATAAAATGGATGTAGAGTGTATAAAATGGATGTAGAGTGAATAAAATGGATGTAGAGTGGATAAAATTGATGTAGAGTGTATAAAATGGATGTAGAGTGGATAAAAATGGATGTAGAGTGGATAAAAATGGATGTAGATTGGATAAAATGGATGTAGAGTGGATAAAAATGGATGTAGAGTATATAAATTGGATGTAGAGTATATAAAATGGATGTAGAGTGGATAAAAATGGATGTCGAGTGGATAAAATGGATGTAGAGTGTATAAAATGGATGTAGAGTGAATAAAATGGATGTAGAGTGGATAAAATTGATGTAGAGTGTATAAAATGGATGTAGAGTGGATAAAAATGGATGTAGAGTGGATAAAAATGGATGTAGATTGGATAAAATGGATGTAGAGTGGATAAAAATGGATGTAGAGTATATAAATTGGATGTAGAGTATATAAAATGGATGTAGAGTGGATAAAAATGGATGTCGAGTGGATAAAATGGATGTAGAGTGGATAAAAATGGATGTAGATTGGATAAAATGGATGTAGAGTTAATAAAAATGGATGTAGAGCGGATAAAATGGATGTAGAGTTGATGAAAATGGATGTAGAGTGGATAAAAATGGATGTAGATTGGATAAAATGGATGTAGAGTGGATAAAAATGGATGTAGAGTTGATAAAATGGATGTAAAGTGGATAAAATGGATGTAGAGTGGATAAAATGGATGTAGAGTGGATAAAAATGGATGTCGAGTGGATAAAATGGATGTCGAGTGGATAAAATGGATGTAGAGTGGATAAAAATGGATGTAGAGTGGATAAAATGGATGTAGAGTTGATAAAAATGGATGTAGAGTGGATAAAATGGATGTAGAGTTGATAAAATGGATGCAGAGTGGATAAAAATAGATGTAGTGTGGATAAAATGGATGTAGAGTGGATAACAATGGATGTAAAGTGGATAAAATGGATGTAGAGTGGATAAAATTAATGTAGAGTGGATAAAACGGATGTAGAGTGGATAAAAAGGATGTAGAGTGGATAAAATGGATGCAGAGTGGATAAAAATGGATGTAGAGTGTATAAAATGGATGTAGAGTGAATAAAATGGATGTAGAGTGGATAAAATGGATGTAGAGTGGATAAAACGGATGTAGAGTGGATAAAAAGGATGTAGAGTGGATAAAATGGATGCAGAGTGGATAAAAATGGATGTAGATTGGATAAAAATGGATGTAGAGTATATAAATTGGATGTAGAGTATATAAAATGGATGTAGAGTGGATAAAAATGGATGTCGAGTGGATAAAATGGATGTAGAGTGGATAAAAATGGATGTAGATTGGATAAAATGGATGTAGAGTTAATAAAAATGGATGTAGAGTGGATAAAATGGATGTAGAGTTGATAAAAATGGATGTAGAGTGGATAAAAATGGATGTAGATTGGATAAAATGGATGTAGAGTGGATAAAAATGGATGTAGAGTATATAAATTGGATGTAGAGTATATAAAATGGATGTAGAGTGGATAAAAATGGATGTTGAGTGGATAATATGGATGTAGAGTGGATAAAAATGGATGTAGATTGGATAAAATGGATGTAGAGTGGATAAAAATGGATGTAGAGTATATAAATTGGATGTAGAGTATATAAAATGGATGTAGAGTGGATAAAAATGGATGTCGAGTGGATAAAATGGATGTAGAGTGGATAAAAATGGATGTAGAGTGGATAAAATGGATGTAGAGTTGATAAAAATGGATGTAGAGTGGATAAAATGGATGTAGAGTTGATAAAAATGGATGTAGAGTGGATAAAAATGGATGTAGATTGGATAAAATGGATGTAGAGTGGATAAAAATGGATGTAGAGTATATAAATTGGATGTAGAGTATATAAAATGGATGTAGAGTGGATAAAAATGGATGTCGAGTGGATAAAATGGATGTAGAGTGGATAAAAATGGATGTAGATTGGATAAAATGGATGTAGAGTGGATAAAAATGGATGTAGAGTATATAAATTGGATGTAGAGTATATAAAATGGATGTAGAGTGGATAAAAATGGATGTCGAGTGGATAAAATGGATGTAGAGTGGATAAAAATGGATGTAGATTGGATAAAATGGATGTAGAGTGGATAAAAATGGATGTAGAGTATATAAATTGGATGTAGAGTATATAAAATGGATGTAGAGTGGATAAAAATGGATGTCGAGTGGATAAAATGGATGTAGAGTGTATAAAATGGATGTAGAGTGAATAAAATGGATGTAGAGTGGATAAAATTGATGTAGAGTGTATAAAATGGATGTAGAGTGGATAAAAATGGATGTAGAGTGGATAAAAATGGATGTAGATTGGATAAAATGGATGTAGAGTGGATAAAATGGATGTAGAGTTAATAAAATTGGATGTAGAGTGGATAAAATGGATGTAGAGTTCATAAAAATGGATGTAGAGTGGATAAAAATGGATGTAGATTGGATAAAATGGATGTAGAGTGGATAAAAATAGATGTAGAGTATATAAATTGGATGTAGAGTATATAAAATGGATGTAGAGTGGATAAAAATGGATGTCGAGTGGATAAAATGGATGTAGAGTGGATAAAAATGGATGTAGATTGGATAAAATGGATGTAGAGTGGATAAAAATGGATGTAGAGTATATAAATTGGATGTAGAGTATATAAAATGGATGTAGAGTGGATAAAAATGGATGTCGAGTGGATAATATGGATGTAGAGTGGATAAAAATGGATGTAGATTGGATAAAATGGATGTAGAGTGGATAAAAATGGATGTAGAGTGTATAAAATGGATGTAGAGTGGATAAAAATGGATGTAGAGTGGATAAAAATGGATGTAGATTGGATAAAATGGATGTAGAGTGGATAAAAATGGATGTAGAGTATATAAATTGGATGTAGAGTATATAAAATGGATGTAGAGTGGATAAAAATGGATGTCGAGTGGATAAAATGGATGTAGAGTGGATAAAAATGGATGTAGATTGGATAAAATGGATGTAGAGTTAATAAAAATGGATGTAGAGCGGATAAAATGGATGTAGAGTTGATAAAAATGGATGTAGAGTGGATAAAATGGATGTAGAGTGGATAAAATTAATGTAGAGTATATAAAATGGATGTAGAGTGGATAAAAATGGATGTAGATTGGATAAAATGGATGTAGAGTGGATAAAAATGGATGTAGAGTATATAAATTGGATGTAGAGTATATAAAATGGATGTAGAGTGGATAAAAATGGATGTCGAGTGGATAATATGGATGTAGAGTGGATAAAAATGGATGTAGATTGGATAAAATGGATGTAGAGTGGATAAAAATGGATGTAGAGTATATAAATTGGATGTAGAGTATATAAAATAGATGTAGAGTGGATAAAAATGGATGTCGAGTGGATAAAATGGATGTATAGTGGATAAAAATGGATGTAGAGTGGATAAAATGGATGTAGAGTTGATAAAAATGGATGTAGAGTGGATAAAATGGATGTAGAGTAGATAAAATGGATGTAGAGTGGATAAAATGGATGTAGAGTAGATAAAATGGATGTAGAGTGGATAAAAATGGATGTCGAGTGGATAAAATGGATGTAGAGTGGATAAAAATGGATGTAGATTGGATAAAATGGATGTAGAGTGGATAAAAATGGATGTAGAGTATATAAATTGGATGTAGAGTATATAAAATGGATGTAGAGTGGATAAAAATGGATGTCGAGTGGATAAAATGGATGTAGAGTGTATAAAATGGATGTAGAGTGAATAAAATGGATGTAGAGTGGATAAAATTGATGTAGAGTGTATAAAATGGATGTAGAGTGGATAAAAATGGATGTAGAGTGGATAAAAATGGATGTAGATTGGATAAAATGGATGTAGAGTGGATAAAATGGATGTAGAGTGAATAAAATGGATGTAGAGTGGATAAAATTGATGTAGAGTGTATAAAATGGATGTAGAGTGGATAAAAATGGATGTAGAGTGGATAAAAATGGATGTAGATTGGATAAAAATGGATGTCGAGTGGATAAAATGGATGTAGAGTGGATAAAAATGGATGTAGATTGGATAAAATGGATGTAGAGTGGATAAAAATGGATGTAGAGTATATAAATTGGATGTAGAGTATATAAAATGGATGTCGAGTGGATAAAAATGGATGTCGAGTGGATAAAATGGATGTAGAGTGTATAAAATGGATGTAGAGTGAATAAAATGGATGTAGAGTGGATAAAATTGATGTAGAGTGTATAAAATGGATGTAGAGTGGATAAAAATGGATGTAGAGTGGATAAAAATGGATGTAGATTGGATAAAATGGATGTAGAGTGGATAAAAATGGATGTAGAGTATATAAATTGGATGTAGAGTATATAAAATGGATGTAGAGTGGATAAAAATGGATGTCGAGTGGATAAAATGGATGTAGAGTGGATAAAAATGGATGTAGATTGGATAAAATGGATGTAGAGTTAATAAAAATGGATGTAGAGCGGATAAAATGGATGTAGAGTTGATAAAAATGGATGTAGAGTGGATAAAAATGGATGTAGATTGGATAAAATGGATGTAGAGTATATAAATTGGATGTAGAGTATATAAAATGGATGTAGAGTGGATAAAAATGGATGTCGAGTGGATAAAATGGATGTAGAGTGGATAAAAATGGATGTAGATTGGATAAAATGGATGTAGAGTGGATAAAAATGGATGTAGAGTATATAAATTGGATGTAGAGTATATAAAATGGATGTAGAGTGGATAAAAATGGATGTCGAGTGGATAAAATGGATGTAGAGTGTATAAAATGGATGTAGAGTGAATAAAATGGATGTAGAGTGGATAAAATTGATGTAGAGTGTATAAAATGGATGTAGAGTGGATAAAAATGGATGTAGAGTGGATAAAAATGGATGTAGATTGGATAAAATGGATGTAGAGTGGATAAAAATGGATGTAGAGTATATAAATTGGATGTAGAGTATATAAAATGGATGTAGAGTGGATAAAAATGGATGTCGAGTGGATAAAATGGATGTAGAGTGGATAAAAATGGATGTAGATTGGATAAAATGGATGTAGAGTTAATAAAAATGGATGTAGAGCGGATAAAATGGATGTAGAGTTGATAAAAATGGATGTAGAGTGGATAAAAATGGATGTAGATTGGATAAAATGGATGTAGAGTGGATAAAAATGGATGTAGAGTATATAAATTGGATGTAGAGTATATAAAATGGATGTAGAGTGGATAAAAATGGATGTCGAGTGGATAATATGGATGTAGAGTGGATAAAAATGGATGTAGATTGGATAAAATGGATGTAGAGTGGATAAAAATGGATGTAGAGTATATAAATTGGATGTAGAGTATATAAAATGGATGTAGAGTGGATAAAAATGGATGTCGAGTGGATAAAATGGATGTATAGTGGATAAAAATGGATGTAGAGTGGATAAAATGGATGTAGAGTTGATAAAAATGGATGTAGAGTGGATAAAATGGATGTAGAGTAGATAAAATGGATGTAGAGTGGATAAAATGGATGTAGAGTAGATAAAATGGATGTAGAGTGGATAAAATGGATGTAGAGTTGATAAAATGGATGTATAGTGGATAAAAATGGATGTCGAGTGGATAAAATGGATGTATAGTGGATAAAAATGGATGTAGAGTGAATAAAATGGATGTAGAGTGGATAAAATTAATGTAGAGTGTATAAAATGGATGTAGAGTGGATAAAAATGGATGTAGATTGGATAAAATGGATGTAGAGTGGATAAAAATGGATGTAGAGTATATAAATTGGATGTAGAGTATATAAAATGGATGTAGAGTGGATAAAAATGGATGTCGAGTGGATAAAATGGATGTAGAGTGGATAAAAATGGATGTAGATTGGATAAAATGGATGTAGAGTTAATAAAAATGGATGTAGAGTGGATAAAATGGATGTAGAGTTGATAAAAATGGATGTAGAGTGAATAAAAATGGATGTAGAGTGGATAAAAATGGATGTAGAGTATATAAATTGGATGTAGAGTATATAAAATGGATGTAGAGTGGATAAAAATGGATGTAGAGTGGATAAAATGGATGTAGAGTTGATAAAAATGGATGTAGAGTGGATAAAATGGATGTAGAGTAGATAAAATGGATGTAGAGTGGATAAAATGGATGTGGAGTTGATAAAATGGATGCAGAGTGGATAAAAATAGATGTAGTGTGGATAAAATGGATGTAGAGTGGATAACAATGGATGTAGAGTGGATAAAATGGATGTAGAGTGGATAAAAATGGATGTAGAGTGGATAAAATGGATGTCGAGTGGATAAAAATGGATGTAGAGTGGATAAAAATGGATGTAGAGTATATAAATTGGATGTAGAGTATATAAAATGGATGTAGAGTGGATAAAAATGGATGTCGAGTGAATAAAATGGATGTAGAGTGGATAAAAATGGATGTAGATTGGATAAAATGGATGTAGAGTGGATAAAAATGGATGTAGAGTATATAAATTGGATGTAGAGTATATAAAATGGATGTAGAGTGGATAAAAATGGATGTCGAGTGGATAAAATGGATGTAGAGTGTATAAAATGGATGTAGAGTGAATAAAATGGATGTAGAGTGGATAAAATTGATGTAGAGTGTATAAAATGGATGTAAAGTGGATAAAAATGGATGTAGCGTGGATAAAAATGGATGTAGATTGGATAAAATGGATGTAGAGTGGATAAAATGGATGTAGAGTTGATAAAATGGATGTAAAGTGGATAAAATGGATGTAGAGTGTATAAAATGGATGTAAAGTGGATAAAAATGGATGTAGCGTGGATAAAAATGGATGTAGATTGGATAAAATGGATGTAGAGTGGATAAAAATGGATGTAGAGTATATAAATTGGATGTAGAGTATATAAAATGGATGTAGAGTGGATAAAAATGGATGTCGAGTGGATAAAATGGATGTATAGTGGATAAAAATGGATGTAGAGTGGATAAAATGGATGTAGAGTTGATAAAAATGGATGTAGAGTGGATAAAATGGATGTAGAGTAGATAAAATGGATGTAGAGTGGATAAAATGGATGTAGAGTAGATAAAATGGATGTAGAGTGGATAAAATGGATGTAGAGTTGATAAAATGGATGTATAGTGGATAAAAATGGATGTCGAGTGGATAAAATGGATGTATAGTGGATAAAAATGGATGTAGAGTGAATAAAATGGATGTAGAGTGGATAAAATTAATGTAGAGTGTATAAAATGGATGTAGAGTGGATAAAAATGGATGTAGATTGGATAAAATGGATGTAGAGTGGATAAAAATGGATGTAGAGTATATAAATTGGATGTAGAGTATATAAAATGGATGTAGAGTGGATAAAAATGGATGTCGAGTGGATAAAATGGATGTAGAGTGGATAAAAATGGATGTAGATTGGATAAAATGGATGTAGAGTTAATAAAAATGGATGTAGAGTGGATAAAATGGATGTAGAGTTGATAAAAATGGATGTAGAGTGAATAAAAATGGATGTAGAGTGGATAAAAATGGATGTAGAGTATATAAATTGGATGTAGAGTATATAAAATGGATGTAGAGTGGATAAAAATGGATGTAGAGTGGATAAAATGGATGTAGAGTTGATAAAAATGGATGTAGAGTGGATAAAATGGATGTAGAGTAGATAAAATGGATGTAGAGTGGATAAAATGGATGTGGAGTTGATAAAATGGATGCAGAGTGGATAAAAATAGATGTAGTGTGGATAAAATGGATGTAGAGTGGATAACAATGGATGTAGAGTGGATAAAATGGATGTAGAGTGGATAAAAATGGATGTAGAGTGGATAAAATGGATGTCGAGTGGATAAAAATGGATGTAGAGTGGATAAAAATGGATGTAGAGTATATAAATTGGATGTAGAGTATATAAAATGGATGTAGAGTGGATAAAAATGGATGTCGAGTGAATAAAATGGATGTAGAGTGGATAAAAATGGATGTAGATTGGATAAAATGGATGTAGAGTGGATAAAAATGGATGTAGAGTATATAAATTGGATGTAGAGTATATAAAATGGATGTAGAGTGGATAAAAATGGATGTCAAGTGGATAAAATGGATGTAGAGTGTATAAAATGGATGTAGAGTGAATAAAATGGATGTAGAGTGGATAAAATTGATGTAGAGTGTATAAAATGGATGTAAAGTGGATAAAAATGGATGTAGCGTGGATAAAATTGGATGTAGAGTGGATAAAATGGATGTAGAGTTCATATAAATGGATGTAGAGTGGATAAAAATGGATGTAGATTGGATAAAATGGATGTAGAGTGGATAAAAATGGATGTAGAGTATATAAATTGGATGTAGAGTATATAAAATGGATGTAGAGTGGATAAAAATGGATGTCGAGTGGATAAAATGGATGTAGAGTGGATAAAAATGGATGTAGATTGGATAAAATGGATGTAGAGTGGATAAAAATGGATGTAGAGTATATAAATTGGATGTAGAGTATATAAAATGGATGTAGAGTGGATAAAAATGGATCTCGAGTGGATAAAATTGATGTAGAGTGTATAAAATGGATGTAGAGTGAATAAAATGGATGTAGAGTGGATAAAATTGATGTAGAGTGTATAAAATGGATGTAGAGTGGATAAAAATGGATGTAGAGTGGATAAAAATGGATGTAGATTGGATAAAATGGATGTAGAGTTAATAAAAATGGATGTAGAGCGGATAAAATGGATGTAGAGTAGATAAAATGAATGTAGAGTGGATAAAATGGATGTAGAGTAGATAAAATGGATGTAGAGTGGATAAAATGGATGTAGAGTTGATAAAATGGATGTAGAGTTGATAAAATGGATGTAGAGTTAATAAAAATGGATGTAGAGCGGATAAAATGGATGTAGAGTAGATAAAATGGATGTAGAGTGGATAAAATGGATGTAGAGTAGATAAAATGGATGTAGAGTGGATAAAATGGATGTAGAGTTGATAAAATGGATGTAGAGTTGATAAAATGGATGCAGAGTGGATAAAAATAGATGTAGTGCGGATAAAAAGGATGTAGAGTGGATAACAATGGATGCAGAGTGGATAAAATGGATGTAGAGTGGATAAAATGGATGTAGAGTGGATAAAATGGATGTAGAGTGGATAAAAATGGATGTAGATTGGATAAAATGGATGTAGAGTGGATAAAAATGGATGTAGAGTATATAAATTGGATGTAGAGTATATAAAATGGATGTAGAGTGGATAAAAATGGATGTCGAGTGGATAAAATGGATGTAGAGTGGATATAAATGGATGTAGAGTGGATAAAATGCATGTAGAGTTGATAAAAATGGATGTAGAGTGGATAAAATGGATGTAGAGTTGATAAAATGGATGCAGAGTGGATAAAACGGATGTAGAGTGGATACAAAGGATGTAGAGTGGATAAAATGGATGCAGAGTGGATAAAAATAGATGTAGTGTGGATAAAATGGATGTAGAGTGGATAACAATGGATGTAGAGTGGATAAAATGGGTGTAGAGTGGATAAAAATGGATGTAGAGTGGATAAAATGGATGTAGAGTGTATAAAATGGATGTAGAGTGAATAAAATGGATGTAGAGTGGATAAAATTGATGTAGAGTGTATAAAATGGATGTAGAGTGGATAAAAATGGATGTAGAGTGGATAAAAATGGATGTAGAGTGGATAAAATGGATGTAGAATGTATAAAATGGATGTAGAGTGAATAAAATGGATGTAGAGTGGATAAAATTGATATAGAGTGTATAAAATGGATGTAGAGTGGATAAAAATGGATGTAGAGTGGATAAAAATGGATGTAGATTGGATAAAATGGATGTAGAGTGGATAAAATGGATGTAGAGTTGATAAAATGGATGTAAAGTGGATAAAATGGATGTAGAGTTAATAAAATTGGATGTAGAGTGGATGAAATGGATGTAGAGTTCATAAAAATGGATGTAGAGTGGATAAAAATGGATGTAGATTGGATAAAATGGATGTAGAGTGGATAAAAATGGATGTAGAGTATATAAATTGGATGTAGAGTATATAAAATGGATGTAGAGTGGATAAAAATGGATGTCGAGTGAATAAAATGGATGTAGAGTGGATAAAAATGGATGTAGATTGGATAAAATGGATGTAGAGTGGATAAAAATGGATGTAGAGTATATAAATTGGATGTAGAGTATATAAAATGGATGTAGAGTGGATAAAAATGGATGTCAAGTGGATAAAATGGATGTAGAGTGTATAAAATGGATGTAGAGTGAATAAAATGGATGTAGAGTGGATAAAATTGATGTAGAGTGTATAAAATGGATGTAAAGTGGATAAAAATGGATGTAGCGTGGATAAAATTGGATGTAGAGTGGATAAAATGGATGTAGAGTTCATATAAATGGATGTAGAGTGGATAAAAATGGATGTAGATTGGATAAAATGGATGTAGAGTGGATAAAAATGGATGTAGAGTATATAAATTGGATGTAGAGTATATAAAATGGATGTAGAGTGGATAAAAATGGATGTCGAGTGGATAAAATGGATGTAGAGTGGATAAAAATGGATGTAGATTGGATAAAATGGATGTAGAGTGGATAAAAATGGATGTAGAGTATATAAATTGGATGTAGAGTATATAAAATGGATGTAGAGTGGATAAAAATGGATCTCGAGTGGATAAAATTGATGTAGAGTGTATAAAATGGATGTAGAGTGAATAAAATGGATGTAGAGTGGATAAAATTGATGTAGAGTGTATAAAATGGATGTAGAGTGGATAAAAATGGATGTAGAGTGGATAAAAATGGATGTAGATTGGATAAAATGGATGTAGAGTTAATAAAAATGGATGTAGAGCGGATAAAATGGATGTAGAGTAGATAAAATGAATGTAGAGTGGATAAAATGGATGTAGAGTAGATAAAATGGATGTAGAGTGGATAAAATGGATGTAGAGTTGATAAAATGGATGTAGAGTTGATAAAATGGATGTAGAGTTAATAAAAATGGATGTAGAGCGGATAAAATGGATGTAGAGTAGATAAAATGAATGTAGAGTGGATAAAATGGATGTAGAGTAGATAAAATGGATGTAGAGTGGATAAAATGGATGTAGAGTTGATAAAATGGATGTAGAGTTGATAAAATGGATGCAGAGTGGATAAAAATAGATGTAGTGCGGATAAAAAGGATGTAGAGTGGATAACAATGGATGCAGAGTGGATAAAATGGATGTAGAGTGGATAAAATGGATGTAGAGTGGATAAAATGGATGTAGAGTGGATAAAAATGGATGTAGATTGGATAAAATGGATGTAGAGTGGATAAAAATGGATGTAGAGTATATAAATTGGATGTAGAGTATATAAAATGGATGTAGAGTGGATAAAAATGGATGTCGAGTGGATAAAATGGATGTAGAGTGGATATAAATGGATGTAGAGTGGATAAAATGGATGTAGAGTTGATAAAAATGGATGTAGAGTGGATAAAATGGATGTAGAGTTGATAAAATGGATGCAGAGTGGATAAAACGGATGTAGAGTGGATACAAAGGATGTAGAGTGGATAAAATGGATGCAGAGTGGATAAAAATAGATGTAGTGTGGATAAAATGGATGTAGAGTGGATAACAATGGATGTAGAGTGGATAAAATGGGTGTAGAGTGGATAAAAATGGATGTAGAGTGGATAAAATGGATGTAGAGTGTATAAAATGGATGTAGAGTGAATAAAATGGATGTAGAGTGGATAAAATTGATGTAGAGTGTATAAAATGGATGTAGAGTGGATAAAAATGGATGTAGAGTGGATAAAAATGGATGTAGAGTGGATAAAATGGATGTAGAATGTATAAAATGGATGTAGAGTGAATAAAATGGATGTAGAGTGGATAAAATTGATATAGAGTGTATAAAATGGATGTAGAGTGGATAAAAATGGATGTAGAGTGGATAAAAATGGATGTAGATTGGATAAAATGGATGTAGAGTGGATAAAATGGATGTAGAGTTGATAAAATGGATGTAAAGTGGATAAAATGGATGTAGAGTTAATAAAATTGGATGTAGAGTGGATGAAATGGATGTAGAGTTCATAAAAATGGATGTAGAGTGGATAAAAATGGATGTAGATTGGATAAAATGGATGTAGAGTGGATAAAAATGGATGTAGAGTATATAAATTGGATGTAGAGTATATAAAATGGATGTAGAGTGGATAAAAATGGATGTCGAGTGGATAAAATGGATGTAGAGTGGATAAAAATGGATGTAGATTGGATAAAATGGATGTAGAGTGGATAAAAATGGATGTAGAGTATATAAATTGGATGTAGAGTATATAAAATGGATGTAGAGTGGATAAAAATGGATGTCGAGTGGATAAAATGGATGTAGAGTGTATAAAATGGATGTAGAGTGAATAAAATGGATGTAGAGTGGATAAAATTGATGTAGAGTGTATAAAATGGATGTAGAGTGGATAAAAATGGATGTAGAGTGGATAAAAATGGATGTAGATTGGATAAAATGGATGTAGAGTGGATAAAATGGATGTAGAGTTGCTAAAATGGATGTAAAGTGGATAAAATGGATGTAGAGTGGATAAAATGGATGTAGAGTGGATAAAAATGGATGTCGAGTGGATAAAATGGATGTCGAGTGGATAAAATGGATGTAGAGTGGATAAAAATGGATGTAGAGTGGATAAAAATGGATGTAGAGTGGATAAAATGGATGTAGAGTTGATAAAATGGATGCAGAGTGGATAAAAATAGATGTAGTGTGGATAAAATGGATGTAGAGTGGATAACAATGGATGTAGAGTGGATAAAATGGATGTAGAGTGGATAAAAATGGATGTAGATTGGATAAAATGGATGTAGAGTGGATAAAAATGGATGTAGAGTATATAAATTGGATGTAGAGTATATAAAATGGATGTAGAGTGGATAAAAATGGATGTCGAGTGGATAAAATGGATGTAGAGTGTATAAAATGGATGTAGAGTGAATAAAATGGATGTAGAGTGGATAAAATTGATGTAGAGTGTATAAAATGGATGTAGAGTGGATAATAATGGATGTAGAGTGGATAAAAATGGATGTAGATTGGATAAAATGGATGTAGAGTGGATAAAATGGGTGTAGAGTCGATAAAATGAATGTAAAGTGGATTAAATGGATGTAGAGTGGTTAAAATGGATGTAGAGTGGATAAAAATGGATGTCGAGTGGATAAAATGGATGTCGAGTGGATAAAATGGATGTAGAGTGGATAAAAATGGATGTAGAGTGGATAAAAATAGATGTAGTGTGGATAAAATGGATGTAGAGTGGATAACAATGGATGTAAAGTGGATAAAATGGATGTAGAGTGGATAAAATGGATGTAGAGTGGATAAAACGGATGTAGAGTGGATAAAAAGGATGTAGAGTGGATAAAATGGATGCAGAGTGGATAAAAATGGATGTAGAGTGTATAAAATGGATGTAGAGTGAATAAAATGGATGTAGAGTGGATAAAATGGATGTAGAGTGGATAAAACGGATGTAGAGTGGATAAAAAGGATGTAGAGTGGATAAAATGGATGCAGAGTGGATAAAAATGGATGTAGAGTGTATAAAATGGATGTAGAGTGAATAAAATGGATGTAGAGTGGATAAAATGGATGTAGAGTGGATAAAATGGATGTAGAGTGGATAAAATGGATGTAGAGTTGATAAAATGGATGTAAAGTGGATAAAATGGATGTAGAGTTAATAAAATTGGATGTAGAGTGGATAAAATGGATGTAGAGTTGATAAAAATGGATGTAGAGTGGATAAAAATGGATGTAGATTGGATAAAATGGATGTAGATTGGATAAAAATGGATGTAGAGTATAGAAATTGGATGTAGAGTATATAAAATGGATGTAGAGTGGATAAAAATGGATGTCGAGTGGATAAAATGGATGTAGAGTGGATAAAAATGGATGTAGATTGGATAAAATGGATGTAGAGTTAATAAAAATGGATGTAGAGTGGATAAAATGAATGTAGAGTTGATAAAAATGGATGTAGAGTGGATAAAAATGGATGTAGATTGGATAAAATGGATGTAGAGTGGATAAAAATGGATGTAGATTGGATAAAATGGATGTAGAGTTAATAAAATTGGATGTAGAGTGGATAAAATGGATGTAGAGTTGATAAAAATGGATGTAGAGTGGATAAAAATGGATGTAGATTGGATAAAATGGATGTAGAGTGGATAAAAATGGATGTAGAGTAAATAAATTGGATGTAGAGTATATAAAATGGATGTAGAGTGGATAAAAATGGATGTCGAGTGGATAAAATGGATGTAGAGTGGATAAAAATGGATGTAGATTGGATAAAATGGATGTAGAGTGTATAAAATGGATGTAGAGTGAATAAAATGGATGTAGAGTGGATAAAATTGATGTAGAGTGTATAAAATGGATGTAGAGTGGATAAAAATGGATGTAGAGTGGATAAAAATGGATGTAGATTGGATAAAATGGATGTAGAGTGGATAAAAATGGATGTAGAGTATATAAATTGGATGTAGAGTATATAAAATGGATGTAGAGTGGATAAAAATGGATGTCGAGTGGATAAAATGGATGTAGAGTGGATAAAAATGGATGTAGATTGGATAAAATGGATGTAGAGTTAATAAAAATGGATGTAGAGCGGATAAAATGGATGTAGAGTGGATAAAAATGGATGTAGATTGGATAAAATGGATGTAGAGTGGATAAAAATGGATGTCGAGTGGATAAAATGGATGTAGAGTGGATAAAAATGGATGTAGATTGGATAAAATGGATGTAGAGTGGATAAAAATGGATGTAGAGTATATAAATTGGATGTAGAGTATATAAAATGGATGTAGAGTGGATAAAAATGGATGTCGAGTGGATAAAATGGATGTAGAGTGGATAAAAATGGATGTAGATTGGATAAAATGGATGTAGAGTGGATAAAAATGGATGTAGAGTATATAAATTGGATGTAGAGTATATAAAATGGATGTAGAGTGGATAAAAATGGATGTAGAGTGGATAAAATGGATGTAGAGTTGATAAAATGGATGTAAAGTGGATAAAATGGATGTAGAGTGGATAAAATGGATGTAGAGTGGATAAAAATGGATGTCGAGTGGATAAAATGGATGTCGAGTGGATAAAATGGATGTAGAGTGGATAAAAATGGATGTAGAGTGGATAAAAATGGATGTAGAGTGGATAAAATGGATGTAGAGTTGATAAAATGGATGCAGAGTGGATAAAAATAGATGTAGTGTGGATAAAATGGATGTAGAGTGGATAACAATGGATGTAGAGTGGATAAAATGGATGTAGAGTGGATAAAAATGGATGTAGATTGGATAAAATGGATGTAGAGTGGATAAAAATGGATGTAGAGTATATAAATTGGATGTAGAGTATATAAAATGGATGTAGAGTGGATAAAAATGGATGTCGAGTGGATAAAATGGATGTAGAGTGTATAAAATGGATGTAGAGTGAATAAAATGGATGTAGAGTGGATAAAATTGATGTAGAGTGTATAAAATGGATGTAGAGTGGATAATAATGGATGTAGAGTGGATAAAAATGGATGTAGATTGGATAAAATGGATGTAGAGTGGATAAAATGGATGTAGAGTTGATAAAATGGATGTATAGTGGATAAAAATGGATGTCGAGTGGATAAAATGGATGTATAGTGGATAAAAATGGATGTAGAGTGAATAAAATGGATGTAGAGTGGATAAAATTAATGTAGAGTGTATAAAATGGATGTAGAGTGGATAAAAATGGATGTAGATTGGATAAAATGGATGTAGAGTGGATAAAAATGGATGTAGAGTATATAAATTGGATGTAGAGTATATAAAATGGATGTAGAGTGGATAAAAATGGATGTCGAGTGGATAAAATGGATGTAGAGTGGATAAAAATGGATGTAGATTGGATAAAATGGATGTAGAGTTAATAAAAATGGATGTAGAGTGGATAAAATGGATGTAGAGTTGATAAAAATGGATGTAGAGTGAATAAAAATGGATGTAGAGTGGATAAAAATGGATGTAGAGTATATAAATTGGATGTAGAGTATATAAAATGGATGTAGAGTGGATAAAAATGGATGTAGAGTGGATAAAATGGATGTAGAGTGGATAAAAATGGATGTAGAGTGGATAAAATGGATGTAGAGTAGATAAAATGGATGTAGAGTGGATAAAATGGATGTAGAGTTGATAAAATGGATGCAGAGTGGATAAAAATAGATGTAGTGTGGATAAAATGGATGTAGAGTGGATAACAATGGATGTAGAGTGGATAAAATGGATGTAGAGTGGATAAAAATGGATGTAGAGTGGATAAAATGGATGTCGAGTGGATAAAAATGGATGTAGAGTGGATAAAAATGGATGTAGAGTATATAAATTGGATGTAGAGTATATAAAATGGATGTAGAGTGGATAAAAATGGATGTCGAGTGGATAAAATGGATGTAGAGTGGATAAAAATGGATGTAGATTGGATAAAATGGATGTAGAGTGGATAAAAATGGATGTAGAGTATATAAATTGGATGTAGAGTATATAAAATGGATGTAGAGTGGATAAAAATGGATGTCGAGTGGATAAAATGGATGTAGAGTGTATAAAATGGATGTAGAGTGAATAAAATGGATGTAGAGTGGATAAAATTGATGTAGAGTGTATAAAATGGATGTAAAGTGGATAAAAATGGATGTAGCGTGGATAAAAATGGATGTAGATTGGATAAAATGGATGTAGAGTGGATAAAATGGATGTAGAGTTGATAAAATGGATGTAAAGTGGATAAAATGGATGTAGAGTTAATAAAATTGGATGTAGAGTGGATAAAATGGATGTAGAGTTCATAAAAATGGATGTAGAGTGGATAAAAATGGATGTAGATTGGATAAAATGGATGTAGAGTGGATAAAAATGGATGTAGAGTATATAAATTGGATGTAGAGTATATAAAATGGATGTAGAGTGGATAAAAATGGATGTCGAGTGGATAAAATGGATGTAGAGTGGATAAAAATGGATGTAGATTGGATAAAATGGATGTAGAGTGGATAAAAATGGATGTAGAGTATATAAATTGGATGTAGAGTATATAAAATGGATGTAGAGTGGATAAAAATGGATCTCGAGTGGATAAAATTGATGTAGAGTGTATAAAATGGATGTAGAGTGAATAAAATGGATGTAGAGTGGATAAAATTGATGTAGAGTGTATAAAATGGATGTAGAGTGGATAAAAATGGATGTAGAGTGGATAAAAATGGATGTAGATTGGATAAAATGGATGTAGAGTTAATAAAAATGGATGTAGAGCGGATAAAATGGATGTAGAGTAGATAAAATGAATGTAGAGTGGATAAAATGGATGTAGAGTAGATAAAATGGATGTAGAGTGGATAAAATGGATGTAGAGTTGATAAAATGGATGTAGAGTTGATAAAATGGATGCAGAGTGGATAAAAATAGATGTAGTGCGGATAAAAAGGATGTAGAGTGGATAACAATGGATGTAGAGTGGATAAAATGGATGTAGAGTTAATAAAAATGGATGTAGAGCGGATAAAATGGATGTAGAGTAGATAAAATGAATGTAGAGTGGATAAAATGGATGTAGAGTAGATAAAATGGATGTAGAGTGGATAAAATGGATGTAGAGTTGATAAAATGGATGTAGAGTTGATAAAATGGATGCAGAGTGGATAAAAATAGATGTAGTGCGGATAAAAAGGATGTAGAGTGGATAACAATGGATGCAGAGTGGATAAAATGGATGTAGAGTGGATAAAATGGATGTAGAGTGGATAAAATGGATGTAGAGTGGATAAAAATGGATGTAGATTGGATAAAATGGATGTAGAGTTGATAAAATGGATGCAGAGTGGATAAAAATAGATGTAGTGTGGATAAAATGGATGTAGAGTGGATAACAATGGATGTAGAGTGGATAAAATGGATGTAGAGTGGATAAAAATGGATGTAGATTGGATAAAATGGATGTAGAGTGGATAAAAATGGATGTAGAGTATATAAATTGGATGTAGAGTATATAAAATGGATGTAGAGTGGATAAAAATGGATGTCGAGTGGATAAAATGGATGTAGAGTGTATAAAATGGATGTAGAGTGAATAAAATGGATGTAGAGTGGATAAAATTGATGTAGAGTGTATAAAATGGATGTAGAGTGGATAATAATGGATGTAGAGTGGATAAAAATGGATGTAGATTGGATAAAATGGATGTAGAGTGGATAAAATGGATGTAGAGTTGATAAAATGGATGTATAGTGGATAAAAATGGATGTCGAGTGGATAAAATGGATGTATAGTGGATAAAAATGGATGTAGAGTGAATAAAATGGATGTAGAGTGGATAAAATTAATGTAGAGTGTATAAAATGGATGTAGAGTGGATAAAAATGGATGTAGATTGGATAAAATGGATGTAGAGTGGATAAAAATGGATGTAGAGTATATAAATTGGATGTAGAGTATATAAAATGGATGTAGAGTGGATAAAAATGGATGTCGAGTGGATAAAATGGATGTAGAGTGGATAAAAATGGATGTAGATTGGATAAAATGGATGTAGAGTTAATAAAAATGGATGTAGAGTGGATAAAATGGATGTAGAGTTGATAAAAATGGATGTAGAGTGAATAAAAATGGATGTAGAGTGGATAAAAATGGATGTAGAGTATATAAATTGGATGTAGAGTATATAAAATGGATGTAGAGTGGATAAAAATGGATGTAGAGTGGATAAAATGGATGTAGAGTTGATAAAAATGGATGTAGAGTGGATAAAATGGATGTAGAGTAGATAAAATGGATGTAGAGTGGATAAAATGGATGTAGAGTTGATAAAATGGATGCAGAGTGGATAAAAATAGATGTAGTGTGGATAAAATGGATGTAGAGTGGATAACAATGGATGTAGAGTGGATAAAATGGATGTAGAGTGGATAAAAATGGATGTAGAGTGGATAAAATGGATGTCGAGTGGATAAAAATGGATGTAGAGTGGATAAAAATGGATGTAGAGTATATAAATTGGATGTAGAGTATATAAAATGGATGTAGAGTGGATAAAAATGGATGTCGAGTGGATAAAATGGATGTAGAGTGGATAAAAATGGATGTAGATTGGATAAAATGGATGTAGAGTGGATAAAAATGGATGTAGAGTATATAAATTGGATGTAGAGTATATAAAATGGATGTAGAGTGGATAAAAATGGATGTCGAGTGGATAAAATGGATGTAGAGTGTATAAAATGGATGTAGAGTGAATAAAATGGATGTAGAGTGGATAAAATTGATGTAGAGTGTATAAAATGGATGTAAAGTGGATAAAAATGGATGTAGCGTGGATAAAAATGGATGTAGATTGGATAAAATGGATGTAGAGTGGATAAAATGGATGTAGAGTTGATAAAATGGATGTAAAGTGGATAAAATGGATGTAGAGTTAATAAAATTGGATGTAGAGTGGATAAAATGGATGTAGAGTTCATAAAAATGGATGTAGAGTGGATAAAAATGGATGTAGAGTGGATAAAATGGATGTAGAGTGGATAAAAATGGATGTAGATTGGATAAAATGGATGTAGAGTGGATAAAAATGGATGTAGAGTATATAAATTGGATGTAGAGTATATAAAATGGATGTAGAGTGGATAAAAATGGATCTCGAGTGGATAAAATTGATGTAGAGTGTATAAAATGGATGTAGAGTGAATAAAATGGATGTAGAGTGGATAAAATTGATGTAGAGTGTATAAAATGGATGTAGAGTGGATAAAATGGATGTAGAGTGGATAAAAATGGATGTAGAGTGGATAAAATGGATGTCGAGTGGATAAAAATGGATGTAGAGTGGATAAAAATGGATGTAGAGTATATAAATTGGATGTAGAGTATATAAAATGGATGTAGAGTGGATAAAAATGGATGTCGAGTGGATAAAATGGATGTCGAGTGGATAAAAATGGATGTAGAGTGGATAAAAATGGATGTAGAGTATATAAATTGGATGTAGAGTATATAAAATGGATGTAGAGTGGATAAAAATGGATGTCGAGTGGATAAAATGGATGTAGAGTGGATAAAATGGATGTAGAGTGGATAAAATGGATGTAGAGTGGATAAAATGGATGTAGAGTGGATAAAAATGGATGTAGATTGGATAAAATGGATGTAGAGTGGATAAAAATGGATGTAGAGTATATAAATTGGATGTAGAGTATATAAAATGGATGTAGAGTGGATAAAAATGGATGTCGAGTGGATAAAATGGATGTAGAGTGGATATAAATGGATGTAGAGTGGATAAAATGCATGTAGAGTTGATAAAAATGGATGTAGAGTGGATAAAATGGATGTAGAGTTGATAAAATGGATGCAGAGTGGATAAAACGGATGTAGAGTGGATACAAAGGATGTAGAGTGGATAAAATGGATGCAGAGTGGATAAAAATAGATGTAGTGTGGATAAAATGGATGTAGAGTGGATAACAATGGATGTAGAGTGGATAAAATGGGTGCAGAGTGGATAAAAATGGATGTAGAGTGGATAAAATGGATGTAGAGTGTATAAAATGGATGTAGAGTGAATAAAATGGATGTAGAGTGGATAAAATTGATGTAGAGTGTATAAAATGGATGTAGAGTGGATAAAAATGGATGTAGAGTGGATAAAAATGGATGTAGAGTGGATAAAATGGATGTAGAATGTATAAAATGGATGTAGAGTGAATAAAATGGATGTAGAGTGGATAAAATTGATATAGAGTGTATAAAATGGATGTAGAGTGGATAAAAATGGATGTAGAGTGGATAAAAATGGATGTAGATTGGATAAAATGGATGTAGAGTGGATAAAATGGATGTAGAGTTGATAAAATGGATGTAAAGTGGATAAAATGGATGTAGAGTTAATAAAATTGGATGTAGAGTGGATGAAATGGATGTAGAGTTCATAAAAATGGATGTAGAGTGGATAAAAATGGATGTAGATTGGATAAAATGGATGTAGAGTGGATAAAAATGGATGTAGAGTATATAAATTGGATGTAGAGTATATAAAATGGATGTAGAGTGGATAAAAATGGATGTCGAGTGGATAAAATGGATGTAGAGTGGATAAAAATGGATGTAGATTGGATAAAATGGATGTAGAGTGGATAAAAATGGATGTAGAGTATATAAATTGGATGTAGAGTATATAAAATGGATGTAGAGTGGATAAAAATGGATGTCGAGTGGATAAAATGGATGTAGAGTGTATAAAATGGATGTAGAGTGAATAAAATGGATGTAGAGTGGATAAAATTGATGTAGAGTGTATAAAATGGATGTAGAGTGGATAAAAATGGATGTAGAGTGGATAAAAATGGATGTAGATTGGATAAAATGGATGTAGAGTGGATAAAATGGATGTAGAGTTGCTAAAATGGATGTAAAGTGGATAAAATGGATGTAGAGTGGATAAAATGGATGTAGAGTGGATAAAAATGGATGTCGAGTGGATAAAATGGATGTCGAGTGGATAAAATGGATGTAGAGTGGATAAAAATGGATGTAGAGTGGATAAAAATGGATGTAGAGTGGATAAAATGGATGTAGAGTTGATAAAATGGATGCAGAGTGGATAAAAATAGATGTAGTGTGGATAAAATGGATGTAGAGTGGATAACAATGGATGTAGAGTGGATAAAATGGATGTAGAGTGGATAAAAATGGATGTAGATTGGATAAAATGGATGTAGAGTGGATAAAAATGGATGTAGAGTATATAAATTGGATGTAGAGTATATAAAATGGATGTAGAGTGGATAAAAATGGATGTCGAGTGGATAAAATGGATGTAGAGTGTATAAAATGGATGTAGAGTGAATAAAATGGATGTAGAGTGGATAAAATTGATGTAGAGTGTATAAAATGGATGTAGAGTGGATAATAATGGATGTAGAGTGGATAAAATGGGTGTAGAGTCGATAAAATGAATGTAAAGTGGATAAAATGGATGTAGAGTGGTTAAAATGGATGTAGAGTGGATAAAAATGGATGTCGAGTGTATAAAATGGATGTCGAGTGGATAAAATGGATGTAGAGTGGATAAAAATGGATGTAGAGTGGATAAAAATAGATGTAGTGTGGATAAAATGGATGTAGAGTGGATAACAATGGATGTAAAGTGGATAAAATGGATGTAGAGTGGATAAAATGGATGTAGAGTGGATAAAACGGATGTAGAGTGGATAAAAAGGATGTAGAGTGGATAAAATGGATGCAGAGTGGATAAAAATGGATGTCGAGTGGATAAAATGGATGTCGAGTGGATAAAATGGATGTAGAGTGGATAAAAATGGATGTAGAGTGGATAAAAATGGATGTAGAGTGGATAAAATGGATGTAGAGTTGATAAAATGGATGCAGAGTGGATAAAAATAGATGTAGTGTGGATAAAATGGATGTAGAGTGGATAACAATGGATGTAGAGTGGATAAAATGGATGTAGAGTGGATAAAAATGGATGTAGATTGGATAAAATGGATGTAGAGTGGATAAAAATGGATGTAGAGTATATAAATTGGATGTAGAGTATATAAAATGGATGTAGAGTGGATAAAAATGGATGTCGAGTGGATAAAATGGATGTAGAGTGTATAAAATGGATGTAGAGTGAATAAAATGGATGTAGAGTGGATAAAATTGATGTAGAGTGTATAAAATGGATGTAGAGTGGATAATAATGGATGTAGAGTGGATAAAATGGGTGTAGAGTCGATAAAATGAATGTAAAGTGGATAAAATGGATGTAGAGTGGTTAAAATGGATGTAGAGTGGATAAAAATGGATGTCGAGTGTATAAAATGGATGTCGAGTGGATAAAATGGATGTAGAGTGGATAAAAATGGATGTAGAGTGGATAAAAATAGATGTAGTGTGGATAAAATGGATGTAGAGTGGATAACAATGGATGTAAAGTGGATAAAATGGATGTAGAGTGGATAAAATGGATGTAGAGTGGATAAAACGGATGTAGAGTGGATAAAAAGGATGTAGAGTGGATAAAATGGATGCAGAGTGGATAAAAATGGATGTAGAGTGTATAAAATGGATGTAGAGTGAATAAAATGGATGTAGAGTGGATAAAATGGATGTAGAGTGGATAAAACGGATGTAGAGTGGATAAAAAGGATGTAGAGTGGATAAAATGGATGCAGAGTGGATAAAAATGGATGTAGAGTGTATAAAATGGATGTAGAGTGAATAAAATGGATGTAGAGTGGATAAAATGGATGTAGAGTGGATAAAATGGATGTAGAGTGGATAAAATGGATGTAGAGTTGATAAAATGGATGTAAAGTGGATAAAATGGATGTAGAGTTAATAAAATTGGATGTAGAGTGGATAAAATGGATGTAGAGTTGATAAAAATGGATGTAGAGTGGATAAAAATGGATGTAGATTGGATAAAATGGATGTAGATTGGATAAAAATGGATGTAGAGTATAGAAATTGGATGTAGAGTATATAAAATGGATGTAGAGTGGATAAAAATGGATGTCGAGTGGATAAAATGGATGTAGAGTGGATAAAAATGGATGTAGATTGGATAAAATGGATGTAGAGTTAATAAAAATGGATGTAGAGTGGATAAAATGAATGTAGAGTTGATAAAAATGGATGTAGAGTGGATAAAAATGGATGTAGATTGGATAAAATGGATGTAGAGTGGATAAAAATGGATGTAGATTGGATAAAATGGATGTAGAGTTAATAAAATTGGATGTAGAGTGGATAAAATGGATGTAGAGTTGATAAAAATGGATGTAGAGTGGATAAAAATGGATGTAGATTGGATAAAATGGATGTAGAGTGGATAAAAATGGATGTAGAGTAAATAAATTGGATGTAGAGTATATAAAATGGATGTAGAGTGGATAAAAATGGATGTCGAGTGGATAAAATGGATGTAGAGTGGATAAAAATGGATGTAGATTGGATAAAATGGATGTAGAGTGTATAAAATGGATGTAGAGTGAATAAAATGGATGTAGAGTGGATAAAATTGATGTAGAGTGTATAAAATGGATGTAGAGTGGATAAAAATGGATGTAGAGTGGATAAAAATGGATGTAGATTGGATAAAATGGATGTAGAGTGGATAAAAATGGATGTAGAGTATATAAATTGGATGTAGAGTATATAAAATGGATGTAGAGTGGATAAAAATGGATGTCGAGTGGATAAAATGGATGTAGAGTGGATAAAAATGGATGTAGATTGGATAAAATGGATGTAGAGTTAATAAAAATGGATGTAGAGTATATAAATTGGATGTAGAGTATATAAAATGGATGTAGAGTGGATAAAAATGGATGTAGAGTCGATAAAATGGATGTAGAGTTGCTAAAATGGATGTAAAGTGGATAAAATGGATGTAGAGTGGATAAAATGGATGTAGAGTGGATAAAAATGGATGTCGAGTGGATAAAATGGATGTCGAGTGGATAAAATGGATGTAGAGTGGATAAAAATGGATGTAGAGTGGATAAAAATGGATGTAGAGTGGATAAAATGGATGTAGAGTTGATAAAATGGATGCAGAGTGGATAAAAATAGATGTAGTGTGGATAAAATGGATGTAGAGTGGATAACAATGGATGTAGAGTGGATAAAATGGATGTAGAGTGGATAAAAATGGATGTAGATTGGATAAAATGGATGTAGAGTGGATAAAAATGGATGTAGAGTATATAAATTGGATGTAGAGTATATAAAATGGATGTAGAGTGGATAAAAATGGATGTCGAGTGGATAAAATGGATGTAGAGTGTATAAAATGGATGTAGAGTGAATAAAATGGATGTAGAGTGGATAAAATTGATGTAGAGTGTATAAAATGGATGTAGAGTGGATAATAATGGATGTAGAGTGGATAAAAATGGATGTAGATTGGATAAAATGGATGTAGAGTGGATAAAATGGGTGTAGAGTCGATAAAATGAATGTAAAGTGGATAAAATGGATGTAGAGTGGTTAAAATGGATGTAGAGTGGATAAAAATGGATGTCGAGTGGATAAAATGGATGTCGAGTGGATAAAATGGATGTAGAGTGGATAAAAATGGATGTAGAGTGGATAAAAATAGATGTAGTGTGGATAAAATGGATGTAGAGTGGATAACAATGGATGTAAAGTGGATAAAATGGATGTAGAGTGGATAAAACGGATGTAGAGTGGATAAAAAGGATGTAGAGTGGATAAAATGGATGCAGAGTGGATAAAAATGGATGTAGAGTGTATAAAATGGATGTAGAGTGAATAAAATGGATGTAGAGTGGATAAAATGGATGTAGAGTGGATAAAACGGATGTAGAGTGGATAAAAAGGATGTAGAGTGGATAAAATGGATGCAGAGTGGATAAAAATGGATGTAGAGTGTATAAAATGGATGTAGAGTGAATAAAATGGATGTAGAGTGGATAAAATGGATGTAGAGTGGATAAAATGGATGTAGAGTGGATAAAATGGATGTAGAGTTGATAAAATGGATGTAAAGTGGATAAAATGGATGTAGAGTTAATAAAATTGGATGTAGAGTGGATAAAATGGATGTAGAGTTGATAAAAATGGATGTAGAGTGGATAAAAATGGATGTAGATTGGATAAAATGGATGTAGATTGGATAAAAATGGATGTAGAGTATAGAAATTGGATGTAGAGTATATAAAATGGATGTAGAGTGGATAAAAATGGATGTCGAGTGGATAAAATGGATGTAGAGTGGATAAAAATGGATGTAGATTGGATAAAATGGATGTAGAGTTAATAAAAATGGATGTAGAGTGGATAAAATGAATGTAGAGTTGATAAAAATGGATGTAGAGTGGATAAAAATGGATGTAGATTGGATAAAATGGATGTAGAGTGGATAAAAATGGATGTAGATTGGATAAAATGGATGTAGAGTTAATAAAATTGGATGTAGAGTGGATAAAATGGATGTAGAGTTGATAAAAATGGATGTAGAGTGGATAAAAATGGATGTAGATTGGATAAAATGGATGTAGAGTGGATAAAAATGGATGTAGAGTAAATAAATTGGATGTAGAGTATATAAAATGGATGTAGAGTGGATAAAAATGGATGTCGAGTGGATAAAATGGATGTAGAGTGGATAAAAATGGATGTAGATTGGATAAAATGGATGTAGAGTGTATAAAATGGATGTAGAGTGAATAAAATGGATGTAGAGTGGATAAAATTGATGTAGAGTGTATAAAATGGATGTAGAGTGGATAAAAATGGATGTAGAGTGGATAAAAATGGATGTAGATTGGATAAAATGGATGTAGAGTGGATAAAAATGGATGTAGAGTATATAAATTGGATGTAGAGTATATAAAATGGATGTAGAGTGGATAAAAATGGATGTCGAGTGGATAAAATGGATGTAGAGTGGATAAAAATGGATGTAGATTGGATAAAATGGATGTAGAGTTAATAAAAATGGATGTAGAGCGGATAAAATGGATGTAGAGTGGATAAAAATGGATGTAGATTGGATAAAATGGATGTAGAGTGGATAAAAATGGATGTCGAGTGGATAAAATGGATGTAGAGTGGATAAAAATGGATGTAGATTGGATAAAATGGATGTAGAGTGGATAAAAATGGATGTAGAGTATATAAATTGGATGTAGAGTATATAAAATGGATGTAGAGTGGATAAAAATGGATGTCGAGTGGATAAAATGGATGTAGAGTGGATAAAAATGGATGTAGATTGGATAAAATGGATGTAGAGTGGATAAAAATGGATGTAGAGTATATAAATTGGATGTAGAGTATATAAAATGGATGTAGAGTGGATAAAAATGGATGTCGAGTGGATAAAATGGATGTAGAGTGTATAAAATGGATGTAGAGTGAATAAAATGGATGTAGAGTGGATAAAATTGATGTAGAGTGTATAAAATGGATGTAGAGTGGATAAAAATGGATGTAGAGTGGATAAAAATGGATGTAGATTGGATAAAATGGATGTAGAGTGGATAAAATGGATTTAGAGTTGATAAAATGGATGTAAAGTGGATAAAATGGATGTAGAGTGGATAAAATGGATGTAGAGTGGATAAAAATGGATGTCGAGTGGATAAAATGGATGTCGAGTGGATAAAATGGATGTAGAGTGGATAAAAATGGATGTAGAGTGGATAAAATGGATGTAGAGTTGATAAAAATGGATGTAGAGTGGATAAAATGGATGTAGAGTTAATAAAATGGATGCAGAGTGGATAAAAATAGATGTAGTGTGGATAAAATGGATGTAGAGTGGATAACAATGGATGTAAAGTGGATAAAATGGATGTAGAGTGGATAAAATGGATGTAGAGTGGATAAAACGGATGTAGAGTGGATAAAAAGGATGTAGAGTGGATAAAATGGATGCAGAGTGGATAAAAATGGATGTAGAGTGTATAAAATGGATGTAGAGTGGATAAAATGGATGTAGAGTGGATAAAATGGATGTAGAGTTGATAAAATGGATGTAAAGTGGATAAAATGGATGTAGAGTTAATAAAATTGGATGTAGAGTGGATAAAATAGATGTAGAGTTGATAAAAATGGATGTAGAGTGGATAAAAATGGATGTAGATTGGATAAAATGGATGTTGAGTTAATAAAATTGGATGTAGAGTGGATAAAATGGATGTAGAGGTGATAAAAATGGATGTAGAGTGGATAAAAATGGATGTAGATTGGATAAAATGGATGTAGAGTGGATAAAAATGGATGTAGAGTAAATAAATTGGATGTAGAGTATATAAAATGGATGTAGAGTGGATAAAATGGATGTAGAGTGGATAAAATTGATGTAGAGTGTATAAAATGGATGTAGAGTGGATAAAAATGGATGTAGAGTGGATAAAAATGGATGTAGATTGGATAAAATGGATGTAGAGTGGATAAAAATGGATGTAGAGTATATAAATTGGATGTAGAGTATATAAAATGGATGTAGAGTGGATAAAAATGGATGTCGAGTGGATAAAATGGATGTAGAGTGGATAAAAATGGATGTAGATTGGATAAAATGGATGTAGAGCGGATAAAATGGATGTAGAGTTGATAAAAATGGATGTAGAGTGGATAAAAATGGATGTAGATTGGATAAAATGGATGTAGAGTGGATAAAAATGGATGTCGAGTGGATAAAATGGATGTAGAGTGGATAAAAATGGATGTAGATTGGATAAAATGGATGTAGAGTGGATAAAAATGGATGTAGAGTATATAAATTGGATGTAGAGTATATAAAATGGATGTAGAGTGGATAAAAATGGATGTCGAGTGGATAAACTGGATGTAGAGTGGATAAAAATGGATGTAGATTGGATAAAATGGATGTAGAGTGGATAAAAATGGATGTAGAGTATATAAATTGGATGTAGAGTATATAAAATGGATGTAGAGTGGATAAAAATGGATGTCGAGTGGATAAAATGGATGTAGAGTGTATAAAATGGATGTAGAGTGAATAAAATGGATGTAGAGTGGATAAAATTGATGTAGAGTGTATAAAATGGATGTAGAGTGGATAAAAATGGATGTAGAGTGGATAAAAATGGATGTAGATTGGATAAAATGGATGTAGAGTGGATAAAATGGATGTAGAGTTGATAAAATGGATGTAAAGTGGATAAAATGGATGTAGAGTGGATAAAATGGATGTAGAGTGGATAAAAATGGATGTCGTGTGGATAAAATGGATGTCGAGTGGATAAAATGGATGTAGAGTGGATAAAAATGGATGTAGAGTGGATAAAATGGATGTAGAGTTGATAAAAATGGATGTAGAGTGGATAAAATGGATGTAGAGTTGATAAAATGGATGCAGAGTGGATAAAAATAGATGTAGTGTGGATAAAATGGATGTAGAGTGGATAACAATGGATGTAAAGTGGATAAAATGGATGTAGAGTGGATAAAATTAATGTAGAGTGGATAAAACGGATGTAGAGTGGATAAAAAGGATGTAGAGTGGATAAAATGGATGCAGAGTGGATAAAAATGGATGTAGAGTGTATAAAATGGATGTAGAGTGAATAAAATGGATGTAGAGTGGATAAAATGGATGTAGAGTGGATAAAACGGATGTAGAGTGGATAAAAAGGATGTAGAGTGGATAAAATGGATGCAGAGTGGATAAAAATGGATGTAGATTGGATAAAAATGGATGTAGAGTATAGAAATTGGATGTAGAGTATATAAAATGGATGTAGAGTGGATAAAAATGGATGTCGAGTGGATAAAATGGATGTAGAGTTGATAAAATGGATGTAGAGTTGATAAAATGGATGCAGAGTGGATAAAAATAGATGTAGTGTGGATAAAATGGATGTAGAGTGGATAACAATGGATGTAAAGTGGATAAAATGGATGTAGAGTGGATAAAATTAATGTAGAGTGGATAAAACGGATGTAGAGTGGATAAAAAGGATGTAGAGTGGATAAAATGGATGCAGAGTGGATAAAAATGGATGTAGAGTGTATAAAATGGATGTAGAGTGAATAAAATGGATGTAGAGTGGATAAAAATGGATGTAGAGTATATAAATTGGATGTAGAGTATATAAAATGGATGTAGAGTGGATAAAAATGGATGTCGAGTGGATAAAATGGATGTAGAGTGTATAAAATGGATGTAGAGTGAATAAAATGGATGTAGAGTGGATAAAATTGATGTAGAGTGTATAAAATGGATGTAGAGTGGATAAAAATGGATGTAGAGTGGATAAAAATGGATGTCGAGTGGATAAAATGGATGTAGAGTGTATAAAATGGATGTAGAGTGAATAAAATGGATGTAGAGTGGATAAAATTGATGTAGAGTGTATAAAATGGATGTAGAGTGGATAAAAATGGATGTAGAGTGGATAAAAATGGATGTAGATTGGATAAAATGGATGTAGAGTGGATAAAATGGATGTAGAGTTGATAAAATGGATGTAAAGAGGATAAAATGGATGTAGAGTTCATAAAATTGGATGTAGAGTGGATAAAATGGATGTAGAGTTCATAAAAATGGATGTAGAGTGGATAAAAATGGATGTAGAGTATATAAATTGGATGTAGAGTATATAAAATGGATGTAGAGTGGATAAAAATGGATGTCGAGTGGATAAAATGGATGTAGAGTGGATAAAAATGGATGTAGATTGGATAAAATGGATGTAGAGTGGATAAAAATGGATGTAGAGTATATAAATTGGATGTAGAGTATATAAAATGGATGTAGAGTGGATAAAAATGGATGTCGAGTGGATAAAATGGATGTAGAGTGTATAAAATGGATGTAGAGTGAATAAAATGGATGTAGAGTGGATAAAATTGATGTAGAGTGTATAAAATGGATGTAGAGTGGATAAAAATGGATGTAGAGTGGATAAAAATGGATGTAGATTGGAAAAAATGGATGTAGAGTGGATAAAAATGGATGTAGAGTATATAAATTGGATGTAGAGTATATAAAATGGATGTAGAGTGGATAAAAATGGATGTCGAGTGGATAAAATGGATGTAGAGTGGATAAAAATGGATGTAGATTGGATAAAATGTATGTAGAGTTAATAAAAATGGATGTAGAGCGGATAAAATGGATGTAGAGTTGATAAAAATGGATGTAGAGTGGATAAAAATGGATGTAGATTGGATAAAATGGATGTAGAGTGGATAAAAATGGATGTAGAGTTGATAAAATGGATGTAAAGTGGATAAAATGGATGTAGAGTGGATAAAATGGATGTAGAGTGGATAAAAATGGATGTCGAGTGGATAAAATGGATGTCGAGTGGATAAAATGGATGTAGAGTGGATAAAAATGGATGTAGAGTGGATAAAATGGATGTAGAGTTGATAAAAATGGATGTAGAGTGGATAAAATGGATGTAGAGTTGATAAAATGGATGCAGAGTGGATAAAAATAGATGTAGTGTGGATAAAATGGATGTAGAGTGGATAACAATGGATGTAAAGTGGATAAAATGGATGTAGAGTGGATAAAATTAATGTAGAGTGGATAAAACGGATGTAGAGTGGATAAAAAGGATGTAGAGTGGATAAAATGGATGCAGAGTGGATAAAAATGGATGTAGAGTGTATAAAATGGATGTAGAGTGAATAAAATGGATGTAGAGTGGATAAAATGGATGTAGAGTGGATAAAACGGATGTAGAGTGGATAAAAAGGATGTAGAGTGGATAAAATGGATGCAGAGTGGATAAAAATGGATGTAGATTGGATAAAAATGGATGTAGAGTATAGAAATTGGATGTAGAGTATATAAAATGGATGTAGAGTGGATAAAAATGGATGTCGAGTGGATAAAATGGATGTAGAGTGGATAAAAATGGATGTAGACTGGATAAAATGGATGTAGAGTTAATAAAAATGGATGTAGAGTGGATAAAATGGATGTAGAGTTGATAAAAATGGATGTAGAGTGGATAAAAATGGATGTAGATTGGATAAAATGGATGTAGAGTGGATAAAAATGGATGTAGAGTATATAAATTGGATGTAGAGTATATAAAATGGATGTAGAGTGGATAAAAATGGATGTTGAGTGGATAATATGGATGTAGAGTGGATAAAAATGGATGTAGATTGGATAAAATGGATGTAGAGTGGATAAAAATGGATGTAGAGTATATAAATTGGATGTAGAGTATATAAAATGGATGTAGAGTGGATAAAAATGGATGTCGAGTGGATAAAATGGATGTAGAGTGGATAAAAATGGATGTAGAGTGGATAAAATGGATGTAGAGTTGATAAAAATGGATGTAGAGTGGATAAAATGGATGTAGAGTTGATAAAAATGGATGTAGAGTGGATAAAAATGGATGTAGATTGGATAAAATGGATGTAGAGTGGATAAAAATGGATGTAGAGTATATAAATTGGATGTAGAGTATATAAAATGGATGTAGAGTGGATAAAAATGGATGTCGAGTGGATAAAATGGATGTAGAGTGGATAAAAATGGATGTAGATTGGATAAAATGGATGTAGAGTGGATAAAAATGGATGTAGAGTATATAAATTGGATGTAGAGTATATAAAATGGATGTAGAGTGGATAAAAATGGATGTCGAGTGGATAAAATGGATGTAGAGTGGATAAAAATGGATGTAGATTGGATAAAATGGATGTAGAGTGGATAAAAATGGATGTAGAGTATATAAATTGGATGTAGAGTATATAAAATGGATGTAGAGTGGATAAAAATGGATGTCGAGTGGATAAAATGGATGTAGAGTGTATAAAATGGATGTAGAGTGAATAAAATGGATGTAGAGTGGATAAAAATGGATGTAGAGTATAGAAATTGGATGTAGAGTATATAAAATGGATGTAGAGTGGATAAAAATGGATGTCGAGTGGATAAAATGGATGTAGAGTGGATAAAAATGGATGTAGAGTGGATAAAATGGATGTAGAGTTGATAAAATGGATGTAAAGAGGATAAAATGGATGTAGAGTTCATAAAATTGGATGTAGAGTGGATAAAATGGATGTAGAGTTCATAAAAATGGATGTAGAGTGGATAAAAATGGATGTAGAGTATATAAATTGGATGTAGAGTATATAAAATGGATGTAGAGTGGATAAAAATGGATGTCGAGTGGATAAAATGGATGTAGAGTGGATAAAAATGGATGTAGATTGGATAAAATGGATGCAGAGTGGATAAAAATGGATGTAGAGTATATAAATTGGATGTAGAGTATATAAAATGGATGTAGAGTGGATAAAAATGGATGTCGAGTGGATAAAATGGATGTAGAGTGTATAAAATGGATGTAGAGTGAATAAAATGGATGTAGAGTGGATAAAATTGATGTAGAGTGTATAAAATGGATGTAGAGTGGATAAAAATGGATGTAGAGTGGATAAAAATGGATGTCGAGTGGATAAAATGGATGTAGAGTGGATAAAAATGGATGTAGATTGGATAAAATGGATGTAGAGTGGATAAAAATGGATGTAGAGTATATAAATTGGATGTAGAGTATATAAAATGGATGTAGAGTGGATAAAAATGGATGTCGAGTGGATAAAATGGATGTAGAGTGTATAAAATGGATGTAGAGTGAATAAAATGGATGTAGAGTGGATAAAATTGATGTAGAGTGTATAAAATGGATGTAGAGTGGATAAAAATGGATGTAGAGTGGATAAAAATGGATGTAGATTGGATAAAATGGATGTAGAGTGGATAAAAATGGATGTAGAGTATATAAATTGGATGTAGAGTATATAAAATGGATGTAGAGTGGATAAAAATGGATGTCGAGTGGATAAAATGGATGTAGAGTGTATAAAATGGATGTAGAGTGAATAAAATGGATGTAGAGTGGATAAAATTGATGTAGAGTGTATAAAATGGATGTAGAGTGGATAAAAATGGATGTAGAGTGGATAAAAATGGATGTAGATTGGATAAAATGGATGTAGAGTGGATAAAAATGGATGTAGAGTATATAAATTGGATGTAGAGTATATAAAATGGATGTAGAGTGGATAAAAATGGATGTCGAGTGGATAAAATGGATGTAGAGTGGATAAAAATGGATGTAGATTGGATAAAATGGATGTAGAGTTAATAAAAATGGATGTAGAGCGGATAAAATGGATGTAGAGTTGATGAAAATGGATGTAGAGTGGATAAAAATGGATGTAGATTGGATAAAATGGATGTAGAGTGGATAAAAATGGATGTAGAGTTGATAAAATGGATGTAAAGTGGATAAAATGGATGTAGAGTGGATAAAATGGATGTAGAGTGGATAAAAATGGATGTCGAGTGGATAAAATGGATGTCGAGTGGATAAAATGGATGTAGAGTGGATAAAAATGGATGTAGAGTGGATAAAATGGATGTAGAGTTGATAAAAATGGATGTAGAGTGGATAAAATGGATGTAGAGTTGATAAAATGGATGCAGAGTGGATAAAAATAGATGTAGTGTGGATAAAATGGATGTAGAGTGGATAACAATGGATGTAAAGTGGATAAAATGGATGTAGAGTGGATAAAATTAATGTAGAGTGGATAAAACGGATGTAGAGTGGATAAAAAGGGTGTAGAGTGGATAAAATGGATGCAGAGTGGATAAAAATGGATGTAGAGTGTATAAAATGGATGTAGAGTGAATAAAATGGATGTAGAGTGGATAAAATGGATGTAGAGTGGATAAAACGGATGTAGAGTGGATAAAAAGGATGTAGAGTGGATAAAATGGATGCAGAGTGGATAAAAATGGATGTAGATTGGATAAAAATGGATGTAGAGTATAGAAATTGGATGTAGAGTATATAAAATGGATGTAGAGTGGATAAAAATGGATGTCGAGTGGATAAAATGGATGTAGAGTGGATAAAAATGGATGTAGATTGGATAAAATGGATGTAGAGTTAATAAAAATGGATGTAGAGTGGATAAAATGGATGTAGAGTTGATAAAAATGGATGTAGAGTGGATAAAAATGGATGTAGATTGGATAAAATGGATGTAGAGTGGATAAAAATGGATGTAGAGTATATAAATTGGATGTAGAGTATATAAAATGGATGTAGAGTGGATAAAAATGGATGTCGAGTGGATAAAATGGATGTAGAGTGGATAAAAATGGATGTAGAGTGGATAAAATGGATGTAGAGTTGATAAAAATGGATGTAGAGTGGATAAAATGGATGTAGAGTTGATAAAAATGGATGTAGAGTGGATAAAAATGGATGTAGATTGGATAAAATGGATGTAGAGTGGATAAAAATGGATGTAGAGTATATAAATTGGATGTAGAGTATATAAAATGGATGTAGAGTGGATAAAAATGGATGTCGAGTGGATAAAATGGATGTAGAGTGGATAAAAATGGATGTAGATTGGATAAAATGGATGTAGAGTGGATAAAAATGGATGTAGAGTATATAAATTGGATGTAGAGTATATAAAATGGATGTAGAGTGGATAAAAATGGATGTCGAGTGGATAAAATGGATGTAGAGTGGATAAAAATGGATGTAGATTGGATAAAATGGATGTAGAGTGGATAAAAATGGATGTAGAGTATATAAATTGGATGTAGAGTATATAAAATGGATGTAGAGTGGATAAAAATGGATGTCGAGTGGATAAAATGGATGTAGAGTGTATAAAATGGATGTAGAGTGAATAAAATGGATGTAGAGTGGATAAAATTGATGTAGAGTGTATAAAATGGATGTAGAGTGGATAAAAATGGATGTAGAGTGGATAAAAATGGATGTAGATTGGATAAAATGGATGTAGAGTGGATAAAATGGATGTAGAGTTAATAAAATTGGATGTAGAGTGGATAAAATGGATGTAGAGTTCATAAAAATGGATGTAGAGTGGATAAAAATGGATGTAGATTGGATAAAATGGATGTAGAGTGGATAAAAATAGATGTAGAGTATATAAATTGGATGTAGAGTATATAAAATGGATGTAGAGTGGATAAAAATGGATGTCGAGTGGATAAAATGGATGTAGAGTGGATAAAAATGGATGTAGATTGGATAAAATGGATGTAGAGTGGATAAAAATGGATGTAGAGTATATAAATTGGATGTAGAGTATATAAAATGGATGTAGAGTGGATAAAAATGGATGTCGAGTGGATAATATGGATGTAGAGTGGATAAAAATGGATGTAGATTGGATAAAATGGATGTAGAGTGGATAAAAATGGATGTAGAGTGTATAAAATGGATGTAGAGTGGATAAAAATGGATGTAGAGTGGATAAAAATGGATGTAGATTGGATAAAATGGATGTAGAGTGGATAAAAATGGATGTAGAGTATATAAATTGGATGTAGAGTATATAAAATGGATGTAGAGTGGATAAAAATGGATGTCGAGTGGATAAAATGGATGTAGAGTGGATAAAAATGGATGTAGATTGGATAAAATGGATGTAGAGTTAATAAAAATGGATGTAGAGCGGATAAAATGGATGTAGAGTTGATAAAAATGGATGTAGAGTGGATAAAATGGATGTAGAGTGGATAAAATTAATGTAGAGTATATAAAATGGATGTAGAGTGGATAAAAATGGATGTAGATTGGATAAAATGGATGTAGAGTGGATAAAAATGGATGTAGAGTATATAAATTGGATGTAGAGTATATAAAATGGATGTAGAGTGGATAAAAATGGATGTCGAGTGGATAATATGGATGTAGAGTGGATAAAAATGGATGTAGATTGGATAAAATGGATGTAGAGTGGATAAAAATGGATGTAGAGTATATAAATTGGATGTAGAGTATATAAAATGGATGTAGAGTGGATAAAAATGGATGTCGAGTGGATAAAATGGATGTATAGTGGATAAAAATGGATGTAGAGTGGATAAAATGGATGTAGAGTTGATAAAAATGGATGTAGAGTGGATAAAATGGATGTAGAGTAGATAAAATGGATGTAGAGTGGATAAAATGGATGTGGAGTAGATAAAATGGATGTAGAGTGGATAAAAATGGATGTCGAGTGGATAAAATGGATGTAGAGTGGATAAAAATGGATGTAGATTGGATAAAATGGATGTAGAGTGGATAAAAATGGATGTAGAGTATATAAATTGGATGTAGAGTATATAAAATGGATGTAGAGTGGATAAAAATGGATGTCGAGTGGATAAAATGGATGTAGAGTGTATAAAATGGATGTAGAGTGAATAAAATGGATGTAGAGTGGATAAAATTGATGTAGAGTGTATAAAATGGATGTAGAGTGGATAAAAATGGATGTAGAGTGGATAAAAATGGATGTAGATTGGATAAAATGGATGTAGAGTGGATAAAATGGATGTAGAGTGAATAAAATGGATGTAGAGTGGATAAAATTGATGTAGAGTGTATAAAATGGATGTAGAGTGGATAAAAATGGATGTAGAGTGGATAAAAATGGATGTAGATTGGATAAAAATGGATGTCGAGTGGATAAAATGGATGTAGAGTGGATAAAAATGGATGTAGATTGGATAAAATGGATGTAGAGTGGATAAAAATGGATGTAGAGTATATAAATTGGATGTAGAGTATATAAAATGGATGTCGAGTGGATAAAAATGGATGTCGAGTGGATAAAATGGATGTAGAGTGTATAAAATGGATGTAGAGTGAATAAAATGGATGTAGAGTGGATAAAATTGATGTAGAGTGTATAAAATGGATGTAGAGTGGATAAAAATGGATGTAGAGTGGATAAAAATGGATGTAGATTGGATAAAATGGATGTAGAGTGGATAAAAATGGATGTAGAGTATATAAATTGGATGTAGAGTATATAAAATGGATGTAGAGTGGATAAAAATGGATGTCGAGTGGATAAAATGGATGTAGAGTGGATAAAAATGGATGTAGATTGGATAAAATGGATGTAGAGTTAATAAAAATGGATGTAGAGCGGATAAAATGGATGTAGAGTTGATAAAAATGGATGTAGAGTGGATAAAAATGGATGTAGATTGGATAAAATGGATGTAGAGTATATAAATTGGATGTAGAGTATATAAAATGGATGTAGAGTGGATAAAAATGGATGTCGAGTGGATAAAATGGATGTAGAGTGGATAAAAATGGATGTAGATTGGATAAAATGGATGTAGAGTGGATAAAAATGGATGTAGAGTATATAAATTGGATGTAGAGTATATAAAATGGATGTAGAGTGGATAAAAATGGATGTCGAGTGGATAAAATGGATGTAGAGTGTATAAAATGGATGTAGAGTGAATAAAATGGATGTAGAGTGGATAAAATTGATGTAGAGTGTATAAAATGGATGTAGAGTGGATAAAAATGGATGTAGAGTGGATAAAAATGGATGTAGATTGGATAAAATGGATGTAGAGTGGATAAAAATGGATGTAGAGTATATAAATTGGATGTAGAGTATATAAAATGGATGTAGAGTGGATAAAAATGGATGTCGAGTGGATAAAATGGATGTAGAGTGGATAAAAATGGATGTAGATTGGATAAAATGGATGTAGAGTTAATAAAAATGGATGTAGAGCGGATAAAATGGATGTAGAGTTGATAAAAATGGATGTAGAGTGGATAAAAATGGATGTAGATTGGATAAAATGGATGTAGAGTGGATAAAAATGGATGTAGAGTATATAAATTGGATGTAGAGTATATAAAATGGATGTAGAGTGGATAAAAATGGATGTCGAGTGGATAATATGGATGTAGAGTGGATAAAAATGGATGTAGATTGGATAAAATGGATGTAGAGTGGATAAAAATGGATGTAGAGTATATAAATTGGATGTAGAGTATATAAAATGGATGTAGAGTGGATAAAAATGGATGTCGAGTGGATAAAATGGATGTATAGTGGATAAAAATGGATGTAGAGTGGATAAAATGGATGTAGAGTTGATAAAAATGGATGTAGAGTGGATAAAATGGATGTAGAGTAGATAAAATGGATGTAGAGTGGATAAAATGGATGTAGAGTAGATAAAATGGATGTAGAGTGGATAAAATGGATGTAGAGTTGATAAAATGGATGTATAGTGGATAAAAATGGATGTCGAGTGGATAAAATGGATGTATAGTGGATAAAAATGGATGTAGAGTGAATAAAATGGATGTAGAGTGGATAAAATTAATGTAGAGTGTATAAAATGGATGTAGAGTGGATAAAAATGGATGTAGATTGGATAAAATGGATGTAGAGTGGATAAAAATGGATGTAGAGTATATAAATTGGATGTAGAGTATATAAAATGGATGTAGAGTGGATAAAAATGGATGTCGAGTGGATAAAATGGATGTAGAGTGGATAAAAATGGATGTAGATTGGATAAAATGGATGTAGAGTTAATAAAAATGGATGTAGAGTGGATAAAATGGATGTAGAGTTGATAAAAATGGATGTAGAGTGAATAAAAATGGATGTAGAGTGGATAAAAATGGATGTAGAGTATATAAATTGGATGTAGAGTATATAAAATGGATGTAGAGTGGATAAAAATGGATGTAGAGTGGATAAAATGGATGTAGAGTTGATAAAAATGGATGTAGAGTGGATAAAATGGATGTAGAGTAGATAAAATGGATGTAGAGTGGATAAAATGGATGTGGAGTTGATAAAATGGATGCAGAGTGGATAAAAATAGATGTAGTGTGGATAAAATGGATGTAGAGTGGATAACAATGGATGTAGAGTGGATAAAATGGATGTAGAGTGGATAAAAATGGATGTAGAGTGGATAAAATGGATGTCGAGTGGATAAAAATGGATGTAGAGTGGATAAAAATGGATGTAGAGTATATAAATTGGATGTAGAGTATATAAAATGGATGTAGAGTGGATAAAAATGGATGTCGAGTGGATAAAATGGATGTAGAGTGGATAAAAATGGATGTAGATTGGATAAAATGGATGTAGAGTGGATAAAAATGGATGTAGAGTATATAAATTGGATGTAGAGTATATAAAATGGATGTAGAGTGGATAAAAATGGATGTCGAGTGGATAAAATGGATGTAGAGTGTATAAAATGGATGTAGAGTGAATAAAATGGATGTAGAGTGGATAAAATTGATGTAGAGTGTATAAAATGGATGTAAAGTGGATAAAAATGGATGTAGCGTGGATAAAAATGGATGTAGATTGGATAAAATGGATGTAGAGTGGATAAAATGGATGTAGAGTTGATAAAATGGATGTAAAGTGGATAAAATGGATGTAGAGTTAATAAAATTGGATGTAGAGTGGATAAAATGGATGTAGAGTTCATAAAAATGGATGTAGAGTGGATAAAAATGGATGTAGATTGGATAAAATGGATGTAGAGTGGATAAAAATGGATGTAGAGTATATAAATTGGATGTAGAGTATATAAAATGGATGTAGAGTGGATAAAAATGGATGTCGAGTGGATAAAATGGATGTAGAGTGGATAAAAATGGATGTAGATTGGATAAAATGGATGTAGAGTGGATAAAAATGGATGTAGAGTATATAAATTGGATGTAGAGTATATAAAATGGATGTAGAGTGGATAAAAATGGATCTCGAGTGGATAAAATTGATGTAGAGTGTATAAAATGGATGTAGAGTGAATAAAATGGATGTAGAGTGGATAAAATTGATGTAGAGTGTATAAAATGGATGTAGAGTGGATAAAAATGGATGTAGAGTGGATAAAAATGGATGTAGATTGGATAAAATGGATGTAGAGTTAATAAAAATGGATGTAGAGCGGATAAAATGGATGTAGAGTAGATAAAATGAATGTAGAGTGGATAAAATGGATGTAGAGTAGATAAAATGGATGTAGAGTGGATAAAATGGATGTAGAGTTGATAAAATGGATGTAGAGTTGATAAAATGGATGTAGAGTTAATAAAAATGGATGTAGAGCGGATAAAATGGATGTAGAGTAGATAAAATGAATGTAGAGTGGATAAAATGGATGTAGAGTAGATAAAATGGATGTAGAGTGGATAAAATGGATGTAGAGTTGATAAAATGGATGTAGAGTTGATAAAATGGATGCAGAGTGGATAAAAATAGATGTAGTGCGGATAAAAAGGATGTAGAGTGGATAACAATGGATGCAGAGTGGATAAAATGGATGTAGAGTGGATAAAATGGATGTAGAGTGGATAAAATGGATGTAGAGTGGATAAAAATGGATGTAGATTGGATAAAATGGATGTAGAGTGGATAAAAATGGATGTAGAGTATATAAATTGGATGTAGAGTATATAAAATGGATGTAGAGTGGATAAAAATGGATGTCGAGTGGATAAAATGGATGTAGAGTGGATATAAATGGATGTAGAGTGGATAAAATGCATGTAGAGTTGATAAAAATGGATGTAGAGTGGATAAAATGGATGTAGAGTTGATAAAATGGATGCAGAGTGGATAAAACGGATGTAGAGTGGATACAAAGGATGTAGAGTGGATAAAATGGATGCAGAGTGGATAAAAATTGATGTAGTGTGGATAAAATGGATGTAGAGTGGATAACAATGGATGTAGAGTGGATAAAATGGGTGTAGAGTGGATAAAAATGGATGTAGAGTGGATAAAATGGATGTAGAGTGTATAAAATGGATGTAGAGTGAATAAAATGGATGTAGAGTGGATAAAATTGATGTAGAGTGTATAAAATGGATGTAGAGTGGATAAAAATGGATGTAGAGTGGATAAAAATGGATGTAGAGTGGATAAAATGGATGTAGAATGTATAAAATGGATGTAGAGTGAATAAAATGGATGTAGAGTGGATAAAATTGATATAGAGTGTATAAAATGGATGTAGAGTGGATAAAAATGGATGTAGAGTGGATAAAAATGGATGTAGATTGGATAAAATGGATGTAGAGTGGATAAAATGGATGTAGAGTTGATAAAATGGATGTAAAGTGGATAAAATGGATGTAGAGTTAATAAAATTGGATGTAGAGTGGATGAAATGGATGTAGAGTTCATAAAAATGGATGTAGAGTGGATAAAAATGGATGTAGATTGGATAAAATGGATGTAGAGTGGATAAAAATGGATGTAGAGTATATAAATTGGATGTAGAGTATATAAAATGGATGTAGAGTGGATAAAAATGGATGTCGAGTGGATAAAATGGATGTAGAGTGGATAAAAATGGATGTAGATTGGATAAAATGGATGTAGAGTGGATAAAAATGGATGTAGAGTATATAAATTGGATGTAGAGTATATAAAATGGATGTAGAGTGGATAAAAATGGATGTCGAGTGGATAAAATGGATGTAGAGTGTATAAAATGGATGTAGAGTGAATAAAATGGATGTAGAGTGGATAAAATTGATGTAGAGTGTATAAAATGGATGTAGAGTGGATAATAATGGATGTAGAGTGGATAAAAATGGATGTAGATTGGATAAAATGGATGTAGAGTGGATAAAATGGGTGTAGAGTCGATAAAATGGATGTAAAGTGGATAAAATGGATGTAGAGTGGATAAAATGGATGTAGAGTGGATAAAAATGGATGTCGAGTGGATAAAATGGATGTCGAGTGGATAAAATGGATGTAGAGTGGATAAAAATGGATGTAGAGTGGATAAAAATGGATGTAGAGTGGATAAAATGGATGTAGAGTTGATAAAATGGATGCAGAGTGGATAAAAATAGATGTAGTGTGGATAAAATGGATGTAGAGTGGATAACAATGGATGTAGAGTGGATAAAATGGATGTAGAGTGGATAAAAATGGATGTAGATTGGATAAAATGGATGTAGAGTGGATAAAAATGGATGTAGAGTATATAAATTGGATGTAGAGTATATAAAATGGATGTAGAGTGGATAAAAATGGATGTCGAGTGGATAAAATGGATGTAGAGTGTATAAAATGGATGTAGAGTGAATAAAATAGATGTAGTGTGGATAAAATGGATGTAGAGTGGATAACAATGGATGTAAAGTGGATAAAATGGATGTAGAGTGGATAAAATTAATGTAGAGTGGATAAAACGGATGTAGAGTGGATAAAAAGGATGTAGAGTGGATAAAATGGATGCAGAGTGGATAAAAATGGATGTAGAGTGTATAAAATGGATGTAGAGTGAATAAAATGGATGTAGAGTGGATAAAATGGATGTAGAGTGGATAAAACGGATGTAGAGTGGATAAAAAGGATGTAGAGTGGATAAAATGGATGCAGAGTGGATAAAAATGGATGTAGATTGGATAAAAATGGATGTAGAGTATAGAAATTGGATGTAGAGTATATAAAATGGATGTAGAGTGGATAAAAATGGATGTCGAGTGGATAAAATGGATGTAGAGTGGATAAAAATGGATGTAGACTGGATAAAATGGATGTAGAGTTAATAAAAATGGATGTAGAGTGGATAAAATGGATGTAGAGTTGATAAAAATGGATGTAGAGTGGATAAAAATGGATGTAGATTGGATAAAATGGATGTAGAGTGGATAAAAATGGATGTAGAGTATATAAATTGGATGTAGAGTATATAAAATGGATGTAGAGTGGATAAAAATGGATGTTGAGTGGATAATATGGATGTAGAGTGGATAAAAATGGATGTAGATTGGATAAAATGGATGTAGAGTGGATAAAAATGGATGTAGAGTATATAAATTGGATGTAGAGTATATAAAATGGATGTAGAGTGGATAAAAATGGATGTCGAGTGGATAAAATGGATGTAGAGTGGATAAAAATGGATGTAGAGTGGATAAAATGGATGTAGAGTTGATAAAAATGGATGTAGAGTGGATAAAATGGATGTAGAGTTGATAAAAATGGATGTAGAGTGGATAAAAATGGATGTAGATTGGATAAAATGGATGTAGAGTGGATAAAAATGGATGTAGAGTATATAAATTGGATGTAGAGTATATAAAATGGATGTAGAGTGGATAAAAATGGATGTCGAGTGGATAAAATGGATGTAGAGTGGATAAAAATGGATGTAGATTGGATAAAATGGATGTAGAGTGGATAAAAATGGATGTAGAGTATATAAATTGGATGTAGAGTATATAAAATGGATGTAGAGTGGATAAAAATGGATGTCGAGTGGATAAAATGGATGTAGAGTGGATAAAAATGGATGTAGATTGGATAAAATGGATGTAGAGTGGATAAAAATGGATGTAGAGTATATAAATTGGATGTAGAGTATATAAAATGGATGTAGAGTGGATAAAAATGGATGTCGAGTGGATAAAATGGATGTAGAGTGTATAAAATGGATGTAGAGTGAATAAAATGGATGTAGAGTGGATAAAAATGGATGTAGAGTATATAAATTGGATGTAGAGTATATAAAATGGATGTAGAGTGGATAAAAATGGATGTCGAGTGGATAAAATGGATGTAGAGTGTATAAAATGGATGTAGAGTGAATAAAATGGATGTAGAGTGGATAAAATTGATGTAGAGTGTATAAAATGGATGTAGAGTGGATAAAAATGGATGTAGAGTGGATAAAAATGGATGTAGATTGGATAAAATGGATGTAGAGTGGATAAAATGGATGAAGAGTTAATAAAATTGGATGTAGAGTGGATAAAATGGATGTAGAGTTCATAAAAATGGATGTAGAGTGGATAAAAATGGATGTAGATTGGATAAAATGGATGTAGAGTGGATAAAAATAGATGTAGAGTATATAAATTGGATGTAGAGTATATAAAATGGATGTAGAGTGGATAAAAATGGATGTCGAGTGGATAAAATGGATGTAGAGTGGATAAAAATGGATGTAGATTGGATAAAATGGATGTAGAGTGGATAAAAATGGATGTAGAGTATATAAATTGGATGTAGAGTATATAAAATGGATGTAGAGTGGATAAAAATGGATGTCGAGTGGATAATATGGATGTAGAGTGGATAAAAATGGATGTAGATTGGATAAAATGGATGTAGAGTGGATAAAAATGGATGTAGAGTGTATAAAATGGATGTAGAGTGGATAAAAATGGATGTAGAGTGGATAAAAATGGATGTAGATTGGATAAAATGGATGTAGAGTGGATAAAAATGGATGTAGAGTATATAAATTGGATGTAGAGTATATAAAATGGATGTAGAGTGGATAAAAATGGATGTCGAGTGGATAAAATGGATGTAGAGTGGATAAAAATGGATGTAGATTGGATAAAATGGATGTAGAGTTAATAAAAATGGATGTAGAGCGGATAAAATGGATGTAGAGTTGATAAAAATGGATGTAGAGTGGATAAAATGGATGTAGAGTGGATAAAATTAATGTAGAGTATATAAAATGGATGTAGAGTGGATAAAAATGGATGTAGATTGGATAAAATGGATGTAGAGTGGATAAAAATGGATGTAGAGTATATAAATTGGATGTAGAGTATATAAAATGGATGTAGAGTGGATAAAAATGGATGTCGAGTGGATAATATGGATGTAGAGTGGATAAAAATGGATGTAGATTGGATAAAATGGATGTAGAGTGGATAAAAATGGATGTAGAGTATATAAATTGGATGTAGAGTATATAAAATGGATGTAGAGTGGATAAAAATGGATGTCGAGTGGATAAAATGGATGTATAGTGGATAAAAATGGATGTAGAGTGGATAAAATGGATGTAGAGTTGATAAAAATGGATGTAGAGTGGATAAAATGGATGTAGAGTAGATAAAATGGATGTAGAGTGGATAAAATGGATGTAGAGTAGATAAAATGGATGTAGAGTGGATAAAAATGGATGTCGAGTGGATAAAATGGATGTAGAGTGGATAAAAATGGATGTAGATTGGATAAAATGGATGTAGAGTGGATAAAAATGGATGTAGAGTATATAAATTGGATTTAGAGTATATAAAATGGATGTAGAGTGGATAAAAATGGATGTCGAGTGGATAAAATGGATGTAGAGTGTATAAAATGGATGTAGAGTGGATAAAAATGGATGTAGAGTGGATAAAAATGGATGTAGATTGGATAAAATGGATGTAGAGTGGATAAAATGGATGTAGAGTGAATAAAATGGATGTAGAGTGGATAAAATTGATGTAGAGTGTATAAAATGGATGTAGAGTGGATAAAAATGGATGTAGAGTGGATAAAAATGGATGTAGATTGGATAAAAATGGATGTCGAGTGGATAAAATGGATGTAGAGTGGATAAAAATGGATGTAGATTGGATAAAATGGATGTAGAGTGGATAAAAATGGATGTAGAGTATATAAATTGGATGTAGAGTATATAAAATGGATGTCGAGTGGATAAAAATGGATGTCGAGTGGATAAAATGGATGTAGAGTGTATAAAATGGATGTAGAGTGAATAAAATGGATGTAGAGTGGATAAAATTGATGTAGAGTGTATAAAATGGATGTAGAGTGGATAAAAATGGATGTAGAGTGGATAAAAATGGATGTAGATTGGATAAAATGGATGTAGAGTGGATAAAAATGGATGTAGAGTATATAAATTGGATGTAGAGTATATAAAATGGATGTAGAGTGGATAAAAATGGATGTCGAGTGGATAAAATGGATGTAGAGTGGATAAAAATGGATGTAGATTGGATAAAATGGATGTAGAGTTAATAAAAATGGATGTAGAGCGGATAAAATGGATGTAGAGTTGATAAAAATGGATGTAGAGTGGATAAAAATGGATGTAGATTGGATAAAATGGATGTAGAGTATATAAATTGGATGTAGAGTATATAAAATGGATGTAGAGTGGATAAAAATGGATGTCGAGTGGATAAAATGGATGTAGAGTGGATAAAAATGGATGTAGATTGGATAAAATGGATGTAGAGTGGATAAAAATGGATGTAGAGTATATAAATTGGATGTAGAGTATATAAAATGGATGTAGAGTGGATAAAAATGGATGTCGAGTGGATAAAATGGATGTAGAGTGTATAAAATGGATGTAGAGTGAATAAAATGGATGTAGAGTGGATAAAATTGATGTAGAGTGTATAAAATGGATGTAGAGTGGATAAAAATGGATGTAGAGTGGATAAAAATGGATGTAGATTGGATAAAATGGATGTAGAGTGGATAAAAATGGATGTAGAGTATATAAATTGGATGTAGAGTATATAAAATGGATGTAGAGTGGATAAAAATGGATGTCGAGTGGATAAAATGGATGTAGAGTGGATAAAAATGGATGTAGATTGGATAAAATGGATGTAGAGTTAATAAAAATGGATGTAGAGCGGATAAAATGGATGTAGAGTTGATAAAAATGGATGTAGAGTGGATAAAAATGGATGTAGATTGGATAAAATGGATGTAGAGTGGATAAAAATGGATGTAGAGTATATAAATTGGATGTAGAGTATATAAAATGGATGTAGAGTGGATAAAAATGGATGTCGAGTGGATAATATGGATGTAGAGTGGATAAAAATGGATGTAGATTGGATAAAATGGATGTAGAGTGGATAAAAATGGATGTAGAGTATATAAATTGGATGTAGAGTATATCAAATGGATGTAGAGTGGATAAAAATGGATGTCGAGTGGATAAAATGGATGTATAGTGGATAAAAATGGATGTAGAGTGGATAAAATGGATGTAGAGTTGATAAAAATGGATGTAGAGTGGATAAAATGGATGTAGAGTAGATAAAATGGATGTAGAGTGGATAAAATGGATGTAGAGTAGATAAAATGGATGTAGAGTGGATAAAATGGATGTAGAGTTGATAAAATGGATGTATAGTGGATAAAAATGGATGTCGAGTGGATAAAATGGATGTATAGTGGATAAAAATGGATGTAGAGTGAATAAAATGGATGTAGAGTGGATAAAATTAATGTAGAGTGTATAAAATGGATGTAGAGTGGATAAAAATGGATGTAGATTGGATAAAATGGATGTAGAGTGGATAAAAATGGATGTAGAGTATATAAATTGGATGTAGAGTATATAAAATGGATGTAGAGTGGATAAAAATGGATGTCGAGTGGATAAAATGGATGTAGAGTGGATAAAAATGGATGTAGATTGGATAAAATGGATGTAGAGTTAATAAAAATGGATGTAGAGTGGATAAAATGGATGTAGAGTTGATAAAAATGGATGTAGAGTGAATAAAAATGGATGTAGAGTGGATAAAAATGGATGTAGAGTATATAAATTGGATGTAGAGTATATAAAATGGATGTAGAGTGGATAAAAATGGATGTAGAGTGGATAAAATGGATGTAGAGTTGATAAAAATGGATGTAGAGTGGATAAAATGGATGTAGAGTAGATAAAATGGATGTAGAGTGGATAAAATGGATGTGGAGTTGATAAAATGGATGCAGAGTGGATAAAAATAGATGTAGTGTGGATAAAATGGATGTAGAGTGGATAACAATGGATGTAGAGTGGATAAAATGGATGTAGAGTGGATAAAAATGGATGTAGAGTGGATAAAATGGATGTCGAGTGGATAAAAATGGATGTAGAGTGGATAAAAATGGATGTAGAGTATATAAATTGGATGTAGAGTATATAAAATGGATGTAGAGTGGATAAAAATGGATGTCGAGTGGATAAAATGGATGTAGAGTGGATAAAAATGGATGTAGATTGGATAAAATGGATGTAGAGTGGATAAAAATGGATGTAGAGTATATAAATTGGATGTAGAGTATATAAAATGGATGTAGACTGGATAAAAATGGATGTCGAGTGGATAAAATGGATGTAGAGTGTATAAAATGGATGTAGAGTGAATAAAATGGATGTAGAGTGGATAAAATTGATGTAGAGTGTATAAAATGGATGTAAAGTGGATAAAAATGGATGTAGCGTGGATAAAAATGGATGTAGATTGGATAAAATGGATGTAGAGTGGATAAAATGGATGTAGAGTTGATAAAATGGATGTAAAGTGGATAAAATGGATGTAGAGTTAATAAAATTGGATGTAGAGTGGATAAAATGGATGTAGAGTTCATAAAAATGGATGTAGAGTGGATAAAAATGGATGTAGATTGGATAAAATGGATGTAGAGTGGATAAAAATGGATGTAGAGTATATAAATTGGATGTAGAGTATATAAAATGGATGTAGAGTGGATAAAAATGGATGTCGAGTGGATAAAATGGATGTAGAGTGGATAAAAATGGATGTAGATTGGATAAAATGGATGTAGAGTGGATAAAAATGGATGTAGAGTATATAAATTGGATGTAGAGTATATAAAATGGATGTAGAGTGGATAAAAATGGATCTCGAGTGGATAAAATTGATGTAGAGTGTATAAAATGGATGTAGAGTGAATAAAATGGATGTAGAGTGGATAAAATTGATGTAGAGTGTATAAAATGGATGTAGAGTGGATAAAAATGGATGTAAAGTGGATAAAAATGGATGTAGATTGGATAAAATGGATGTAGAGTTAATAAAAATGGATGTAGAGCGGATAAAATGGATGTAGAGTAGATAAAATGAATGTAGAGTGGATAAAATGGATGTAGAGTAGATAAAATGGATGTAGAGTGGATAAAATGGATGTAGAGTTGATAAAATGGATGTAGAGTTGATAAAATGGATGTAGAGTTAATAAAAATGGATGTAGAGTGGATAAAATGGATGTAGAGTAGATAAAATGGATGTAGAGTGGATAAAATGGATGTAGAGTAGATAAAATGGATGTAGAGTGGATAAAATGGATGTAGAGTTGATAAAATGGATGTAGAGTTGATAAAATGGATGCAGAGTGGATAAAAATAGATGTAGTGCGGATAAAAAGGATGTAGAGTGGATAACAATGGATGCAGAGTGGATAAAATGGATGTAGAGTGGATAAAATGGATGTAGAGTGGATAAAATGGATGTAGAGTGGATAAAAATGGATGTAGATTGGATAAAATGGATGTAGAGTGGATAAAAATGGATGTAGAGTATATAAATTGGACGTAGAGTATATAAAATGGATGTAGAGTGGATAAAAATGGATGTCGAGTGGATAAAATGGATGTAGAGTGGATATAAATGGATGTAGAGTGGATAAAATGCATGTAGAGTTGATAAAAATGGATGTAGAGTGGATAAAATGGATGTAGAGTTGATAAAATGGATGCAGAGTGGATAAAACGGATGTAGAGTGGATACAAAGGATGTAGAGTGGATAAAATGGATGCAGAGTGGATAAAAATAGATGTAGTGTGGATAAAATGGATGTAGAGTGGATAACAATGGATGTAGAGTGGATAAAATGGGTGTAGAGTGGATAAAAATGGATGTAGAGTGGATAAAATGGATGTAGAGTGTATAAAATGGATGTAGAGTGAATAAAATGGATGTAGAGTGGATAAAATTGATGTAGAGTGTATAAAATGGATGTAGAGTGGATAAAAATGGATGTAGAGTGGATAAAAATGGATGTAGAGTTGATAAAATGGATGTAGAATGTATAAAATGGATGTAGAGTGAATAAAATGGATGTAGAGTTGATAAAATTGATATAGAGTGTATAAAATGGATGTAGAGTGGATAAAAATGGATGTAGAGTGGATAAAAATGGATGTAGATTGGATAAAATGGATGTAGAGTGGATAAAATGGATGTAGAGTTGATAAAATGGATGTAAAGTGGATAAAATGGATGTAGAGTTAATAAAATTGGATGTAGAGTGGATGAAATGGATGTAGAGTTCATAAAAATGGATGTAGAGTGGATAAAAATGGATGTAGATTGGATAAAATGGATGTAGAGTGGATAAAAATGGATGTAGAGTATATAAATTGGATGTAGAGTATATAAAATGGATGTAGAGTGGATAAAAATGGATGTCGAGTGGATAAAATGGATGTAGAGTGGATAAAAATGGATGTAGATTGGATAAAATGGATGTAGAGTGGATAAAAATGGATGTAGAGTATATAAATTGGATGTAGAGTATATAAAATGGATGTAGAGTGGATAAAAATGGATGTCGAGTGGATAAAATGGATGTAGAGTGTATAAAATGGATGTAGAGTGAATAAAATGGATGTAGAGTGGATAAAATTGATGTAGAGTGTATAAAATGGATGTAGAGTGGATAAAAATGGATGTAGAGTGGATAAAAATGGATGTAGATTGGATAAAATGGATGTAGAGTGGATAAAATGGATGTAGAGTTGCTAAAATGGATGTAAAGTGGATAAAATGGATGTAGAGTGGATAAAATGGATGTAGAGTGGATAAAAATGGATGTCGAGTGGATAAAATGGATGTCGAGTGGATAAAATGGATGTAGAGTGGATAAAAATGGATGTAGAGTGGATAAAAATGGATGTAGAGTGGATAAAATGGATGTAGAGTTGATAAAATGGATGCAGAGTGGATAAAAATAGATGTAGTGTGGATAAAATGGATGTAGAGTGGATAACAATGGATGTAGAGTGGATAAAATGGATGTAGAGTGGATAAAAATGGATGTAGATTGGATAAAATGGATGTAGAGTGGATAAAAATGGATGTAGAGTATATAAATTGGATGTAGAGTATATAAAATGGATGTAGAGTGGATAAAAATGGATGTCGAGTGGATAAAATGGATGTAGAGTGTATAAAATGGATGTAGAGTGAATAAAATGGATGTAGAGTGGATAAAATTGATGTAGAGTGTATAAAATGGATGTAGAGTGGATAATAATGGATGTAGAGTGGATAAAAATGGATGTAGATTGGATAAAATGGATGTAGAGTGGATAAAATAGGTGTAGAGTCGATAAAATGAATGTAAAGTGGATTAAATGGATGTAGAGTGGTTAAAATGGATGTAGAGTGGATAAAAATGGATGTCGAGTGGATAAAATGGATGTCGAGTGGATAAAATGGATGTAGAGTGGATAAAAATGGATGTAGAGTGGATAAAAATAGATGTAGTGTGGATAAAATGGATGTAGAGTGGATAACAATGGATGTAAAGTGGATAAAATGGATGTAGAGTGGATAAAATGGATGTAGAGTGGATAAAACGGATGTAGAGTGGATAAAAAGGATGTAGAGTGGATAAAATGGATGCAGAGTGGATAAAAATGGATGTAGAGTGTATAAAATGGATGTAGAGTGAATAAAATGGATGTAGAGTGGATAAAATGGATGTAGAGTGGATAAAACGGATGTAGAGTGGATAAAAAGGATGTGGAGTGGATAAAATGGATGCAGAGTGGATAAAAATGGATGTAGAGTGTATAAAATGGATGTAGAGTGAATAAAATGGATGTAGAGTGGATAAAATGGATGTAGAGTGGATAAAATGGATGTAGAGTGGATAAAATGGATGTAGAGTTGATAAAATGGATGTAAAGTGGATAAAATGGATGTAGAGTTAATAAAATTGGATGTAGAGTGGATAAAATGGATGTAGAGTTGATAAAAATGGATGTAGAGTGGATAAAAATGGATGTAGATTGGATAAAATGGATGTAGATTGGATAAAAATGGATGTAGAGTATAGAAATTGGATGTAGAGTATATAAAATGGATGTAGAGTGGATAAAAATGGATGTCGAGTGGATAAAATGGATGTAGAGTGGATAAAAATGGATGTAGATTGGATAAAATGGATGTAGAGTTAATAAAAATGGATGTAGAGTGGATAAAATGAATGTAGAGTTGATAAAAATGGATGTAGAGTGGATAAAAATGGATGTAGATTGGATAAAATGGATGTAGAGTGGATAAAAATGGATGTAGATTGGATAAAATGGTTGTAGAGTTAATAAAATTGGATGTAGAGTGGATAAAATGGATGTAGAGTTGATAAAAATGGATGTAGAGTGGATAAAAATGGATGTAGATTGGATAAAATGGATGTAGAGTGGATAAAAATGGATGTAGAGTAAATAAATTGGATGTAGAGTATATAAAATGGATGTAGAGTGGATAAAAATGGATGTCGAGTGGATAAAATGGATGTAGAGTGGATAAAAATGGATGTAGATTGGATAAAATGGATGTAGAGTGTATAAAATGGATGTAGAGTGAATAAAATGGATGTAGAGTGGATAAAATTGATGTAGAGTGTATAAAATGGATGTAGAGTGGATAAAAATGGATGTAGAGTGGATAAAAATGGATGTAGATTGGATAAAATGGATGTAGAGTGGATAAAAATGGATGTAGAGTATATAAATTGGATGTAGAGTATATAAAATGGATGTAGAGTGGATAAAAATGGATGTCGAGTGGATAAAATGGATGTAGAGTGGATAAAAATGGATGTAGATTGGATAAAATGGATGTAGAGTTAATAAAAATGGATGTAGAGCGGATAAAATGGATGTAGAGTGGATAAAAATGGATGTAGATTGGATAAAATGGATGTAGAGTGGATAAAAATGGATGTCGAGTGGATAAAATGGATGTAGAGTGGATAAAAATGGATGTAGATTGGATAAAATGGATGTAGAGTGGATAAAAATGGATGTAGAGTATATAAATTGGATGTAGAGTATATAAAATGGATGTAGAGTGGATAAAAATGGATGTCGAGTGGATAAAATGGATGTAGAGTGGATAAAAATGGATGTAGATTGGATAAAATGGATGTAGAGTGGATAAAAATGGATGTAGAGTATATAAATTGGATGTAGAGTATATAAAATGGATGTAGAGTGGATAAAAATGGATGTAGAGTGGATAAAATGGATGTAGAGTTGATAAAATGGATGTAAAGTGGATAAAATGGATGTAGAGTGGATAAAATGGATGTAGAGTGGATAAAAATGGATGTCGAGTGGATAAAATGGATGTCGAGTGGATAAAATGGATGTAGAGTGGATAAAAATGGATGTAGAGTGGATAAAAATGGATGTAGAGTGGATAAAATGGATGTAGAGTTGATAAAATGGATGCAGAGTGGATAAAAATAGATGTAGTGTGGATAAAATGGATGTAGAGTGGATAACAATGGATGTAGAGTGGATAAAATGGATGTAGAGTGGATAAAAATGGATGTAGATTGGATAAAATGGATGTAGAGTGGATAAAAATGGATGTAGAGTATATAAATTGGATGTAGAGTATATAAAATGGATGTAGAGTGGATAAAAATGGATGTCGAGTGGATAAAATGGATGTAGAGTGTATAAAATGGATGTAGAGTGAATAAAATGGATGTAGAGTGGATAAAATTGATGTAGAGTGTATAAAATGGATGTAGAGTGGATAATAATGGATGTAGAGTGGATAAAAATGGATGTAGATTGGATAAAATGGATGTAGAGTGGATAAAATGGATGTAGAGTTGATAAAATGGATGTATAGTGGATAAAAATGGATGTCGAGTGGATAAAATGGATGTATAGTGGATAAAAATGGATGTAGAGTGAATAAAATGGATGTAGAGTGGATAAAATTAATGTAGAGTGTATAAAATGGATGTAGAGTGGATAAAAATGGATGTAGATTGGATAAAATGGATGTAGAGTGGATAAAAATGGATGTAGAGTATATAAATTGGATGTAGAGTATATAAAATGGATGTAGAGTGGATAAAAATGGATGTCGAGTGGATAAAATGGATGTAGAGTGGATAAAAATGGATGTAGATTGGATAAAATGGATGTAGAGTTAATAAAAATGGATGTAGAGTGGATAAAATGGATGTAGAGTTGATAAAAATGGATGTAGAGTGAATAAAAATGGATGTAGAGTGGATAAAAATGGATGTAGAGTATATAAATTGGATGTAGAGTATATAAAATGGATGTAGAGTGGATAAAAATGGATGTAGAGTGGATAAAATGGATGTAGAGTTGATAAAAATGGATGTAGAGTGGATAAAATGGATGTAGAGTAGATAAAATGGATGTAGAGTGGATAAAATGGATGTAGAGTTGATAAAATGGATGCAGAGTGGATAAAAATAGATGTAGTGTGGATAAAATGGATGTAGAGTGGATAACAATGGATGTAGAGTGGATAAAATGGATGTAGAGTGGATAAAAATGGATGTAGAGTGGATAAAATGGATGTCGAGTGGATAAAAATGGATGTAGAGTGGATAAAAATGGATGTAGAGTATATAAATTGGATGTAGAGTATATAAAATGGATGTAGAGTGGATAAAAATGGATGTCGAGTGGATAAAATGGATGTAGAGTGGATAAAAATGGATGTAGATTGGATAAAATGGATGTAGAGTGGATAAAAATGGATGTAGAGTATATAAATTGGATGTAGAGTATATAAAATGGATGTAGAGTGGATAAAAATGGATGTCGAGTGGATAAAATGGATGTAGAGTGTATAAAATGGATGTAGAGTGAATAAAATGGATGTAGAGTGGATAAAATTGATGTAGAGTGTATAAAATGGATGTAAAGTGGATAAAAATGGATGTAGCGTGGATAAAAATGGATGTAGATTGGATAAAATGGATGTAGAGTGGATAAAATGGATGTAGAGTTGATAAAATGGATGTAAAGTGGATAAAATGGATGTAGAGTTAATAAAATTGGATGTAGAGTGGATAAAATGGATGTAGAGTTCATAAAAATGGATGTAGAGTGGATAAAAATGGATGTAGATTGGATAAAATGGATGTAGAGTGGATAAAAATGGATGTAGAGTATATAAATTGGATGTAGAGTATATAAAATGGATGTAGAGTGGATAAAAATGGATGTCGAGTGGATAAAATGGATGTAGAGTGGATAAAAATGGATGTAGATTGGATAAAATGGATGTAGAGTGGATAAAAATGGATGTAGAGTATATAAATTGGATGTAGAGTATATAAAATGGATGTAGAGTGGATAAAAATGGATCTCGAGTGGATAAAATTGATGTAGAGTGTATAAAATGGATGTAGAGTGAATAAAATGGATGTAGAGTGGATAAAATTGATGTAGAGTGTATAAAATGGATGTAGAGTGGATAAAAATGGATGTAGAGTGGATAAAAATGGATGTAGATTGGATAAAATGGATGTAGAGTTAATAAAAATGGATGTAGAGCGGATAAAATGGATGTAGAGTAGATAAAATGAATGTAGAGTGGATAAAATGGATGTAGAGTAGATAAAATGGATGTAGAGTGGATAAAATGGATGTAGAGTTGATAAAATGGATGTAGAGTGGATAAAATGGATGTAGAGTGGATAAAAATAGATGTAGTGCGGATAAAAAGGATGTAGAGTGGATAACAATGGATGTAGAGTGGATAAAATGGATGTAGAGTTAATAAAAATGGATGTAGAGCGGATAAAATGGATGTAGAGTAGATAAAATGAATGTAGAGTGGATAAAATGGATGTAGAGTAGATAAAATGGATGTAGAGTGGATAAAATGGATGTAGAGTGGATAAAATGGATGTAGAGTGGATAAAATGGATGCAGAGTGGATAAAAATAGATGTAGTGCGGATAAAAAGGATGTAGAGTGGATAACAATGGATGTAGAGTGGATAAAATGGATGTAGAGTGGATAAAATGGATGTAGAGTGGATAAAATGGATGTTGAGTGGATAAAAATGGATGTAGATTGGATAAAATGGATGTAGAGTTGATAAAATGGATGCAGAGTGGATAAAAATAGATGTAGTGTGGATAAAATGGATGTAGAGTGGATAACAATGGATGTAGAGTGGATAAAATGGATGTAGAGTGGATAAAAATGGATGTAGATTGGATAAAATGGATGTAGAGTGGATAAAAATGGATGTAGAGTATATAAATTGGATGTAGAGTATATAAAATGGATGTAGAGTGGATAAAAATGGATGTCGAGTGGATAAAATGGATGTAGAGTGTATAAAATGGATGTAGAGTGAATAAAATGGATGTAGAGTGGATAAAATTGATGTAGAGTGTATAAAATGGATGTAGAGTGGATAATAATGGATGTAGAGTGGATAAAAATGGATGTAGATTGGATAAAATGGATGTAGAGTGGATAAAATGGATGTAGAGTTGATAAAATGGATGTATAGTGGATAAAAATGGATGTCGAGTGGATAAAATGGATGTATAGTGGATAAAAATGGATGTAGAGTGAATAAAATGGATGTAGAGTGGATAAAATTAATGTAGAGTGTATAAAATGGATGTAGAGTGGATAAAAATGGATGTAGATTGGATAAAATGGATGTAGAGTGGATAAAAATGGATGTAGAGTATATAAATTGGATGTAGAGTATATAAAATGGATGTAGAGTGGATAAAAATGGATGTCGAGTGGATAAAATGGATGTAGAGTGGATAAAAATGGATGTAGATTGGATAAAATGGATGTAGAGTTAATAAAAATGGATGTAGAGTGGATAAAATGGATGTAGAGTTGATAAAAATGGATGTAGAGTGAATAAAAATGGATGTAGAGTGGATAAAAATGGATGTAGAGTATATAAATTGGATGTAGAGTATATAAAATGGATGTAGAGTGGATAAAAATGGATGTAGAGTGGATAAAATGGATGTAGAGTTGATAAAAATGGATGTAGAGTGGATAAAATGGATGTAGAGTAGATAAAATGGATGTAGAGTGGATAAAATGGATGTAGAGTTGATAAAATGGATGCAGAGTGGATAAAAATAGATGTAGTGTGGATAAAATGGATGTAGAGTGGATAAAAATGGATGTAGAGTGGATAAAATGGATGTAGAGTGGATAAAAATGGATGTAGAGTGGATAAAATGGATGTCGAGTGGATAAAAATGGATGTAGAGTGGATAAAAATGGATGTAGAGTATATAAATTGGATGTAGAGTATATAAAATGGATGTAGAGTGGATAAAAATGGATGTCGAGTGGATAAAATGGATGTAGAGTGGATAAAAATGGATGTAGATTGGATAAAATGGATGTAGAGTGGATAAAAATGGATGTAGAGTATATAAATTGGATGTAGAGTATATAAAATGGATGTAGAGTGGATAAAAATGGATGTCGAGTGGATAAAATGGATGTAGAGTGTATAAAATGGAAGTAGAGTGAATAAAATGGATGTAGAGTGGATAAAATTGATGTAGAGTGTATAAAATGGATGTAAAGTGGATAAAAATGGATGTAGCGTGGATAAAAATGGATGTAGATTGGATAAAATGGATGTAGAGTGGATAAAATGGATGTAGAGTTGATAAAATGGATGTAAAGTGGATAAAATGGATGTAGAGTTAATAAAATTGGATGTAGAGTGGATAAAATGGATGTAGAGTTCATAAAAATGGATGTAGAGTGGATAAAAATGGATGTAGAGTGGATAAAATGGATGTAGAGTGGATAAAAATGGATGTAGATTGGATAAAATGGATGTAGAGTGGATAAAAATGGATGTAGAGTATATAAATTGGATGTAGAGTATATAAAATGGATGTAGAGTGGATAAAAATGGATCTCGAGTGGATAAAATTGATGTAGAGTGTATAAAATGGATGTAGAGTGAATAAAATGGATGTAGAGTGGATAAAATTGATGTAGAGTGTATAAAATGGATGTAGAGTGGATAAAAATGGATGTAGAGTGGATAAAAATGGATGTAGATTGGATAAAATGGATGTAGAGTTAATAAAAATGGATGTAGAGCGGATAAAATGGATGTAGAGTAGATAAAATGAATGTAGAGTGGATAAAATGGATGTAGAGTAGATAAAATGGATGTAGAGTGGATAAAATGGATGTAGAGTTGATAAAATGGATGTAGAGTTGATAAAATGGATGCAGAGTGGATAAAAATAGATGTAGTGCGGATAAAAAGGATGTAGAGTGGATAACAATGGATGTAGAGTGGATAAAATGGATGTAGAGTTAATAAAAATGGATGTAGAGCGGATAAAATGGATGTAGAGTAGATAAAATGAATGTAGAGTGGATAAAATGGATGTAGAGTAGATAAAATGGATGTAGAGTGGATAAAATGGATGTAGAGTTGATAAAATGGATGTAGAGTTGATAAAATGGATGCAGAGTGGATAAAAATAGATGTAGTGCGGATAAAAAGGATGTAGAGTGGATAACAATGGATGCAGAGTGGATAAAAATGGATGTCGAGTGGATAAAATGGATGTAGAGTGGATAAAAATGGATGTAGATTGGATAAAATGGATGTAGAGTGGATAAAAATGGATGTAGAGTATATAAATTGGATGTAGAGTATATAAAATGGATGTAGAGTGGATAAAAATGGATGTCGAGTGGATAAAATGGATGTAGAGTGTATAAAATGGATGTAGAGTGAATAAAATGGATGTAGAGTGGATAAAATTGATGTAGAGTGTATAAAATGGATGTAAAGTGGATAAAAATGGATGTAGCGTGGATAAAAATGGATGTAGATTGGATAAAATGGATGTAGAGTGGATAAAATGGATGTAGAGTTGATAAAATGGATGTAAAGTGGATAAAATGGATGTAGAGTTAATAAAATTGGATGTAGAGTGGATAAAATGGATGTAGAGTTCATAAAAATGGATGTAGAGTGGATAAAAATGGATGTAGATTGGATAAAATGGATGTAGAGTGGATAAAAATGGATGTAGAGTATATAAATTGGATGTAGAGTATATAAAATGGATGTAGAGTGGATAAAAATGGATGTCGAGTGGATAAAATGGATGTAGAGTGGATAAAAATGGATGTAGATTGGATAAAATGGATGTAGAGTGGATAAAAATGGATGTAGAGTATATAAATTGGATGTAGAGTATATAAAATGGATGTAGAGTGGATAAAAATGGATCTCGAGTGGATAAAATTGATGTAGAGTGTATAAAATGGATGTAGAGTGAATAAAATGGATGTAGAGTGGATAAAATTGATGTAGAGTGTATAAAATGGATGTAGAGTGGATAAAAATGGATGTAGAGTGGATAAAAATGGATGTAGATTGGATAAAATGGATGTAGAGTTAATAAAAATGGATGTAGAGCGGATAAAATGGATGTAGAGTAGATAAAATGAATGTAGAGTGGATAAAATGGATGTAGAGTAGATAAAATGGATGTAGAGTGGATAAAATGGATGTAGAGTTGATAAAATGGATGTAGAGTTGATAAAATGGATGCAGAGTGGATAAAAATAGATGTAGTGCGGATAAAAAGGATGTAGAGTGGATAACAATGGATGTAGAGTGGATAAAATGGATGTAGAGTTAATAAAAATGGATGTAGAGCGGATAAAATGGATGTAGAGTAGATAAAATGAATGTAGAGTGGATAAAATGGATGTAGAGTAGATAAAATGGATGTAGAGTGGATAAAATGGATGTAGAGTTGATAAAATGGATGTAGAGTTGATAAAATGGATGCAGAGTGGATAAAAATAGATGTAGTGCGGATAAAAAGGATGTAGAGTGGATAACAATGGATGTAGAGTGGATAAAATGGATGTAGAGTGGATAAAATGGATGTAGAGTGGATAAAATGGATGTTGAGTGGATAAAAATGGATGTAGATTGGATAAAATGGATGTAGAGTTGATAAAATGGATGCAGAGTGGATAAAAATAGATGTAGTGTGGATAAAATGGATGTAGAGTGGATAACAATGGATGTAGAGTGGATAAAATGGATGTAGAGTGGATAAAAATGGATGTAGATTGGATAAAATGGATGTAGAGTGGATAAAAATGGATGTAGAGTATATAAATTGGATGTAGAGTATATAAAATGGATGTAGAGTGGATAAAAATGGATGTCGAGTGGATAAAATGGATGTAGAGTGTATAAAATGGATGTAGAGTGAATAAAATGGATGTAGAGTGGATAAAATTGATGTAGAGTGTATAAAATGGATGTAGAGTGGATAATAATGGATGTAGAGTGGATAAAAATGGATGTAGATTGGATAAAATGGATGTAGAGTGGATAAAATGGATGTAGAGTTGATAAAATGGATGTATAGTGGATAAAAATGGATGTCGAGTGGATAAAATGGATGTATAGTGGATAAAAATGGATGTAGAGTGAATAAAATGGATGTAGAGTGGATAAAATTAATGTAGAGTGTATAAAATGGATGTAGAGTGGATAAAAATGGATGTAGATTGGATAAAATGGATGTAGAGTGGATAAAAATGGATGTAGAGTATATAAATTGGATGTAGAGTATATAAAATGGATGTAGAGTGGATAAAAATGGATGTCGAGTGGATAAAATGGATGTAGAGTGGATAAAAATGGATGTAGATTGGATAAAATGGATGTAGAGTTAATAAAAATGGATGTAGAGTGGATAAAATGGATGTAGAGTTGATAAAAATGGATGTAGAGTGAATAAAAATGGATGTAGAGTGGATAAAAATGGATGTAGAGTATATAAATTGGATGTAGAGTATATAAAATGGATGTAGAGTGGATAAAAATGGATGTAGAGTGGATAAAATGGATGTAGAGTTGATAAAAATGGATGTAGAGTGGATAAAATGGATGTAGAGTAGATAAAATGGATGTAGAGTGGATAAAATGGATGTAGAGTTGATAAAATGGATGCAGAGTGGATAAAAATAGATGTAGTGTGGATAAAATGGATGTAGAGTGGATAACAATGGATGTAGAGTGGATAAAATGGATGTAGAGTGGATAAAAATGGATGTAGAGTGGATAAAATGGATGTCGAGTGGATAAAAATGGATGTAGAGTGGATAAAAATGGATGTAGAGTATATAAATTGGATGTAGAGTATATAAAATGGATGTAGAGTGGATAAAAATGGATGTCGAGTGGATAAAATGGATGTAGAGTGGATAAAAATGGATGTAGATTGGATAAAATGGATGTAGAGTGGATAAAAATGGATGTAGAGTATATAAATTGGATGTAGAGTATATAAAATGGATGTAGAGTGGATAAAAATGGATGTCGAGTGGATAAAATGGATGTAGAGTGTATAAAATGGAAGTAGAGTGAATAAAATGGATGTAGAGTGGATAAAATTGATGTAGAGTGTATAAAATGGATGTAGAGTGGATAAAAATGGATGTAGCGTGGATAAAAATGGATGTAGATTGGATAAAATGGATGTAGAGTGGATAAAATGGATGTAGAGTTGATAAAATGGATGTAAAGTGGATAAAATGGATGTAGAGTTAATAAAATTGGATGTAGAGTGGATAAAATGGATGTAGAGTTCATAAAAATGGATGTAGAGTGGATAAAAATGGATGTAGAGTGGATAAAATGGATGTAGAGTGGATAAAAATGGATGTAGATTGGATAAAATGGATGTAGAGTGGATAAAAATGGATGTAGAGTATATAAATTGGATGTAGAGTATATAAAATGGATGTAGAGTGGATAAAAATGGATCTCGAGTGGATAAAATTGATGTAGAGTGTATAAAATGGATGTAGAGTGAATAAAATGGATGTAGAGTGGATAAAATTGATGTAGAGTGTATAAAATGGATGTAGAGTGGATAAAAATGGATGTAGAGTGGATAAAAATGGATGTAGATTGGATAAAATGGATGTAGAGTTAATAAAAATGGATGTAGAGCGGATAAAATGGATGTAGAGTAGATAAAATGAATGTAGAGTGGATAAAATGGATGTAGAGTAGATAAAATGGATGTAGAGTGGATAAAATGGATGTAGAGTTGATAAAATGGATGTAGAGTTGATAAAATGGATGCAGAGTGGATAAAAATAGATGTAGTGCGGATAAAAAGGATGTAGAGTGGATAACAATGGATGTAGAGTGGATAAAATGGATGTAGAGTTAATAAAAATGGATGTAGAGCGGATAAAATGGATGTAGAGTAGATAAAATGAATGTAGAGTGGATAAAATGGATGTAGAGTAGATAAAATGGATGTAGAGTGGATAAAATGGATGTAGAGTTGATAAAATGGATGTAGAGTTGATAAAATGGATGCAGAGTGGATAAAAATAGATGTAGTGCGGATAAAAAGGATGTAGAGTGGATAACAATGGATGCAGAGTGGATAAAATGGATGTAGAGTGGATAAAATGGATGTAGAGTGGATAAAATGGATGTAGAGTGGATAAAAATGGATGTAGATTGGATAAAATGGATGTAGAGTGGATAAAAATGGATGTAGAGTATATAAATTGGATGTAGAGTATATAAAATGGATGTAGAGTGGATAAAAATGGATGTCGAGTGGATAAAATGGATGTAGAGTGGATATAAATGGATGTAGAGTGGATAAAATGCATGTAGAGTTGATAAAAATGGATGTAGAGTGGATAAAATGGATGTAGAGTTGATAAAATGGATGCAGAGTGGATAAAACGGATGTAGAGTGGATACAAAGGATGTAGAGTGGATAAAATGGATGCAGAGTGGATAAAAATAGATGTAGTGTGGATAAAATGGATGTAGAGTGGATAACAATGGATGTAGAGTGGATAAAATGGGTGTAGAGTGGATAAAAATGGATGTAGAGTGGATAAAATGGATGTAGAGTGTATAAAATGGATGTAGAGTGAATAAAATGGATGTAGAGTGGATAAAATTGATGTAGAGTGTATAAAATGGATGTAGAGTGGATAAAAATGGATGTAGAGTGGATAAAAATGGATGTAGAGTGGATAAAATGGATGTAGAATGTATAAAATGGATGTAGAGTGAATAAAATGGATGTAGAGTGGATAAAATTGATATAGAGTGTATAAAATGGATGTAGAGTGGATAAAAATGGATGTAGAGTGGATAAAAATGGATGTAGATTGGATAAAATGGATGTAGAGTGGATAAAATGGATGTAGAGTTGATAAAATGGATGTAAAGTGGATAAAATGGATGTAGAGTTAATAAAATTGGATGTAGAGTGGATGAAATGGATGTAGAGTTCATAAAAATGGATGTAGAGTGGATAAAAATGGATGTAGATTGGATAAAATGGATGTAGAGTGGATAAAAATGGATGTAGAGTATATAAATTGGATGTAGAGTATATAAAATGGATGTAGAGTGGATAAAAATGGATGTCGAGTGGATAAAATGGATGTAGAGTGGATAAAATGGATGTAGAGTAGATAAAATGGATGTAGAGTGGATAAAATGGATGTAGAGTTGATAAAATGGATGTAGAGTTGATAAAATGGATGCAGAGTGGATAAAAATAGATGTAGTGCGGATAAAAAGGATGTAGAGTGGATAACAATGGATGTAGAGTGGATAAAATGGATGTAGAGTTAATAAAAATGGATGTAGAGCGGATAAAATGGATGTAGAGTAGATAAAATGAATGTAGAGTGGATAAAATGGATGTAGAGTAGATAAAATGGATGTAGAGTGGATAAAATGGATGTAGAGTTGATAAAATGGATGTAGAGTTGATAAAATGGATGCAGAGTGGATAAAAATAGATGTAGTGCGGATAAAAAGGATGTAGAGTGGATAACAATGGATGCAGAGTGGATAAAATGGATGTAGAGTGGATAAAATGGATGTAGAGTGGATAAAATGGATGTAGAGTGGATAAAATGGATGTAGAGTTGATAAAATGGATGCAGAGTGGATAAAAATAGATGTAGTGTGGATAAAATGGATGTAGAGTGGATAACAATGGATGTAGAGTGGATAAAATGGATGTAGAGTGGATAAAAATGGATGTAGATTGGATAAAATGGATGTAGAGTGGATAAAAATGGATGTAGAGTATATAAATTGGATGTAGAGTATATAAAATGGATGTAGAGTGGATAAAAATGGATGTCGAGTGGATAAAATGGATGTAGAGTGTATAAAATGGATGTAGAGTGAATAAAATGGATGTAGAGTGGATAAAATTGATGTAGAGTGTATAAAATGGATGTAGAGTGGATAATAATGGATGTAGAGTGGATAAAATGGGTGTAGAGTGGATAAAAATGGATGTAGAGTGGATAAAATGGATGTAGAGTGTATAAAATGGATGTAGAGTGAATAAAATGGATGTAGAGTGGATAAAATTGATGTAGAGTGTATAAAATGGATGTAGAGTGGATAAAAATGGATGTAGAGTGGATAAAAATGGATGTAGAGTGGATAAAATGGATGTAGAATGTATAAAATGGATGTAGAGTGAATAAAATGGATGTAGAGTGGATAAAATTGATATAGAGTGTATAAAATGGATGTAGAGTGGATAAAAATGGATGTAGAGTGGATAAAAATGGATGTAGATTGGATAAAATGGATATAGAGTGGATAAAATGGATGTAGAGTTGATAAAATGGATGTAAAGTGGATAAAATGGATGTAGAGTTAATAAAATTGGATGTAGAGTGGATGAAATGGATGTAGAGTTCATAAAAATGGATGTAGAGTGGATAAAAATGGATGTAGATTGGATAAAATGGATGTAGAGTGGATAAAAATGGATGTAGAGTATATAAATTGGATGTAGAGTATATAAAATGGATGTAGAGTGGATAAAAATGGATGTCGAGTGGATAAAATGGATGTAGAGTGGATAAAAATGGATGTAGATTGGATAAAATGGATGTAGAGTGGATAAAAATGGATGTAGAGTATATAAATTGGATGTAGAGTATATAAAATGGATGTAGAGTGGATAAAAATGGATGTCGAGTGGATAAAATGGATGTAGAGTGTATAAAATGGATGTAGAGTGAATAAAATGGATGTAGAGTGGATAAAATTGATGTAGAGTGTATAAAATGGATGTAGAGTGGATAAAAATGGATGTAGAGTGGATAAAAATGGATGTAGATTGGATAAAATGGATGTAGAGTGGATAAAATGGATGTAGAGTTGCTAAAATGGATGTAAAGTGGATAAAATGGATGTAGAGTGGATAAAAATGGATGTAGAGTATATAAATTGGATGTAGAGTATATAAAATGGATGTAGAGTGGATAAAAATGGATGTAGATTGGATAAAATGGATGTAGAGTGGATAAAATGGATGTAGAGCGGATAAAATGGATGTAGAGTTGATGAAAATGGATGTAGAGTGGATAAAAATGGATGTAGATTGGATAAAATGGATGTAGAGTGGATAAAAATGGATGTAGATTGGATAAAATGGATGTAGAGTGGATAAAAATGGATGTAGAGTATATAAATTGGATGTAGAGTATATAAAATGGATGTAGAGTGGATAAAAATGGATGTCGAGTGGATAAAATGGATGTATAGTGGATAAAAATGGATGTAGAGTGGATAAAATGGATGTAGAGTTGATAAAAATGGATGTAGAGTGGATAAAATGGATGTAGAGTAGATAAAATGGATGTAGAGTGGATAAAATGGATGTAGAGTAGATAAAATGGATGTAGAGTGGATAAAATGGATGTAGAGTTGATAAAATGGATGTAGAGTGTATAAAATGGATGTAGAGTGAATAAAATGGATGTAGAGTGGATAAAATTAATGTAGAGTGTATAAAATGGATGTAGAGTGGATAAAAATGGATGTAGATTGGATAAAATGGATGTAGAGTGGATAAAAATGGATGTAGAGTATATAAATTGGATGTAGAGTATATAAAATGGATGTAGAGTGGATAAAAATGGATGTCGAGTGGATAAAATGGATGTAGAGTATATAAAATGGATGTAGAGTGGATAAAAATGGATGTAGATTGGATAAAATGGATGTAGAGTTAATAAAAATGGATGTAGAGTGGATAAAATGGATGTAGAGTTGATAAAAATGGATGTAGAGTGAATAAAAATGGATGTAGAGTGGATAAAAATGGATGTAGAGTATATAAATTGGATGTAGAGTATATAAAATGGATGTAGAGTGGATAAAAATGGATGTAGAGTGGATAAAATGGATGTAGAGTTGATAAAAATGGATGTAGAGTGGATAAAATGGATGTAGAGTAGATAAAATGGATGTAGAGTGGATAAAATGGATGTAGAGTTGATAAAATGGATGCAGAGTGGATAAAAATAGATGTAGTGTGGATAAAATGGATGTAGAGTGGATAAAAATGGATGTAGAATATATAAATTGGATGTAGAGTATATAAAATGGATGTAGAGTGGATAAAAATGGATGTCGAGTGGATAAAATGGATGTAGAGTGTATAAAATGGATGTAGAGTGTATAAAATGGATGTAGAGTGGATAAAATTCATGTAGAGTGTATAAAATGGATGTAGAGTGGATAAAAATGGATGTAGAGTGGATAAAAATAGATGTAGATTGGATAAAATGGATGTAGAGTGGATAAAAATGGATGTAGAGTATATAAATTGGATGTAGAGTATATAAAATGGATGTAGAGTGGATAAAAATGGATGTCGAGTGGATAAAATGGATGTAGAGTGGATAAAAATGGATGTAGATTGGATAAAATGGATGTAGAGTTAATAAAAATGGATGTAGAGCGGATAAAATGGATGTAGATTGGATAAAATGGATGTAGAGTGGATAAAAATGGATGTAGAGTATATAAATTGGATGTAGAGTATATAAAATGGATGTAGAGTGGATAAAAATGGATGTCGAGTGGATAATGTGGATGTAGAGTGGATAAAAATGGATGTAGATTGGATAAAATGGATGTAGAGTGGATAAAAATGGATGTAGAGTATATAAATTGGATGTAGAGTATATAAAATGGATGTAGAGTGGATAAAAATGGATGTCGAGTGGATAAAATGGATGTATAGTGGATAAAAATGGATGTAGAGTGGATAAAATGGATGTAGCGTTGATAAAAATGGATGTAGAGTGGATAAAATGGATGTAGAGTAGATAAAATGGATGTAGAGTGGATAAAATGGATGTAGAGTAGATAAAATGGATGTAGAGTTGATAAAAATGGATGTAGAGTGGATAAAATGGATGTAGAGTAGATAAAATGGAAGTAGAGTGGATAAAATGGATGTAGAGTTGATAAAATGGATGCAGAGTGGATAAAAATAGATGTAGTGTGGATAAAATGGATGTAGAGTGGATAACAATGGATGTAGAGTGGATAAAATGGATGTAGAGTGGATAAAAATGGATGTCGAGTGGATAAAATGGATGTCGAGTGGATAAAATGGATGTAGAGTGGATAAAAATGGATGTAGAGTGGATAAAATGGATGTAGAGTTGATAAAAATGGATGTAGAGTGGATAAAATGGATGTTGAGTAGATAAATTGGATGTAGAGTATATAAAATGGATGTAGAGTGGATAAAAATGGATGTCGAGTGGATAAAATGGATGTAGAGTGGATAAAAATGGATGTAGATTGGATAAAATGGATGTAGAGTTAATAAAAATGGATGTAGAGTGGATAAAATGGATGTAGAGTTGATAAAAATGGATGTAGAGTGAATAAAAATGGATGTAGAGTGGATAAAAATGGATGTAGAGTATATAAACTGGATGTAGAGTATATAAAATGGATGTAGAGTGGATAAAAATGGATGTAGAGTGGATAAAATGGATGTAGAGTTGATAAAAATGGATGTAGAGTGGATAAAATGGATGTAGAGTAGATAAAATGGATGTAGAGTGGATAAAATGGATGTAGAGTTGATAAAATGGATGCAGAGTGGATAAAAATAGATGTAGTGTGGATAAAATGGATGTAGAGTGGATAAAAATGGATGTAGAGTATATAAATTGGATGTAGAGTATATAAAATGGATGTAGAGTGGATAAAAATGGATGTCGAGTGGATAAAATGTATGTAGAGTGTATAAAATGAATGTAGAGTGAATAAAATGGATGTAGAGTGGATAAAATTGATGTAGAGTGTATAAAATGGATGTAGAGTGGATAAAAATGGATGTAGAGTGGATAAAAATGGATGTAGATTGGATAAAATGGATGTAGAGTGGATAAAAATGGATGTAGAGTATATAAATTGGATGTAGAGTATATAAAATGGATGTAGAGTGGATCAAAATGGATGTCGAGTGGATAAAATGGATGTAGAGTGGATAAAAATGGATGTAGATTGGATAAAATGGATGTAGAGTTAATAAAAATGGATGTAGAGCGGATAAAATGGATGTAGAGTTGATAAAAATGGATGTAGAGTGGATAAAAATGGATGTAGATTGGATAAAATGGATGTAGAGTGGATAAAAATGGATGTAGAGTATATAAATTGGATGTAGAGTATATAAAATGGATGTAGAGTGGATAAAAATGGATGTCGAGTGGATAAAATGGATGTATAGTGGATAAAAATGGATGTAGAGTGGATAAAATGGATGTAGCGTTGATAAAAATGGATGTAGAGTGGATAAAATGGATGTAGAGTAGATAAAATGGATGTAGAGTGGATAAAATGGATGTAGAGTAGATAAAATGGATGTAGAGTTGATAAAAATGGATGTAGAGTGGATAAAATGGATGTAGAGTAGATAAAATGGAAGTAGAGTGGATAAAATGGATGTAGAGTTGATAAAATGGATGCAGAGTGGATAAAAATAGATGTAGTGTGGATAAAATGGATGTAGAGTGGATAACAATGGATGTAGAGTGGATAAAATGGATGTAGAGTGGATAAAAATGGATGTCGAGTGGATAAAATGGATGTCGAGTGGATAAAATGGATGTAGAGTGGATAAAAATGGATGTAGAGTGGATAAAATGGATGTAGAGTTGATAAAAATGGATGTAGAGTGGATAAAATGGATGTTGAGTAGATAAATTGGATGTAGAGTATATAAAATGGATGTAGAGTGGATAAAAATGGATGTCGAGTGGATAATATGGATGTAGAGTGGATAAAAATGGATGTAGATTGGATAAAATGGATGTAGAGTGGATAAAAATGGATGTAGAGTATATAAATTGGATGTAGAGTATATAAAATGGATGTAGAGTGGATAAAAATGGATGTCGAGTGGATAAAATGGATGTCGAGTGGATAAAATGGATGTAGAGTGGATAAAAATGGATGTAGATTGGATAAAATGGATGTAGAGTGGATAAAAATGGATGTAGAGTATATAAATTGGATGTAGAGTATATAAAATGGATGTAGAGTGGATAAAAATGGATGTCGAGTGGATAAAATGGATGTCGAGTGGATAAAATGGATGTAGAGTGGATAAAAATGGATGTAGATTGGATAAAATGGATGTAGAGTTAATAAAAATGGATGTAGAGTGGATAAAATGGATGTAGAGTTGATAAAAATGGATGTAGAGTGGATAAAAATGGATGTAGATTGGATAAAATGGATGTAGAGTGGATAAAAATGGATGTAGAGTATATAAATTGGATGTAGAGTATATAAATTGGATGTAGAGTATATAAAATGGATGTAGAGTGGATAAAAATGGATGTCGAGTGGATAAAATGGATGTAGAGTGGATAAAAATGGATGTAGATTGGATAAAATGGATGTAGAGTTAATAAAAATGGATGTAGAGTGGATAAAATGGATGTAGAGTTGATAAAAATGGATGTAGAGTGAATAAAAATGGATGTAGAGTGGATAAAAATGGATGTAGAGTATATAAATTGGATGTAGAGTATATAAAATGGATGTAGAGTGGATAAAAATGGATGTAGAGTGGATAAAATGGATGTAGAGTTGATAAAAATGGATGTAGAGTGGATAAAATGGATGTAGAGTAGATAAAATGGAAGTAGAGTGGATAAAATGGATGTAGAGTTGATAAAATGGATGCAGAGTGGATAAAAATAGATGTAGTGTGGATAAAATGGATGTAGAGTGGATAAAAATGGATGTCGAGTGGATAAAATGGATGTCGAGTGGATAAAATGGATGTAGAGTGGATAAAAATGGATGTAGAGTGGATAAAATGGATGTAGAGTTGATAAAAATGGATGTAGAGTGGATAAAATGGATGTTGAGTAGATAAATTGGATGTAGAGTATATAAAATGGATGTAGAGTGGATAAAAATGGATGTCGAGTGGATAAAATGGATGTAGAGTGGATAAAAATGGATGTAGATTGGATAAAATGGATGTAGAGTTAATAAAAATGGATGTAGAGTGGATAAAATGGATGTAGAGTTGATAAAAATGGATGTAGAGTGAATAAAAATGGATGTAGAGTGGATAAAAATGGATGTAGAGTATATAAATTGGATGTAGAGTATATAAAATGGATGTAGAGTGGATAAAAATGGATGTAGAGTGGATAAAATGGATGTAGAGTTGATAAAAATGGATGTAGAGTGGACAAAATGGATGTAGAGTAGATAAAATGGATGTAGAGTGGATAAAATGGATGTAGAGTTGATAAAATGGATGCAGAGTGGATAAAAATAGATGTAGTGTGGATAAAATGGATGTAGAGTGTATAAAATGGATGTTGAGTAGATAAATTGGATGTAGAGTATATAAAATGGATGTAGAGTGGATAAAAATGGATGTCGAGTGGATAAAATGGATGTAGAGTGGATAAAAATGGATGTAGATTGGATAAAATGGATGTAGAATTAATAAAAATGGATGTAGAGTGGATAAAATGGATGTAGAGTTGATAAAAATGGATGTAGAGTGAATAAAAATGGATGTAGAGTGGATAAAAATGGATGTAGAGTATATAAATTGGATGTAGAGTATATAAAATGGATGTAGAGTGGATAAAAATGGATGTAGAGTGGATAAAATGGATGTAGAGTTGATAAAAATGGATGTAGAGTGGATAAAATGGATGTAGAGTAGATAAAATGGATGTAGAGTGGATAAAATGGATGTAGAGTTGATAAAATGGATGCAGAGTGGATAAAAATAGATGTAGTGTGGATAAAATGGATGTAGAGTGGATAAAAATGGATGTAGAGTATATAAATTGGATGTAGAGTATATAAAATGGATGTAGAGTGGATAAAAATGGATGTCGAGTGGATAAAATGGATGTAGAGTGTATAAAATGGATGTAGAGTGAATAAAATGGATGTAGAGTGGATAAAATTGATGTAGAGTGTATAAAATGGATGTAGAGTGGATAAAAATGGATGTAGAGTGGATAAAAATGGATGTAGATTGGATAAAATGGATGTAGAGTGGATAAAAATGGATGTAGAGTATATAAATTGGATGTAGAGTATATAAAATGGATGTAGAGTGGATCAAAATGGATGTCGAGTGGATAAAATGGATGTAGAGTGGATAAAAATGGATGTAGATTGGATAAAATGGATGTAGAGTTAATAAAAATGGATGTAGAGCGGATAAAATGGATGTAGAGTTGATAGAAATGGATGTAGAGTGGATAAAAATGGATGTAGATTGGATAAAATGGATGTAGAGTGGATAAAAATGGATGTAGAGTGGATAAAATGGATGTAGAGTTGATAAAAATGGATGTAGAGTGGACAAAATGGATGTAGAGTAGATAAAATGGATGTAGAGTGGATAAAATGGATGTAGAGTTGATAAAATGGATGCAGAGTGGATAAAAATAGATGTAGTGTGGATAAAATGGATGTAGAGTGTATAAAATGGATGTTGAGTAGATAAATTGGATGTAGAGTATATAAAATGGATGTAGAGTGGATAAAAATGGATGTCGAGTGGATAAAATGGATGTAGAGTGGATAAAAATGGATGTAGATTGGATAAAATGGATGTAGAATTAATAAAAATGGATGTAGAGTGGATAAAATGGATGTAGAGTTGATAAAAATGGATGTAGAGTGAATAAAAATGGATGTAGAGTGGATAAAAATGGATGTAGAGTATATAAATTGGATGTAGAGTATATAAAATGGATGTAGAGTGGATAAAAATGGATGTAGAGTGGATAAAATGGATGTAGAGTTGATAAAAATGGATGTAGAGTGGATAAAATGGATGTAGAGTAGATAAAATGGATGTAGAGTGGATAAAATGGATGTAGAGTTGATAAAATGGATGCAGAGTGGATAAAAATAGATGTAGTGTGGATAAAATGGATGTAGAGTGGATAAAAATGGATGTAGAGTATATAAATTGGATGTAGAGTATATAAAATGGATGTAGAGTGGATAAAAATGGATGTCGAGTGGATAAAATGGATGTAGAGTGTATAAAATGGATGTAGAGTGAATAAAATGGATGTAGAGTGGATAAAATTGATGTAGAGTGTATAAAATGGATGTAGAGTGGATAAAAATGGATGTAGAGTGGATAAAAATGGATGTAGATTGGATAAAATGGATGTAGAGTGGATAAAAATGGATGTAGAGTATATAAATTGGATGTAGAGTATATAAAATGGATGTAGAGTGGATCAAAATGGATGTCGAGTGGATAAAATGGATGTAGAGTGGATAAAAATGGATGTAGATTGGATAAAATGGATGTAGAGTTAATAAAAATGGATGTAGAGCGGATAAAATGGATGTAGAGTTGATAGAAATGGATGTAGAGTGGATAAAAATGGATGTAGATTGGATAAAATGGATGTAGAGTGGATAAAAATGGATGTAGAGTATATAAATTGGATGTAGAGTATATAAAATGGATGTAGAGTGGATAAAAATGGATGTCGAGTGGATAATATGGATGTAGAGGGGATAAAAATGGATGTAGATTGGATAAAATGGATGTAGAGTGGATAAAAATGGATGTAGAGTATATAAATTGGATGTAGAGTATATAAAATGGATGTAGAGTGGATAAAAATGGATGTCGAGTGGATAAAATGGATGTATAGTGGATAAAAATGGATGTAGAGTGGATAAAATGGATGTAGCGTTGATAAAAATGGATGTAGAGTGGATAAAATGGATGAAGAGTAGATAAAATGGATGTAGAGTGGATAAAAATGGATGTAGAGTATATAAATTGGATGTAGAGTATATAAAATGGATGTAGAGTGGATAAAAATGGATGTCGAGTGGATAAAATGGATGTAGAGTGTATAAAATAGATGTAGAGTGAATAAAATGGATGTAGAGTGGATAAAATTGATGTAGAGTGTATAAAATGGATGTAAAGTGGATAAAAATGGATGTAGAGTGGATAAAAATGGATGTAGATTGGATAAAATGGATGTAGAGTGGATAAAATGGATGTAGAGTTGATAAAATGGATGTAAAGTGGATAAAATGGATGTAGAGTTAATAAAATTGGATGTAGAGTGGATAAAATGGATGTAGAGTTGATAAAATGGATGTAAAGTGGATAAAATGGATGTAGAGTTAATAAAATTGGATGTAGAGTGGATAAAATGGATGTAGAGTTCATAAAATTGGATGTAGAGTGGATAAAAATGGATGTAGAGTATATAAATTGGATGTAGAGTATATAAAATGGATGTAGAGTGGATAAAAATGGATGTAGATTGGATAAAATGGATGTAGAGTGGATAAAATGGATGTAGAGTTGATAAAATGGATGTAAAGAGGATAAAATGGATGTAGAGTTCATAAAATTGGATGTAGAGTGGATAAAATGGATGTAGAGTTCATAAAAATGGATGTAGAGTGGATAAAAATGGATGTAGAGTATATAAATTGGATGTAGAGTATATAAAATGGATGTAGAGTGGATAAAAATGGATGTCGAGTGGATAAAATGGATGTAGAGTGGATAAAAATGGATGTAGATTGGATAAAATGAATGTAGAGTGGATAAAAATGGATGTAGAGTATATAAATTGGATGTAGAGTATATAAAATGGATGTAGAGTGGATAAAAATGGATGTCGAGTGGATAATATGGATGTAGAGTGGATAAAAATGGATGTAGATTGGATAAAATGGATGTAGAGTGGATAAAAATGGATGTAGAGTATATAAATTGGATGTAGAGTATATAAAATGGATGTAGAGTGGATAAAAATGGATGTCGAGTGGATAAAATGGATGTATAGTGGATAAAAATGGATGTAGAGTGGATAAAATGGATGTAGCGTTGATAAAAATGGATGTAGAGTGGATAAAATGGATGAAGAGTAGATAAAATGGATGTAGAGTGGATAAAAATGGATGTAGAGTATATAAATTGGATGTAGAGTATATAAAATGGATGTAGAGTGGATAAAAATGGATGTCGAGTGGATAAAATGGATGTAGAGTGTATAAAATAGATGTAGAGTGAATAAAATGGATGTAGAGTGGATAAAATTGATGTAGAGTGTATAAAATGGATGTAGAGTGGATAAAATGGATGTAGAGTTGATAAAATGGATGTAAAGTGGATAAAATGGATGTAGAGTTAATAAAATTGGATGTAGAGTGGATAAAATGGATGTAGAGTTGATAAAATGGATGTAAAGTGGATAAAATGGATGTAGAGTTAATAAAATTGGATGTAGAGTGGATAAAATGGATGTAGAGTTCATAAAATTGGATGTAGAGTGGATAAAAATGGATGTAGAGTATATAAATTGGATGTAGAGTATATAAAATGGATGTAGAGTGGATAAAAATGGATGTAGATTGGATAAAATGGATGTAGAGTGGATAAAATGGATGTAGAGTTGATAAAATGGATGTAAAGAGGATAAAATGGATGTAGAGTTCATAAAATTGGATGTAGAGTGGATAAAAATGGATGTAGATTGGATAAAATGGATGTAGAGTGGATAAAAATGGATGTAGATTGGATAAAATGGATGTAGAGTGGATAAAAATGGATGTAGAGTATATAAATTGGATGTAGAGTATATAAAATGGATGTAGAGTGGATAAAAATGGATGTCGAGTGGATAAAATGGATGTATAGTGGATAAAAATGGATGTAGAGTGGATAAAATGGATGTAGAGTTGATAAAAATGGATGTAGAGTGGATAAAATGGATGTAGAGTAGATAAAATGGATGTAGAGTAGATAAAATGGATGTAGAGTGGATAAAATGGATGTAGAGTAGATAAAATGGATGTAGAGTGGATAAAATGGATGTAGAGTTGATAAAATGGATGTAGAGTGTATAAAATGGATGTAGAGTGAATAAAATGGATGTAGAGTGGATAAAATTAATGTAGAGTGTATAAAATGGATGTAGAGTGGATAAAAATGGATGTAGATTGGATAAAATGGATGTAGAGTGGATAAAAATGGATGTAGAGTATATAAATTGGATGTAGAGTATATAAAATGGATGTAGAGTGGATAAAAATGGATGTCGAGTGGATAAAATGGATGTAGAGTATATAAAATGGATGTAGAGTGGATAAAAATGGATGTAGATTGGATAAAATGGATGTAGAGTTAATAAAAATGGATGTAGAGTGGATAAAATGGATGTAGAGTTGATAAAAATGGATGTAGAGTGAATAAAAATGGATGTAGAGTGGATAAAAATGGATGTAGAGTATATAAATTGGATGTAGAGTATATAAAATGGATGTAGAGTGGATAAAAATGGATGTAGAGTGGATAAAATGGATGTAGAGTTGATAAAAATGGATGTAGAGTGGATAAAATGGATGTAGAGTAGATAAAATGGATGTAGAGTGGATAAAATGGATGTAGATTGGATAAAATGGATGTAGAGTGGATAAAAATGGATGTAGAGTATATAAATTGGATGTAGAGTATATAAAATGGATGTAGAGTGGATAAAAATGGATGTCGAGTGGATAATGTGGATGTAGAGTGGATAAAAATGGATGTAGATTGGATAAAATGGATGTAGAGTGGATAAAAATGGATGTAGAGTATATAAATTGGATGTAGAGTATATAAAATGGATGTAGAGTGGATAAAAATGGATGTCGAGTGGATAAAATGGATGTATAGTGGATAAAAATGGATGTAGAGTGGATAAAATGGATGTAGCGTTGATAAAAATGGATGTAGAGTGGATAAAATGGATGTAGAGTAGATAAAATGGATGTAGAGTGGATAAAATGGATGTAGAGTAGATAAAATGGATGTAGATTGGATAAAATGGATGTAGATTGGATAAAAATGGATGTAGAGTATATAAATTGGATGTAGAGTATATAAAATGGATGTAGAGTGGATAAAAATGGATGTAGAGTGGATAAAATGGATGTAGAGTTGATAAAAATGGATGTAGAGTGGATAAAATGGATGTAGAGTAGATAAAATGGATGTAGAGTGGATAAAATGGATGTAGATTGGATAAAATGGATGTAGAGTGGATAAAAATGGATGTAGAGTATATAAATTGGATGTAGAGTATATAAAATGGATGTAGAGTGGATAAAAATGGATGTAGAGTGGATAAAATGGATGTAGAGTTGATAAAAATGGATGTAGAGTGGATAAAATGGATGTAGAGTAGATAAAATGGATGTAGAGTGGATAAAATGGATGTAGATTGGATAAAATGGATGTAGAGTGGATAAAAATGGATGTAGAGTATATAAATTGGATGTAGAGTATATAAAATGGATGTAGAGTGGATAAAAATGGATGTCGAGTGGATAATGTGGATGTAGAGTTGATAAAAATGGATGTAGAGTGGATAAAATGGATGTAGAGTAGATAAAATGGAAGTAGAGTGGATAAAATGGATGTAGAGTTGATAAAATGGATGCAGAGTGGATAAAAATAGATGTAGTGTGGATAAAATGGATGTAGAGTGGATAACAATGGATGTAGAGTGGATAAAATAGATGTAGAGTGGATAAAAATGGATGTCGAGTGGATAAAATGGATGTCGAGTGGATAAAATGGATGTAGAGTGGATAAAAATGGATGTAGAGTGGATAAAATGGATGTAGAGTTGATAAAAATGGATGTAGAGTGGATAAAATGGATGTTGAGTAGATAAATTGGATGTAGAGTATATAAAATGGATGTAGAGTGGATAAAAATGGATGTCGAGTGGATAAAATGGATGTAGAGTGGATAAAAATGGATGTAGATTGGATAAAATGGATGTAGAGTTAATAAAAATGGATGTAGAGTGGATAAAATGGATGTAGAGTTGATAAAAATGGATGTAGAGTGAATAAAAATGGATGTAGAGTGGATAAAAATGGATGTAGAGTATATAAATTGGATGTAGAGTATATAAAATGGATGTAGAGTGGATAAAAATGGATGTAGAGTGGATAAAATGGATGTAGAGTTGATAAAAATGGATGTAGAGTGGATAAAATGGATGTAGAGTAGATAAAATGGATGTAGAGTGGATAAAATGGATGTAGAGTTGATAAAATGGATGCAGAGTGGATAAAAATAGATGTAGTGTGGATAAAATGGATGTAGAGTGGATAAAAATGGATGTAGAGTATATAAATTGGATGTAGAGTATATAAAATGGATGTAGAGTGGATAAAAATGGATGTCGAGTGGATAAAATGGATGTAGAGTGTATAAAATGGATGTAGAGTGAATAAAATGGATGTAGAGTGGATAAAATTGATGTAGAGTGTATAAAATGGATGTAGAGTGGATAAAAATGGATGTAGAGTGGATAAAAATGGATGTAGATTGGATAAAATGGATGTAGAGTGGATAAAAATGGATGTAGAGTATATAAATTGGATGTAGAGTATATAAAATGGATGTAGAGTGGATCAAAATGGATGTCGAGTGGATAAAATGGATGTAGAGTGGATAAAAATGGATGTAGATTGGATAAAATGGATGTAGAGTTAATAAAAATGGATGTAGAGCGGATAAAATGGATGTAGAGTTGATAAAAATGGATGTAGAGTGGATAAAAATGGATGTAGATTGGATAAAATGGATGTAGAGTATATAAATTGGATGTAGAGTATATAAAATGGATGTAGAGTGGATAAAAATGGATGTCGAGTGGATAATATGGATGTAGAGTGGATAAAAATGGATGTAGATTGGATAAAATGGATGTAGAGTGGATAAAAATGGATGTAGAGTATATAAATTGGATGTAGAGTATATAAAATGGATGTAGAGTGGATAAAAATGGATGTCGAGTGGATAAAATGGATGTATAGTGGATAAAAATGGATGTAGAGTGGATAAAATGGATGTAGCGTTGATAAAAATGGATGTAGAGTGGATAAAATGGATGTAGAGTAGATAAAATGGATGTAGAGTGGATAAAATGGATGTAGAGTAGATAAAATGGATGTAGAGTGGATAAAATGGATGTAGAATTGATAAAATGGATGTAGAGTGTATAAAATGGATGTAGAGTGAATAAAATGGATGAAGAGTGGATAAAATTAATGTAGAGTGTATAAAATGGATGTAGAGTGGATAAAAATGGATGTAGATTGGATAAAATGGATGTAGAGTGGATAAAAATGGATGTAGAGTATATAAATTGGATGTAGAGTATATAAAATGGATGTAGAGTGGATAAAAATGGATGTCGAGTGGATAAAATGGATGTAGAGTGGATAAAAATGGATGTAGATTGGATAAAATGGATGTAGAGTTAATAAAAATGGATGTAGAGTGGATAAAATGGATGTAGAGTTGATAAAAATGGATGTAGAGTTAATTAAAATGGATGTAGAGTGGATAAAAATGGATGTAGAGTATATAAATTGGATGTAGAGTATATAAAATGGATGTAGAGTGGATAAAAATGGATGTAGAGTGGATAAAATGGATGTAGAGTAGATAAAATGGATGTAGAGTGGATAAAATGGATGTAGAGTTGATAAAATGGATGCAGAGTGTGTTCGGTAATTAGCATCGCAGTGCCCTCTCTGGGGCACCGCACCGCGTGAGGTTAGGCGGCGTCGAGCCGCCTAATATTGATTCTCTATCCGCATCGATCACGCGTACCGCCGTCAGCGTCAGAGGGCGCTTATCGCCCAATTAGCCAATAATCAGCCTGCTGTCACCTCAGGCCCGCTCCGCACGCACGCATTTTCATGAGAGCAGGGCGAATCTTGTAACTTTATGAACTCTGTTCTTCATGATTTTCCGTTGGCGTCTATCGATCGCCATTATTGGTTCTCTAGTTAGCGTGTGCACACGTGTAGTTTCATTACTGTAAATTGTGTTCACCGCCGATCCTTAGATTACCGCACCGACGATCTAAGAGCTTATTTTCCGCTACGCATAGTGAGGTATTCAGAGCTCTAATATTAATTAACATTAAGGAAAAGACGAGCGTTAGCTCGCAGGAACCCGCCGAGCTCTACTCTATAGTAGTATACTCACCGCTAGGTATGTTTATTTATTATTATAATAAATCTACTATTTTTGTTACTCGTTAATTGCTCTGTTATTGACTATTCCAGACACACCAGATTCCTCACCGCGAATCTAACTCATGTGGTAACATTCAATATCGGAATCCTTTGTTCTTATACCCGCGTAACGGTAACCGCCATGCTTGTCTGTTTGAATAATTGTAGCTTCGCCGCGTCTTGTCGAACCTCAGCAAGAATTGAGATCTCACCGCTTATACAATATCACCGCATTTCTTAGATTATTCACAATAGATATTTGCTTCACTCTGATTCCTCGTTGATATTGAATGATTGTGCTCCTCTACACCTATTCACCGCAATGTGATATAGCTCTGTTCCTTACAAAGCTCTATTACAGGCTCTTTCTGCCACATGGGTGAATGATTACACAACATTTTTTGGTCCTTCGAGCCGGATTCTGGAATAGTCAAACCCCGCGTCCCCGCTGCGTCTCGCCTCACTATGCATCATCTCATTCGCCTCACTATGCAATCACATTTATTAAATAATGTGATCTCACCGCGTCGCTCGTTTGAACCGCACATATTTATATGTATATTGTAATTCTCTCTTATTTTGTAATGTATTATTGATGTTACGCTACTCTAGTATGCAGATATTTCTTCATATTGGACGCGTATGCTCATCGATATGCACATTAACACTCTTATTGGAGGTTTACTGTTTGTACTCCTTTATTTATTGAACATAGACGTATGTGCCTTTCGATTCGCGTACTTGCTCTTATACAATTGATTTACGTTTTTAATTTACCATGCAGCTATCTCGTACCGACGTACTCACAATACTTAATTTTATTCTATTCTTCTATCTAATTTCAAGTTCTTGTTAACGTACGCTTGTATTCTGTGCTCACTCGAGAGCACGATTGTGAAATATTATTCAAATGAAGCTTCATGATACTCATGTTATCGGTACTCTTGCTTTACATTATAACGCTTGATCTTATTGTTGTAATTCATGGTTATCTTTGCACTTTCAATATCTTGACTCATGTGCCCGGGTTCACCGCACATTTGCTTGCTCTATCAAACGTACTCGATCATTATTGTTGACTCATATCTCGAGTCACTCAGACATTGCCAAATTAATTCCGCGGTATTGAATTATAGTACGTTACATTAACGTCCTGACTGCACCTCGATTATTCAGAAATTCTTCTCCAGTATTGGCATTATGATCTTTTAACTTAAGACTCCTGTGCTGCGTTGCGCGCACACTTGTATATTTTATATATTAAGGAAACATGATATCGAATTAATTGTTCATTTATTGTTATTTATTACGTATTGAATTCTGTGGTTATTTATTTCGCACTGTTTTATGTAATATGTATTCTCTGTTCACAGTGATTATTCAGGTGATGTTTAAATTTCTATTTATATCTATTTATTATGGTTATTATTGTTCATCGAGGGTGATTTATATTATGTTACCGCACTGTCTATGCATTCGAGAAAACTCACTCCTCCGCTTTAAACCTCAGTTATTCAGTTAATAGATTCATATAACTTTGATCCGCATACTGGTTTAGGCGTTATGCAGGTTTTCCTTCGTGCTCCTGCATTCTACCTATTCATTCAGTATCGCTCTTTATAATACGCAGTTAGACAATATTCAGGTTACCTCGTGCACCTGCATGCTGTCTCGACTTGCTCAAATACTCTTATTAATTTTACACTGACTGGATCAATTTCAAATCATTCATTCGTCATTTGGACTCATGTGCTCGTTTACTCGCACAGCTCTATTTATTTTACTTGACATTCTTTTTATTATCACTCCCCCTTTTGACTCGAGTGCCTATTCAATGCTCACTCGTTATAATTGCGTCATCCGTCATCTTCGTTCATACATTCATCTTTTAATAATTATGCATACACATGGCTCTTGAGTAGTTAGTTATATTGTCTTCCGCATTCTTTATTGTATTTATTCTTACCGCCTCTCGTTATCACGCATCTACACGTTCATTTTCACCGCTAGCTCAAGATGTCAGAGGGGAAAAGCGCTCTACCCGCAATCGCGCTCCCACCGCCGATGCTCAGCGAGGGATCCGCGCTGGATATCACCGCACCGCAGACGCCTGAGTCTCCTGCCATCCACGTGGCAACCTTGGATGTTCCCGCAGAGCTCTTGATCGAGCGCACCGCCATTGAGCAAGAAAAGGCTAAGCCTTCCTCCCGCTCCGCATCTCCGAAAGGAAAGAAGCCGTCGGCCAGGCTCCAATTGAAATTGGCAATGCTCCGCACGCAGCGGGAGATGGTGCTGGAGCACTGCGAGAGCTCGATGGAGCTCGCGAGCCTGGAAGAGGCGTCGGCTGCCGCTCTCACCGCCAAGCTCGCGATGCTCAAAGAGTATGTGGCAGAGTACTCGGAAACGCAAGCGACACTGTGCGACTTGTGCGCCGCAGAGCGTATTGAGCTCCCCGAGCTCGTTGGGCAGTACGTCTCAGAGCCCATGAGGAAGAGCGGCAAAGCAAAGGAGGCTTTGCTGACGAGGCGTGCGAGTATCGCCGCCTTGCAGACGAGCTCTCCCAAGACCGCACCCGCACCAGCTCCGAGCAAGTTGCCGGAGCTGAAGATCTCCACCTTCTTCGGAGACTACATCTCCTGGCCATCGTTCCGCGATCTCTTCACGTCCATCGTGATTGAGCATGAGGGGCTCTCGGACGTGCAGAGAATGCATTACCTGCAGACAAGCCTCGCTGGATCCGCCGCACCGCTTGTGAGCTCTTTCCCAATGGAAGGAAGCTCGTTCGCTCCCGCTTGGTCGCAACTAAAGAAGCGATTCGAGAATAAGCGCCTCCTCGTCACCGCACAGCTGGACAAGTTTTTTGGGGGAAAACCGCTGACAGCTCCATCCGCAACCCAGCTGAACGGGCTCTTAAACACAACCGCTGAGGTCCGCAGCTCGTTAAAGTCGCTCGGAGTCGATGCCGACCAGTGGGAGACGGTCATCGTTTATTCGATGACGAAGAGGCTCGATTCGACCACGCGCCAAGCTTGGGAGCAGAAGTTGGGCTCCACCACCGAGCTCCCAACTCTAAAAACGCTCACCGCTTTCCTCGAGGGCAGAGCTCGAGCGAGTGAGTGCCTGGAGAGCTCTGCGAAGACCCCGCAGCCGAGCTCCTACGCATCTACCGCGCAACGGAGACCAGCAGTAGTCGCAGCACACCACGTCGTGCAAAGGCCGACGTCAACGAGCTCCTCTGCTGCCGCATCCTCGAGCTCCGCAGGAACCACCGCACCGCGCCAGGCACGGCCGTCACCGCACCCTCAGGACTCGCCGTACTACTGCGATTACTGCGGTGAGGTGCATTATATCGCAACCTGCCGCAAGTTCGCCGCTCTCGGCAATGAGGCTAGAGCCGCGGTTGCTCGCGAGAAGCAGCTCTGCCCCAACTGTCTCGGGCACCATGGGCTCGCGTGGTGTCGCTCCACCAGACGATGCCGCGTTTGTGATCAGCGGCATCACACCATGATTCACACCGCACCCGCTCCAGCAACCGCAAAAAAATGAAGACCTCCGCTTCCACCCGACTTACCGCAACCTCCACCGCAAGAATCACCGCACAATGAACCGCAACCGCTACCTCTACCGCACCGCACGCTACATCCACCGCCTTTGAACCACCGCTACAGTCGTCCGGCTGTACTACTCGCCACCAGCCTCGTTCAAATAGAAACACCGCACCTCAGCCACCGGGCTCGATTGCTAATCGACTCTGGTTCAGAGTTGAGCTTCGTCTCAGAAGCTCTAGTCAAGACGCTCCGCATACCACGCCATCATTCCACCATTGCGATCCGTGGTATTGGCGGCTCTGAAGCTGGGTTCACACGAGGCGTGGTGGAACTGACACTGAGATCCATCTACTCACCAGAGTCAGTTCAAATCACCGCACACATCTTGAAGCAGCTTACCAACGAGATTCCGAGTGCGCAAAGCTCGCACCCAACGTGGGAACACTTGGGACACCTCGAGCTCGCAGACCCGCACTATTTAACACCGCAGTCGATTGACATGATTCTCGGAGCCGACAACTACGGGATGATATTACTACCGGACATCGTCAAGGATGCTCCACATCTCCCGGTCGCGCAAAAGACCATCTTTGGCTGGATTGTCTTTGGTCCGGTCAACACCACCGATGATACAACCGCATCCGCGTATCACATGTCAATCGATCAAACAACGCAAAGCCTTCAAGATCTGCTCACTCAGTTTTGGGTTCAAGAGGAAGTACCAGAAGCTGCAACCGCGCAAGACCTCTCTCCAGAGGAGCAAGCCTGTGAAGCTCACTTCAAGTTAACGCACTCCAGAACGAGCTCCGGAAGGTACACAGTAAGACTTCCTGTGAGATCGCCGCCCTCTCAGCTTGGAGATTCGTATCTTACCGCCTCGCGATGCCTCCAACATCTTCTACGGCGTCTTGCAAGTGACGAGACCTACAGCGAGCTCTATTCATCATTCCTCACGGAATATCAGCAGCTCCATCATATGGTGAAGGCACCGACTACCGCGACTGAATCTCCAGTCTATTATCTACCGCATCACGGCGTGCTGAGAGAAGACAGCACGACTACCAAGCTGAGAGTTGTGTTTAATGGCTCCCGCCCAACACGTTCTGGAGTGTCACTGAATGACGTGCTCCACACAGGTCCGAAGCTCCAGATCGATTTAATCGATGTACTGCTCTGGATTCGCCGCCACCGCTTTATTTTCGCCACTGACATCACGAAGATGTTCAGACAGATCCTAGTGGACCAACGAGACTGGGATCTTCAGCGGATCCTCTGGAAAGATGAGCAGAACAATATTGTTCCATATCAGCTCACTACTGTGACCTATGGCACGCGACCAGCTCCATATTTAGCAGTTCGGGTGCTTCTTCAACTCGTGGCCGATGAAGGCGACAAATACCCGCTTGCGCTCCAACCTCTTCTTCAGGGACGATATGTGGACGACATATTCGGTGGTGCCGACGATATCGCCGAGCTCCAAGCTATTGCCGACCAGCTTACGAAGCTCTGCATGGCGGGCGGTTTTCCTCTCGCCAAGTGGACCAGTAACCATCATGGTTTTCAGCAGCATTCTCGGGTGGAAGCGAGAACAACTTTATCGTTTGACGATACCGCAAATAGCACGAAGCTCTTAGGCCTGCATTGGTCCCCGCATTCTGATAGCTTCCAATTCAGAATCAAGCCACCAGCTCCAGCTCCGCATCCAACTAAACGCCGCATCCTGTCAGAGATCGCGCAACTTTTTGATCCTCTTGGTTTTCTCTCGCCTATCACCATCCAAGCCAAAGTATTATTGCAGGAGCTTTGGCTGGAGAAGCTCAGCTGGGACGACCATTTGCCGGATCACGTTTGCCGCAAATGGAATAAATTCAAGAACGAGCTCGCCACGATCCCCGAAATTTCTATACCAAGATGGATCCAACTCTCCACCAGTGCAACGGTAGAATTCCATGGGTTCTCCGACGCCTCTCAGGTTGCAATGGCGGCAACCGTATATCTAAAGGTCCACACCGCAAATACCGGAGCCCGCGTTACTCTGGTATGCTCCAAGACCAAGGTCGCTCCTCTCAAGCGTCTCACTATCCCGAGACTGGAGCTCAGCGCCGCACTACTGCTCTCTAAGCTAGTAGCCTACTGCCGGAAAGCGCTAGACCTTGGTGAAGCTCCAACTTATTTGTGGACTGATTCCGCAGTTGCACTGACGTGGATAAGCTCGCACCCGTCTCGCTGGAAGGACTTCGTTAGGAACAGAGTGTCCGCAATACAAGATCTGACTCCAACTGGCCAGTGGAGGTTCGTTCCAGGGAAGGACAATCCAGCGGACTGTGCATCAAGGGGACTTACGCCATACCAGCTCCAGAAGCACCACCTATGGTGGACCGGCCCACCATGGCTTCTGAAAACCGCCGAGTCTTGGCCGGCTCAGAATTTCGCACTCGACCCAGCGATCCAGCTCGAAGAACGACCAGGGTTGGCGTTTACCGCTGGCGTTCAGACACCAGTCTGTTGGGATCTTATTTACCGCTATTCTTCTCTTAACCGCCTCCTCCGTATTACCGCAATATGTTTCAGAGTTCGTTCCATCTTCGCTAAGGTGCCAGATTCATCGCTCCGGAACGAGCTCGGCCCAACAGACCTGGACCGCTCTTTGGAATACTGGGTTAAAGTTACGCAATCCAGGTATTTCCAATTCGAGCTCAAGATACTTTCGACGATGACCCCCTGGCCTCGTGGACATCCCTTCAGCCGATTGACGGCCTTTCTGGACACCAAGGGCATCATTCGGGTTGGAGGAAGGCTCAAGAACTCCAACCTTGAGCTTGACAACAAGCATCCTGCGATCCTGCCACGGTCATCGAGGCTCTCCGAGCTCCTGATCTCTGACGCACATGAACGCACGCTCCACGGTGGCACCCAGTTAACTCTCGCCCGCATCCGACAGACTTGTTGGATAATCGGAGGAAGGCAGCCTGTACGCTCATACATTTTAAAATGTATGAAGTGCGCCCGCTACCGCAGACAACGAGCTCAACAGCTTATGGGCCAGCTGCCAACCACCCGCGTAACTCCATCCTCCCCGTTCACCCATACGGGGTTGGACTACGCCGGACCGATCGTGCTCAGGACATGGAAGGGAAGAGGTGCGAAGACTACAAAGGGCTGGCTTTGTGTCTTTGTATGCTTTTCGACGTCGGCTGTCCATTTGGAAGCGGTCAGCGACTACTCCACTGACGCATTCCTCGCGGCATTCAGGAGGTTCATCGGCCGCCGTGGGATCTGTCAGACGCTCTCCAGTGATTGTGGCACCAATTTCACTGGAGCCGCCGCCGAGATCAAGAGGCTCTTCACTCGAGGGACAAAGGAGTGTTCGAAGCTCTCTGAGCTCTTCGCACAGGATCGCATTACCTGGCGATTCAATCCGCCTGCAGCCCCGCATATGGGAGGAAAATGGGAAGCTGCAGTCAAGTCCATCAAGCACCACCTCTCGAGGATAACCGCCACTGCCCTCACCTTTGAAGAATTTACGACTCTTCTGGTCCAAGTTGAGGCAGTATTGAACTCTAGGCCCTTGGAAGCTCTAAGCGAGGATCCAGACGACCTGTCAGTATTGACGCCAGGTCATTTCCTCATTGGACAGGCAATTAATACCCTGCCTGAACCATCGCTCCTCGAGCTCAAGAGCTCTAGACTGGATCGATGGCAACTCCTGCAGCAACAGCTCCAACGATTCTGGTCAACCTGGTCGACCAGTTATCTGCAGCGGCATCAAGCCATCTCAAAATGGCACCATCCATCCAACGAGATCGCAGTGGGCTCCCTGGTGTTAATAACCGATGAAAGGTTTCCACCATCCAAGTGGCCGCTCGCCAGAATAATGGCTCTCCACCCTGGACAAGACGGGCTCACCAGGGTGGTTACTCTCAAGACAGCCACCTCTACAATGAAGAGACCTATCTCTAAGCTCGCTGTCTTGCCAGCTCCTACACCAGCTCCAGAGAATCAAGAACTCTGAAGAACCACGTACAACCCCAACCTCAAGAAGCGCGAGAAAGGGTTTAATCATCAACGCTGTTGCTGATGGCGGGCGGAATGTTCGGTAATTAGCATCGCAGTGCCCTCTCTGGGGCACCGCACCGCGTGAGGTTAGGCGGCGTCGAGCCGCCTAATATTGATTCTCTATCCGCATCGATCACGCGTACCGCCGTCAGCGTCAGAGGGCGCTTATCGCCCAATTAGCCAATAATCAGCCTGCTGTCACCTCAGGCCCGCTCCGCACGCACGCATTTTCATGAGAGCAGGGCGAATCTTGTAACTTTATGAACTCTGTTCTTCATGATTTTCCGTTGGCGTCTATCGATCGCCATTATTGGTTCTCTAGTTAGCGTGTGCACACGTGTAGTTTCATTACTGTAAATTGTGTTCACCGCCGATCCTTAGATTACCGCACCGACGATCTAAGAGCTTATTTTCCGCTACGCATAGTGAGGTATTCAGAGCTCTAATATTAATTAACATTAAGGAAAAGACGAGCGTTAGCTCGCAGGAACCCGCCGAGCTCTACTCTATAGTAGTATACTCACCGCTAGGTATGTTTATTTATTATTATAATAAATCTACTATTTTTGTTACTCGTTAATTGCTCTGTTATTGACTATTCCAGACACACCAGATTCCTCACCGCGAATCTAACTCATGTGGTAACATTCAATATCGGAATCCTTTGTTCTTATACCCGCGTAACGGTAACCGCCATGCTTGTCTGTTTGAATAATTGTAGCTTCGCCGCGTCTTGTCGAACCTCAGCAAGAATTGAGATCTCACCGCTTATACAATATCACCGCATTTCTTAGATTATTCACAATAGATATTTGCTTCACTCTGATTCCTCGTTGATATTGAATGATTGTGCTCCTCTACACCTATTCACCGCAATGTGATATAGCTCTGTTCCTTACAAAGCTCTATTACAGGCTCTTTCTGCCACATGGGTGAATGATTACACAACAGAGTGGATAAAAATAGATGTAGAGTGGATAAAAATGGATGTAGAGTATATAAATTGGATGTAGAGTATATAAAATGGATGTAGAGTGGATAAAAATGGATGTCGAGTGGATAAAATGGATGTCGAGTGGATAAAATGGATGTAGAGTGGATAAAAATGGATGTAGATTGGATAAAATGGATGTAGAGTGGATAAAAATGGATGTAGAGTGGATAAAATGGATGTTGAGTAGATAAATTGGATGTAGAGTATATAAAATGGATGTAGAGTGGATAAAAATGGATGTCGAGTGGATAAAATGGATGTAGAGTGGATAAAAATGGATGTAGATTGGATAAAATGGATGTAGAGTGGATAAAAATGGATGTAGAGTATATAAATTGGATGTAGAGTATATAAAATGGATGTAGAGTGGATAAAAATGGATGTCGAGTGGATAAAATGGATGTCGAGTGGATAAAATGGATGTAGAGTGGATAAAAATGGATGTAGATTGGATAAAATGGATGTAGAGTTAATAAAAATGGATGTAGAGTGGATAAAATGGATGTAGAGTTGATAAAAATGGATGTAGAGTGAATAAAAATGGATGTAGAGTGGATAAAAATGGATGTAGAGTATATAAATTGGATGTAGAGTATATAAAATGGATGTAGAGTGGATAAAAATGGATGTCGAGTGGATAAAATGGATGTCGAGTGGATAAAATGGATGTAGAGTGGATAAAAATGGATGTAGATTGGATAAAATGGATGTAGAGTGGATAAAAATGGATGTAGAGTATATAAATTGGATGTAGAGTATATAAAATGGATGTAGAGTGGATAAAAATGGATGTCGAGTGGATAAAATGGATGTCGAGTGGATAAAATGGATGTAGAGTGGATAAAAATGGATGTAGATTGGATAAAATGGATGTAGAGTTAATAAAAATGGATGTAGAGTGGATAAAATGGATGTAGAGTGGATAAAAATGGATGTAGAGTATATAAATTGGATGTAGAGTATATAAAATGGATGTAGAGTGGATAAAAATGGATGTAGAGTGGATAAAATGGATGTAGAGTTGATAAAAATGGATGTAGAGTGGATAAAATGGATGTAGAGTAGATAAAATGGAAGTAGAGTGGATAAAATGGATGTAGAGTATATAAATTGGATGTAGAGTATATAAAATGGATGTAGAGTGGATAAAAATGGATGTAGAGTGGATAAAATGGATGTAGAGTTGATAAAAATGGATGTAGAGTGGATAAAATGGATGTAGAGTAGATAAAATGGATGTAGAGTGGATAAAATGGATGTAGAGTTGATAAAATGGATGCAGAGTGGATAAAAATAGATGTAGTGTGGATAAAATGGATGTAGAGTGGATAACAATGGATGTAGAGTGGATAAAATGGATGTAGAGTGGATAAAAATGGATGTCGAGTGGATAAAATGGATGTCGAGTGGATAAAATGGATGTAGAGTGGATAAAAATGGATGTAGAGTGGATAAAATGGATGTAGAGTTGATAAAAATGGATGTAGAGTGGATAAAATGGATGTTGAGTAGATAAATTGGATGTAGAGTATATAAAATGGATGTAGAGTGGATAAAAATGGATGTCGAGTGGATAAAATGGATGTAGAGTGGATAAAAATGGATGTAGATTGGATAAAATGGATGTAGAGTGGATAAAAATGGATGTAGAGTATATAAATTGGATGTAGAGTATATAAAATGGATGTAGAGTGGATAAAAATGGATGTCGAGTGGATAAAATGGATGTCGAGTGGATAAAATGGATGTAGAGTGGATAAAAATGGATGTAGATTGGATAAAATGGATGTAGAGTTAATAAAAATGGATGTAGAGTGGATAAAATGGATGTAGAGTTGATAAAAATGGATGTAGAGTGAATAAAAATGGATGTAGAGTGGATAAAAATGGATGTAGAGTATATAAATTGGATGTAGAGTATATAAAATGGATGTAGAGTGGATAAAAATGGATGTCGAGTGGATAAAATGGATGTCGAGTGGATAAAATGGATGTAGAGTGGATAAAAATGGATGTAGATTGGATAAAATGGATGTAGAGTGGATAAAAATGGATGTAGAGTATATAAATTGGATGTAGAGTATATAAAATGGATGTAGAGTGGATAAAAATGGATGTCGAGTGGATAAAATGGATGTCGAGTGGATAAAATGGATGTAGAATGGATAAAAATGGATGTAGATTGGATAAAATGGATGTAGAGTTAATAAAAATGGATGTAGAGTGGATAAAATGGATGTAGAGTTGATAAAAATGGATGTAGAGTGGATAAAAATGGATGTAGATTGGATAAAATGGATGTAGAGTGGATAAAAATGGATGTAGAGTATATAAATTGGATGTAGAGTATATAAATTGGATGTAGAGTATATAAAATGGATGTAGAGTGGATAAAAATGGATGTCGAGTGGATAAAATGGATGTAGAGTGGATAAAAATGGATGTAGATTGGATAAAATGGATGTAGAGTTAATAAAAATGGATGTAGAGTGGATAAAATGGATGTAGAGTTGATAAAAATGGATGTAGAGTGAATAAAAATGGATGTAGAGTGGATAAAAATGGATGTAGAGTATATAAATTGGATGTAGAGTATATAAAATGGATGTAGAGTGGATAAAAATGGATGTAGAGTGGATAAAATGGATGTAGAGTTGATAAAAATGGATGTAGAGTGGATAAAATGGATGTAGAGTAGATAAAATGGAAGTAGAGTGGATAAAATGGATGTAGAGTTGATAAAATGGATGCAGAGTGGATAAAAATAGATGTAGTGTGGATAAAATGGATGTAGAGTGGATAACAATGGATGTAGAGTGGATAAAATGGATGTAGAGTGGATAAAAATGGATGTCGAGTGGATAAAATGGATGTCGAGTGGATAAAATGGATGTAGAGTGGATAAAAATGGATGTAGAGTGGATAAAATGGATGTAGAGTTGATAAAAATGGATGTAGAGTGGATAAAATGGATGTTGAGTAGATAAATTGGATGTAGAGTATATAAAATGGATGTAGAGTGGATAAAAATGGATGTCGAGTGGATAAAATGGATGTAGAGTGGATAAAAATGGATGTAGATTGGATAAAATGGATGTAGAGTTAATAAAAATGGATGTAGAGTGGATAAAATGCATGTAGAGTTGATAAAAATGGATGTAGAGTGAATAAAAATGGATGTAGAGTGGATAAAAATGGATGTAGAGTATATAAATTGGATGTAGAGTATATAAAATGGATGTAGAGTGGATAAAAATGGATGTAGAGTGGATAAAATGGATGTAGAGTTGATAAAAATGGATGTAGAGTGGATAAAATGGATGTAGAGTAGATAAAATGGATGTAGAGTGGATAAAATGGATGTAGAGTTGATAAAATGGATGCAGAGTGGATAAAAATAGATGTAGTGTGGATAAAATGGATGTAGAGTGGATAAAAATGGATGTAGAGTATATAAATTGGATGTAGAGTATATAAAATGGATGTAGAGTGGATAAAAATGGATGTCGAGTGGATAAAATGGATGTAGAGTGTATAAAATGGATGTAGAGTGAATAAAATGGATGTAGAGTGGATAAAATTGATGTAGAGTGTATAAAATGGATGTAGAGTGGATAAAAATGGATGTAGAGTGGATAAAAATGGATGTAGATTGGATAAAATGGATGTAGAGTGGATAAAAATGGATGTAGAGTATATAAATTGGATGTAGAGTATATAAAATGGATGTAGAGTGGATCAAAATGGATGTCGAGTGGATAAAATGGATGTAGAGTGGATAAAAATGGATGTAGATTGGATAAAATGGATGTAGAGTTAATAAAAATGGATGTAGAGCGGATAAAATGGATGTAGAGTTGATAAAAATGGATGTAGAGTGGATAAAAATGGATGTAGATTGGATAAAATGGATGTAGAGTGGATAAAAATGGATGTAGAGTATATAAATTGGATGTAGAGTATATAAAATGGATGTAGAGTGGATAAAAATGGATGTCGAGTGGATAATATGGATGTAGAGTGGATAAAAATGGATGTAGATTGGATAAAATGGATGTAGAGTGGATAAAAATGGATGTAGAGTATATAAATTGGATGTAGAGTATATAAAATGGATGTAGAGTGGATAAAAATGGATGTCGAGTGGATAAAATGGATGTATAGTGGATAAAAATGGATGTAGAGTGGATAAAATGGATGTAGCGTTGATAAAAATGGATGTAGAGTGGATAAAATGGATGTAGAGTTGATAAAATGGATGTAGAGTGGATAAAATGGATGTAGAGTAGATAAAATGGATGTAGAGTGGATAAAATGGATGTAGAATTGATAAAATGGATGTAGAGTGTATAAAATGGATGTAGAGTGAATAAAATGGATGAAGAGTGGATAAAATTAATGTAGAGTGTATAAAATGGATGTAGAGTGGATAAAAATGGATGTAGATTGGATAAAATGGATGTAGAGTGGATAAAAATGGATGTAGAGTATATAAATTGGATGTAGAGTATATAAAATGGATGTAGAGTGGATAAAAATGGATGTCGAGTGGATAAAATGGATGTAGAGTGGATAAAAATGGATGTAGATTGGATAAAATGGATGTAGAGTTAATAAAAATGGATGTAGAGTGGATAAAATGGATGTAGAATTGATAAAAATGGATGTAGAGTGAATAAAAATGGATGTAGAGTGGATAAAAATGGATGTAGAGTATATAAATTGGATGTAGAGTATATAAAATGGATGTAGAGTGGATAAAAATGGATGTAGAGTGGATAAAATGGATGTAGAGTAGATAAAATGGATGTAGAGTGGATAAAATGGATGTAGAGTTGATAAAATGGATGCAGAGTGGATAAAAATAGATGTAGTGTGGATAAAATGGATGTAGAGTGGATAACAATGGATGTAGAGTGGATAAAATGGATGCAGAGTGGATAAAAATGGATGTCGAGTGGATAAAATGGATGTCGAGTGGATAAAATGGATGTAGAGTGGATAAAAATGGATGTAGATTGGATAAAATGGATGTAGAGTGGATAAAAATGGATGTAGAGTGGATAAAATGGATGTAGAGTTGATAAAAATGGATGTAGAGTGGATAAAATGGATGTTGAGTAGATAAATTGGATGTAGAGTATATAAAATGGATGTAGAGTGGATAAAAATGGATGTCGAGTGGATAAAATGGATGTAGAGTGGATAAAAATGGATGTAGATTGGATAAAATGGATGTAGAGTGGATAAAAATGGATGTAGAGTATATAAATTGGATGTAGAGTATATAAAATGGATGTAGAGTGGATAAAAATGGATGTCGAGTGGATAAAATGGATGTAGAGTGGATCAAAATGGATGTAGATTGGATAAAATGGATGTAGAGTGGATAAAAATGGATGTAGAGTATATAAATTGGATGTAGAGTATATAAAATGGATGTAGAGTGGATAAAAATGGATGTCGAGTGGATAAAATGGATGTAGAGTGTATAAAATAGATGTAGAGTGAATAAAATGGATGTAGAGTGGATAAAATTGATGTAGAGTGTATAAAATGGATGTAAAGTGGATAAAAATGGATGTAGAGTGGATAAAAATGGATGTAGATTGGATAAAATGGATGTAAAGTGGATAAAATGGATGTAGAGTTGATAAAATGGATGTAAAGTGGATAAAATGGATGTAGAGTTAATTAAATTGGATGTAGAGTGGATAAAATGGATGTAGAGTTGATAAAATGGATGTAAAGTGGATAAAATGGATGTAGAGTTAATAAAATTGGATGTAGAGTGGATAAAATGGATGTAGAGTTCATAAAAATGGATGTAGAGTGGATAAAAATGGATGTAGATTGGATAAAATGGATGTAGAGTGGATAAAAATGGATGTAGAGTATATAAATTGGATGTAGATTATATAAAATGGATGTAGAGTGGATAAAAATGGATGTCGAGTGGATAATATGGATGTAGAGTGGATAAAAATGGATGTAGATTGGATAAAATGGATGTAGAGTGGATAAAAATGGATGTAGAGTATATAAATTGGATGTAGAGTATATAAAATGGATGTAGAGTGGATAAAAATGGATGTCGAGTGGATAAAATGGATGTATAGTGGATAAAAATGGATGTAGAGTGGATAAAATGGATGTAGCGTTGATAAAAATGGATGTAGAGTGGATAAAATGGATGTAGAGTGGATAAAATGGATGTAGAGTGGATAAAATGGATGTAGAGTGGATAAAATGGATGTAGAGTGGATAAAAATGGATGTAGAGTATATAAATTGGATGTAGAGTATATAAAATGGATGTAGAGTGGATAAAAATGGATGTCGAGTGGATAAAATGGATGTAGAGTGTATAAAATGGATGTAGAGTGAATAAAATGGATGTAGAGTGGATAAAATTGATGTAGAGTGTATAAAATGGATGTAGAGTGGATAAAAATGGATGTAGAGTGGATAAAAATGGATGTAGATTGGATAAAATGGATGTAGAGTGGATAAAAATGGATGTAGAGTATATAAATTGGATGTAGAGTATATAAAATGGATGTAGAGTGGATAAAAATGGATGTCGAGTGGATAATATGGATGTAGAGTGGATAAAAATGGATGTAGATTGGATAAAATGGATGTAGAGTGGATAAAAATGGATGTAGAGTATATAAATTGGATGTACAGTATATAAAATGGATGTAGAGTGGATAAAAATGGATGTCGAGTGGATAAAATGGATGTATAGTGGATAAAAATGGATGTAGAGTGGATAAAATGGATGTAGCGTTGATAAAAATGGATGTAGAGTGGATAAAATGGATGTAGAGTAGATAAAATGAATGTAGAGTGGATAAAATGGATGTAGAGTGGATAAAATGGATGTAGAATTGATAAAATGGATGTAGAGTGTATAAAATGGATGTAGAGTGAATAAAATGGATGAAGAGTGGATAAAATTAATGTAGAGTGTATAAAATGGATGTAGAGTGGATAAAAATGGATGTAGATTGGATAAAATGGATGTAGAGTGGATAAAAATGGATGTAGAGTATATAAATTGGATGTAGAGTATATAAAATGGATGTAGAGTGGATAAAAATGGATGTCGAGTGGATAAAATGGATGTAGAGTGGATAAAAATGGATGTAGATTGGATAAAATGGATGTAGAGTTAATAAAAATGGATGTAGAGAGGATAAAATGGATGTAGAGTTGATAAAAATGAATGTAGAGTATATAAATTGGATGTAGAGTATATAAAATGGATGTAGAGTGGATAAAAATGGATGTAGAGTGGATAAAATGGATGTAGAGTTGATAAAAATGGATGTAGAGTGGATAAAATGGATGTAGAGTAGATAAAATGGATGTAGAGTGGATAAAATGGATGTAGAGTTGATAAAATGGATGCAGAGTGGATAAAAATAGATGTAGTGTGGATAAAATGGATGTAGAGTGGATAACAATGGATGTAGAGTGGATAAAATGGATGTAGAGTGGATAAAAATGGATGTCGAGTGGATAAAATGGATGTCGAGTGGATAAAATGGATGTAGAGTGGATAAAAATGGATGTAGAGTGGATAAAATGGATGTAGAGTTGATAAAAATGGATGTAGAGTGGATAAAATGGATGTTGAGTAGATAAATTGGATGTAGAGTATATAAAATGGATGTAGAGTGGATAAAAATGGATGTAGAGTGGATAAAAATGGATGTAGAGTATATAAAATGGATGTAGAGTGGATAAAAATGGATGTAGAGTGGATAAAATGGATGTAGAGTAGATAAAATGGATGTAGAGTGGATAAAATGGATGTAGAGTTGATAAAATGGATGCAGAGTGGATAAAAATAGATGTAGTGTGGATAAAATGGATGTAGAGTGGATAACAATGGATGTAGAGTGGATAAAATGGATGCAGAGTGGATAAAAATGGATGTCGAGTGGATAAAATGGATGTCGAGTGGATAAAATGGATGTAGAGTGGATAAAAATGGATGTAGAGTGGATAAAATGGATGTAGAGTTGATAAAAATGGATGTAGAGTGGATAAAATGGATGTTGAGTAGATAAATTGGATGTAGAGTATATAAAATGGATGTAGAGTGGATAAAAATGGATGTCGAGTGGATAAAATGGATGTAGAGTGGATAAAAATGGATGTAGATTGGATAAAATGGATGTAGAGTGGATAAAAATGGATGTAGAGTATATAAATTGGATGTAGAGTATATAAAATGGATGTAGAGTGGATAAAAATGGATGTCGAGTGGATAAAATGGATGTAGAGTGGATCAAAATGGATGTAGATTGGATAAAATGGATGTAGAGTGGATAAAAATGGATGTAGAGTATATAAATTGGATGTAGAGTATATAAAATGGATGTAGAGTGGATAAAAATGGATGTCGAGTGGATAAAATGGATGTAGAGTGTATAAAATAGATGTAGAGTGAATAAAATGGATGTAGAGTGGATAAAATTGATGTAGAGTGTATAAAATGGATGTAAAGTAGATAAAAATGGATGTAGAGTGGATAAAAATGGATGTAGATTGGATAAAATGGATGTAGAGTGGATAAAATGGATGTAGAGTTGATAAAATGGATGTAAAGTGGATAAAATGGATGTAGAGTTAATTAAATTGGATGTAGAGTGGATAAAATGGATGTAGAGTTGATAAAATGGATGTAAAGTGGATAAAATGGATGTAGAGTTAATAAAATTGGATGTAGAGTGGATAAAATGGATGTAGAGTTCATAAAAATGGATGTAGAGTGGATAAAAATGGATGTAGATTGGATAAAATGGATGTAGAGTGGATAAAAATGGATGTAGAGTATATAAATTGGATGTAGAGTATATAAAATGGATGTAGAGTGGATAAAAATGGATGTCGAGTGGATAATATGGATGTAGAGTGGATAAAAATGGATGTAGATTGGATAAAATGGATGTAGAGTGGATAAAAATGGATGTAGAGTATATAAATTGGATGTAGAGTATATAAAATGGATGTAGAGTGGATAAAAATGGATGTCGAGTGGATAAAATGGATGTATAGTGGATAAAAATGGATGTAGAGTGGATAAAATGGATGTAGCGTTGATAAAAATGGATGTAGAGTGGATAAAATGGATGTAGAGTGGATAAAATGGATGTAGAGTGGATAAAATGGATGTAGAGTGGATAAAATGGATGTAGAGTGGATAAAAATGGATGTAGAGTATATAAATTGGATGTAGAGTATATAAAATGGATGTAGAGTGGATAAAAATGGATGTCGAGTGGATAAAATGGATGTAGAGTGTATAAAATGGATGTAGAGTGAATAAAATGGATGTAGAGTGGATAAAATTGATGTAGAGTGTATAAAATGGATGTAGAGTGGATAAAAATGGATGTAGAGTGGATAAAAATGGATGTAGATTGGATAAAATGGATGTAGAGTGGATAAAAATGGATGTAGAGTATATAAATTGGATGTAGAGTATATAAAATGGATGTAGAGTGGATAAAAATGGATGTCGAGTGGATAATATGGATGTAGAGTGGATAAAAATGGATGTAGATTGGATAAAATGGATGTAGAGTGGATAAAAATGGATGTAGAGTATATAAATTGGATGTAGAGTATATAAAATGGATGTAGAGTGGATAAAAATGGATGTCGAGTGGATAAAATGGATGTATAGTGGATAAAAATGGATGTAGAGTGGATAAAATGGATGTAGCGTTGATAAAAATGGATGTAGAGTGGATAAAATGGATGTAGAGTAGATAAAATGGATGTAGAGTGGATAAAATGGATGTAGAGTGGATAAAATGGATGTAGAATTGATAAAATGGATGTAGAGTGTATAAAATGGATGTAGAGTGAATAAAATGGATGAAGAGTGGATAAAATTAATGTAGAGTGTATAAAATGGATGTAGAGTGGATAAAAATGGATGTAGATTGGATAAAATGGATGTAGAGTGGATAAAAATGGATGTAGAGTATATAAATTGGATGTAGAGTATATAAAATGGATGTAGAGTGGATAAAAATGGATGTCGAGTGGATAAAATGGATGTAGAGTGGATAAAAATGGATGTAGATTGGATAAAATGGATGTAGAGTTAATAAAAATGGATGTAGAGTGGATAAAATGGATGTAGAGTTGATAAAATGGATGCAGAGTGGATAAAAATAGATGTAGTGTGGATAAAATGGATGTAGAGTGGATAACAATGGATGTAGAGTGGATAAAATGGATGCAGAGTGGATAAAAATGGATGTCGAGTGGATAAAATGGATGTCGAGTGGATAAAATGGATGTAGAGTGGATAAAAATGGATGTAGAGTGGATAAAATGGATGTAGAGTTGATAAAAATGGATGTAGAGTGGATAAAATGGATGTTGAGTAGATAAATTGGATGTAGAGTATATAAAATGGATGTAGAGTGGATAAAAATGGATGTCGAGTGGATAAAATGGATGTAGAGTGGATAAAAATGGATGTAGATTGGATAAAATGGATGTAGAGTGGATAAAAATGGATGTAGAGTATATAAATTGGATGTAGAGTATATAAAATGGATGTAGAGTGGATAAAAATGGATGTCGAGTGGATAAAATGGATGTAGAGTGGATCAAAATGGATGTAGATTGGATAAAATGGATGTAGAGTGGATAAAAATGGATGTAGAGTATATAAATTGGATGTAGAGTATATAAAATGGATGTAGAGTGGATAAAAATGGATGTCGAGTGGATAAAATGGATGTAGAGTGTATAAAATAGATGTAGAGTGAATAAAATGGATGTAGAGTGGATAAAATTGATGTAGAGTGTATAAAATGGATGTAAAGTGGATAAAAATGGATGTAGAGTGGATAAAAATGGATGTAGATTGGATAAAATGGATGTAGAGTGGATAAAATGGATGTAGAGTTGATAAAATGGATGTAAAGTGGATAAAATGGATGTAGAGTTAATTAAATTGGATGTAGAGTGGATAAAATGGATGTAGAGTTGATAAAATGGATGTAGAGTGGATAAAATGGATGTAGAGTTAATAAAATTGGATGTAGAGTGGATAAAATGGATGTAGAGTTGATAAAAATGGATGTAGAGTGGATAAAAATGGATGTAGATTGGATAAAATGGATGTAGAGTGGATAAAAATGGATGTAGAGTATATAAATTGGATGTAGAGTATATAAAATGGATGTAGAGTGGATAAAAATGGATGTCGAGTGGATAATATGGATGTAGAGTGGATAAAAATGGATGTAGATTGGATAAAATGGATGTAGAGTGGATAAAAATGGATGTAGAGTATATAAATTGGATGTAGAGTATATAAAATGGATGTAGAGTGGATAAAAATGGATGTCGAGTGGATAAAATGGATGTATAGTGGATAAAAATGGATGTAGAGTGGATAAAATGGATGTAGCGTTGATAAAAATGGATGTAGAGTGGATAAAATGGATGTAGAGTAGATAAAATGGATGTAGAGTGGATAAAATGGATGTAGAGTGGATAAAATGGATGTAGAGTGGATAAAAATGGATGTAGAGTATATAAATTGGATGTAGAGTATATAAAATGGATGTAGAGTGGATAAAAATGGATGTCGAGTGGATAAAATGGATGTAGAGTGTATAAAATGGATGTAGAGTGAATAAAATGGATGTAGAGTGGATAAAATGGATGTAGAGTGGATAAAAATGGATGTAGAGTATATAAATTGGATGTAGAGTATATAAAATGGATGTAGAGTGGATAAAAATGGATGTCGAGTGGATAATATGGATGTAGAGTGGATAAAAATGGATGTAGATTGGATAAAATGGATGTAGAGTGGATAAAAATGGATGTAGAGTATATAAATTGGATGTAGAGTATATAAAATGGATGTAGAGTGGATAAAAATGGATGTCGAGTGGATAAAATGGATGTATAGTGGATAAAAATGGATGTAGAGTGGATAAAATGGATGTAGCGTTGATAAAAATGGATGTAGAGTGGATAAAATGGATGTCGAGTGGATAAAATGGATGTAGAGTGGATAAAAATGGATGTAGATTGGATAAAATGGATGTAGAGTGGATAAAAATGGATGTAGAGTATATAAATTGGATGTAGAGTATATAAAATGGATGTAGAGTGGATAAAAATGGATGTCGAGTGGATAAAATGGATGTAGAGTGGATCAAAATGGATGTAGATTGGATAAAATGGATGTAGAGTGGATAAAAATGGATGTAGAGTATATAAATTGGATGTAGAGTATATAAAATGGATGTAGAGTGGATAAAAATGGATGTCGAGTGGATAAAATGGATGTAGAGTGGATCAAAATGGATGTAGATTGGATAAAATGGATGTAGAGTGGATAAAAATGGATGTAGAGTATATAAATTGGATGTAGAGTATATAAAATGGATGTAGAGTGGATAAAAATGGATGTAGATTGGATAAAATGGATGTAGAGTGGATAAAAATGGATGTAGAGTATATAAATTGGATGTAGAGTATATAAAATGGATGTAGAGTGGATAAAAATGGATGTCGAGTGGATAAAATGGATGTATAGTGGATAAAAATGGATGTAGAGTGGATAAAATGGATGTAGCGTTGATAAAAATGGATGTAGAGTGGATAAAATGGATGTAGAGTAGATAACATGGATGTAGAGTGGATAAAATGGATGTAGAGTGGATAAAATGGATGTAGAATTGATAAAATGGATGTAGAGTGTATAAAATGGATGTAGAGTGAATAAAATGGATGAAGAGTGGATAAAATTAATGTAGAGTGTATAAAATGGATGTAGAGTGGATAAAAATGGATGTAGATTGGATAAAATGGATGTAGAGTGGATAAAAATGGATGTAGAGTATATAAATTGGATGTAGAGTATATAAAATGGATGTAGAGTGGATAAAAATGGATGTCGAGTGGATAAAATGGATGTAGAGTGGATAAAAATGGATGTAGATTGGATAAAATGGATGTAGAGTTAATAAAAATGGATGTAGAGTGGATAAAATGGATGTAGAGTTGATAAAAATGAATGTAGAGTATATAAATTGGATGTAGAGTATATAAAATGGATGTAGAGTGGATAAAAATGGATGTAGAGTGGATAAAATGGATGTAGAGTTGATAAAAATGGATGTAGAGTGGATAAAATGGATGTAGAGTAGATAAAATGGATGTAGAGTGGATAAAATGGATGTAGAGTTGATAAAATGGATGCAGAGTGGATAAAAATTGATGTAGTGTGGATAAAATGGATGTAGAGTGGATAACAATGGATGTAGAGTGGATAAAATGGATGTAGAGTGGATAAAAATGGATGTCGAGTGGATAAAATGGATGTCGAGTGGATAAAATGGATGTAGAGTGGATAAAAATGGATGTAGAGTGGATAAAATGGATGTAGAGTTGATAAAAATGGATGTAGAGTGGATAAAATGGATGTTGAGTAGATAAATTGGATGTAGAGTATATAAAATGGATGTAGAGTGGATAAAAATGGATGTCGAGTGGATAAAATGGATGTAGAGTGGATAAAAATGGATGTAGATTGGATAAAATGGATGTAGAGTGGATAAAAATGGATGTAGAGTATATAAATTGGATGTAGAGTATATAAAATGGATGTAGAGTGGATAAAAATGGATGTCGAGTGGATAAAATGGATGTAGAGTGTATAAAATGGATGTAGAGTGAATAAAATGGATGTAGAGTGGATAAAATTGATGTAGAGTGGATAAAATGGATGTAGAGTTCATAAAAATGGATGTAGAGTGGATAAAAATGGATGTAGATTGGATAAAATGGATGTAGAGTGGATAAAAATGGATGTAGAGTATATAAATTGGATGTAGAGTATATAAAATGGATGTAGAGTGGATAAAAATGGATGTCGAGTGGATAAAATGGATGTAGAGTGGATAAAAATGGATGTAGATTGGATAAAATGGATGTAGAGTGGATAAAAATGGATGTAGAGTATATAAATTGGATGTAGAGTATATAAAATGGATGTAGAGTGGATAAAAATGGATGTCGAGTGGATAAAATGGATGTAGAGTGTATAAAATGGATGTAGAGTGAATAAAATGGATGTAGAGTGGATAAAATTGATGTAGAGTGTATAAAATGGATGTAGAGTGGATAAAAATGGATGTAGAGTGGATAAAAATGGATGTAGATTGGATAAAATGGATGTAGAGTGGATAAAAATGGATGTAGAGTATATAAATTGGATGTAGAGTATATAAAATGGATGTAGAGTGGATAAAAATGGATGTCGAGTGGATAATATGGATGTAGAGTGGATAAAAATGGATGTAGATTGGATAAAATGGATGTAGAGTGGATAAAAATGGATGTAGAGTATATAAATTGGATGTAGAGTATATAAAATGGATGTAGAGTGGATAAAAATGGATGTCGAGTGGATAAAATGGATGTATAGTGGATAAAAATGGATGTAGAGTGGATAAAATGGATGTAGCGTTGATAAAAATGGATGTAGAGTGGATAAAATGGATGTAGAGTAGATAAAATGGATGTAGAGTGGATAAAATGGATGTAGAGTGGATAAAATGGATGTAGAATTGATAAAATGGATGTAGAGTGTATAAAATGGATGTAGAGTGAATAAAATGGATGAAGAGTGGATAAAATTAATGTAGAGTGTATAGAATGGATGTAGAGTGGATAAAAATGGATGTAGATTGGATAAAATGGATGTAGAGTGGATAAAAATGGATGTAGAGTATATAAATTGGGTGTAGAGTGTATAAAATGGATGTAGAGTGGATAAAAATGGATGTAGATTGGATAAAATGGATGTAGAGTGGATAAAAATGGATGTAGAGTATATAAATTGGATGTAGAGTATATAAAATGGATGTAGAGTGGATAAAAATGGATGTCGAGTGGATAAAATGGATGTAGAGTGGATAAAAATGGATGTAGATTGGATAAAATGGATGTAGAGTTAATAAAAATGGATGTAGAGTGGATAAAATGGATGTAGAGTTGATAAAAATGAATGTAGAGTATATAAATTGGATGTAGAGTATATAAAATGGATGTAGAGTGGATAAAAATGGATGTAGAGTGGATAAAATGGATGTAGAGTTGATAAAAATGGATGTAGAGTGGATAAAATGGATGTAGAGTAGATAAAATGGATGTAGAGTGGATAAAATGGATGTAGAGTTGATAAAATGGATGCAGAGTGGATAAAAATAGATGTAGAGTGGATAAAATGGATGTAGAGTGGATAACAATGGATGTAGAGTGGATAAAATGGATGTAGAGTGGATAAAAATGGATGTCGAGTGGATAAAATGGATGTCGAGTGGATAAAATGGATGTAGAGTGGATAAAAATGGATGTAGAGTGGATAAAATGGATGTAGAGTTGATAAAAGTGGATGTAGAGTGGATAAAATGGACGTTGAGTAGATAAATTGGATGTAGAGTATATAAAATGGATGTAGAGTGGATAAAAATGGATGTCGAGTGGATAAAATGGATGTAGAGTGGATAAAAATGGATGTAGATTGGATAAAATGGATGTAGAGTGGATAAAAATGGATGTAGAGTATATAAATTGGATGTAGAGTATATAAAATGGATGTAGAGTGGATAAAAATGGATGTCGAGTGGATAAAATGGATGTAGAGTGTATAAAATGGATGTAGAGTGAATAAAATGGATGTAGAGTGGATAAAATTGATGTAGAGTGGATAAAATGGATGTAGAGTTCATAAAAATGGATGTAGAGTGGATAAAAATGGATGTAGATTGGATAAAATGGATGAAGAGTGGATAAAATTAATGTAGAGTGTATAAAATGGATGTAGAGTGGATAAAAATGGATGTAGATTGGATAAAATGGATGTAGAGTGGATAAAAATGGATGTAGAGTATATAAATTGGATGTAGAGTATATAAAATGGATGTAGAGTGGATAAAAATGGATGTCGAGTGGATAAAATGGATGTAGAGTGGATAAAAATGGATGTAGATTGGATAAAATGGATGTAGAGTTAATAAAAATGGATGTAGAGTGGATAAAATGGATGTAGAGTTGATAAAAATGAATGTAGAGTATATAAATTGGATGTAGAGTATATAAAATGGATGTAGAGTGGATAAAAATGGATGTAGAGTGGATAAAATGGATGTAGAGTTGATAAAAATGGATGTAGAGTGGATAAAATGGATGTAGAGTAGATAAAATGGATGTAGAGTGGATAAAATGGATGTAGAGTTGATAAAATGGATGCAGAGTGGATAAAAATAGATGTAGTGTGGATAAAATGGATGTAGAGTGGATAACAATGGATGTAGAGTGGATAAAATGGATGTAGAGTGGATAAAAATGGATGTCGAGTGGATAAAATGGATGTCGAGTGGATAAAATGGATGTAGAGTGGATAAAAATGGATGTAGAGTGGATAATATGGATGTAGAGTGGATAAAAATGGATGTAGATTGGATAAAATGGATGTAGAGTGGATAAAAATGGATGTAGAGTATATAAATTGGATGTAGAGTATATAAAATGGATGTAGAGTGGATAAAAATGGATGTCGAGTGGATAAAATGGATGTATAGTGGATAAAAATGGATGTAGAGTGGATAAAATGGATGTAGCGTTGATAAAAATGGATGTAGAGTGGATAAAATGGATGTAGAGTAGATAAAATGGATGTAGAGTGGATAAAATGGATGTAGAGTGGATAAAATGGATGTAGAATTGATAAAATGGATGTAGAGTGTATAAAATGGATGTAGAGTGAATAAAATGGATGAAGAGTGGATAAAATTAATGTAGAGTGTATAGAATGGATGTAGAGTGGATAAAAATGGATGTAGATTGGATAAAATGGATGTAGAGTGGATAAAAATGGATGTAGAGTATATAAATTGGGTGTAGAGTGTATAAAATGGATGTAGAGTGGATAAAAATGGATGTAGATTGGATAAAATGGATGTAGAGTGGATAAAAATGGATGTAGAGTATATAAATTGGATGTAGAGTATATAAAATGGATGTAGAGTGGATAAAAATGGATGTCGAGTGGATAAAATGGATGTAGAGTGGATAAAAATGGATGTAGATTGGATAAAATGGATGTAGAGTTAATTAAAATGGATGTAGAGTGGATAAAATGGATGTAGAGTTGATAAAAATGAATGTAGAGTATATAAATTGGATGTAGAGTATATAAAATGGATGTAGAGTGGATAAAAATGGATGTAGAGTGGATAAAATGGATGTAGAGTTGATAAAAATGGATGTAGAGTGGATAAAATGGATGTAGAGTAGATAAAATGGATGTAGAGTGGATAAAATGGATGTAGAGTTGATAAAATGGATGCAGAGTGGATAAAAATAGATGTAGTGTGGATAAAATGGATGTAGAGTGGATAACAATGGATGTAGAGTGGATAAAATGGATGTAGAGTGGATAAAAATGGATGTCGAGTGGATAAAATGGATGTCGAGTGGATAAAATGGATGTAGAGTGGATAAAAATGGATGTAGAGTGGATAAAATGGATGTAGAGTTGATAAAAGTGGATGTAGAGTGGATAAAATGGACGTTGAGTAGATAAATTGGATGTAGAGTATATAAAATGGATGTAGAGTGGATAAAAATGGATGTCGAGTGGATAAAATGGATGTAGAGTGGATAAAAATGGATGTAGATTGGATAAAATGGATGTAGAGTGGATAAAAATGGATGTAGAGTATATAAATTGGATGTAGAGTATATAAAATGGATGTAGAGTGGATAAAAATGGATGTCGAGTGGATAAAATGGATGTAGAGTGTATAAAATGGATGTAGAGTGAATAAAATGGATGTAGAGTGGATAAAATTGATGTAGAGTGGATAAAATGGATGTAGAGTTCATAAAAATGGATGTAGAGTGGATAAAAATGGATGTAGATTGGATAAAATGGATGTAGAGTGGATAAAAATGGATGTAGAGTATATAAATTGGATGTAGAGTATATAAAATGGATGTAGAGTGGATAAAAATGGATGTCGAGTGGATAAAATGGATGTAGAGTGGATAAAAATGGATGTAGATTGGATAAAATGGATGTAGAGTGGATAAAAATGGATGTAGAGTATATAAATTGGATGTAGAGTATATAAAATGGATGTAGAGTGGATAAAAATGGATGTCGAGTGGATAAAATGGATGTAGAGTGTATAAAATGGATGTAGAGTGAATAAAATGGATGTAGAGTGGATAAAATTGATGTAGAGTGTATAAAATGGATGTAGAGTGGATAAAAATGGATGTAGAGTGGATAAAAATGGATGTAGATTGGATAAAATGGATCTAGAGTGGATAAAAATGGATGTAGAGTATATAAATTGGATGTAGAGTATATAAAATGGATGTAGAGTGGATAAAAATGGATGTCGAGTGGATAATATGGATGTAGAGTGGATAAAAATGGATGTAGATTGGATAAAATGGATGTAGAGTGGATAAAAATGGATGTAGAGTATATAAATTGGATGTAGAGTATATAAAATGGATGTAGAGTGGATAAAAATGGATGTAGAGTGGATAAAATGGATGTAGAGTTGATAAAAATGGATGTAGAGTGGATAAAATGGATGTAGAGTAGATAAAATGGATGTAGAGTGGATAAAATGGATGTAGAGTTGATAAAATGGATGCAGAGTGGATAAAAATAGATGTAGTGTGGATAAAATGGATGTAGAGTGGATAACAATGGATGTAGAGTGGATAAAATGGATGTAGAGTTGATAAAAATGGATGTAGAGTGGATAAAATGGATGTAGAGTAGATAAAATGGATGTAGAGTGGATAAAATGGATGTAGAGTTGATAAAATGGATGCAGAGTGGATAAAAATAGATGTAGTGTGGATAAAATGGATGTAGAGTGGATAACAATGGATGTAGAGTGGATAAAATGGATGTAGAGTGGATAAAAATGGATGTCGAGTGGATAAAATGGATGTCGAGTGGATAAAATGGATGTAGAGTGGATAAAAATGGATGTAGAGTGGATAAAATGGATGTAGAGTTGATAAAAATGGATGTAGAGTGGATAAAATGGATGTTGAGTAGATAAATTGGATGTAGAGTATATAAAATGGATGTAGAGTGGATAAAAATGGATGTCGAGTGGATAAAATGGATGTAGAGTGGATAAAAATGGATGTAGATTGGATAAAATGGATGTAGAGTGGATAAAAATGGATGTAGAGTATATAAATTGGATGTAGAGTATATAAAATGGATGTAGAGTGGATAAAAATGGATGTCGAGTGGATAAAATGGATGTAGAGTGTATAAAATGGATGTAGAGTGAATAAAATGGATGTAGAGTGGATAAAATTGATGTAGAGTGGATAAAATGGATGTAGAGTTCATAAAAATGGATGTAGAGTGGATAAAAATGGATGTAGATTGGATAAAATGGATGTAGAGTGGATAAAAATGGATGTAGAGTATATAAATTGGATGTAGAGTATATAAAATGGATGTAGAGTGGATAAAAATGGATGTCGAGTGGATAAAATGGATGTAGAGTGGATAAAAATGGATGTAAATTGGATAAAATGGATGTAGAGTGGATAAAAATGGATGTAGAGTATATAAATTGGATGTAGAGTATATAAAATGGATGTAGAGTGGATAAAAATGGATGTCGAGTGGATAAAATGGATGTAGAGTGTATAAAATGGATGTAGAGTGAATAAAATGGATGTAGAGTGGATAAAAATGGATGTAGAGTATATAAATTGGATGTAGAGTATATAAAATGGATGTAGAGTGGATAAAAATGGATGTCGAGTGGATAAAATGGATGTATAGTGGATAAAAATGGATGTAGAGTGGATAAAATGGATGTAGCGTTGATAAAAATGGATGTAGAGTGGATAAAATGGATGTAGAGTAGATAAAATGGATGTAGAGTGGATAAAATGGATGTAGAGTGGATAAAATGGATGTAGAATTGATAAAATGGATGTAGAGTGTATAAAATGGATGTAGAGTGAATAAAATGGATGAAGAGTGGATAAAATTAATGTAGAGTGTATAAAATGGATGTAGAGTGGATAAAAATGGATGTAGATTGGATAAAATGGATGTAGAGTGGATAAAAATGGATGTAGAGTATATAAATTGGATGTAGAGTATATAAAATGGATGTAGAGTGGATAAAAATGGATGTCGAGTGGATAAAATGGATGTAGAGTGGATAAAAATGGATGTAGATTGGATAAAATGGATGTAGAGTTAATAAAAATGGATGTAGAGTGGATAAAATGGATGTAGAGTTGATAAAAATGGATGTAGAGTGAATAAAAATGGATGTAGAGTGGATAAAAATGGATGTAGAGTATATAAATTGGATGTAGAGTATATAAAATGGATGTAGAGTGGATAAAAATGGATGTAGAGTGGATAAAATGGATGTAGAGTAGATAAAATGGATGTAGAGTCGATAAAATGGATGTAGAGTTGATAAAATGGATGCAGAGTGGATAAAAATAGATGTAGTGTGGATAAAATGGATGTAGAGTGGATAACAATGGATGTAGAGTGGATAAAATGGATGTAGAGTGGATAAAAATGGATGTCGAGTGGATAAAATGGATGTCGAGTGGATAAAATGGATGTAGAGTGGATAAAAATGGATGTAGAGTGGATAAAATGGATGTAGAGTTGATAAAAATGGATGTAGAGTGGATAAAATGGATGTTGAGTAGATAAATTGGATGTAGAGTATATAAAATGGATGTAGAGTGGATAAAAATGGATGTCGAGTGGATAAAATGGATGTAGAGTGGATAAAAATGGATGTAGATTGGATAAAATGGATGTAGAGTGGATAAAAATGGATGTAGAGTATATAAATTGGATGTAGAGTATATAAAATGGATGTAGAGTGGATAAAAATGGATGTCGAGTGGATAAAATAGATGTAGAGTGGATCAAAATGGATGTAGATTGGATAAAATGGATGTAGAGTGGATAAAAATGGATGTAGAGTATATAAATTGGATGTAGAGTATATAAAATGGATGTAGAGTGGATAAAAATGGATGTCGAGTGGATAAAATGGATGTCGAGTGGATAAAATGGATGTAGAGTGGATAAAAATGGATGTAGAGTGGATAAAATGGATGTAGAGTTGATAAAAATGGATGTAGAGTGGATAAAATGGATGTTGAGTAGATAAATTGGATGTAGAGTATATAAAATGGATGTAGAGTGGATAAAAATGGATGTCGAGTGGATAAAATGGATGTAGAGTGGATAAAATGGATGTAGAGTGGATAAAAATGGATGTAGAGTATATAAATTGGATGTAGAGTATATAAAATGGATGTAGAGTGGATAAAAATGGATGTCGAGTGGATAATATGGATGTAGAGTGGATAAAAATGGATGTAGATTGGATAAAATGGATGTAGAGTGGATAAAAATGGATGTAGAGTATATAAATTGGATGTAGAGTATATAAAATGGATGTAGAGTGGATAAAAATGGATGTCGAGTGGATAAAATGGATGTATAGTGGATAAAAATGGATGTAGAGTGGATAAAATGGATGTAGCGTTGATAAAAATGGATGTAGAGTGGATAAAATGGATGTAGAGTAGATAAAATGGATGTAGAGTGGATAAAATGGATGTAGAGTGGATAAAATGGATGTAGAATTGATAAAATGGATGTAGAGTGTATAAAATGGATGTAGAGTGAATAAAATGGATGAAGAGTGGATAAAATTAATGTAGAGTGTATAAAATGGATGTAGAGTGGATAAAAATGGATGTAGATTGGATAAAATGGATGTAGAGTGGATAAAAATGGATGTAGAGTATATAAATTGGATGTAGAGTATATAAAATGGATGTAGAGTGGATAAAAATGGATGTCGAGTGGATAAAATGGATGTAGAGTGGATAAAAATGGATGTAGATTGGATAAAATGGATGTAGAGTTAATAAAAATGGATGTAGAGTGGATAAAATGGATGTAGAGTTGATAAAAATGGATGTAGAGTATATAAATTGGATGTAGAGTATATAAAATGGATGTAGAGTGGATAAAAATGGATGTAGAGTGGATAAAATGGATGTAGAGTTGATAAAAATGGATGTAGAGTGGATAAAATGGATGTAGAGTAGATAAAATGGATGTAGAGTGGATAAAATGGATGTAGAGTTGATAAAATGGATGCAGAGTGGATAAAAATAGATGTAGTGTGGATAAAATGGATGTAGAGTGGATAACAATGGATGTAGAGTGGATAAAATGGATGTAGAGTGGATAAAAATGGATGTCGAGTGGATAAAATGGATGTCGAGTGGATAAAATGGATGTAGAGTGGATAAAAATGGATGTAGAGTGGATAAAATGGATGTAGAGTTGATAAAAATGGATGTAGAGTGGATAAACTGGATGTTGAGTAGATAAATTGGATGTAGAGTATATAAAATGGATGTAGAGTGGATAAAAATGGATGTCGAGTGGATAAAATGGATGTAGAGTGGATAAAAATGGATGTAGATTGGATAAAATGGATGTAGAGTGGATAAAAATGGATGTAGAGTATATAAATTGGATGTAGAGTATATAAAATGGATGTAGAGTGGATAAAAATGGATGTCGAGTGGATAAAATGGATGTAGAGTGGATCAAAATGGATGTAGATTGGATAAAATGGATGTAGAGTGGATAAAAATGGATGTAGAGTATATAAATTGGATGTAGAGTATATAAAATGGATGTAGAGTGGATAAAAATGGATGTCGAGTGGATAAAATGGATGTAGAGTGTATAAAATAGATGTAGAGTGAATAAAATGGATGTACAGTGGATAAAATTGATGTAGAGTGTATAAAATGGATGTAAAGTGGATAAAAATGGATGTAGAGTGGATAAAAATGGATGTAGATTGGATAAAATGGATGTAGAGTGGATAAAATGGATGTAGAGTTGATAAAATGGATGTAAAGTGGATAAAATGGATGTAGAGTTAATAAAATTGGATGTAGAGTGGATAAAATGGATGTAGAGTTGATAAAATGGATGTAAAGTGGATAAAATGGATGTAGAGTTAATAAAATTGGATGTAGAGTGGATAAAATGGATGTAGAGTTCATAAAAATGGATGTAGAGTGGATAAAAATGGATGTAGATTGGATAAAATGGATGTAGAGTGGATAAAAATGGATGTAGAGTATATAAATTGGATGTAGAGTATATAAAATGGATGTAGAGTGGATAAAAATGGATGTCGAGTGGATAAAATGGATGTAGAGTGGATAAAAATGGATGTAGATTGGATAAAATGGATGTAGAGTGGATAAAAATGGATGTAGAGTATATAAATTGGATGTAGAGTATATAAAATGGATGTAGAGTGGATAAAAATGGATGTCGAGTGGATAAAATGGATGTAGAGTGTATAAAATGGATGTAGAGTGAATAAAATGGATGTAGAGTGGATAAAATTGATGTAGAGTGTATAAAATGGATGTAGAGTGGATAAAAATGGATGTAGAGTGGATAAAAATGGATGTAGATTGGATAAAATGGATGTAGAGTGGATAAAAATGGATGTAGAGTATATAAATTGGATGTAGAGTATATAAAATGGATGTAGAGTGGATAAAAATGGATGTCGAGTGGATAAAATGGATGTAGAGTGGATAAAAATGGATGTAGATTGGATAAAATGGATGTAGAGTTAATAAAAATGGATGTAGAGCGGATAAAATGGATGTAGAGTAGATAAAATGAATGTAGAGTGGATAAAATGGATGTAGAGTAGATAAAATGGATGTAGAGTGGATAAAATGGATGTAGAGTTGATAAAATGGATGTAGAGTGTATAAAATGGATGTAGAGTGAATAAAATGGATGTAGAGTGGATAAAATTAATGTAGAGTGTATAAAATGGATGTAGAGTGGATGAAAATGGATGTAGAGTGGATAAAAATGGATGTAGATTGGATAAAATGGATGTAGAGTGGATAAAATGGATGTAGAGTTGATAAAATGGATGTAAAGTGGATAAAATGGATGCAGAGTTAATAAAATTGGATGTAGAGTGGATAAAATGGATGTAGAGTTCATAAAAATGGATGTAGAGTGGATAAAAATGGATGTAGATTGGATAAAATGGATGTAGAGTGGATAAAAATTAATGTAGAGTATATAAATTGGATGTAGAGTATATAAAATGGATGTAGAGTGGATAAAAATGGATGTCGAGTGGATAAAATGGATGTAGAGTGGATAAAAATAGATGTAGATTGGATAAAATGGATGTAGAGTTAATAAAAATGGATGTAGAGTGGATAAAATGGATGTAGAGTTGATAAAAATGGATGTAGAGTGAATAAAAATGGATGTAGAGTGGATAAAAATGGATGTAGAGTATATAAATTGGATGTAGAGTATATAAAATGGATGTAGAGTGGATAAAAATGGATGTAGAGTGGATAAAATGGATGTAGAGTTGATAAAAATGGATGTAGAGTGGATAAAATGGATGTAGAGTAGATAAAATGGATGTAGAGTGGATAAAATGGATGTAGAGTTGATAAAATGGATGCAGAGTGGATAAAAATAGATGTAGTGTGGATAAAAAGGATGTAGAGTGGATAACAATGGATGTAGAGTGGATAAAATGGATGTAGAGTGGATAAAATGGATGTAGAGTGGATAAAAATGGATGTAGATTGGATAAAATGGATGTAGAGTGGATAAAAATGGATGTAGAGTATATAAATTGGATGTAGAGTATATAAAATGGATGTAGAGTGGATAAAAATGGATGTCGAGTGGATAAAATGGATGTAGAGTGTATAAAATGGATGTAGAGTGAATAAAATGGATGTAGAGTGGATAAAATTGATGTAGAGTGTATAAAATGGATGTAGAGTGGATAAAAATGGATGTAGAGTGGATAAATATGGATGTAGATTGGATAAAATGGATGTAGAGTGGATAAAATGGATGTAGAGTGGATAAAAATGGATGTCGAGTGGATAAAATGGATGTAGAGTGTATAAAATGGATGTAGAGTGAATAAAATGGATGTAGAGTGGATAAAATTGATGTAGAGTGTATAAAATGGATGTAGAGTGGATAAAAATGGATGTAGAGTGGATAAAAATGGATGTAGATTGGATAAAATGGATGTAGAGTGGATAAAAATGGATGTAGAGTATATAAATTGGATGTAGAGTATATAAAATGGATGTAGAGTGGATAAAAATGGATGTCGAGTGGATAAAATGGATGTATAGTGGATAAAAATGGATGTAGAGTGGATAAAATGGATGTAGAGTTGATAAAAATGGATGTAGAGTGGATAAAATGGATGTAGAGTAGATAAAATGGATGTAGAGTGGATACAAATGGATGTCGAGTGGATAAAATGGATGTAGAGTGGATAAAAATGGATGTAGATTGGATAAAATGGATGTAGAGTGGATAAAAATGGATGTAGAGTATATAAATTGGATGTAGAGTATATAAAATGGATGTAGAGTGGATAAAAATGGATGTCGAGTGGATAAAATGGATGTAGAGTGTATAAAATGGATGTAGAGTGGATAAAAATGGATGTCGAGTGGATAAAATGGATGTCGAGTGGATAAAATGGATGTAGAGTGGATAAAAATGGATGTAGAGTGGATAAAATGGATGTAGAGTTGATAAAAATGGATGTAGAGTGGATAAAATGGATGTTGAGTAGATAAATTGGATGTAGAGTATATAAAATGGATGTAGAGTGGATAAAAATGGATGTAGAGTGGATAAAAATGGATGTAGATTGGATAAAATGGATGTAGAGTGGATAAAATGGATGTAGAGTTGATAAAATGGATGTAAAGTGGATAAAATGGATGTAGAGTTAATAAAATTGGATGTAGAGTGGATAAAATGGATGTAGAGCTCATAAAAATGGATGTAGAGTGGATAAAAATGGATGTAGAGTATATAAATTGGATGTAGAGTATATAAAATGGATGTAGAGTGGATAAAAATGGATGTCGAGTGGATAAAATGGATGTAGAGTGGATAAAAATGGATGTAGATTGGATAAAATGGATGTAGAGTGGATAAAAATGTATGTAGAGTATATAAATTGGATGTAGAGTATATAAAATGGATGTAGAGTGGATAAAAATGGATGTCGAGTGGATAAAATGGATGTAGAGTGTATAAAATGGATGTAGAGTGAATAAAATGGATGTAGAGTGGATAAAATTGATGTAGAGTGTATAAAATGGATGTAGAGTGGATAAAAATGGATGTAGAGTGGATAAAAATGGATGTAGATTGGATAAAATGGATGTAGAGTGGATAAAAATGGATGTAGAGTATATAAATTGGATGTAGAGTATATAAAATGGATGTAGAGTGGATAAAAATGGATGTAGATTGGATAAAATGGATGTAGAGTGGATAAAAATGGATGTAGAGTATATAAATTGGATGTAGAGTATATAAAATGGATGTAGAGTGGATAAAAATGGATGTCGAGTGGATAAAATGGTTGTAGAGTGGATAAAAATGGATGTCGAGTGGATAAAATGGATGTAGAGTGTATAAAATGGATGTAGAGTGAATAAAATGGATGTAGAGTGGATAAAATTGATGTAGAGTGTATAAAATGGATGTCGAGTGGATAAAATGGATGTAGAGTGGATAAAAATGGATGTAGAGTGGATAAAATGGATGTAGAGTTGATAAAAATGGATGTAGAGTGGATAAAATGGATGTTGAGTAGATAAATTGGATGTAGAGTATATAAAATGGATGTAGAGTGGATAAAAATGGATGTCGAGTGGATAAAATGGATGTAGAGTGGATAAAAATGGATGTAGATTGGATAAAATGGATGTAGAGTGGATAAAAATGGATGTAGAGTATATAAATTGGATGTAGAGTATATAAAATGGATGTAGAGTGGATAAAAATGGATGTCGAGTGGATAAAATGGATGTAGAGTGGATCAAAATGGATGTAGATTGGATAAAATGGATGTAGAGTGGATAAAAATGGATGTAGAGTATATAAATTGGGTGTAGAGTGTATAAAATGGATGTAGAGTGGATAAAAATGGATGTAGATTGGATAAAATGGATGTAGAGTGGATAAAAATGGATGTAGAGTATATAAATTGGATGTAGAGTATATAAAATGGATGTAGAGTGGATAAAAATGGATGTCGAGTGGATAAAATGGATGTAGAGTGGATAAAAATGGATGTAGATTGGATAAAATGGATGTAGAGTTAATAAAAATGGATGTAGAGTGGATAAAATGGATGTAGAGTTGATAAAAATGAATGTAGAGTATATAAATTGGATGTAGAGTATATAAAATGGATGTAGAGTGGATAAAAATGGATGTAGAGTGGATAAAATGGATGTAGAGTTGATAAAAATGGATGTAGAGTGGATAAAATGGATGTAGAGTAGATAAAATGGATGTAGAGTGGATAAAATGGATGTAGAGTTGATAAAATGGATGCAGAGTGGATAAAAATAGATGTAGTGTGGATAAAATGGATGTAGAGTGGATAACAATGGATGTAGAGTGGATAAAATGGATGTAGAGTGGATAAAAATGGATGTCGAGTGGATAAAATGGATGTCGAGTGGATAAAATGGATGTAGAGTGGATAAAAATGGATGTAGAGTGGATAAAATGGATGTAGAGTTGATAAAAGTGGATGTAGAGTGGATAAAATGGACGTTGAGTAGATAAATTGGATGTAGAGTATATAAAATGGATGTAGAGTGGATAAAAATGGATGTCGAGTGGATAAAATGGATGTAGAGTGGATAAAAATGGATGTAGATTGGATAAAATGGATGTAGAGTGGATAAAAATGGATGTAGAGTATATAAATTGGATGTAGAGTATATAAAATGGATGTAGAGTGGATAAAAATGGATGTCGAGTGGATAAAATGGATGTAGAGTGTATAAAATGGATGTAGAGTGAATAAAATGGATGTAGAGTGGATAAAATTGATGTAGAGTGGATAAAATGGATGTAGAGTTCATAAAAATGGATGTAGAGTGGATAAAAATGGATGTAGATTGGATAAAATGGATGAAGAGTGGATAAAATTAATGTAGAGTGTATAAAATGGATGTAGAGTGGATAAAAATGGATGTAGATTGGATAAAATGGATGTAGAGTGGATAAAAATGGATGTAGAGTATATAAATTGGATGTAGAGTATATAAAATGGATGTAGAGTGGATAAAAATGGATGTCGAGTGGATAAAATGGATGTAGAGTGGATAAAAATGGATGTAGATTGGATAAAATGGATGTAGAGTTAATAAAAATGGATGTAGAGTGGATAAAATGGATGTAGAGTTGATAAAAATGAATGTAGAGTATATAAATTGGATGTAGAGTATATAAAATGGATGTAGAGTGGATAAAAATGGATGTAGAGTGGATAAAATGGATGTAGAGTTGATAAAAATGGATGTAGAGTGGATAAAATGGATGTAGAGTAGATAAAATGGATGTAGAGTGGATAAAATGGATGTAGAGTTGATAAAATGGATGCAGAGTGGATAAAAATAGATGTAGTGTGGATAAAATGGATGTAGAGTGGATAACAATGGATGTAGAGTGGATAAAATGGATGTAGAGTGGATAAAAATGGATGTCGAGTGGATAAAATGGATGTCGAGTGGATAAAATGGATGTAGAGTGGATAAAAATGGATGTAGAGTGGATAATATGGATGTAGAGTGGATAAAAATGGATGTAGATTGGATAAAATGGATGTAGAGTGGATAAAAATGGATGTAGAGTATATAAATTGGATGTAGAGTATATAAAATGGATGTAGAGTGGATAAAAATGGATGTCGAGTGGATAAAATGGATGTATAGTGGATAAAAATGGATGTAGAGTGGATAAAATGGATGTAGCGTTGATAAAAATGGATGTAGAGTGGATAAAATGGATGTAGAGTAGATAAAATGGATGTAGAGTGGATAAAATGGATGTAGAGTGGATAAAATGGATGTAGAATTGATAAAATGGATGTAGAGTGTATAAAATGGATGTAGAGTGAATAAAATGGATGAAGAGTGGATAAAATTAATGTAGAGTGTATAGAATGGATGTAGAGTGGATAAAAATGGATGTAGATTGGATAAAATGGATGTAGAGTGGATAAAAATGGATGTAGAGTATATAAATTGGGTGTAGAGTGTATAAAATGGATGTAGAGTGGATAAAAATGGATGTAGATTGGATAAAATGGATGTAGAGTGGATAAAAATGGATGTAGAGTATATAAATTGGATGTAGAGTATATAAAATGGATGTAGAGTGGATAAAAATGGATGTCGAGTGGATAAAATGGATGTAGAGTGGATAAAAATGGATGTAGATTGGATAAAATGGATGTAGAGTTAATTAAAATGGATGTAGAGTGGATAAAATGGATGTAGAGTTGATAAAAATGGATGTAGAGTATATAAATTGGATGTAGAGTATATAAAATGGATGTAGAGTGGATAAAAATGGATGTAGAGTGGATAAAATGGATGTAGAGTTGATAAAAATGGATGTAGAGTGGATAAAATGGATGTAGAGTAGATAAAATGGATGTAGAGTGGATAAAATGGATGTAGAGTTGATAAAATGGATGCAGAGTGGATAAAAATAGATGTAGTGTGGATAAAATGGATGTAGAGTGGATAACAATGGATGTAGAGTGGATAAAATGGATGTAGAGTGGATAAAAATGGATGTCGAGTGGATAAAATGGATGTCGAGTGGATAAAATGGATGTAGAGTGGATAAAAATGGATGTAGAGTGGATAAAATGGATGTAGAGTTGATAAAAGTGGATGTAGAGTGGATAAAATGGACGTTGAGTAGATAAATTGGATGTAGAGTATATAAAATGGATGTAGAGTGGATAAAAATGGATGTAGAGTGGATAAAATGGATGTAGAGTGGATAAAAATGGATGTAGATTGGATAAAATGGATGTAGAGTGGATAAAAATGGATGTAGAGTATATAAATTGGATGTAGAGTATATAAAATGGATGTAGAGTGGATAAAAATGGATGTCGAGTGGATAAAATGGATGTAGAGTGTATAAAATGGATGTAGAGTGAATAAAATGGATGTAGAGTGGATAAAATTGATGTAGAGTGGATAAAATGGATGTAGAGTTCATAAAAATGGATGTAGAGTGGATAAAAATGGATGTAGATTGGATAAAATGGATGTAGAGTGGATAAAAATGGATGTAGAGTATATAAATTGGATGTAGAGTATATAAAATGGATGTAGAGTGGATAAAAATGGATGTCGAGTGGATAAAATGGATGTAGAGTGGATAAAAATGGATGTAGATTGGATAAAATGGATGTAGAGTGGATAAAAATGGATGTAGAGTATATAAATTGGATGTAGAGTATATAAAATGGATGTAGAGTGGATAAAAATGGATGTCGAGTGGATAAAATGGATGTAGAGTGTATAAAATGGATGTAGAGTGAATAAAATGGATGTAGAGTGGATAAAATTGATGTAGAGTGTATAAAATGGATGTAGAGTGGATAAAAATGGATGTAGAGTGGATAAAAATGGATGTAGATTGGATAAAATGGATCTAGAGTGGATAAAAATGGATGTAGAGTATATAAATTGGATGTAGAGTATATAAAATGGATGTAGAGTGGATAAAAATGGATGTCGAGTGGATAATATGGATGTAGAGTGGATAAAAATGGATGTAGATTGGATAAAATGGATGTAGAGTGGATAAAAATGGATGTAGAGTATATAAATTGGATGTAGAGTATATAAAATGGATGTAGAGTGGATAAAAATGGATGTAGAGTGGATAAAATGGATGTAGAGTTGATAAAAATGGATGTAGAGTGGATAAAATGGATGTAGAGTAGATAAAATGGATGTAGAGTGGATAAAATGGATGTAGAGTTGATAAAATGGATGCAGAGTGGATAAAAATAGATGTAGTGTGGATAAAATGGATGTAGAGTGGATAACAATGGATGTAGAGTGGATAAAATGGATGTAGAGTTGATAAAAATGGATGTAGAGTGGATAAAATGGATGTAGAGTAGATAAAATGGATGTAGAGTGGATAAAATGAATGTAGAGTTGATAAAATGGATGCAGAGTGGATAAAAATAGATGTAGTGTGGATAAAATGGATGTAGAGTGGATAACAATGGATGTAGAGTGGATAAAATGGATGTAGAGTGGATAAAAATGGATGTCGAGTGGATAAAATGGATGTCGAGTGGATAAAATGGATGTAGAGTGGATAAAAATGGATGTAGAGTGGATAAAATGGATGTAGAGTTGATAAAAATGGATGTAGAGTGGATAAAATGGATGTTGAGTAGATAAATTGGATGTAGAGTATATAAAATGGATGTAGAGTGGATAAAAATGGATGTCGAGTGGATAAAATGGATGTAGAGTGGATAAAAATGGATGTAGATTGGATAAAATGGATGTAGAGTGGATAAAAATGGATGTAGAGTATATAAATTGGATGTAGAGTATATAAAATGGATGTAGAGTGGATAAAAATGGATGTCGAGTGGATAAAATGGATGTAGAGTGTATAAAATGGATGTAGAGTGAATAAAATGGATGTAGAGTGGATAAAATTGATGTAGAGTGGATAAAATGGATGTAGAGTTCATAAAAATGGATGTAGAGTGGATAAAAATGGATGTAGATTGGATAAAATGGATGTAGAGTGGATAAAAATGGATGTAGAGTATATAAATTGGATGTAGAGTATATAAAATGGATGTAGAGTGGATAAAAATGGATGTCGAGTGGATAAAATGGATGTAGAGTGGATAAAAATGGATGTAAATTGGATAAAATGGATGTAGAGTGGATAAAAATGGATGTAGAGTATATAAATTGGATGTAGAGTATATAAAATGGATGTAGAGTGGATAAAAATGGATGTCGAGTGGATAAAATGGATGTAGAGTGTATAAAATGGATGTAGAGTGAATAAAATGGATGTAGAGTGGATAAAAATGGATGTAGAGTATATAAATTGGATGTAGAGTATATAAAATGGATGTAGAGTGGATAAAAATGGATGTCGAGTGGATAAAATGGATGTATAGTGGATAAAAATGGATGTAGAGTGGATAAAATGGATGTAGCGTTGATAAAAATGGATGTAGAGTGGATAAAATGGATGTAGAGTAGATAAAATGGATGTAGAGTGGATAAAATGGATGTAGAGTGGATAAAATGGATGTAGAATTGATAAAATGGATGTAGAGTGTATAAAATGGATGTAGAGTGAATAAAATGGATGAAGAGTGGATAAAATTAATGTAGAGTGTATAAAATGGATGTAGAGTGGATAAAAATGGATGTAGATTGGATAAAATGGATGTAGAGTGGATAAAAATGGATGTAGAGTATATAAATTGGATGTAGAGTATATAAAATGGATGTAGAGTGGATAAAAATGGATGTCGAGTGGATAAAATGGATGTAGAGTGGATAAAAATGGATGTAGATTGGATAAAATGGATGTAGAGTTAATAAAAATGGATGTAGAGTGGATAAAATGGATGTAGAGTTGATAAAAATGGATGTAGAGTGAATAAAAATGGATGTAGAGTGGATAAAAATGGATGTAGAGTATATAAATTGGATGTAGAGTATATAAAATGGATGTAGAGTGGATAAAAATGGATGTAGAGTGGATAAAATGGATGTAGAGTAGATAAAATGGATGTAGAGTCGATAAAATGGATGTAGAGTTGATAAAATGGATGCAGAGTGGATAAAAATAGATGTAGTGTGGATAAAATGGATGTAGAGTGGATAACAATGGATGTAGAGTGGATAAAATGGATGTAGAGTGGATAAAAATGGATGTCGAGTGGATAAAATGGATGTCGAGTGGATAAAATGGATGTAGAGTGGATAAAAATGGATGTAGAGTGGATAAAATGGATGTAGAGTTGATAAAAATGGATGTAGAGTGGATAAAATGGATGTTGAGTAGATAAATTGGATGTAGAGTATATAAAATGGATGTAGAGTGGATAAAAATGGATGTCGAGTGGATAAAATGGATGTAGAGTGGATAAAAATGGATGTAGATTGGATAAAATGGATGTAGAGTGGATAAAAATGGATGTAGAGTATATAAATTGGATGTAGAGTATATAAAATGGATGTAGAGTGGATAAAAATGGATGTCGAGTGGATAAAATAGATGTAGAGTGGATCAAAATGGATGTAGATTGGATAAAATGGATGTAGAGTGGATAAAAATGGATGTAGAGTATATAAATTGGATGTAGAGTATATAAAATGGATGTAGAGTGGATAAAAATGGATGTCGAGTGGATAAAATGGATGTCGAGTGGATAAAATGGATGTAGAGTGGATAAAAATGGATGTAGAGTGGATAAAATGGATGTAGAGTTGATAAAAATGGATGTAGAGTGGATAAAATGGATGTTGAGTAGATAAATTGGATGTAGAGTATATAAAATGGATGTAGAGTGGATAAAAATGGATGTCGAGTGGATAAAATGGATGTAGAGTGGATAAAATGGATGTAGAGTGGATAAAAATGGATGTAGAGTATATAAATTGGATGTAGAGTATATAAAATGGATGTAGAGTGGATAAAAATGGATGTCGAGTGGATAATATGGATGTAGAGTGGATAAAAATGGATGTAGATTGGATAAAATGGATGTAGAGTGGATAAAAATGGATGTAGAGTATATAAATTGGATGTAGAGTATATAAAATGGATGTAGAGTGGATAAAAATGGATGTCGAGTGGATAAAATGGATGTATAGTGGATAAAAATGGATGTAGAGTGGATAAAATGGATGTAGCGTTGATAAAAATGGATGTAGAGTGGATAAAATGGATGTAGAGTAGATAAAATGGATGTAGAGTGGATAAAATGGATGTAGAGTGGATAAAATGGATGTAGAATTGATAAAATGGATGTAGAGTGTATAAAATGGATGTAGAGTGAATAAAATGGATGAAGAGTGGATAAAATTAATGTAGAGTGTATAAAATGGATGTAGAGTGGATAAAAATGGATGTAGATTGGATAAAATGGATGTAGAGTGGATAAAAATGGATGTAGAGTATATAAATTGGATGTAGAGTATATAAAATGGATGTAGAGTGGATAAAAATGGATGTCGAGTGGATAAAATGGATGTAGAGTGGATAAAAATGGATGTAGATTGGATAAAATGGATGTAGAGTTAATAAAAATGGATGTAGAGTGGATAAAATGGATGTAGAGTTGATAAAAATGGATGTAGAGTATATAAATTGGATGTAGAGTATATAAAATGGATGTAGAGTGGATAAAAATGGATGTAGAGTGGATAAAATGGATGTAGAGTTGATAAAAATGGATGTAGAGTGGATAAAATGGATGTAGAGTAGATAAAATGGATGTAGAGTGGATAAAATGGATGTAGAGTTGATAAAATGGATGCAGAGTGGATAAAAATAGATGTAGTGTGGATAAAATGGATGTAGAGTGGATAACAATGGATGTAGAGTGGATAAAATGGATGTAGAGTGGATAAAAATGGATGTCGAGTGGATAAAATGGATGTCGAGTGGATAAAATGGATGTAGAGTGGATAAAAATGGATGTAGAGTGGATAAAATGGATGTAGAGTTGATAAAAATGGATGTAGAGTGGATAAACTGGATGTTGAGTAGATAAATTGGATGTAGAGTATATAAAATGGATGTAGAGTGGATAAAAATGGATGTCGAGTGGATAAAATGGATGTAGAGTGGATAAAAATGGATGTAGATTGGATAAAATGGATGTAGAGTGGATAAAAATGGATGTAGAGTATATAAATTGGATGTAGAGTATATAAAATGGATGTAGAGTGGATAAAAATGGATGTCGAGTGGATAAAATGGATGTAGAGTGGATCAAAATGGATGTAGATTGGATAAAATGGATGTAGAGTGGATAAAAATGGATGTAGAGTATATAAATTGGATGTAGAGTATATAAAATGGATGTAGAGTGGATAAAAATGGATGTCGAGTGGATAAAATGGATGTAGAGTGTATAAAATAGATGTAGAGTGAATAAAATGGATGTACAGTGGATAAAATTGATGTAGAGTGTATAAAATGGATGTAAAGTGGATAAAAATGGATGTAGAGTGGATAAAAATGGATGTAGATTGGGTAAAATGGATGTAGAGTGGATAAAATGGATGTAGAGTTGATAAAATGGATGTAAAGTGGATAAAATGGATGTAGAGTTAATAAAATTGGATGTAGAGTGGATAAAATGGATGTAGAGTTGATAAAATGGATGTAAAGTGGATAAAATGGATGTAGAGTTAATAAAATTGGATGTAGAGTGGATAAAATGGATGTAGAGTTCATAAAAATGGATGTAGAGTGGATAAAAATGGATGTAGATTGGATAAAATGGATGTAGAGTGGATAAAAATGGATGTAGAGTATATAAATTGGATGTAGAGTATATAAAATGGATGTAGAGTGGATAAAAATGGATGTCGAGTGGATAAAATGGATGTAGAGTGGATAAAAATGGATGTAGATTGGATAAAATGGATGTAGAGTGGATAAAAATGGATGTAGAGTATATAAATTGGATGTAGAGTATATAAAATGGATGTAGAGTGGATAAAAATGGATGTCGAGTGGATAAAATGGATGTAGAGTGTATAAAATGGATGTAGAGTGAATAAAATGGATGTAGAGTGGATAAAATTGATGTAGAGTGTATAAAATGGATGTAGAGTGGATAAAAATGGATGTAGAGTGGATAAAAATGGATGTAGATTGGATAAAATGGATGTAGAGTGGATAAAAATGGATGTAGAGTATATAAATTGGATGTAGAGTATATAAAATGGATGTAGAGTGGATAAAAATGGATGTCGAGTGGATAAAATGGATGTAGAGTGGATAAAAATGGATGTAGATTGGATAAAATGGATGTAGAGTTAATAAAAATGGATGTAGAGCGGATAAAATGGATGTAGAGTAGATAAAATGGATGTAGAGTTGATAAAATGGATGTAGAGTGTATAAAATGGATGTAGAGTGAATAAAATGGATGTAGAGTGGATAAAATTAATGTAGAGTGTATAAAATGGATGTAGAGTGGATGAAAATGGATGTAGAGTGGATAAAAATGGATGTAGATTGGATAAAATGGATGTAGAGTGGATAAAATGGATGTAGAGTTGATAAAATGGATGTAAAGTGGATAAAATGGATGCAGAGTTAATAAAATTGGATGTAGAGTGGATAAAATGGATGTAGAGTTCATAAAAATGGATGTAGAGTGGATAAAAATGGATGTAGATTGGATAAAATGGATGTAGAGTGGATAAAAATTAATGTAGAGTATATAAATTGGATGTAGAGTATATAAAATGGATGTAGAGTGGATAAAAATGGATGTCGAGTGGATAAAATGGATGTAGAGTGGATAAAAATAGATGTAGATTGGATAAAATGGATGTAGAGTTAATAAAAATGGATGTAGAGTGGATAAAATGGATGTAGAGTTGATAAAAATGGATGTAGAGTGAATAAAAATGGATGTAGAGTGGATAAAAATGGATGTAGAGTATATAAATTGGATGTAGAGTATATAAAATGGATGTAGAGTGGATAAAAATGGATGTAGAGTGGATAAAATGGATGTAGAGTTGATAAAAATGGATGTAGAGTGGATAAAATGGATGTAGAGTAGATAAAATGGATGTAGAGTGGATAAAATGGATGTAGAGTTGATAAAATGGATGCAGAGTGGATAAAAATAGATGTAGTGTGGATAAAAAGGATGTAGAGTGGATAACAATGGATGTAGAGTGGATAAAATGGATGTAGAGTGGATAAAATGGATGTAGAGTGGATAAAAATGGATGTAGATTGGATAAAATGGATGTAGAGTGGATAAAAATGGATGTAGAGTATATAAATTGGATGTAGAGTATATAAAATGGATGTAGAGTGGATAAAAATGGATGTCGAGTGGATAAAATGGATGTAGAGTGTATAAAATGGATGTAGAGTGAATAAAATGGATGTAGAGTGGATAAAATTGATGTAGAGTGTATAAAATGGATGTAGAGTGGATAAAAATGGATGTAGAGTGGATAAAAATGGATGTAGATTGGATAAAATGGATGTAGAGTGGATAAAATGGATGTAGAGTGGATAAAAATGGATGTCGAGTGGATAAAATGGATGTAGAGTGTATAAAATGGATGTAGAGTGAATAAAATGGATGTAGAGTGGATAAAATTGATGTAGAGTGTATAAAATGGATGTAGAGTGGATAAAAATGGATGTAGAGTGGATAAAAATGGATGTAGATTGGATAAAATGGATGTAGAGTGGATAAAAATGGATGTAGAGTATATAAATTGGATGTAGAGTATATAAAATGGATGTAGAGTGGATAAAAATGGATGTCGAGTGGATAAAATGGATGTATAGTGGATAAAAATGGATGTAGAGTGGATAAAATGGATGTAGAGTTGATAAAAATGGATGTAGAGTGGATAAAATGGATGTAGAGTAGATAAAATGGATGTAGAGTGGATACAAATGGATGTCGAGTGGATAAAATGGATGTAGAGTGGATAAAAATGGATGTAGATTGGATAAAATGGATGTAGAGTGGATAAAAATGGATGTAGAGTATATAAATTGGATGTAGAGTATATAAAATGGATGTAGAGTGGATAAAAATGGATGTCGAGTGGATAAAATGGATGTAGAGTGTATAAAATGGATGTAGAGTGGATAAAAATGGATGTCGAGTGGATAAAATGGATGTCGAGTGGATAAAATGGATGTAGAGTGGATAAAAATGGATGTAGAGTGGATAAAATGGATGTAGAGTTGATAAAATGGATGTAGAGTGTATAAAATGGATGTAGAGTGAATAAAATGGATGTCGAGTGGATAAAATGGATGTAGAGTGTATAAAATGGATGTAGAGTGAATAAAATGGATGTAGAGTGGATAAAATTGATGTAGAGTGTATAAAATGGATGTAGAGTGGATAAAATGGATGTCGAGTGGATAAAATGGATGTAGAGTGGATAAAAATGGATGTAGAGTGGATAAAATGGATGTAGAGTTGATAAAAATGGATGTAGAGTGGATAAAATGGATGTTGAGTAGATAAATTGGATGTAGAGTATATAAAATGGATGTAGAGTGGATAAAAATGGATGTAGAGTGGATAAAAATGGATGTAGATTGGATAAAATGGATGTAGAGTGGATAAAATGGATGTAGAGTTGATAAAATGGATGTAAAGTGGATAAAATGGATGCAGAGTTAATAAAATTGGATGTAGAGTGGATAAAATGGATGTAGAGTTGATAAAATGGATGTAGAGTGTATAAAATGGATGTAGAGTGAATAAAATGGATGTAGAGTGGATAAAAATGGATGTAGAGTGTATAAAATGGATGTAGAGTGAATAAAATGGATGTCGAGTGGATAAAATGGATGTAGAGTGTATAAAATGGATGTAGAGTGAATAAAATGGATGTAGAGTGGATAAAATTGATGTAGAGTGTATAAAATGGATGTAGAGTGGATAAAAATGGATGTAGAGTGGATAAAAATGGATGTCGAGTGGATAAAATGGATGTCGAGTGGATAAAATGGATGTAGAGTGGATAAAAATGGATGTAGAGTGGATAAAATGGATGTAGAGTTGATAAAAATGGATGTAGAGTGGATAAAATGGATGTTGAGTAGATAAATTGGATGTAGAGTATATAAAATGGATGTAGAGTGGATAAAAATGGATGTCGAGTGGATAAAATGGATGTAGAGTGGATAAAATGGATGTAGAGTGGATAAAAATGGATGTAGAGTATATAAATTGGATGTAGAGTATATAAAATGGATGTAGAGTGGATAAAAATGGATGTCGAGTGGATAATATGGATGTAGAGTGGATAAAAATGGATGTAGATTGGATAAAATGGATGTAGAGTGGATAAAAATGGATGTAGAGTATATAAATTGGATGTAGAGTATATAAAATGGATGTAGAGTGGATAAAAATGGATGTCGAGTGGATAAAATGGATGTATAGTGGATAAAAATGGATGTAGAGTGGATAAAATGGATGTAGCGTTGATAAAAATGGATGTAGAGTGGATAAAATGGATGTAGAGTAGATAAAATGGATGTAGAGTGGATAAAATGGATGTAGAGTGGATAAAATGGATGTAGAATTGATAAAATGGATGTAGAGTGTATAAAATGGATGTAGAGTGAATAAAATGGATGAAGAGTGGATAAAATTAATGTAGAGTGTATAAAATGGATGTAGAGTGGATAAAAATGGATGTAGATTGGATAAAATGGATGTAGAGTGGATAAAAATGGATGTAGAGTATATAAATTGGATGTAGAGTATATAAAATGGATGTAGAGTGGATAAAAATGGATGTCGAGTGGATAAAATGGATGTAGAGTGGATAAAAATGGATGTAGATTGGATAAAATGGATGTAGAGTTAATAAAAATGGATGTAGAGTGGATAAAATGGATGTAGAGTTGATAAAAATGAATGTAGAGTATATAAATTGGATGTAGAGTATATAAAATGGATGTAGAGTGGATAAAAATGGATGTAGAGTGGATAAAATGGATGTAGAGTTGATAAAAATGGATGTAGAGTGGATAAAATGGATGTAGAGTAGATAAAATGGATGTAGAGTGGATAAAATGGATGTAGAGTTGATAAAATGGATGCAGAGTGGATAAAAATAGATGTAGTGTGGATAAAATGGATGTAGAGTGGATAACAATGGATGTAGAGTGGATAAAATGGATGTAGAGTGGATAAAAATGGATGTCGAGTGGATAAAATGGATGTAGAGTGGATAAAATGGATGTAGAGTGGATAAAAATGGATGTAGAGTGGATAAAATGGATGTAGAGTTGATAAAAATGGATGTAGAGTGGATAAACTGGATGTTGAGTAGATAAATTGGATGTAGAGTATATAAAATGGATGTAGAGTGGATAAAAATGGATGTCGAGTGGATAAAATGGATGTAGAGTGGATAAAAATGGATGTAGATTGGATAAAATGGATGTAGAGTGGATAAAAATGGATGTAGAGTATATAAATTGGATGTAGAGTATATAAAATGGATGTAGAGTGGATAAAAATGGATGTCGAGTGGATAAAATGGATGTAGAGTGGATCAAAATGGATGTAGATTGGATAAAATGGATGTAGAGTGGATAAAAATGGATGTAGAGTATATAAATTGGATGTAGAGTATATAAAATGGATGTAGAGTGGATAAAAATGGATGTCGAGTGGATAAAATGGATGTAGAGTGTATAAAATAGATGTAGAGTGAATAAAATGGATGTACAGTGGATAAAATTGATGTAGAGTGTATAAAATGGATGTAAAGTGGATAAAAATGGATGTAGAGTGGATAAAAATGGATGTAGATTGGGTAAAATGGATGTAGAGTGGATAAAATGGATGTAGAGTTGATAAAATGGATGTAAAGTGGATAAAATGGATGTAGAGTTAATAAAATTGGATGTAGAGTGGATAAAATGGATGTAGAGTTGATAAAATGGATGTAAAGTGGATAAAATGGATGTAGAGTTAATAAAATTGGATGTAGAGTGGATAAAATGGATGTAGAGTTCATAAAAATGGATGTAGAGTGGATAAAAATGGATGTAGATTGGATAAAATGGATGTAGAGTGGATAAAAATGGATGTAGAGTATATAAATTGGATGTAGAGTATATAAAATGGATGTAGAGTGGATAAAAATGGATGTCGAGTGGATAAAATGGATGTAGAGTGGATAAAAATGGATGTAGATTGGATAAAATGGATGTAGAGTGGATAAAAATGGATGTAGAGTATATAAATTGGATGTAGAGTATATAAAATGGATGTAGAGTGGATAAAAATGGATGTCGAGTGGATAAAATGGATGTAGAGTGTATAAAATGGATGTAGAGTGAATAAAATGGATGTAGAGTGGATAAAATTGATGTAGAGTGTATAAAATGGATGTAGAGTGGATAAAAATGGATGTAGAGTGGATAAAAATGGATGTAGATTGGATAAAATGGATGTAGAGTGGATAAAAATGGATGTAGAGTATATAAATTGGATGTAGAGTATATAAAATGGATGTAGAGTGGATAAAAATGGATGTCGAGTGGATAAAATGGATGTAGAGTGGATAAAAATGGATGTAGATTGGATAAAATGGATGTAGAGTTAATAAAAATGGATGTAGAGCGGATAAAATGGATGTAGAGTAGATAAAATGGATGTAGAGTTGATAAAATGGATGTAGAGTGTATAAAATGGATGTAGAGTGAATAAAATGGATGTAGAGTGGATAAAATTAATGTAGAGTGTATAAAATGGATGTAGAGTGGATGAAAATGGATGTAGAGTGGATAAAAATGGATGTAGATTGGATAAAATGGATGTAGAGTGGATAAAATGGATGTAGAGTTGATAAAATGGATGTAAAGTGGATAAAATGGATGCAGAGTTAATAAAATTGGATGTAGAGTGGATAAAATGGATGTAGAGTTCATAAAAATGGATGTAGAGTGGATAAAAATGGATGTAGATTGGATAAAATGGATGTAGAGTGGATAAAAATTAATGTAGAGTATATAAATTGGATGTAGAGTATATAAAATGGATGTAGAGTGGATAAAAATGGATGTCGAGTGGATAAAATGGATGTAGAGTGGATAAAAATAGATGTAGATTGGATAAAATGGATGTAGAGTTAATAAAAATGGATGTAGAGTGGATAAAATGGATGTAGAGTTGATAAAAATGGATGTAGAGTGAATAAAAATGGATGTAGAGTGGATAAAAATGGATGTAGAGTATATAAATTGGATGTAGAGTATATAAAATGGATGTAGAGTGGATAAAAATGGATGTAGAGTGGATAAAATGGATGTAGAGTTGATAAAAATGGATGTAGAGTGGATAAAATGGATGTAGAGTAGATAAAATGGATGTAGAGTGGATAAAATGGATGTAGAGTTGATAAAATGGATGCAGAGTGGATAAAAATAGATGTAGTGTGGATAAAAAGGATGTAGAGTGGATAACAATGGATGTAGAGTGGATAAAATGGATGTAGAGTGGATAAAATGGATGTAGAGTGGATAAAAATGGATGTAGATTGGATAAAATGGATGTAGAGTGGATAAAAATGGATGTAGAGTATATAAATTGGATGTAGAGTATATAAAATGGATGTAGAGTGGATAAAAATGGATGTCGAGTGGATAAAATGGATGTAGAGTGTATAAAATGGATGTAGAGTGAATAAAATGGATGTAGAGTGGATAAAATTGATGTAGAGTGTATAAAATGGATGTAGAGTGGATAAAAATGGATGTAGAGTGGATAAAAATGGATGTAGATTGGATAAAATGGATGTAGAGTGGATAAAATGGATGTAGAGTGGATAAAAATGGATGTCGAGTGGATAAAATGGATGTAGAGTGTATAAAATGGATGTAGAGTGAATAAAATGGATGTAGAGTGGATAAAATTGATGTAGAGTGTATAAAATGGATGTAGAGTGGATAAAAATGGATGTAGAGTGGATAAAAATGGATGTAGATTGGATAAAATGGATGTAGAGTGGATAAAAATGGATGTAGAGTATATAAATTGGATGTAGAGTATATAAAATGGATGTAGAGTGGATAAAAATGGATGTCGAGTGGATAAAATGGATGTATAGTGGATAAAAATGGATGTAGAGTGGATAAAATGGATGTAGAGTTGATAAAAATGGATGTAGAGTGGATAAAATGGATGTAGAGTAGATAAAATGGATGTAGAGTGGATACAAATGGATGTCGAGTGGATAAAATGGATGTAGAGTGGATAAAAATGGATGTAGATTGGATAAAATGGATGTAGAGTGGATAAAAATGGATGTAGAGTATATAAATTGGATGTAGAGTATATAAAATGGATGTAGAGTGGATAAAAATGGATGTCGAGTGGATAAAATGGATGTAGAGTGTATAAAATGGATGTAGAGTGGATAAAAATGGATGTCGAGTGGATAAAATGGATGTCGAGTGGATAAAATGGATGTAGAGTGGATAAAAATGGATGTAGAGTGGATAAAATGGATGTAGAGTTGATAAAAATGGATGTAGAGTGGATAAAATGGATGTTGAGTAGATAAATTGGATGTAGAGTATATAAAATGGATGTAGAGTGGATAAAAATGGATGTAGAGTGGATAAAAATGGATGTAGATTGGATAAAATGGATGTAGAGTGGATAAAATGGATGTAGAGTTGATAAAATGGATGTAAAGTGGATAAAATGGATGTAGAGTTAATAAAATTGGATGTAGAGTGGATAAAATGGATGTAGAGCTCATAAAAATGGATGTAGAGTGGATAAAAATGGATGTAGAGTATATAAATTGGATGTAGAGTATATAAAATGGATGTAGAGTGGATAAAAATGGATGTCGAGTGGATAAAATGGATGTAGAGTGGATAAAAATGGATGTAGATTGGATAAAATGGATGTAGAGTGGATAAAAATGTATGTAGAGTATATAAATTGGATGTAGAGTATATAAAATGGATGTAGAGTGGATAAAAATGGATGTCGAGTGGATAAAATGGATGTAGAGTGTATAAAATGGATGTAGAGTGAATAAAATGGATGTAGAGTGGATAAAATTGATGTAGAGTGTATAAAATGGATGTAGAGTGGATAAAAATGGATGTAGAGTGGATAAAAATGGATGTAGATTGGATAAAATGGATGTAGAGTGGATAAAAATGGATGTAGAGTATATAAATTGGATGTAGAGTATATAAAATGGATGTAGAGTGGATAAAAATGGATGTAGATTGGATAAAATGGATGTAGAGTGGATAAAAATGGATGTAGAGTATATAAATTGGATGTAGAGTATATAAAATGGATGTAGAGTGGATAAAAATGGATGTCGAGTGGATAAAATGGTTGTAGAGTGGATAAAAATGGATGTAGATTGGATAAAATGGATGTAGAGTGGATAAAAATGGATGTAGAGTATATAAATTGGATGTAGAGTATATAAAATGGATGTAGAGTGGATAAAAATGGATGTCGAGTGGATAAAATGGATGTAGAGTGTATAAAATGGATGTAGAGTGAATAAAATGGATGTAGAGTGGATAAAATTGATGTAGAGTGTATAAAATGGATGTCGAGTGGATAAAATGGATGTAGAGTGGATAAAAATGGATGTAGAGTGGATAAAATGGATGTAGAGTTGATAAAAATGGATGTAGAGTGGATAAAATGGATGTTGAGTAGATAAATTGGATGTAGAGTATATAAAATGGATGTAGAGTGGATAAAAATGGATGTCGAGTGGATAAAATGGATGTAGAGTGGATAAAAATGGATGTAGATTGGATAAAATGGATGTAGAGTGGATAAAAATGGATGTAGAGTATATAAATTGGATGTAGAGTATATAAAATGGATGTAGAGTGGATAAAAATGGATGTCGAGTGGATAAAATGGATGTAGAGTGGATCAAAATGGATGTAGATTGGATAAAATGGATGTAGAGTGGATAAAAATGGATGTAGAGTATATAAATTGGATGTAGAGTATATAAAATGGATGTAGAGTGGATAAAAATGGATGTCGAGTGGATAAAATGGATGTAGAGTGTATAAAATAGATGTAGAGTGAATAAAATGGATGTACAGTGGATAAAATTGATGTAGAGTGTATAAAATGGATGTAAAGTGGATAAAATGGATGTAGAGTTGATAAAATGGATGTAAAGTGGATAAAATGGATGTAGAGTTAATAAAATTGGATGTAGAGTGGATAAAATGGATGTAGAGTTGATAAAATGGATGTAAAGTGGATAAAATGGATGTAGAGTTAATAAAATTGGATGTAGAGTGGATAAAATGGATGTAGAGTTCATAAAAATGGATGTAGAGTGGATAAAAATGGATGTAGATTGGATAAAATGGATGTAGAGTGGATAAAAATGGATGTAGAGTATATAAATTGGATGTAGAGTATATAAAATGGATGTAGAGTGGATAAAAATGGATGTCGAGTGGATAAAATGGATGTAGAGTGGATAAAAATGGATGTAGATTGGATAAAATGGATGTAGAGTGGATAAAAATGGGTGTAGAGTATATAAATTGGATGTAGAGTATATAAAATGGATGTAGAGTGGATAAAAATGGATGTCGAGTGGATAAAATGGATGTAGAGTGTATAAAATGGATGTAGAGTGAATAAAATGGATGTAGAGTGGATAAAATTGATGTAGAGTGTATAAAATGGATGTAGAGTGGATAAAAATGGATGTAGAGTGGATAAAAATGGATGTAGATTGGATAAAATGGATGTAGAGTGGATAAAAATGGATGTAGAGTATATAAATTGGATGTAGAGTATATAAAATGGATGTAGAGTGGATAAAAATGGATGTCGAGTGGATAAAATGGATGTAGAGTGGATAAAAATGGATGTAGATTGGATAAAATGGATGTAGAGTTAATAAAAATGGATGTAGAGCGGATAAAATGGATGTAGAGTAGATAAAATGAATGTAGAGTGGATAAAATGGATGTAGAGTAGATAAAATGGATGTAGAGTGGATAAAATAGATGTAGAGTTGATAAAATGGATGTAGAGTGTATAAAATGGATGTAGAGTGAATAAAATGGATGTAGAGTGGATAAAATTAATGTAGAGTGTATAAAATGGATGTAGAGTGGATGAAAATGGATGTAGAGTGGATAAAAATGGATGTAGAGTGGATAAAATGGATGTAGAGTTGATAAAATGGATGTAAAGTGGATAAAATGGATGCAGAGTTAATAAAATTGGATGTAGAGTGGTTAAAATGGATGTAGAGTTCATAAAAATGGATGTAGAGTGGATAAAAATGGATGTAGATTGGATAAAATGGATGTAGAGTGGATAAAAATGGATGTAGAGTATATAAATTGGATGTAGAGTATATAAAATGGATGTAGAGTGGATAAAAATGGATGTCGAGTGGATAAAATGGATGTAGAGTGGATAAAAATAGATGTAGATTGGATAAAATGGATGTAGAGTTAATAAAAATGGATGTAGAGTGGATAAAATGGATGTAGAGTTGATAAAAATGGATGTAGAGTGAATAAAAATGGATGTAGAGTGGATAAAAATGGATGTAGAGTATATAAATTGGATGTAGAGTATATAAAATGGATGTAGAGTGGATAAAAATGGATGTAGAGTGGATAAAATGGATGTAGAGTTGATAAAAATGGATGTAGAGTGGATAAAATGGATGTAGAGTAGATAAAATGGATGTAGAGTGGATAAAATGGATGTAGAGTTGATAAAATGGATGCAGAGTGGATAAAAATAGATGTAGTGTGGATAAAAAGGATGTAGAGTGGATAACAATGGATGTAGAGTGGATAAAATGGATGTAGAGTGGATAAAAATGGATGTAGATTGGATAAAATGGATGTAGAGTGGATAAAAATGGATGTAGAGTATATAAATTGGATGTAGAGTATATAAAATGGATGTAGAGTGGATAAAAATGGATGTCGAGTGGATAAAATGGATGTAGAGTGTATAAAATGGATGTAGAGTGAATAAAATGGATGTAGAGTGGATAAAATTGATGTAGAGTGTATAAAATGGATGTAGAGTGGATAAAAATGGATGTAGAGTGGATAAATATGGATGTAGATTGGATAAAATGGATGTAGAGTGGATAAAATGGATGTAGAGTTGATAAAATGGATGTAAAGTGGATAAAATGGATGTAGAGTTAATAAAATTGGATGTAGAGTGGATAAAATGGATGTAGAGTTCATAAAAATGGATGTAGAGTGGATAAAAATGGATGTAGATTGGATAAAATGGATGTAGAGTGGATAAAAATGGATGTAGAGTATATAAATTGGATGTAGAGTATATAAAATGGATGTAGAGTGGATAAAAATGGATGTCGAGTGGATAAAATGGATGTAGAGTGGATAAAAATGGATGTAGATTGGATAAAATGGATGTAGAGTGGATAAAAATGGACGTAGAGTATATAAATTGGATGTAGAGTAAATAAAATGGATGTAGAGTGGATAAAAATGGATGTCGAGTGGATAAAATGGATGTAGAGTGTATAAAATGGATGTAGAGTGAATAAAATGGATGTAGAGTGGATAAAATTGATGTAGAGTGTATAAAATGGATGTAGAGTGGATAAAAATGGATGTAGAGTGGATAAAAATGGATGTAGATTGGATAAAATGGATGTAGAGTGGATAAAAATGGATGTAGAGTATATAAATTGGATGTAGAGTATATGAAATGGATGTAGAGTGGATAAAAATGGATGTCGAGTGGATAAAATGGATGTATAGTGGATAAAAATGGATGTAGAGTGGATAAAATGGATGTAGAGTTGATAAAAATGGATGTAGAGTGGATAAAATGGATGTAGAGTAGATAAAATGGATGTAGAGTGGATAAAAATGGATGTCGAGTGGATAAAATGGATGTAGAGTGGATAAAAATGGATGTAGATTGGATAAAATGGATGTAGAGTGGATAAAAATGGATGTAGAGTATATAAATTGGATGTAGAGTATATAAAATGGATGTAGAGTGGATAAAAATGGATGTCGAGTGGATAAAATGGATGTAGAGTGAATAAAATGGATGTAGAGTGGATAAAATTGATGTAGAGTGTATAAAATGGATGTAGAGTGGATAAAAATGGATGTAGAGTGGATAAAAATGGATGTAGATTGGATAAAATGGATGTAGAGTGGATAAAAATGGATGTAGAGTATATAAATTGGATGTAGAGTATATGAAATGGATGTAGAGTGGATAAAAATGGATGTCGAGTGGATAAAATGGATGTATAGTGGATAAAAATGGATGTAGAGTGGATAAAATGGATGTAGAGTTGATAAAAATGGATGTAGAGTGGATAAAATGGATGTAGAGTAGATAAAATGGATGTAGAGTGGATAAAAATGGATGTCGAGTGGATAAAATGGATGTAGAGTGGATAAAAATGGATGTAGATTGGATAAAATGGATGTAGAGTGGATAAAAATGGATGTAGAGTATATAAATTGGATGTAGAGTATATAAAATGGATGTAGAGTGGATAAAAATGGATGTCGAGTGGATAAAATGGATGTCGAGTGGATAAAATGGATGTAGAGTGGATAAAAATGGATGTAGAGTGGATAAAATGGATGTAGAGTTGATAAAAATGGATGTAGAGTGGATAAAATGGATGTTGAGTAGATAAATTGGATGTAGAGTATATAAAATGGATGTAGAGTGGATAAAAATGGATGTAGAGTGGATAAAAATGGATGTAGATTGGATAAAATGGATGTAGAGTGGATAAAATGGATGTAGAGTTGATAAAATGGATGTAAAGTGGATAAAATGGATGTAGAGTTAATAAAATTGGATGTAGAGTGGATAAAATGGATGTAGAGCTCATAAAAATGGATGTAGAGTGGATAAAAATGGATGTAGAGTATATAAATTGGATGTAGAGTATATAAAATGGATGTAGAGTGGATAAAAATGGATGTCGAGTGGATAAAATGGATGTAGAGTGGATAAAAATGGATGTAGATTGGATAAAATGGATGTAGAGTGGATAAAAATGGATGTAGAGTATATAAATTGGATGTAGAGTATATAAAATGGATGTAGAGTGGATAAAAATGGATGTCGAGTGGATAAAATGGATGTAGAGTGTATAAAATGGATGTAGAGTGAATAAAATGGATGTAGAGTGGATAAAATTGATGTAGAGTGTATAAAATGGATGTAGAGTGGATAAAAATGGATGTAGAGTGGATAAAAATGGATGTAGATTGGATAAAATGGATGTAGAGTGGGTAAAAATGGATGTAGAGTATATAAATTGGATGTAGAGTATATAAAATGGATGTAGAGTGGATAAAAATGGATGTAGATTGGATAAAATGGATGTAGAGTGGATAAAAATGGATGTAGAGTATATAAATTGGATGTAGAGTATATAAAATGGATGTAGAGTGGATAAAAATGGATGTCGAGTGGATAAAATGGATGTAGAGTGGATAAAAATGGATGTAGATTGGATAAAATGGATGTAGAGTGGATAAAAATGGATGTAGAGTATATAAATTGGATGTAGAGTATATAAAATGGATGTAGAGTGGATAAAAATGGATGTCGAGTGGATAAAATGGATGTAGAGTGTATAAAATGGATGTAGAGTGAATAAAATGGATGTAGAGTGGATAAAATTGATGTAGAGTGTATAAAATGGATGTAAAGTGGATAAAAATGGATGTAGAGTGGATAAAAATGGATGTAGATTGGATAAAATGGATGTCGAGTGGATAAAATGGATGTAGAGTGTATAAAATGGATGTAGAGTGAATAAAATGGATGTAGAGTGGATAAAATTGATGTAGAGTGTATAAAATGGATGTAGAGTGGATAAAAATGGATGTAGAGTGGATAAAAATGGATGTAGATTGGATAAAATGGATGTAGAGTGGATAAAAATGGATGTAGAGTATATAAATTGGATGTAGAGTATATAAAATGGATGTAGAGTGGATAAAAATGGATGTCGAGTGGATAAAATGGATGTAGAGTGGATAAAAATGGATGTAGATTGGATAAAATGGATGTAGAGTTAATAAAAATGGATGTAGAGTGGATAAAATGGATGTAGAGTTGATAAAAATGAATGTAGAGTATATAAATTGGATGTAGAGTATATAAAATGGATGTAGAGTGGATAAAAATGGATGTAGAGTGGATAAAATGGATGTAGAGTTGATAAAAATGGATGTAGAGTATATAAATTGGATGTAGAGTATATAAAATGGATGTAGAGTGGATAAAAATGGATGTCGAGTGGATAAAATGGATGTAGAGTGGATAAAAATGGATGTAGATTGGATAAAATGGATGTAGAGTTAATAAAAATGGATGTAGAGTGGATAAAATGGATGTAGAGTTGATAAAAATGAATGTAGAGTATATAAATTGGATGTAGAGTATATAAAATGGATGTAGAGTGGATAAAAATGGATGTAGAGTGGATAAAATGGATGTAGAGTTGATAAAAATGGATGTAGAGTGGATAAAATGGATGTAGAGTAGATAAAATGGATGTAGAGTGGATAAAATGGATGTAGAGTGAATAAAATGGATGAAGAGTGGATAAAATTAATGTAGAGTGTATAAAATGGATGTAGAGTGGATAAAAATGGATGTAGATTGGATAAAATGGATGTAGAGTGGATAAAAATGGATGTAGAGTATATAAATTGGATGTAGAGTATATAAAATGGATGTAGAGTGGATAAAAATGGATGTCGAGTGGATAAAATGGATGTAGAGTGGATAAAAATGGATGTAGATTGGATAAAATGGATGTAGAGTTAATAAAAATGGATGTAGAGTGGATAAAATGGATGTAGAGTTGATAAAAATGAATGTAGAGTATATAAATTGGATGTAGAGTATATAAAATGGATGTAGAGTGGATAAAAATAGATGTAGAGTGGATAAAATGGATGTAGAGTTGATAAAAATGGATGTAGAGTGGATAAAATGGATGTAGAGTAGATAAAATGGATGTAGAGTGGATAAAATGGATGTAGAGTTGATAAAATGGATGCAGAGTGGATAAAAATAGATGTAGTGTGGATAAAATGGATGTAGAGTGGATAACAATGGATGTAGAGTGGATAAAATGGATGTAGAGTGGATAAAAATGGATGTCGAGTGGATAAAATGGATGTCGAGTGGATAAAATGGATGTAGAGTGGATAAAAATGGATGTAGAGTTGATAAAAATGGATGTAGAGTGGATAAAATGGATGTTGAGTAGATAAATTGGATGTAGAGTATATAAAATGGATGTAGAGTGGATAAAAATGGATGTCGAGTGGATAAAATGGATGTAGAGTGGATAAAAATGGATGTAGATTGGATAAAATGGATGTAGAGTGGATAAAAATGGATGTAGAGTATATAAATTGGATGTAGAGTATATAAAATGGATGTAGAGTGGATAAAAATGGATGTCGAGTGGATAAAATGGATGTAGAGTGGATCAAAATGGATGTAGATTGGATAAAATGGATGTAGAGTGGATAAAAATGGATGTAGAGTATATAAATTGGATGTAGAGTATATAAAATGGATGTAGAGTGGATAAAAATGGATGTCGAGTGGATAAAATGGATGTAGAGTGTATAAAATAGATGTAGAGTGAATAAAATGGATGTACAGTGGATAAAATTGATGTAGAGTGTATAAAATGGATGTAAAGTGGATAAAAATGGATGTAGAGTGGATAAAAATGGATGTAGATTGGATAAAATGGATGTAGAGTGGATAAAATGGATGTAGAGTTGATAAAATGGATGTAAAGTGGATAAAATGGATGTAGAGTTAATAAAATTGGATGTAGAGTGGATAAAAATGGATGTAGATTGGATAAAATGGATGTAGAGTGGATAAAAATGGATGTAGAGTATATAAATTGGATGTAGAGTATATAAAATGGATGTAGAGTTGATAAAAATGGATGTAGAGTGGATAAAAATGGATGTAGATTGGATAAAATGGATGTAGAGTGGATAAAAATGGATGTAGAGTATATAAATTGGATGTAGAGTATATAAAATGGTTGTAGAGTGGATAAAATGGATGTAGAGTGGATAAAATGGATGTAGAGTTGATAAAAATGGATGTAGAGTGGATAAAAATGGATGTAGAGAGGATAGAATGGATGTAGAGTGGATAAAATGGATGTAGAGTTGATAAAATGGATGTAAAGTGGATAAAATGGATGCAGAGTTAATAAAATTGGATGTAGAGTGGATAAAATGGATGTAGAGTTCATAAAAATGGATGTAGAGTGGATAAAAATGGATGTAGATTGGATAAAATGGATGTAGAGTGGATAAAAATGGATGTAGAGTATATAAATTGGATGTAGAGTATATAAAATGGATGTAGAGTGGATAAAAATGGATGTCGAGTGGATAAAATGGATGTAGAGTGGATAAAAATGGATGTAGATTGGATAAAATGGATGTAGAGTGGATAAAAATGGATGTAGAGTATATAAATTGGATGTAGAGTATATAAAATGGATGTAGAGTGGATAAAAATGGATGTCGAGTGGATAATATGGATGTAGAGTGGATAAAAATGGATGTAGAGTAGATAAAATGGATGTAGAGTTGATAAAAATGAATGTAGAGTGGATAAAATGGATGTAGAGTAGATAAAATGGATGTAGAGTGGATAAAATGGATGTAGAGTTGATAAAATGGATGTAAAGTGGATAAAATGGATGTAGAGAGGATAAAATGGATGTAGAGTGGATAAAATGGATGTAGAGTTCATAAAAATGGATGTAGAGTGGATAAAAATGGATGTAGATTGGATAAAATGGATGTAGAGTGGATAAAAATGGATGTAGAGTGGATAAAATGGATGTAGAGTGGATAAAATGGTTGTAGAGTGGATAAAATGGATGTAGAGTGGATAAAATGGATGTAGAGTGGATAAAAATGGATGTAGAGTGGATAAAAATGGATGTAGAGTGGATAAAATGGATGTCGAGTGGATAAAATGGATGTAGACTGGATAAAAATAGATGTAGAGTGGATAAAAATGGATGTAGAGTGGATAAAATGGATGTAGAGTGGATAAAAATGGATGTAGAGTGGATAAAATGGATGTAGAGTGGATAAAAATGGATGTAGAGTGGATAAAATTGATGTAGAGTGCATAAAAATGGATGTTGAGTGGATAAAAATGGATGTAGATTGGATAAAATGGATGTAGAGTGGATAAAAATGGATGTAGAGTGGATAAAATGGATGTAGAGTTAATAAAAATGGATGTAGAGTGGATAAAATGGATGTAGAGTTGATAAAAATGGATGTAGAGTGGATAAAAATGGATGTAGATTGGATAAAATGGATGTAGAGTGGATAAAAATGGATGTAGAGTATATAAATTGGATGTAGAGTATATAAAATGGATGTAGAGTGGATAAAAATGGATGTTGAGTGGATAATATGGATGTAGAGTGGATAAAAATGGATGTAGATTGGATAAAATGGATGTAGAGTGGATAAAAATGGATGTAGAGTATATAAATTGGATGTAGAGTATATAAAATGGATGTAGAGTGGATAAAAATGGATGTCGAGTGGATAAAAATGGATGTAGAGTGGATAAAATGGATGTAGAGTTGATAAAAATGGATGTAGAGTGGATAAAATGGATGTAGAGTAGATAAAATGGATGTAGAGTGGATAAAAATGGATGTCGAGTGGATAAAATGGATGTAGAGTGGATAAAAATGGATGTAGATTGGATAAAATGGATGTAGAGTGGATAAAAATGGATGTAGAGTATATAAATTGGATGTAGAGTATATAAAATGGATGTAGAGTGGATAAAAATGGATGTCGAGTGGATAAAATGGATGTAGAGTGTATAAAATGGATGTAGAGTGGATAAAAATGGATGTCGAGTGGATAAAATGGATGTCGAGTGGATAAAATGGATGTAGAGTGGATAAAAATGGATGTAGAGTGGATAAAATGGATGTAGAGTTGATAAAAATGGATGTAGAGTGGATAAAATGGATGTTGAGTAGATAAATTGGATGTAGAGTATATAAAATGGATGTAGAGTGGATAAAAATGGATGTAGAGTGGATAAAAATGGATGTAGATTGGATAAAATGGATGTAGAGTGGATAAAATGGATGTAGAGTTGATAAAATGGATGTAAAGTGGATAAAATGGATGTAGAGTTAATAAAATTGGATGTAGAGTGGATAAAATGGATGTAGAGCTCATAAAAATGGATGTAGAGTGGATAAAAATGGATGTAGAGTATATAAATTGGATGTAGAGTATATAAAATGGATGTAGAGTGGATAAAAATGGATGTAGAGTATATAAATTGGATGTAGAGTATATAAAATGGATGTAGAGTGGATAAAAATGGATGTCGAGTGGATAAAATGGATGTAGAGTGGATAAAAATGGATGTAGATTGGATAAAATGGATGTAGAGTTAATAAAAATGGATGTAGAGCGGATAAAATGGATGTAGAGTAGATAAAATGAATGTAGAGTGGATAAAATGGATGTAGAGTAGATAAAATGGATGTAGAGTGGATAAAATGGATGTAGAGTTGATAAAATGGATGTAGAGTGTATAAAATGGATGTAGAGTGAATAAAATGGATGTAGAGTGGATAAAATTAATGTAGAGTGTATAAAATGGATGTAGAGTGGATGAAAATGGATGTAGAGTGGATAAAAATGGATGTAGATTGGATAAAATGGATGTAGAGTGGATAAAATGGATGTAGAGTTGATAAAATGGATGTAAAGTGGATAAAATGGATGCAGAGTTAATAAAATTGGATGTAGAGTGGATAAAATGGATGTAGAGTTCATAAAAATGGATGTAGAGTGGATAAAAATGGATGTAGATTGGATAAAATGGATGTAGAGTGGATAAAAATGGATGTAGAGTATATAAATTGGATGTAGAGTATATAAAATGGATGTAGAGTGGATAAAAATGGATGTAGAGTTCATAAAAATGGATGTAGAGTGGATAAAAATGGATGTAGATTGGATAAAATGGATGTAGAGTGGATAAAAATAGATGTAGATTGGATAAAATGGATGTAGAGTTAATAAAAATGGATGTAGAGTGGATAAAATGGATGTAGAGTTGATAAAAATGGATGTAGAGTGAATAAAAATGGATGTAGAGTGGATAAAAATGGATGTAGAGTATATAAATTGGATGTAGAGTATATAAAATGGATGTAGAGTGGATAAAAATGGATGTAGAGTGGATAAAATGGATGTAGAGTTGATAAAAATGGATGTAGAGTGGATAAAAATGGATGTCGAGTGGATAAAATGGATGTAGAGTGTATAAAATGGATGTAGAGTGAATAAAATGGATGTAGAGTGGATAAAATTGATGTAGAGTGTATAAAATGGATGTAGAGTGGATAAAAATGGATGTAGAGTGGATAAAAATGGATGTAGATTGGATAAAATGGATGTAGAGTGGATAAAAATGGATGTAGAGTATATAAAATGGATGTAGAGTATATAAAATGGATGTAGAGTGGATAAAAATGGATGTAGATTGGATAAAATGGATGTAGAGTGGATAAAAATGGATGTAGAGTGGATAAAAATGGATGTAGATTGGATAAAATGGATGTAGAGTGGATAAAAATGGATGTAGAGTATATAAATTGGATGTAGAGTATATAAAATGGTTGTAGAGTGGATAAAATGGATGTAGAGTGGATAAAATGGATGTAGAGTTGATAAAAATGGATGTAGAGTGGATAAAAATGGATGTAGAGAGGATAGAATGGATGTAGAGTGGATAAAATGGATGTAGAGTTGATAAAATGGATGTAAAGTGGATAAAATGGATGCAGAGTTAATAAAATTGGATGTAGAGTGGATAAAATGGATGTAGAGTTCATAAAAATGGATGTAGAGTGGATAAAAATGGATGTAGATTGGATAAAATGGATGTAGAGTGGATAAAAATGGATGTAGAGTATATAAATTGGATGTAGAGTATATAAAATGGATGTAGAGTGGATAAAAATGGATGTCGAGTGGATAAAATGGATGTAGAGTGGATAAAAATGGATGTAGATTGGATAAAATGGATGTAGAGTGGATAAAAATGGATGTAGAGTATATAAATTGGATGTAGAGTATATAAAATGGATGTAGAGTGGATAAAAATGGATGTCGAGTGGATAATATGGATGTAGAGTGGATAAAAATGGATGTAGAGTAGATAAAATGGATGTAGAGTTGATAAAAATGAATGTAGAGTGGATAAAATGGATGTAGAGTAGATAAAATGGATGTAGAGTGGATAAAATGGATGTAGAGTTGATAAAATGGATGTAAAGTGGATAAAATGGATGTAGAGAGGATAAAATGGATGTAGAGTGGATAAAATGGATGTAGAGTTCATAAAAATGGATGTAGAGTGGATAAAAATGGATGTAGATTGGATAAAATGGATGTAGAGTGGATAAAAATGGATGTAGAGTGGATAAAATGGATGTAGAGTGGATAAAATGGTTGTAGAGTGGATAAAATGGATGTAGAGTGGATAAAATGGATGTAGAGTGGATAAAAATGGATGTAGAGTGGATAAAAATGGATGTAGAGTGGATAAAATGGATGTCGAGTGGATAAAATGGATGTAGAGTGGATAAAAATAGATGTAGAGTGGATAAAAATGGATGTAGAGTGGATACAATGGATGTAGAGTGGATAAAAATGGATGTAGAGTGGATAAAATGGATGTAGAGTGGATAAAAATGGATGTAGAGTGGATAAAATTGATGTAGAGTGCATAAAAATGGATGTTGAGTGGATAAAAATGGATGTAGATTGGATAAAATGGATGTAGAGTGGATAAAAATGGATGTAGACTGGATAAAATGGATGTAGAGTTAATAAAAATGGATGTAGAGTGGATAAAATGGATGTAGAGTTGATAAAAATGGATGTAGAGTGGATAAAAATGGATGTAGATTGGATAAAATGGATGTAGAGTGGATAAAAATGGATGTAGAGTATATAAATTGGATGTAGAGTATATAAAATGGATGTAGAGTGGATAAAAATGGATGTTGAGTGGATAATATGGATGTAGAGTGGATAAAAATGGATGTAGATTGGATAAAATGGATGTAGAGTGGATAAAAATGGATGTAGAGTATATAAATTGGATGTAGAGTATATAAAATGGATGTAGAGTGGATAAAAATGGATGTCGAGTGGATAAAAATGGATGTAGAGTGGATAAAATGGATGTAGAGTTGATAAAAATGGATGTAGAGTGGATAAAATGGATGTAGAGTAGATAAAATGGATGTAGAGTGGATAAAAATGGATGTCGAGTGGATAAAATGGATGTAGAGTGGATAAAAATGGATGTAGATTGGATAAAATGGATGTAGAGTGGATAAAAATGGATGTAGAGTATATAAATTGGATGTAGAGTATATAAAATGGATGTATAGTGGATAAAAATGGATGTCGAGTGGATAAAATGGATGTAGAGTGTATAAAATGGATGTAGAGTGGATAAAAATGGATGTCGAGTGGATAAAATGGATGTCGAGTGGATAAAATGGATGTAGAGTGGATAAAAATGGATGTAGAGTGGATAAAATGGATGTAGAGTTGATAAAAATGGATGTAGAGTGGATAAAATGGATGTTGAGTAGATAAATTGGATGTAGAGTATATAAAATGGATGTAGAGTGGATAAAAATGGATGTAGAGTGGATAAAAATGGATGTAGATTGGATAAAATGGATGTAGAGTGGATAAAATGGATGTAGAGTTGATAAAATGGATGTAAAGTGGATAAAATGGATGTAGAGTTAATAAAATTGGATGTAGAGTGGATAAAATGGATGTAGAGCTCATAAAAATGGATGTAGAGTGGATAAAAATGGATGTAGAGTATATAAATTGGATGTAGAGTATATAAAATGGATGTAGAGTGGATAAAAATGGATGTAGAGTATATAAATTGGATGTAGAGTATATAAAATGGATGTAGAGTGGATAAAAATGGATGTCGAGTGGATAAAATGGATGTAGAGTGGATAAAAATGGATGTAGATTGGATAAAATGGATGTAGAGTTAATAAAAATGGATGTAGAGCGGATAAAATGGATGTAGAGTAGATAAAATGAATGTAGAGTGGATAAAATGGATGTAGAGTAGATAAAATGGATGTAGAGTGGATAAAATGGATGTAGAGTTGATAAAATGGATGTAGAGTGTATAAAATGGATGTAGAGTGAATAAAATGGATGTAGAGTGGATAAAATTAATGTAGAGTGTATAAAATGGATGTAGAGTGGATGAAAATGGATGTAGAGTGGATAAAAATGGATGTAGATTGGATAAAATGGATGTAGAGTGGATAAAATGGATGTAGAGTTGATAAAATGGATGTAAAGTGGATAAAATGGATGCAGAGTTAATAAAATTGGATGTAGAGTGGATAAAATGGATGTAGAGTTCATAAAAATGGATGTAGAGTGGATAAAAATGGATGTAGATTGGATAAAATGGATGTAGAGTGGATAAAAATGGATGTAGAGTATATAAATTGGATGTAGAGTATATAAAATGGATGTAGAGTGGATAAAAATGGATGTAGAGTTCATAAAAATGGATGTAGAGTGGATAAAAATGGATGTAGATTGGATAAAATGGATGTAGAGTGGATAAAAATAGATGTAGATTGGATAAAATGGATGTAGAGTTAATAAAAATGGATGTAGAGTGGATAAAATGGATGTAGAGTTGATAAAAATGGATGTAGAGTGAATAAAAATGGATGTAGAGTGGATAAAAATGGATGTAGAGTATATAAATTGGATGTAGAGTATATAAAATGGATGTAGAGTGGATAAAAATGGATGTAGAGTGGATAAAATGGATGTAGAGTTGATAAAAATGGATGTAGAGTGGATAAAAATGGATGTCGAGTGGATAAAATGGATGTAGAGTGTATAAAATGGATGTAGAGTGAATAAAATGGATGTAGAGTGGATAAAATTGATGTAGAGTGTATAAAATGGATGTAGAGTGGATAAAAATGGATGTAGAGTGGATAAAAATGGATGTAGATTGGATAAAATGGATGTAGAGTGGATAAAAATGGATGTAGAGTATATAAAATGGATGTAGAGTATATAAAATGGATGTAGAGTGGATAAAAATGGATGTAGATTGGATAAAATGGATGTAGAGTGGATAAAAATGGATGTAGAGTATATAAATTGGATGTAGAGTATATAAAATGGATGTAGAGTGGATAAAAATGGATGTCGAGTGGATAAAATGGATGTAGAGTGTATAAAATGGATGTAGAGTGAATAAAATGGATGTAGAGTGGATAAAATTGATGTAGAGTGTATAAAATGGATGTAGAGTGGATAAAAATGGATGTAGAGTGGATAAAAATGGATGTAGATTGGATAAAATGGATGTAGAATGGATAAAAATGGATGTAGAGTATATAAATTGGATGTAGAGTATATAAAATGGATGTAGAGTGGATAAAAATGGATGTAGATTGGATAAAATGGATGTAGAGTGGATAAAAATGGATGTAGAGTATATAAATTGGATGTAGAGTATATAAAATGGATGTAGAGTGGATAAAAATGGATGTCGAGTGGATAAAATGGATGTAGAGTGGATAAAAATGGATGTAGATTGGATAAAATGGATGTAGAGTGGATAAAAATGGATGTAGAGTATATAAATTGGATGTAGAGTATATAAAATGGATGTAGAGTGGATAAAAATGGATGTCGAGTGGATAAAATGGATGTAGAGTGTATAAAATGGATGTAGAGTGAATAAAATGGATGTAGAGTGGATAAAATTGATGTAGAGTGTATAAAATGGATGTCGAGTGGATAAAATGGATGTAGAGTGGATAAAAATGGATGTAGAGTGGATAAAATGGATGTAGAGTTGATAAAAATGGATGTAGAGTGGATAAAATGGATGTTGAGTAGATAAATTGGATGTAGAGTATATAAAATGGATGTAGAGTGGATAAAAATGGATGTCGAGTGGATAAAATGGATGTAGAGTGGATAAAAATGGATGTAGATTGGATAAAATGGATGTAGAGTGGATAAAAATGGATGTAGAGTATATAAATTGGATGTAGAGTATATAAAATGGATGTAGAGTGGATAAAAATGGATGTCGAGTGGATAAAATGGATGTAGAGTGGATCAAAATGGATGTAGATTGGATAAAATGGATGTAGAGTGGATAAAAATGGATGTAGAGTATATAAATTGGATGTAGAGTATATAAAATGGATGTAGAGTGGATAAAAATGGATGTCGAGTGGATAAAATGGATGTAGAGTGTATAAAATAGATGTAGAGTGAATAAAATGGATGTACAGTGGATAAAATTGATGTAGAGTGTATAAAATGGATGTAAAGTGGATAAAAATGGATGTAGAGTGGATAAAAATGGATGTAGATTGGATAAAATGGATGTAGAGTGGATAAAATGGATGTAGAGTTGATAAAATGGATGTAAAGTGGATAAAATGGATGTAGAGTTAATAAAATTGGATGTAGAGTGGATAAAATGGATGTAGAGTTGATAAAATGGATGTAAAGTGGATAAAATGGATGTAGAGTTAATAAAATTGGATGTAGAGTGGATAAAATGGATGTAGAGTTCATAAAAATGGATGTAGAGTGGATAAAAATGGATGTAGATTGGATAAAATGGATGTAGAGTGGATAAAAATAGATGTAGATTGGATAAAATGGATGTAGAGTTAATAAAAATGGATGTAGAGTGGATAAAATGGATGTAGAGTTGATAAAAATGGATGTAGAGTGAATAAAAATGGATGTAGAGTGGATAAAAATGGATGTAGAGTATATAAATTGGATGTAGAGTATATAAAATGGATGTAGAGTGGATAAAAATGGATGTAGAGTGGATAAAATGGATGTAGAGTTGATAAAAATGGATGTAGAGTGGATAAAAATGGATGTAGAGTGGATAAAATGGATGTAGAGTGTATAAATTGGATGTAGAGTATATAAAATGGATGTAGAGTGGATAAAAATGGATGTCGAGTGGATAAAATGGATGTAGAGTGGATAAAAATGGATGTAGATTGGATAAAATGGATGTAGAGTGGATAAAAATGGATGTAGAGTATATAAATTGGATGTAGAGTATATAAAATGGATGTAGAGTGGATAAAAATGGATGTCGAGTGGATAAAATGGATGTAGAGTGTATAAAATGGATGTAGAGTGAATAAAATGGATGTAGAGTGGATAAAATTGATGTAGAGTGTATAAAATGGATGTCGAGTGGATAAAATGGATGTAGAGTGGATAAAAATGGATGTAGAGTGGATAAAATGGATGTAGAGTTGATAAAAATGGATGTAGAGTGGATAAAATGGATGTTGAGTAGATAAATTGGATGTAGAGTATATAAAATGGATGTAGAGTGGATAAAAATGGATGTCGAGTGGATAAAATGGATGTAGAGTGGATAAAAATGGATGTAGATTGGATAAAATGGATGTAGAGTGGATAAAAATGGATGTAGAGTATATAAATTGGATGTAGAGTATATAAAATGGATGTAGAGTGGATAAAAATGGATGTCGAGTGGATAAAATGGATGTAGAGTGGATCAAAATGGATGTAGATTGGATAAAATGGATGTAGAGTGGATAAAAATGGATGTAGAGTATATAAATTGGATGTAGAGTATATAAAATGGATGTAGAGTGGATAAAAATGGATGTCGAGTGGATAAAATGGATGTAGAGTGTATAAAATAGATGTAGAGTGAATAAAATGGATGTACAGTGGATAAAATTGATGTAGAGTGTATAAAATGGATGTAAAGTGGATAAAAATGGATGTAGAGTTCATAAAAATGGATGTAGAGTGGATAAAAATGGATGTAGATTGGATAAAATGGATGTAGAGTGGATAAAAATGGATGTAGAGTATATAAATTGGATGTAGAGTATATAAAATGGATGTAGAGTGGATAAAAATGGATGTCGAGTGGATAAAATGGATATAGAGTGTATAAAATGGATGTAGAGTGAATAAAATGGATGTAGAGTGGATAAAATTGATGTAGAGTGTATAAAATGGATGTAGAGTGGATAAAAATGGATGTAGAGTGGATAAAAATGGATGTAGATTGGATAAAATGGATGTAGAGTGGATAAAAATGGATGTAGAGTATATAAATTGGATGTAGAGTATATAAAATGGATGTAGAGTGGATAAAAATGGATGTCGAGTGGATAAAATGGATGTAGAGTGGATAAAAATGGATGTAGATTGGATAAAATGGATGTAGAGTTAATAAAAATGGATGTAGAGCGGATAAAATGGATGTAGAGTAGATAAAATGAATGTAGAGTGGATAAAATGGATGTAGAGTAGATAAAATGGATGTAGAGTGGATAAAATGGATGTAGAGTTGATAAAATGGATGTAGAGTGTATAAAATGGATGTAGAGTGAATAAAATGGATGTAGAGTAGATAAAATTAATGTAGAGTGTATAAAATGGATGTAGAGTGGATGAAAATGGATGTAGAGTGGATAAAAATGGATGTAGATTGGATAAAATGGATGTAGAGTGGATAAAATGGATGTAGAGTTGATAAAATGGATGTAAAGTGGATAAAATGGATGCAGAGTTAATAAAATTGGATGTAGAGTGGATAAAATGGATGTAGAGTTCATAAAAATGGATGTAGAGTGGATAAAAAATGGATGTAGATTGGATAAAATGGATGTAGAGTGGATAAAAATGGATGTAGAGTATATAAATTGGATGTAGAGTATATAAAATGGATGTAGAGTGGATAAAAATGGATGTCGAGTGGATAAAATGGATGTAGAGTGGATAAAAATAGATGTAGATTGGATAAAATGGATGTAGAGTTAATAAAAATGGATGTAGAGTGGATAAAATGGATGTAGAGTTGATAAAAATGGATGTAGAGTGAATAAAAATGGATGTAGAGTGGATAAAAATGGATGTAGAGTATATAAATTGGATGTAGAGTATATAAAATGGATGTAGAGTGGATAAAAATGGATGTAGAGTGGATAAAATGGATGTAGAGTTGATAAAAATGGATGTAGAGTGGATAAAATGGATGTAGAGTAGATAAAATGGATGTAGAGTGGATAAAATGGATGTAGAGTTGATAAAATGGATGCAGAGTGGATAAAAATAGATGTAGTGTGGATAAAAAGGATGTAGAGTGGATAACAATGGATGTAGAGTGGATAAAATGGATGTAGAGTGGATAAAATGGATGTAGAGTGGATAAAAATGGATGTAGATTGGATAAAATGGATGTAGAGTGGATAAAAATGGATGTAGAGTATATAAATTGGATGTAGAGTATATAAAATGGATGTAGAGTGGATAAAAATGGATGTCGAGTGGATAAAATGGATGTAGAGTGTATAAAATGGATGTAGAGTGGATAAAATGGATGTAGAGTGGATAAAATTGATGTAGAGTGTATAAAATGGATGTAGAGTGGATAAAAATGGATGTAGAGTGGATAAATATGGATGTAGATTGGATAAAATGGATGTAGAGTGGATAAAAATGGATGTAGAGTGGATAAAAATGGATGTAGATTGGATAAAATGGATGTAGAGTGGATAAAATGGATGTAGAGTTGATAAAATGGATGTAAAGTGGATAAAATGGATGTAGAGTTAATAAAATTGGATGTAGAGTGGATAAAATGGATGTAGAGTTCATAAAAATGGATGTAGAGTGGATAAAAATGGATGTAGATTGGATAAAATGGATGTAGAGTGGATAAAAATGGATGTAGAGTATATAAATTGGATGTAGAGTATATAAAATGGATGTAGAGTGGATAAAAATGGATGTCGAGTGGATAAAATGGATGTATAGTGGATAAAAATGGATGTAGAGTGGATAAAATGGATGTAGAATTGATAAAAATGGATGTAGAGTGGATAAAATGGATGTAGAGTAGATAAAATGGATGTAGAGTGGATAAAAATGGATGTCGAGTGGATAAAATGGATGTAGAGTGGATAAAAATGGATGTAGATTGGATAAAATGGATGTAGAGTGGATAAAAATGGATGTAGAGTATATAAATTGGATGTAGAGTATATAAAATGGATGTAGAGTGGATAAAAATGGATGTCGAGTGGATAAAATGGATGTAGAGTGTATAAAATGGATGTAGAGTGGATAAAAATGGATGTCGAGTGGATAAAATGGATGTCGAGTGGATAAAATGGATGTAGAGTGGATAAAAATGGATGTAGAGTGGATAAAATGGATGTAGAGTTGATAAAAATGGATGTAGAGTGGATAAAATGGATGTTGAGTAGATAAATTGGATGTAGAGTATATAAAATGGATGTAGAGTGGATAAAAATGGATGTAGAGTGGATAAAAATGGATGTAGATTGGATAAAATGGATGTAGAGTGGATAAAATGGATGTAGAGTTGATAAAATGGATGTAAAGTGGATAAAATGGATGTAGAGTTAATAAAATTGGATGTAGAGTGGATAAAATGGATGTAGAGCTCATAAAAATGGATGTAGAGTGGATAAAAATGGATGTAGAGTATATAAATTGGATGTAGAGTATATAAAATGGATGTAGAGTGGATAAAAATGGATGTCGAGTGGATAAAATGGATGTAGAGTGGATAAAAATGGATGTAGATTGGATAAAATGGATGTAGAGTGGATAAAAATGGATGTAGAGTATATAAATTGGATGTAGAGTATATAAAATGGATGTAGAGTGGATAAAAATGGATGTCGAGTGGATAAAATGGATGTAGAGTGTATAAAATGGATGTAGAGTGAATAAAATGGATGTAGAGTGGATAAAATTGATGTAGAGTGTATAAAATGGATGTAGAGTGGATAAAAATGGATGTAGATTGGATAAAATGGATGTAGAGTTAATAAAAATGGATGTAGAGTGGATAAAATGGATGTAGAGTTGATAAAAATGGATGTAGAGTGGATAAAAATGGATGTAGAGAGGATAGAATGGATGTAGAGTGGATAAAATGGATGTAGAGTTGATAAAATGGATGTAAAGTGGATAAAATGGATGCAGAGTTAATAAAATTGGATGTAGAGTGGATAAAATGGATGTAGAGTTCATAAAAATGGATGTAGAGTGGATAAAAATGGATGTAGATTGGATAAAATGGATGTAGAGTGGATAAAAATGGATGTAGAGTATATAAATTGGATGTAGAGTATATAAAATGGATGTAGAGTGGATAAAAATGGATGTCGAGTGGATAAAATGGATGTAGAGTGGATAAAAATGGATGTAGATTGGATAAAATGGATGTAGAGTGGATAAAAATGGATGTAGAGTATATAAATTGGATGTAGAGTATATAAAATGGATGTAGAGTGGATAAAAATGGATGTCGAGTGGATAATATGGATGTAGAGTGGATAAAAATGGATGTAGAGTAGATAAAATGGATGTAGAGTTGATAAAAATGAATGTAGAGTGGATAAAATGGATGTAGAGTAGATAAAATGGATGTAGAGTGGATAAAATGGATGTAGAGTTGATAAAATGGATGTAAAGTGGATAAAATGGATGTAGAGAGGATAAAATGGATGTAGAGTGGATAAAATGGATGTAGAGTTCATAAAAATGGATGTAGAGTGGATAAAAATGGATGTAGATTGGATAAAATGGATGTAGAGTGGATAAAAATGGATGTAGAGTGGATAAAATGGATGTAGAGTGGATAAAATGGTTGTAGAGTGGATAAAATGGATGTAGAGTGGATAAAATGGATGTAGAGTGGATAAAAATGGATGTAGAGTGGATAAAAATGGATGTAGAGTGGATAAAATGGATGTCGAGTGGATAAAATGGATGTAGACTGGATAAAAATAGATGTAGAGTGGATAAAAATGGATGTAGAGTGGATACAATGGATGTAGAGTGGATAAAAATGGATGTAGAGTGGATAAAATGGATGTAGAGTGGATAAAAATGGATGTAGAGTGGATAAAATTGATGTAGAGTGCATAAAAATGGATGTTGAGTGGATAAAAATGGATGTAGATTGGATAAAATGGATGTAGAGTGGATAAAAATGGATGTAGAGTGGATAAAATGGATGTAGAGTTAATAAAAATGGATGTAGAGTGGATAAAATGGATGTAGAGTTGATAAAAATGGATGTAGAGTGGATAAAAATGGATGTAGATTGGATAAAATGGATGTAGAGTGGATAAAAATGGATGTAGAGTATATAAATTGGATGTAGAGTATATAAAATGGATGTAGAGTGGATAAAAATGGATGTTGAGTGGATAATATGGATGTAGAGTGGATAAAAATGGATGTAGATTGGATAAAATGGATGTAGAGTGGATAAAAATGGATGTAGAGTATATAAATTGGATGTAGAGTATATAAAATGGATGTAGAGTGGATAAAAATGGATGTCGAGTGGATAAAAATGGATGTAGAGTGGATAAAATGGATGTAGAGTTGATAAAAATGGATGTAGAGTGGATAAAATGGATGTAGAGTAGATAAAATGGATGTAGAGTGGATAAAAATGGATGTCGAGTGGATAAAATGGATGTAGAGTGGATAAAAATGGATGTAGATTGGATAAAATGGATGTAGAGTGGATAAAAATGGATGTAGAGTATATAAATTGGATGTAGAGTATATAAAATGGATGTAGAGTGGATAAAAATGGATGTCGAGTGGATAAAATGGATGTAGAGTGTATAAAATGGATGTAGAGTGGATAAAAATGGATGTCGAGTGGATAAAATGGATGTCGAGTGGATAAAATGGATGTAGAGTGGATAAAAATGGATGTAGAGTGGATAAAATGGATGTAGAGTTGATAAAAATGGATGTAGAGTGGATAAAATGGATGTTGAGTAGATAAATTGGATGTAGAGTATATAAAATGGATGTAGAGTGGATAAAAATGGATGTAGAGTGGATAAAAATGGATGTAGATTGGATAAAATGGATGTAGAGTGGATAAAATGGATGTAGAGTTGATAAAATGGATGTAAAGTGGATAAAATGGATGTAGAGTTAATAAAATTGGATGTAGAGTGGATAAAATGGATGTAGAGCTCATAAAAATGGATGTAGAGTGGATAAAAATGGATGTAGAGTATATAAATTGGATGTAGAGTATATAAAATGGATGTAGAGTGGATAAAAATGGATGTAGAGTATATAAATTGGATGTAGAGTATATAAAATGGATGTAGAGTGGATAAAAATGGATGTCGAGTGGATAAAATGGATGTAGAGTGGATAAAAATGGATGTAGATTGGATAAAATGGATGTAGAGTTAATAAAAATGGATGTAGAGCGGATAAAATGGATGTAGAGTAGATAAAATGAATGTAGAGTGGATAAAATGGATGTAGAGTAGATAAAATGGATGTAGAGTGGATAAAATGGATGTAGAGTTGATAAAATGGATGTAGAGTGTATAAAATGGATGTAGAGTGAATAAAATGGATGTAGAGTGGATAAAATTAATGTAGAGTGTATAAAATGGATGTAGAGTGGATGAAAATGGATGTAGAGTGGATAAAAATGGATGTAGATTGGATAAAATGGATGTAGAGTGGATAAAATGGATGTAGAGTTGATAAAATGGATGTAAAGTGGATAAAATGGATGCAGAGTTAATAAAATTGGATGTAGAGTGGATAAAATGGATGTAGAGTTCATAAAAATGGATGTAGAGTGGATAAAAATGGATGTAGATTGGATAAAATGGATGTAGAGTGGATAAAAATGGATGTAGAGTATATAAATTGGATGTAGAGTATATAAAATGGATGTAGAGTGGATAAAAATGGATGTAGAGTTCATAAAAATGGATGTAGAGTGGATAAAAATGGATGTAGATTGGATAAAATGGATGTAGAGTGGATAAAAATAGATGTAGATTGGATAAAATGGATGTAGAGTTAATAAAAATGGATGTAGAGTGGATAAAATGGATGTAGAGTTGATAAAAATGGATGTAGAGTGAATAAAAATGGATGTAGAGTGGATAAAAATGGATGTAGAGTATATAAATTGGATGTAGAGTATATAAAATGGATGTAGAGTGGATAAAAATGGATGTAGAGTGGATAAAATGGATGTAGAGTTGATAAAAATGGATGTAGAGTGGATAAAAATGGATGTCGAGTGGATAAAATGGATGTAGAGTGTATAAAATGGATGTAGAGTGAATAAAATGGATGTAGAGTGGATAAAATTGATGTAGAGTGTATAAAATGGATGTAGAGTGGATAAAAATGGATGTAGAGTGGATAAAAATGGATGTAGATTGGATAAAATGGATGTAGAGTGGATAAAAATGGATGTAGAGTATATAAAATGGATGTAGAGTATATAAAATGGATGTAGAGTGGATAAAAATGGATGTAGATTGGATAAAATGGATGTAGAGTGGATAAAAATGGATGTAGAGTGGATAAAAATGGATGTAGATTGGATAAAATGGATGTAGAGTGGATAAAAATGGATGTAGAGTATATAAATTGGATGTAGAGTATATAAAATGGTTGTAGAGTGGATAAAATGGATGTAGAGTGGATAAAATGGATGTAGAGTTGATAAAAATGGATGTAGAGTGGATAAAAATGGATGTAGAGAGGATAGAATGGATGTAGAGTGGATAAAATGGATGTAGAGTTGATAAAATGGATGTAAAGTGGATAAAATGGATGCAGAGTTAATAAAATTGGATGTAGAGTGGATAAAATGGATGTAGAGTTCATAAAAATGGATGTAGAGTGGATAAAAATGGATGTAGATTGGATAAAATGGATGTAGAGTGGATAAAAATGGATGTAGAGTATATAAATTGGATGTAGAGTATATAAAATGGATGTAGAGTGGATAAAAATGGATGTCGAGTGGATAAAATGGATGTAGAGTGGATAAAAATGGATGTAGATTGGATAAAATGGATGTAGAGTGGATAAAAATGGATGTAGAGTATATAAATTGGATGTAGAGTATATAAAATGGATGTAGAGTGGATAAAAATGGATGTCGAGTGGATAATATGGATGTAGAGTGGATAAAAATGGATGTAGAGTTGATAAAAATGAATGTAGAGTGGATAAAATGGATGTAGAGTAGATAAAATGGATGTAGAGTGGATAAAATGGATGTAGAGTTGATAAAATGGATGTAAAGTGGATAAAATGGATGTAGAGAGGATAAAATGGATGTAGAGTGGATAAAATGGATGTAGAGTGGATAAAAATGGATGTAGATTGGATAAAATGGATGTAGAGTGGATAAAAATGGATGTAGAGTATATAAATTGGATGTAGAGTATATAAAATGGATGTAGAGTGGATAAAAATGGATGTCGAGTGGATAAAATGGATGTAGAGTGGATAAAAATGGATGTAGATTGGATAAAATGGATGTAGAGTGGATAAAAATGGATGTAGAGTATATAAATTGGATGTAGAGTATATAAAATGGATGTAGAGTGGATAAAAATGGATGTCGAGTGGATAATATGGATGTAGAGTGGATAAAAATGGATGTAGAGTAGATAAAATGGATGTAGAGTTGATAAAAATGAATGTAGAGTGGATAAAATGGATGTAGAGTAGATAAAATGGATGTAGAGTGGATAAAAATGGATGTAGAGTATATAAATTGGATGTAGAGTATATAAAATGGATGTAGAGTGGATAAAAATGGATGTAGAGTATATAAATTGGATGTAGAGTATATAAAATGGATGTAGAGTGGATAAAAATGGATGTCGAGTGGATAAAATGGATGTAGAGTGGATAAAAATGGATGTAGATTGGATAAAATGGATGTAGAGTTAATAAAAATGGATGTAGAGCGGATAAAATGGATGTAGAGTAGATAAAATGAATGTAGAGTGGATAAAATGGATGTAGAGTAGATAAAATGGATGTAGAGTGGATAAAATGGATGTAGAGTTGATAAAATGGATGTAGAGTGTATAAAATGGATGTAGAGTGAATAAAATGGATGTAGAGTGGATAAAATTAATGTAGAGTGTATAAAATGGATGTAGAGTGGATGAAAATGGATGTAGAGTGGATAAAAATGGATGTAGATTGGATAAAATGGATGTAGAGTGGATAAAATGGATGTAGAGTTGATAAAATGGATGTAAAGTGGATAAAATGGATGCAGAGTTAATAAAATTGGATGTAGAGTGGATAAAATGGATGTAGAGTTCATAAAAATGGATGTAGAGTGGATAAAAATGGATGTAGATTGGATAAAATGGATGTAGAGTGGATAAAAATGGATGTAGAGTATATAAATTGGATGTAGAGTATATAAAATGGATGTAGAGTGGATAAAAATGGATGTAGAGTTCATAAAAATGGATGTAGAGTGGATAAAAATGGATGTAGATTGGATAAAATGGATGTAGAGTGGATAAAAATAGATGTAGATTGGATAAAATGGATGTAGAGTTAATAAAAATGGATGTAGAGTGGATAAAATGGATGTAGAGTGGATAAAAATGGATGTAGAGTGAATAAAAATGGATGTAGAGTGGATAAAAATGGATGTAGAGTATATAAATTGGATGTAGAGTATATAAAATGGATGTAGAGTGGATAAAAATGGATGTAGAGTGGATAAAATGGATGTAGAGTTGATAAAAATGGATGTAGAGTGGATAAAAATGGATGTCGAGTGGATAAAATGGATGTAGAGTGTATAAAATGGATGTAGAGTGAATAAAATGGATGTAGAGTGGATAAAATTGATGTAGAGTGTATAAAATGGATGTAGAGTGGATAAAAATGGATGTAGAGTGGATAAAAATGGATGTAGATTGGATAAAATGGATGTAGAGTGGATAAAAATGGATGTAGAGTATATAAAATGGATGTAGAGTATATAAAATGGATGTAGAGTGGATAAAAATGGATGTAGATTGGATAAAATGGATGTAGAGTGGATAAAAATGGATGTAGAGTGGATAAAAATGGATGTAGATTGGATAAAATGGATGTAGAGTGGATAAAAATGGATGTAGAGTATATAAATTGGATGTAGAGTATATAAAATGGTTGTAGAGTGGATAAAATGGATGTAGAGTGGATAAAATGGATGTAGAGTTGATAAAAATGGATGTAGAGTGGATAAAAATGGATGTAGAGAGGATAGAATGGATGTAGAGTGGATAAAATGGATGTAGAGTTGATAAAATGGATGTAAAGTGGATAAAATGGATGCAGAGTTAATAAAATTGGATGTAGAGTGGATAAAATGGATGTAGAGTTCATAAAAATGGATGTAGAGTGGATAAAAATGGATGTAGATTGGATAAAATGGATGTAGAGTGGATAAAAATGGATGTAGAGTATATAAATTGGATGTAGAGTATATAAAATGGATGTAGAGTGGATAAAAATGGATGTCGAGTGGATAAAATGGATGTAGAGTGGATAAAAATGGATGTAGATTGGATAAAATGGATGTAGAGTGGATAAAAATGGATGTAGAGTATATAAATTGGATGTAGAGTATATAAAATGGATGTAGAGTGGATAAAAATGGATGTCGAGTGGATAATATGGATGTAGAGTGGATAAAAATGGATGTAGAGTAGATAAAATGGATGTAGAGTTGATAAAAATGAATGTAGAGTGGATAAAATGGATGTAGAGTAGATAAAATGGATGTAGAGTGGATAAAATGGATGTAGAGTTGATAAAATGGATGTAAAGTGGATAAAATGGATGTAGAGAGGATAAAATGGATGTAGAGTGGATAAAATGGATGTAGAGTTCATAAAAATGGATGTAGAGTGGATAAAAATGGATGTAGATTGGATAAAATGGATGTAGAGTGGATAAAAATGGATGTAGAGTGGATAAAATGGATGTAGAGTGGATAAAATGGTTGTAGAGTGGATAAAATGGATGTAGAGTGGATAAAATGGATGTAGAGTGGATAAAAATGGATGTAGAGTGGATAAAAATGGATGTAGAGTGGATAAAATGGATGTCGAGTGGATAAAATGGATGTAGAGTGGATAAAAATAGATGTAGAGTGGATAAAAATGGATGTAGAGTGGATACAATGGATGTAGAGTGGATAAAAATGGATGTAGAGTGGATAAAATGGATGTAGAGTGGATAAAAATGGATGTAGAGTGGATAAAATTGATGTAGAGTGCATAAAAATGGATGTTGAGTGGATAAAAATGGATGTAGATTGGATAAAATGGATGTAGAGTGGATAAAAATGGATGTAGACTGGATAAAATGGATGTAGAGTTAATAAAAATGGATGTAGAGTGGATAAAATGGATGTAGAGTTGATAAAAATGGATGTAGAGTGGATAAAAATGGATGTAGATTGGATAAAATGGATGTAGAGTGGATAAAAATGGATGTAGAGTATATAAATTGGATGTAGAGTATATAAAATGGATGTAGAGTGGATAAAAATGGATGTTGAGTGGATAATATGGATGTAGAGTGGATAAAAATGGATGTAGATTGGATAAAATGGATGTAGAGTGGATAAAAATGGATGTAGAGTATATAAATTGGATGTAGAGTATATAAAATGGATGTAGAGTGGATAAAAATGGATGTCGAGTGGATAAAAATGGATGTAGAGTGGATAAAATGGATGTAGAGTTGATAAAAATGGATGTAGAGTGGATAAAATGGATGTAGAGTAGATAAAATGGATGTAGAGTGGATAAAAATGGATGTCGAGTGGATAAAATGGATGTAGAGTGGATAAAAATGGATGTAGATTGGATAAAATGGATGTAGAGTGGATAAAAATGGATGTAGAGTATATAAATTGGATGTAGAGTATATAAAATGGATGTATAGTGGATAAAAATGGATGTCGAGTGGATAAAATGGATGTAGAGTGTATAAAATGGATGTAGAGTGGATAAAAATGGATGTCGAGTGGATAAAATGGATGTAGAGTGGATAAAATGGATGTAGAGTGGATAAAAATGGATGTAGAGTGGATAAAATGGATGTAGAGTTGATAAAAATGGATGTAGAGTGGATAAAATGGATGTTGAGTAGATAAATTGGATGTAGAGTATATAAAATGGATGTAGAGTGGATAAAAATGGATGTAGAGTGGATAAAAATGGATGTAGATTGGATAAAATGGATGTAGAGTGGATAAAATGGATGTAGAGTTGATAAAATGGATGTAAAGTGGATAAAATGGATGTAGAGTTAATAAAATTGGATGTAGAGTGGATAAAATGGATGTAGAGCTCATAAAAATGGATGTAGAGTGGATAAAAATGGATGTAGAGTATATAAATTGGATGTAGAGTATATAAAATGGATGTAGAGTGGATAAAAATGGATGTAGAGTATATAAATTGGATGTAGAGTATATAAAATGGATGTAGAGTGGATAAAAATGGATGTCGAGTGGATAAAATGGATGTAGAGTGGATAAAAATGGATGTAGATTGGATAAAATGGATGTAGAGTTAATAAAAATGGATGTAGAGCGGATAAAATGGATGTAGAGTAGATAAAATGAATGTAGAGTGGATAAAATGGATGTAGAGTAGATAAAATGGATGTAGAGTGGATAAAATGGATGTAGAGTTGATAAAATGGATGTAGAGTGTATAAAATGGATGTAGAGTGAATAAAATGGATGTAGAGTGGATAAAATTAATGTAGAGTGTATAAAATGGATGTAGAGTGGATGAAAATGGATGTAGAGTGGATAAAAATGGATGTAGATTGGATAAAATGGATGTAGAGTGGATAAAATGGATGTAGAGTTGATAAAATGGATGTAAAGTGGATAAAATGGATGCAGAGTTAATAAAATTGGATGTAGAGTGGATAAAATGGATGTAGAGTTCATAAAAATGGATGTAGAGTGGATAAAAATGGATGTAGATTGGATAAAATGGATGTAGAGTGGATAAAAATGGATGTAGAGTATATAAATTGGATGTAGAGTATATAAAATGGATGTAGAGTGGATAAAAATGGATGTAGAGTTCATAAAAATGGATGTAGAGTGGATAAAAATGGATGTAGATTGGATAAAATGGATGTAGAGTGGATAAAAATAGATGTAGATTGGATAAAATGGATGTAGAGTTAATAAAAATGGATGTAGAGTGGATAAAATGGATGTAGAGTTGATAAAAATGGATGTAGAGTGAATAAAAATGGATGTAGAGTGGATAAAAATGGATGTAGAGTATATAAATTGGATGTAGAGTATATAAAATGGATGTAGAGTGGATAAAAATGGATGTAGAGTGGATAAAATGGATGTAGAGTTGATAAAAATGGATGTAGAGTGGATAAAAATGGATGTCGAGTGGATAAAATGGATGTAGAGTGTATAAAATGGATGTAGAGTGAATAAAATGGATGTAGAGTGGATAAAATTGATGTAGAGTGTATAAAATGGATGTAGAGTGGATAAAAATGGATGTAGAGTGGATAAAAATGGATGTAGATTGGATAAAATGGATGTAGAGTGGATAAAAATGGATGTAGAGTATATAAAATGGATGTAGAGTATATAAAATGGATGTAGAGTGGATAAAAATGGATGTAGATTGGATAAAATGGATGTAGAGTGGATAAAAATGGATGTAGAGTATATAAATTGGATGTAGAGTATATAAAATGGATGTAGAGTGGATAAAAATGGATGTCGAGTGGATAAAATGGATGTAGAGTGTATAAAATGGATGTAGAGTGAATAAAATGGATGTAGAGTGGATAAAATTGATGTAGAGTGTATAAAATGGATGTAGAGTGGATAAAAATGGATGTAGAGTGGATAAAAATGGATGTAGATTGGATAAAATGGATGTAGAATGGATAAAAATGGATGTAGAGTATATAAATTGGATGTAGAGTATATAAAATGGATGTAGAGTGGATAAAAATGGATGTAGATTGGATAAAATGGATGTAGAGTGGATAAAAATGGATGTAGAGTATATAAATTGGATGTAGAGTATATAAAATGGATGTAGAGTGGATAAAAATGGATGTCGAGTGGATAAAATGGATGTAGAGTGGATAAAAATGGATGTAGATTGGATAAAATGGATGTAGAGTGGATAAAAATGGATGTAGAGTATATAAATTGGATGTAGAGTATATAAAATGGATGTAGAGTGGATAAAAATGGATGTCGAGTGGATAAAATGGATGTAGAGTGTATAAAATGGATGTAGAGTGAATAAAATGGATGTAGAGTGGATAAAATTGATGTAGAGTGTATAAAATGGATGTCGAGTGGATAAAATGGATGTAGAGTGGATAAAAATGGATGTAGAGTGGATAAAATGGATGTAGAGTTGATAAAAATGGATGTAGAGTGGATAAAATGGATGTTGAGTAGATAAATTGGATGTAGAGTATATAAAATGGATGTAGAGTGGATAAAAATGGATGTCGAGTGGATAAAATGGATGTAGAGTGGATAAAAATGGATGTAGATTGGATAAAATGGATGTAGAGTGGATAAAAATGGATGTAGAGTATATAAATTGGATGTAGAGTATATAAAATGGATGTAGAGTGGATAAAAATGGATGTCGAGTGGATAAAATGGATGTAGAGTGGATCAAAATGGATGTAGATTGGATAAAATGGATGTAGAGTGGATAAAAATGGATGTAGAGTATATAAATTGGATGTAGAGTATATAAAATGGATGTAGAGTGGATAAAAATGGATGTCGAGTGGATAAAATGGATGTAGAGTGTATAAAATAGATGTAGAGTGAATAAAATGGATGTACAGTGGATAAAATTGATGTAGAGTGTATAAAATGGATGTAAAGTGGATAAAAATGGATGTAGAGTGGATAAAAATGGATGTAGATTGGATAAAATGGATGTAGAGTGGATAAAATGGATGTAGAGTTGATAAAATGGATGTAAAGTGGATAAAATGGATGTAGAGTTAATAAAATTGGATGTAGAGTGGATAAAATGGATGTAGAGTTGATAAAATGGATGTAAAGTGGATAAAATGGATGTAGAGTTAATAAAATTGGATGTAGAGTGGATAAAATGGATGTAGAGTTCATAAAAATGGATGTAGAGTGGATAAAAATGGATGTAGATTGGATAAAATGGATGTAGAGTGGATAAAAATAGATGTAGATTGGATAAAATGGATGTAGAGTTAATAAAAATGGATGTAGAGTGGATAAAATGGATGTAGAGTTGATAAAAATGGATGTAGAGTGAATAAAAATGGATGTAGAGTGGATAAAAATGGATGTAGAGTATATAAATTGGATGTAGAGTATATAAAATGGATGTAGAGTGGATAAAAATGGATGTAGAGTGGATAAAATGGATGTAGAGTTGATAAAAATGGATGTAGAGTGGATAAAAATGGATGTAGAGTGGATAAAATGGATGTAGAGTGTATAAATTGGATGTAGAGTATATAAAATGGATGTAGAGTGGATAAAAATGGATGTCGAGTGGATAAAATGGATGTAGAGTGGATAAAAATGGATGTAGATTGGATAAAATGGATGTAGAGTGGATAAAAATGGATGTAGAGTATATAAATTGGATGTAGAGTATATAAAATGGATGTAGAGTGGATAAAAATGGATGTCGAGTGGATAAAATGGATGTAGAGTGTATAAAATGGATGTAGAGTGAATAAAATGGATGTAGAGTGGATAAAATTGATGTAGAGTGTATAAAATGGATGTCGAGTGGATAAAATGGATGTAGAGTGGATAAAAATGGATGTAGAGTGGATAAAATGGATGTAGAGTTGATAAAAATGGATGTAGAGTGGATAAAATGGATGTTGAGTAGATAAATTGGATGTAGAGTATATAAAATGGATGTAGAGTGGATAAAAATGGATGTCGAGTGGATAAAATGGATGTAGAGTGGATAAAAATGGATGTAGATTGGATAAAATGGATGTAGAGTGGATAAAAATGGATGTAGAGTATATAAATTGGATGTAGAGTATATAAAATGGATGTAGAGTGGATAAAAATGGATGTCGAGTGGATAAAATGGATGTAGAGTGGATCAAAATGGATGTAGATTGGATAAAATGGATGTAGAGTGGATAAAAATGGATGTAGAGTATATAAATTGGATGTAGAGTATATAAAATGGATGTAGAGTGGATAAAAATGGATGTCGAGTGGATAAAATGGATGTAGAGTGTATAAAATAGATGTAGAGTGAATAAAATGGATGTAGAGTGGATAAAATTGATGTAGAGTGTATAAAATGGATGTAAAGTGGATAAAAATGGATGTAGAGTTCATAAAAATGGATGTAGAGTGGATAAAAATGGATGTAGATTGGATAAAATGGATGTAGAGTGGATAAAAATGGATGTAGAGTATATAAATTGGATGTAGAGTATATAAAATGGATGTAGAGTGGATAAAAATGGATGTCGAGTGGATAAAATGGATATAGGGTGGATAAAATGGATATAGAGTGGATAAAATGGATGTAGAGTGGATAAAATTGATGTAGAGTGTATAAAATGGATGTAGAGTGGATAAAAATGGATGTAGAGTGGATAAAAATGGATGTAGATTGGATAAAATGGATGTAGAGTGGATAAAAATGGATGTAGAGTATATAAATTGGATGTAGAGTATATAAAATGGATGTAGAGTGGATAAAAATGGATGTCGAGTGGATAAAATGGATGTAGAGTGGATAAAAATGGATGTAGATTGGATAAAATGGATGTAGAGTTAATAAAAATGGATGTAGAGCGGATAAAATGGATGTAGAGTAGATAAAATGAATGTAGAGTGGATAAAATGGATGTAGAGTAGATAAAATGGATGTAGAGTGGATAAAATGGATGTAGAGTTGATAAAATGGATGTAGAGTGTATAAAATGGATGTAGAGTGAATAAAATGGATGTAGAGTAGATAAAATTAATGTAGAGTGTATAAAATGGATGTAGAGTGGATGAAAATGGATGTAGAGTGGATAAAAATGGATGTAGATTGGATAAAATGGATGTAGAGTGGATAAAATGGATGTAGAGTTGATAAAATGGATGTAAAGTGGATAAAATGGATGCAGAGTTAATAAAATTGGATGTAGAGTGGATAAAATGGATGTAGAGTTCATAAAAATGGATGTAGAGTGGATAAAAATGGATGTAGATTGGATAAAATGGATGTAGAGTGGATAAAAATGGATGTAGAGTATATAAAATGGATGTAGAGTATATAAAATGGATGTAGAGTGGATAAAAATGGATGTCGAGTGGATAAAATGGATGTAGAGTGGATAAAAATAGATGTAGATTGGATAAAATGGATGTAGAGTTAATAAAAATGGATGTAGAGTGGATAAAATGGATGTAGAGTTGATAAAAATGGATGTAGAGTGAATAAAAATGGATGTAGAGTGGATAAAAATGGATGTAGAGTATATAAATTGGATGTAGAGTATATAAAATGGATGTAGAGTGGATAAAAATGGATGTAGAGTGGATAAAATGGATGTAGAGTTGATAAAAATGGATGTAGAGTGGATAAAATGGATGTAGAGTAGATAAAATGGATGTAGAGTGGATAAAATGGATGTAGAGTTGATAAAATGGATGCAGAGTGGATAAAAATAGATGTAGTGTGGATAAAAAGGATGTAGAGTGGATAACAATGGATGTAGAGTGGATAAAATGGATGTAGAGTGGATAAAATGGATGTAGAGTGGATAAAAATGGATGTAGATTGGATAAAATGGATGTAGAGTGGATAAAAATGGATGTAGAGTATATAAATTGGATGTAGAGTATATAAAATGGATGTAGAGTGGATAAAAATGGATGTCGAGTGGATAAAATGGATGTAGAGTGTATAAAATGGATGTAGAGTGAATAAAATGGATGTAGAGTGGATAAAATTGATGTAGAGTGTATAAAATGGATGTAGAGTGGATAAAAATGGATGTAGAGTGGATAAATATGGATGTAGATTGGATAAAATGGATGTAGAGTGGATAAAAATGGATGTAGAGTGGATAAAAATGGATGTAGATTGGATAAAATGGATGTAGAGTGGATAAAATGGATGTAGAGTTGATAAAATGGATGTAAAGTGGATAAAATGGATGTAGAGTTAATAAAATTGGATGTAGAGTGGATAAAATGGATGTAGAGTTCATAAAAATGGATGTAGAGTGGATAAAAATGGATGTAGATTGGATAAAATGGATGTAGAGTGGATAAAAATGGATGTAGAGTATATAAATTGGATGTAGAGTATATAAAATGGATGTAGAGTGGATAAAAATGGATGTCGAGTGGATAAAATGGATGTATAGTGGATAAAAATGGATGTAGAGTGGATAAAATGGATGTAGAATTGATAAAAATGGATGTAGAGTGGATAAAATGGATGTAGAGTAGATAAAATGGATGTAGAGTGGATAAAAATGGATGTCGAGTGGATAAAATGGATGTAGAGTGGATAAAAATGGATGTAGATTGGATAAAATGGATGTAGAGTGGATAAAAATGGATGTAGAGTATATAAATTGGATGTAGAGTATATAAAATGGATGTAGAGTGGATAAAAATGGATGTCGAGTGGATAAAATGGATGTAGAGTGTATAAAATGGATGTAGAGTGGATAAAAATGGATGTCGAGTGGATAAAATGGATGTCGAGTGGATAAAATGGATGTAGAGTGGATAAAAATGGATGTAGAGTGGATAAAATGGATGTAGAGTTGATAAAAATGGATGTAGAGTGGATAAAATGGATGTTGAGTAGATAAATTGGATGTAGAGTATATAAAATGGATGTAGAGTGGATAAAAATGGATGTAGAGTGGATAAAAATGGATGTAGATTGGATAAAATGGATGTAGAGTGGATAAAATGGATGTAGAGTTGATAAAATGGATGTAAAGTGGATAAAATGGATGTAGAGTTAATAAAATTGGATGTAGAGTGGATAAAATGGATGTAGAGCTCATAAAAATGGATGTAGAGTGGATAAAAATGGATGTAGAGTATATAAATTGGATGTAGAGTATATAAAATGGATGTAGAGTGGATAAAAATGGATGTCGAGTGGATAAAATGGATGTAGAGTGGATAAAAATGGATGTAGATTGGATAAAATGGATGTAGAGTGGATAAAAATGGATGTAGAGTATATAAATTGGATGTAGAGTATATAAAATGGATGTAGAGTGGATAAAAATGGATGTCGAGTGGATAAAATGGATGTAGAGTGTATAAAATGGATGTAGAGTGAATAAAATGGATGTAGAGTGGATAAAATTGATGTAGAGTGTATAAAATGGATGTAGAGTGGATAAAAATGGATGTAGAGTGGATAAAAATGGATGTAGATTGGATAAAATGGATGTAGAGTGGATAAAAATGGATGTAGAGTATATAAATTGGATGTAGAGTATATAAAATGGATGTAGAGTGGATAAAAATGGATGTAGATTGGATAAAATGGATGTAGAGTGGATAAAAATGGATGTAGAGTATATAAATTGGATGTAGAGTATATAAAATGGATGTAGAGTGGATAAAAATGGATGTCGAGTGGATAAAATGGATGTAGAGTGGATAAAAATGGATGTAGATTGGATAAAATGGATGTAGAGTGGATAAAATGGATGTCGAGTGGATAAAATGGATGTAGAGTGGATAAAAATAGATGTAGAGTGGATAAAAATGGATGTAGAGTGGATACAATGGATGTAGAGTGGATAAAAATGGATGTAGAGTGGATAAAATGGATGTAGAGTGGATAAAAATGGATGTAGAGTGGATAAAATGGATGTAGAGTGCATAAAAATGGATGTTGAGTGGATAAAAATGGATGTAGATTGGATAAAATGGATGTAGAGTGGATAAAAATGGATGTAGAGTATATAAATTGGATGTAGAGTATATAAAATGGATGTAGAGTGGATAAAAATGGATGTCGAGTGGATAAAATGGATGTAGAGTGGATAAAAATGGATGTAGATTGGATAAAATGGATGTAGAGTGGATGAAAATGGATGTAGAGTATATAAATTGGATGTAGAGTATATAAAATGGATGTAGAGTGGATAAAAATGGATGTCGAGTGGATAAAATGGATGTAGAGTGGATAAAAATGGATGTAGAGTGGATGAAATGGATGTAGAGTTGATAAAAATGGATGTAGAGTGGATAAAATGGATGTAGAGTTGATAAAATGGATGTAAAGTGGATAAAATGGATGTAGAGTTAATAAAAATGGATGTAGAGTGGAAATAATGGATGTAGAGAGGATAAAATGGATGTAGAGTGGATAAAATGGATGTAGAGTTCATAAAAATGGATGTAGAGTGGATAAAAATGGATGTCGAGTGGATAAAATGGATGTAGAGTGGATAAAAATGGATGTAGATTGGATAAAATGGATGTAGAGTGGATAAAATGGATGTCGAGTGGATAAAATGGATGTAGAGTGGATAAAAATAGATGTAGAGTGGATAAAAATGGATGTAGAGTGGATACAATGGATGTAGAGTGGATAAAAATGGATGTAGAGTGGATAAAATGGATGTAGAGTGGATAAAAATGGATGTAGAGTGGATAAAATGGATGTAGAGTGCATAAAAATGGATGTTGAGTGGATAAAAATGGATGTAGATTGTATAAAATGGATGTAGAGTGGATAAAAATGGATGTAGAGTATATAAATTGGATGTAGAGTATATAAAATGGATGTAGAGTGGATAAAAATGGATGTCGAGTGGATAAAATGGATGTAGAGTGGATAAAAATGGATGTAGATTGGATAAAATGGATGTAGAGTGGATGAAAATGGATGTAGAGTATATAAATTGGATGTAGAGTATATAAAATGGATGTAGAGTGGATAAAAATGGATGTCGAGTGGATAAAATGGATGTAGAGTGGATAAAAATGGATGTAGAGTGGATGAAATGGATGTAGAGTTGATAAAAATGGATGTAGAGTGGATAAAATGGATGTAGAGTTGATAAAATGGATGTAAAGTGGATAAAATGGATGTAGAGTTAATAAAAATGGATGTAGAGTGGAAATAATGGATGTAGAGAGGATAAAATGGATGTAGAGTGGATAAAATGGATGTAGAGTTCATAAAAATGGATGTAGAGTGGATAAAAATGGATGTAGATTGGATAAAATGGATGTAGAGTGGATAAAAATGGATGTAGAGTGGATAAAATGGATGTAGAGTGGATAAAATGGAAGTAGAGTGGATAAAAATAGATGTAGAGTGGATAAAAATGGATGTAGATTGGATAAAATGGATGTAGAGTGGATAAAAATGGATGTAGAGTATATAAATTGGATGTAGAGTATATAAAATGGATGTAGAGTGGATAAAAATGGATGTAGATTGGATAAAATGGATGTAGAGTGGATAAAAATGGATGTAGAGTATATAAATTGGATGTAGAGTATATAAAATGGATGTAGAGTGGATAAAAATGGATGTCGAGTGGATAAAATGGATGTAGAGTGGATAAAAATGGATGTAGATTGGATAAAATGGATGTAGAGTGGATAAAATGGATGTCGAGTGGATAAAATGGATGTAGAGTGGATAAAAATAGATGTAGAGTGGATAAAAATGGATGTAGAGTGGATACAATGGATGTAGAGTGGATAAAAATGGATGTAGAGTGGATAAAATGGATGTAGAGTGGATAAAAATGGATGTAGAGTGGATAAAATGGATGTAGAGTGCATAAAAATGGATGTTGAGTGGATAAAAATGGATGTAGATTGTATAAAATGGATGTAGAGTGGATAAAAATGGATGTAGAGTATATAAATTGGATGTAGAGTATATAAAATGGATGTAGAGTGGATAAAAATGGATGTCGAGTGGATAAAATGGATGTAGAGTGGATAAAAATGGATGTAGAGTGGATGAAATGGATGTAGAGTTGATAAAAATGGATGTAGAGTGGATAAAATGGATGTAGAGTTGATAAAATGGATGTAAAGTGGATAAAATGGATGTAGAGTTAATAAAAATGGATGTAGAGTGGAAATAATGGATGTAGAGAGGATAAAATGGATGTAGAGTGGATAAAATGGATGTAGAGTTCATAAAAATGGATGTAGAGTGGATAAAAATGGATGTCGAGTGGATAAAATGGATGTAGAGTGGATAAAAATGGATGTAGATTGGATAAAATGGATGTAGAGTGGATAAAATGGATGTCGAGTGGATAAAATGGATGTAGAGTGGATAAAAATAGATGTAGAGTGGATAAAAATGGATGTAGAGTGGATACAATGGATGAAGAGTGGATAAAAATGGATGTAGAGTGGATAAAATGGATGTAGAGTGGATAAAAATGGATGTAGAGTGGATAAAATGGATGTAGAGTGCATAAAAATGGATGTTGAGTGGATAAAAATGGATGTAGATTGTATAAAATGGATGTAGAGTGGATAAAAATGGATGTAGAGTATATAAATTGGATGTAGAGTATATAAAATGGATGTAGAGTGGATAAAAATGGATGTCGAGTGGATAAAATGGATGTAGAGTGGATAAAAATGGATGTAGATTGGATAAAATGGATGTAGAGTGGATGAAAATGGATGTTGAGTGGATAAAAATGGATGTAGATTGTATAAAATGGATGTAGAGTGGATAAAAATGGATGTAGAGTATATAAATTGGATGTAGAGTATATAAAATGGATGTAGAGTGGATAAAAATGGATGTCGAGTGGATAAAATGGATGTAGAGTGGATAAAAATGGATGTAGATTGGATAAAATGGATGTAGAGTGGATAAAAATGGATGTCGAGTGGATAAAATGGATGTAGAGTGGATAAAAATGGATGTAGAGTGGATGAAATGGATGTAGAGTTGATAAAAATGGATGTAGAGTGGATAAAATGGATGTAGAGTTGATAAAATGGATGTAAAGTGGATAAAATGGATGTAGAGTTAATAAAAATGGATGTAGAGTGGAAATAATGGATGTAGAGAGGATAAAATGGATGTAGAGTGGATAAAATGGATGTAGAGTTCATAAAAATGGATGTAGAGTGGATAAAAATGGATGTAGATTGGATAAAATGGATGTAGAGTGGATAAAAATGGATGTAGAGTGGATAAAATGGATGTAGAGTGGATAAAATTGAAGTAGAGTGGATAAAAATGGATGTAGAGTGGATAAAAATGGATGTAGATTGGATAAAATGGATGTAGAGTGGATAAAAATGGATGTAGATTGGATAAAATGGATGTAGAGTGGATAAAAATGGATGTAGAGTATAGAAATTGGATGTAGAGTATATAAAATGGATGTAGAGTGGATAAAAATGGATGTCGAGTGGATAAAATGGATGTAGAGTGGATAAAAATAGATGTAGAGAGGATAAAATGGAAGTAGAGTGGATAAAAATGGATGTAGAGTGGATAAAAATGGATGTAGAGTGGATAAAATGGATGTAGAGTGGATAAAAATGGATGTAGAGAGGATAGAATGGATGTAGAGTGGATAAAATGGATGTACAGTTAATAGAAATGGATGTAGAGTGGAAATAATGGATGTAGAGAGGATAAAATGGATGTAGAGTGGATAAAATGGATGTAGAGTTCATAAAAATGGATGTAGAGTGGATAAAAATGGATGTAGATTAGATAAAATGGATGTAAAGTGGATAAAATGGATGTAGAGTTAATAAAAATGGATGTAGAGTGGAAATAATGGATGTAGAGAGGATAAAATGGATGTAGGGTGGATAAAATGGATGTAGAGTTCATAAAAATGGATGTAGAGTGGTTAAAAATGGATGTAGATTGGATAAAATGGATGTGGAGTGGATAACAATGGATGTAGAGAGGATAAAAATGGATATAGGGTAGATAAAATGGATGTAGAGTTAATAAAAATGGATGTAGAGTGGATATAATGGATGTAGAGAGGATAAAATGGATGTGGAGTGGATAACAATGGATGTAGAGTGGATAAAATGGATGAAGAGTGGATAAAATGGTTGTAGAGTGGATAAAATGGATGTAGAGTGGATAAAAATGGATGTAGAGTGGATAAAATGGATGTAGAGTGGATAAAAATGGACGTAGAGTGGATAAAATGGATGTAGAGTGCATAAAAATGGATGTTGAGTGGATAAAATGGATGTAGAGTGGATAAAATGGATGTAGAGTGGATAAAAATAGATGTAGAGTGGATAAAAATGGATGTAGAGTGGATACAATGGATGTAGAGTGGATAAAAATGGATGTAGGGTGGATAAAAATGGATGTAGATTAGATAAAATGGATGTAGAGTGGATGAAAATGGATGTAGAGTATATAAATTGGATGTAAAGTATATAAAATGGATGTAGAGTGGATAAAAATGGATGTCGAGTGGATAAAATGGATGTAGAGTGGATAAAAATGGATGTAGAGTGGATGAAATGGATGTAGAGTTGATAAAAATGGATGTAGAGTGGATAAAATGGATGTAGAGTTGACAAAATGGATGTAAAGTGGATAAAATGGATGTAGAGTGGAAATAATGGATGTAGAGAGGATAAAATGGATGTAGAGTGGATAAAATGGATGTAGAGTTCATAAAAATGGATGTAGAGTGGATAAAAATGGATGTAGAGTGGATAAAATGGATGTAGATTTGATAAAATGGATGTAGAGTTGATAAAATGGATGTAAAGTGGATAAAATGGATGTAGAGTTAATAAAAATGGATGTAGAGTGGAAATAATGGATGTAGAGAGGATAAAATGGATGTAGAGTGGATAAAATGGATGTAGAGTTCATAAAAATGGATGTAGAGTGGATAAAAATTGATGTAGATTGGATAAAATGGATGTGGAGTGGATAACAATGGATGTAGAGAGGATAAAAATGGATATAGGGTAGATAAAATGGATGTAGAGTTAATAAAAATGGATGTAGAGTGGATATAATGGATGTAGAGAGGATAAAATGGATGTGGAGTGGATAACAATGGATGTAGAGTGGATAAAATGGATGTAGAGTGGATAAAATGGATGAAGAGTGGATAAAATTGTTGTAGAGTGGATAAAATGGATGTAGAATGGATAAAATGGATGTAAAGTGGATAAAAATGGATGTCGAGTGGATAAAATGGATGTAGAGTGGATAAAAATAGATGTAGAGAGGATAAAATGGAAGTAGAGTGGATAAAAATGGATGTAGAGTGGATAAAATGGATGTAGAATGGATAAAATGGATGTAAAGTGGATAACAATGGATGTCGAGTGGATAAAATGGATGTAGAGTGGATAAAATGGATGTAGAGTGGATAAAATGGATGTAGAGTGGATAAAAATGGATGTAGAGTGGATAAAATGGATGTAGAGTGGATAAAATGGTTGTAGAGTGGATAAAAATGGATGTAGAGTGAATAAAATGGATGTAGAATGGATAAAATGGATGTAAAGTGGATAAAAATGGATGTCGAGTGGGTAAAATGGATGTAGAGTGGATAAAAATAGATGTAGAGAGGATAAAATGGAAGTAGAGTGGATAAAAATGGATGTAGAGTGGATAAAAATGGATGTAGAGTGGATAAAATGGATGTAGAGTGGATAAAAATGGATGTAGAGAGGATAAAATGGATGTAGAGTGGATAAAATGGATGTACATTTAATAAAAATGGATGTAGAGTGGAAATAATTGATGTAGAGAGGATAAAATGGATGTAGAGTGGATAAAATGGATGTAGAGTTCATAAAAATGGATGTAGAGTGGATAAAATGGATGTAGAGTTGATAAAATGGATGTAAAGTGGATAAAATGGATGTAGAGTTAATAAAAATGGATGTAGAGTGGAAATAATGGATGTAGAGAGGATAAAATGGATGTAGAGTGGATAAAATGGATGTAGAGTTCATAAAAATGGATGTAGAGTGGATAAAAATGGATGTCGAGTGGATAAAATGGATGTAGAGTGGATAAAAATGGATGTAGATAGGATAAAATGGATGTAGAGTTAATAAAAATGGATGTACAGTGGATAAAAATGGATGTAGATTGGATAAAATGGATGTAGAGTGGATAAAAATGGATGTAGAGTATATAAATTGGATGTAGAGTATATAAAATGGATGTAGAGTTGATAAAAATGGATGTAGAGTGGATAAAAATGGATGTAGATTGGATAAAATGGATGTAGAGTGGATAAAAATGGATGTAGAGTATATAAATTGGATGTAGAGTATATAAAATGGATGTAGAGTGGATAAAAATGGATGTCGAGTGGATAAAATGGATGTAGAGTGGATAAAAATGGATGTAGAGTATATAAATTGGATGTAGAGTATATAAAATGGATGTAGAGTGGATAAAATGGTTGTAGAGTGGATAAAATGGATGTAGAGTGGATAAAATGGATGTAGAGTGGATAAAAATGGATGTAGAGTGGATAAAAATGGATGTAGAGTGGATAAAATGGATGTCGAGCGGATAAAATGGATGTAGAGTGGATAAAAATAGATGTAGAGTGGATAAAAATGGATGTAGAGTGGATACAATGGATGTAGAGTGGATAAAAATGGATGTAGGGTGGATAAAATGGATGTAGAGTGGATAAAAATGGATGTAGGGTGGATAAAATGGATGTAGAGTGGATAAAAATGGATGTAGAGTGAATAAAATGGATGTAGAGTGGATAAAATGGATGTAGAGTGGATAAAATGGATGTAGAGTTGATAAAATGGATGTAAACTGGATAAAATGGATGTAGAGTTAATAAAATTGGATGTAGAGTGGATAAGATGGATGTAGAGTGGATAAAAATGGATGTAGAGTATATAAATTGGATGTAGAGTATATAAAATGGATGTAGAGTGGATAAAAATGGATGTCGAGTGGATAAAATGGATGTAGAGTGGATAAAAATGGATGTAGAGTATATAAATTGGATGTAGAGTATATAAAATGGATGTAGAGTTGATAAAAATGGATGTAGAGTGGATAAAAATGGATGTAGATTGGATAAAATGGATGTAGAGTGGATAAAAATGGATGTAGAGTATATAAATTGGATGTAGAGTGGATAAGATGGATGTAGAGTGGATAAAAATGGATGTAGAGTATATAAATTGGATGTAGAGTATATAAAATGGATGTAGAGTGGATAAAAATGGATGTCGAGTGGATAAAATGGATGTAGAGTGGATAAAAATGGATGTAGATAGGATAAAATGGATGTAGAGTTAATAAAAATGGATGTAGAGTGGATAAAATGGATGTAGAGTGGATAAAATGGATGTAGAGTTGATAAAAATGGATGTAGAGTGGATAAAAATGGATGTAGATTGGATAAAATGGATGTAGAGTGGATAAAAATGGATGTAGAGTATATAAATTGGATGTAGAGTATATAAAATGGATGTAGAGTGGATAAAAATGGATGTCGAGTGGATAAAATGGATGTAGAGTGGATAAAAATGGATGTAGAGTGGATAAAATGGATGTAGAGTTGATAAAAATGGATGTAGAGTGGATAAAATGGATGTAGAGTTGATAAAAATGGATGTAGAGTGGATAAAAATGGATGTAGATTGGATAAAATGGATGTAGAGTGGATAAAAATGGATGTAGAGTATATAAATTGGATGTAGAGTATATAAAATGGATGTAGAGTGGATAAAAATGGATGTCGAGTGGATAAAATGGATGTAGAGTGGATAAAAATGGATGTAGATTGGATAAAATGGATGTAGAGTGGATAAAAATGGATGTAGAGTATATAAATTGGATGTAGAGTATATAAAATGGATGTAGAGTGGATAAAAATGGATGTCGAGTGGATAAAATGGATGTAGAGTGGATAAAAATGGATGTAGATTGGATAAAATGGATGTAGAGTGGATAAAAATGGATGTAGAGTATATAAATTGGATGTAGAGTATATAAAATGGATGTAGAGTGGATAAAAATGGATGTCGAGTGGATAAAATGGATGTAGAGTGTATAAAATGGATGTAGAGTGAATAAAATGGATGTAGAGTGGATAAAAATGGATGTAGAGTATAGAAATTGGATGTAGAGTATATAAAATGGATGTAGAGTGGATAAAAATGGATGTCGAGTGGATAAAATGGATGTAGAGTGGATAAAAATGGATGTAGAGTGGATAAAATGGATGTAGAGTTGATAAAATGGATGTAAAGAGGATAAAATGGATGTAGAGTTCATAAAATTGGATGTAGAGTGGATAAAATGGATGTAGAGTTCATAAAAATGGATGTAGAGTGGATAAAAATGGATGTAGAGTATATAAATTGGATGTAGAGTATATAAAATGGATGTAGAGTGGATAAAAATGGATGTCGAGTGGATAAAATGGATGTAGAGTGGATAAAAATGGATGTAGATTGGATAAAATGGATGTAGAGTGGATAAAAATGGATGTAGAGTATATACATTGGATGTAGAGTATATAAAATGGATGTAGAGTGGATAAAAATGGATGTCGAGTGGATAAAATGGATGTAGAGTGTATAAAATGGATGTAGAGTGAATAAAATGGATGTAGAGTGGATAAAATTGATGTAGAGTGTATAAAATGGATGTAGAGTGGATAAAAATGGATGTAGAGTGGATAAAAATGGATGTCGAGTGGATAAAATGGATGTAGAGTGTATAAAATGGATGTAGAGTGAATAAAATGGATGTAGAGTGGATAAAATTGATGTAGAGTGTATAAAATGGATGTAGAGTGGATAAAAATGGATGTAGAGTGGATAAAAATGGATGTAGATTGGATAAAATGGATGTAGAGTGGATAAAATGGATGTAGAGTTGATAAAATGGATGTAAAGAGGATAAAATGGATGTAGAGTTCATAAAATTGGATGTAGAGTGGATAAAATGGATGTAGAGTTCATAAAAATGGATGTAGAGTGGATAAAAATGGATGTAGAGTATATAAATTGGATGTAGAGTATATAAAATGGATGTAGAGTGGATAAAAATGGATGTCGAGTGGATAAAATGGATGTAGAGTGGATAAAAATGGATGTAGATTGGATAAAATGGATGTAGAGTGGATAAAAATGGATGTAGAGTATATAAATTGGATGTAGAGTATATAAAATGGATGTAGAGTGGATAAAAATGGATGTCGAGTGGATAAAATGGATGTAGAGTGTATAAAATGGATGTAGAGTGAATAAAATGGATGTAGAGTGGATAAAATTGATGTAGAGTGTATAAAATGGATGTAGAGTGGATAAAAATGGATGTAGAGTGGATAAAAATGGATGTAGATTGGATAAAATGGATGTAGAGTGGATAAAAATGGATGTAGAGTATATAAATTGGATGTAGAGTATATAAAATGGATGTAGAGTGGATAAAAATGGATGTCGAGTGGATAAAATGGATGTAGAGTGGATAAAAATGGATGTAGATTGGATAAAATGGATGTAGAGTTAATAAAAATGGATGTAGAGCGGATAAAATGGATGTAGAGTTGATGAAAATGGATGTAGAGTGGATAAAAATGGATGTAGATTGGATAAAATGGATGTAGAGTGGATAAAAATGGATGTAGAGTTGATAAAATGGATGTAAAGTGGATAAAATGGATGTAGAGTGGATAAAATGGATGTAGAGTGGATAAAAATGGATGTCGAGTGGATAAAATGGATGTCGAGTGGATAAAATGGATGTAGAGTGGATAAAAATGGATGTAGAGTGGATAAAATGGATGTAGAGTTGATAAAAATGGATGTAGAGTGGATAAAATGGATGTAGAGTTGATAAAATGGATGCAGAGTGGATAAAAATAGATGTAGTGTGGATAAAATGGATGTAGAGTGGATAACAATGGATGTAAAGTGGATAAAATGGATGTAGAGTGGATAAAATTAATGTAGAGTGGATAAAACGGATGTAGAGTGGATAAAAAGGATGTAGAGTGTATAAAATGGATGTAGAGTGAATAAAATGGATGTAGAGTGGATAAAATTGATGTAGAGTGTATAAAATGGATGTAGAGTGGATAAAAATGGATGTAGAGTGGATAAAATGGATGTAGAGTTCATAAAATTGGATGTAGAGTGGATAAAAATGGATGTAGAGTATATAAATTGGATGTAGAGTATATAAAATGGATGTAGAGTGGATAAAAATGGATGTCGAGTGGATAAAATGGATGTAGAGTGGATAAAATGGATGTAGAGTTGATAAAATGGATGTAAAGAGGATAAAATGGATGTAGAGTTCATAAAATTGGATGTAGAGTGGATAAAATGGATGTAGAGTTCATAAAAATGGATGTAGAGTGGATAAAAATGGATGTAGAGTATATAAATTGGATGTAGAGTATATAAAATGGATGTAGAGTGGATAAAAATGGATGTCGAGTGGATAAAATGGATGTAGAGTGGATAAAAATGGATGTAGATTGGATAAAATGGATGTAGAGTGGATAAAAATGGATGTAGAGTATATAAATTGGATGTAGAGTATATAAAATGGATGTAGAGTGGATAAAAATGGATGTCGAGTGGATAAAATGGATGTAGAGTGTATAAAATGGATGTAGAGTGAATAAAATGGATGTAGAGTGGATAAAATTGATGTAGAGTGTATAAAATGGATGTAGAGTGGATAAAAATGGATGTAGAGTGGATAAAAATGGATGTAGATTGGATAAAATGGATGTAGAGTGGATAAAAATGGATGTAGAGTATATAAATTGGATGTAGAGTATATAAAATGGATGTAGAGTGGATAAAAATGGATGTCGAGTGGATAAAATGGATGTAGAGTGGATAAAAATGGATGTAGATTGGATAAAATGGATGTAGAGTTAATAAAAATGGATGTAGAGCGGATAAAATGGATGTAGAGTTGATGAAAATGGATGTAGAGTGGATAAAAATGGATGTAGATTGGATAAAATGGATGTAGAGTGGATAAAAATGGATGTAGAGTTGATAAAATGGATGTAAAGTGGATAAAATGGATGTAGAGTGGATAAAATGGATGTAGAGTGGATAAAAATGGATGTCGAGTGAATAAAATGGATGTCGAGTGGATAAAATGGATGTAGAGTGGATAAAAATGGATGTAGAGTGGATAAAATGGATGTAGAGTTGATAAAAATGGATGTAGAGTGGATAAAATGGATGTAGAGTTGATAAAATGGATGCAGAGTGGATAAAAATAGATGTAGTGTGGATAAAATGGATGTAGAGTGGATAACAATGGATGTAAAGTGGATAAAATGGATGTAGAGTGGATAAAATTAATGTAGAGTGGATAAAACGGATGTAGAGTGGATAAAAAGGATGTAGAGTGGATAAAATGGATGCAGAGTGGATAAAAATGGATGTAGAGTGTATAAAATGGATGTAGAGTGAATAAAATGGATGTAGAGTGGATAAAATGGATGTAGAGTGGATAAAACGGATGTAGAGTGGATAAAAAGGATGTAGAGTGGATAAAATGGATGCAGAGTGGATAAAAATGGATGTAGATTGGATAAAAATGGATGTAGAGTATATAAATTGGATGTAGAGTATATAAAATGGATGTAGAGTGGATAAAAATGGATGTCGAGTGGATAAAATGGATGTAGAGTGGATAAAAATGGATGTAGATTGGATAAAATGGATGTAGAGTTAATAAAAATGGATGTAGAGTGGATAAAATGGATGTAGAGTTGATAAAAATGGATGTAGAGTGGATAAAAATGGATGTAGATTGGATAAAATGGATGTAGAGTGGATAAAAATGGATGTAGAGTATATAAATTGGATGTAGAGTATATAAAATGGATGTAGAGTGGATAAAAATGGATGTTGAGTGGATAATATGGATGTAGAGTGGATAAAAATGGATGTAGATTGGATAAAATGGATGTAGAGTGGATAAAAATGGATGTAGAGTATATAAATTGGATGTAGAGTATATAAAATGGATGTAGAGTGGATAAAAATGGATGTCGAGTGGGTAAAATGGATGTAGAGTGGATAAAAATGGATGTAGAGTGGATAAAATGGATGTAGAGTTGATAAAAATGGATGTAGAGTGGATAAAATGGATGTAGAGTTGATAAAAATGGATGTAGAGTGGATAAAAATGGATGTAGATTGGATAAAATGGATGTAGAGTGGATAAAAATGGATGTAGAGTATATAAATTGGATGTAGAGTATATAAAATGGATGTAGAGTGGATAAAAATGGATGTCGAGTGGATAAAATGGATGTAGAGTGGATAAAAATGGATGTAGATTGGATAAAATGGATGTAGAGTGGATAAAAATGGATGTAGAGTATATAAATTGGATGTAGAGTATATAAAATGGATGTAGAGTGGATAAAAATGGATGTCGAGTGGATAAAATGGATGTAGAGTGGATAAAAATGGATGTAGATTGGATAAAATGGATGTAGAGTGGATAAAAATGGATGTAGAGTATATAAATTGGATGTAGAGTATATAAAATGGATGTAGAGTGGATAAAAATGGATGTCGAGTGGATAAAATGGATGTAGAGTGTATAAAATGGATGTAGAGTGAATAAAATGGATGTAGAGTGGATAAAATTGATGTAGAGTGTATAAAATGGATGTAGAGTGGATAAAAATGGATGTAGAGTGGATAAAAATGGATGTAGATTGGATAAAATGGATGTAGAGTGGATAAAATGGATGTAGAGTTAATAAAATTGGATGTAGAGTGGATAAAATGGATGTAGAGTTCATAAAAATGGATGTAGAGTGGATAAAAATGGATGTAGATTGGATAAAATGGATGTAGAGTGGATAAAAATGGATGTAGAGTATATAAATTGGATGTAGAGTATATAAAATGGATGTAGAGTGGATAAAAATGGATGTCGAGTGGATAAAATGGATGTAGAGTGGATAAAAATGGATGTAGATTGGATAAAATGGATGTAGAGTGGATAAAAATGGATGTAGAGTATATAAATTGGATGTAGAGTATATAAAATGGATGTAGAGTGGATAAAAATGGATGTCGAGTGGATAATATGGATGTAGAGTGGATAAAAATGGATGTAGATTGGATAAAATGGATGTAGAGTGGATAAAAATGGATGTAGAGTGTATAAAATGGATGTAGAGTGGATAAAAATGGATGTAGAGTATATAAATTGGATGTAGAGTATATAAAATGGATGTAGAGTGGATAAAAATGGATGTCGAGTGGGTAAAATGGATGTAGAGTGGATAAAAATGGATGTAGAGTGGATAAAATGGATGTAGAGTTGATAAAAATGGATGTAGAGTGGATAAAATGGATGTAGAGTTGATAAAAATGGATGTAGAGTGGATAAAAATGGATGTAGATTGGATAAAATGGATGTAGAGTGGATAAAAATGGATGTAGAGTATATAAATTGGATGTAGAGTATATAAAATGGATGTAGAGTGGATAAAAATGGATGTCGAGTGGATAAAATGGATGTAGAGTGGATAAAAATGGATGTAGATTGGATAAAATGGATGTAGAGTGGATAAAAATGGATGTAGAGTATATAAATTGGATGTAGAGTATATAAAATGGATGTAGAGTGGATAAAAATGGATGTCGAGTGGATAAAATGGATGTAGAGTGGATAAAAATGGATGTAGATTGGATAAAATGGATGTAGAGTGGATAAAAATGGATGTAGAGTATATAAATTGGATGTAGAGTATATAAAATGGATGTAGAGTGGATAAAAATGGATGTCGAGTGGATAAAATGGATGTAGAGTGTATAAAATGGATGTAGAGTGAATAAAATGGATGTAGAGTGGATAAAATTGATGTAGAGTGTATAAAATGGATGTAGAGTGGATAAAAATGGATGTAGAGTGGATAAAAATGGATGTAGATTGGATAAAATGGATGTAGAGTGGATAAAATGGATGTAGAGTTAATAAAATTGGATGTAGAGTGGATAAAATGGATGTAGAGTTCATAAAAATGGATGTAGAGTGGATAAAAATGGATGTAGATTGGATAAAATGGATGTAGAGTGGATAAAAATGGATGTAGAGTATATAAATTGGATGTAGAGTATATAAAATGGATGTAGAGTGGATAAAAATGGATGTCGAGTGGATAAAATGGATGTAGAGTGGATAAAAATGGATGTAGATTGGATAAAATGGATGTAGAGTGGATAAAAATGGATGTAGAGTATATAAATTGGATGTAGAGTATATAAAATGGATGTAGAGTGGATAAAAATGGATGTCGAGTGGATAATATGGATGTAGAGTGGATAAAAATGGATGTAGATTGGATAAAATGGATGTAGAGTGGATAAAAATGGATGTAGAGTGTATAAAATGGATGTAGAGTGGATAAAAATGGATGTAGAGTGGATAAAAATGGATGTAGATTGGATAAAATGGATGTAGAGTGGATAAAAATGGATGTAGAGTATATAAAATGGATGTAGAGTGGATAAAAATGGATGTCGAGTGGATAAAATGGATGTAGAGTGGATAAAAATGGATGTAGATTGGATAAAATGGATGTAGAGTTAATAAAAATGGATGTAGAGCGGATAAAATGGATGTAGAGTTGATAAAAATGGATGTAGAGTGGATAAAATGGATGTAGAGTGGATAAAAATGGATGTAGATTGGATAAAATGGATGTAGAGTGGATAAAAATGGATGTAGAGTATATAAATTGGATGTAGAGTATATAAAATGGATGTAGAGTGGATAAAAATGGATGTCGAGTGGATAATATGGATGTAGAGTGGATAAAAATGGATGTAGATTGGATAAAATGGATGTAGAGTGGATAAAAATGGATGTAGAGTATATAAATTGGATGTAGAGTATATAAAATGGATGTAGAGTGGATAAAAATGGATGTCGAGTGGATAAAATGGATGTATAGTGGATAAAAATGGATGTAGAGTGGATAAAATGGATGTAGAGTTGATAAAAATGGATGTAGAGTGGATAAAATGGATGTAGAGTAGATAAAATGGATGTAGAGTGGATAAAATGGATGTAGAGTAGATAAAATGGATGTAGAGTGGATAAAAATGGATGTCGAGTGGATAAAATGGATGTAGAGTGGATAAAAATGGATGTAGATTGGATAAAATGGATGTAGAGTGGATAAAAATGGATGTAGAGTATATAAATTGGATGTAGAGTATATAAAATGGATGTAGAGTGGATAAAAATGGATGTCGAGTGGATAAAATGGATGTAGAGTGTATAAAATGGATGTAGAGTGAATAAAATGGATGTAGAGTGGATAAAATTGATGTAGAGTGTATAAAATGGATGTAGAGTGGATAAAAATGGATGTAGAGTGGATAAAAATGGATGTAGATTGGATAAAATGGATGTAGAGTGGATAAAATGGATGTAGAGTGAATAAAATGGATGTAGAGTGGATAAAATTGATGTAGAGTGTATAAAATGGATGTAGAGTGGATAAAAATGGATGTAGAGTGGATAAAAATGGATGTAGATTGGATAAAAATGGATGTCGAGTGGATAAAATGGATGTAGAGTGGATAAAAATGGATGTAGATTGGATAAAATGGATGTAGAGTGGATAAAAATGGATGTAGAGTATATAAATTGGATGTAGAGTATATAAAATGGATGTAGAGTGGATAAAAATGGATGTCGAGTGGATAAAATGGATGTAGAGTGTATAAAATGGATGTAGAGTGAATAAAATGGATGTAGAGTGGATAAAATTGATGTAGAGTGTATAAAATGGATGTAGAGTGGATAAAAATGGATGTAGAGTGGATAAAAATGGATGTAGATTGGATAAAATGGATGTAGAGTGGATAAAAATGGATGTAGAGTATATAAATTGGATGTAGAGTATATAAAATGGATGTAGAGTGGATAAAAATGGATGTCGAGTGGATAAAATGGATGTAGAGTGGATAAAAATGGATGTAGATTGGATAAAATGGATGTAGAGTTAATAAAAATGGATGTAGAGCGGATAAAATGGATGTAGAGTTGATAAAAATGGATGTAGAGTGGATAAAAATGGATGTAGATTGGATAAAATGGATGTAGAGTGGATAAAAATGGATGTAGAGTATATAAATTGGATGTAGAGTATATAAAATGGATGTAGAGTGGATAAAAATGGATGTCGAGTGGATAAAATGGATGTAGAGTGGATAAAAATGGATGTAGATTGGATAAAATGGATGTAGAGTGGATAAAAATGGATGTAGAGTGGATAACAATGGATGTAGAGTGGATAAAATGGGTGTAGAGTGGATAAAAATGGATGTAGAGTGGATAAAATGGATGTAGAGTGTATAAAATGGATGTAGAGTGAATAAAATGGATGTAGAGTGTATAAAATGGATGTAGAGTGAATAAAATGGATGTAGAGTGGATAAAATTGATGTAGAGTGTATAAAATGGATGTAGAGTGGATAAAAATGGATGTAGAGTTAATAAAAATGGATGTAGAGCGGATAAAATGGATGTAGAGTAGATAAAATGAATGTAGAGTGGATAAAATGGATGTAGAGTAGATAAAATGGATGTAGAGTGGATAAAATGGATGTAGAGTTGATAAAATGGATGTAGAGTTGATAAAATGGATGCAGAGTGGATAAAAATAGATGTAGTGCGGATAAAAAGGATTTAGAGTGGATAACAATGGATGTAGAGTGGATAAAATGGATGTAGAGTGGATAAAATGGATGTAGAGTGGATAAAATGGATGTAGAGTGGATAAAAATGGATGTAGATTGGATAAAATGGATGTAGAGTGGATAAAAATGGATGTAGAGTATATAAATTGGATGTAGAGTATATAAAATGGATGTAGAGTGGATAAAAATGGATGTCGAGTGGATAAAATGGATGTAGAGTGGATATAAATGGATGTAGAGTGGATAAAATGGATGTAGAGTTGATAAAAATGGATGTAGAGTGGATAAAATGGATGTAGAGTTGATAAAATGGATGCAGAGTGGATAAAAATAGATGTAGTGTGGATAAAATGGATGTAGAGTGGATAACAATGGATGTAAAGTGGATAAAATGGATGTAGAGTGGATAAAATGGATGTAGAGTGGATAAAACGGATGTAGAGTGGATACAAAGGATGTAGAGTGGATAAAATGGATGCAGAGTGGATAAAAATAGATGTAGTGTGGATAAAATGGATGTAGAGTGGATAACAATGGATGTAGAGTGGATAAAATGGGTGTAGAGTGGATAAAAATGGATGTAGAGTGGATAAAATGGATGTAGAGTGTATAAAATGGATGTAGAGTGAATAAAATGGATGTAGAGTGGATAAAATTGATGTAGAGTGTATAAAATGGATGTAGAGTGGATAAAAATGGATGTAGAGTGGATAAAAATGGATGTAGAGTGGATAAAATGGATGTAGAATGTATAAAATGGATGTAGAGTGAATAAAATGGATGTAGAGTGGATAAAATTGATATAGAGTGTATAAAATGGATGTAGAGTGGATAAAAATGGATGTAGAGTGGATAAAAATGGATGTAGATTGGATAAAATGGATGTAGAGTGGATAAAATGGATGTAGAGTTGATAAAATGGATGTAAAGTGGATAAAATGGATGTAGAGTTAATAAAATTGGATGTAGAGTGGATGAAATGGATGTAGAGTTCATAAAAATGGATGTAGAGTGGATAAAAATGGATGTAGATTGGATAAAATGGATGTAGAGTGGATAAAAATGGATGTAGAGTATATAAATTGGATGTAGAGTATATAAAATGGATGTAGAGTGGATAAAAATGGATGTCGAGTGGATAAAATGGATGTAGAGTGGATAAAAATGGATGTAGATTGGATAAAATGGATGTAGAGTGGATAAAAATGGATGTAGAGTATATAAATTGGATGTAGAGTATATAAAATGGATGTAGAGTGGATAAAAATGGATGTCGAGTGGATAAAATGGATGTAGAGTGTATAAAATGGATGTAGAGTGAATAAAATGGATGTAGAGTGGATAAAATTGATGTAGAGTGTATAAAATGGATGTAGAGTGGATAAAAATGGATGTAGAGTGGATAAAAATGGATGTAGATTGGATAAAATGGATGTAGAGTGGATAAAATGGATGTAGAGTTGCTAAAATGGATGTAAAGTGGATAAAATGGATGTAGAGTGGATAAAATGGATGTAGAGTGGATAAAAATGGATGTCGAGTGGATAAAATGGATGTCGAGTGGATAAAATGGATGTAGAGTGGATAAAAATGGATGTAGAGTGGATAAAAATGGATGTAGAGTGGATAAAATGGATGTAGAGTTGATAAAATGGATGCAGAGTGGATAAAAATAGATGTAGTGTGGATAAAATGGATGTAGAGTGGATAACAATGGATGTAAAGTGGATAAAATGGATGTAGAGTGGATAAAATGGATGTAGAGTGGATAAAACGGATGTAGAGTGGATAAAAAGGATGTAGAGTGGATAAAATGGATGCAGAGTGGATAAAAATGGATGTAGAGTGTATAAAATGGATGTAGAGTGAATAAAATGGATGTAGAGTGGATAAAATGGATGTAGAGTGGATAAAACGGATGTAGAGTGGATAAAAAGGATGTAGAGTGGATAAAATGGATGCAGAGTGGATAAAAATGGATGTAGAGTGTATAAAATGGATGTAGAGTGAATAAAATGGATGTAGAGTGGATAAAATGGATGTAGAGTGGATAAAATGGATGTAGAGTGGATAAAATGGATGTAGAGTTGATAAAATGGATGTAAAGTGGATAAAATGGATGTAGAGTTAATAAAATTGGATGTAGAGTGGATAAAATGGATGTAGAGTTGATAAAAATGGATGTAGAGTGGATAAAAATGGATGTAGATTGGATAAAATGGATGTAGAGTGGATAAAATGGATGTAGAGTGGATAAAAATGGATGTCGAGTGGATAAAATGGATGTAGAGTGGATAAAAATGGATGTAGATTGGATAAAATGGATGTAGAGTTAATAAAAATGGATGTAGAGTGGATAAAATGAATGTAGAGTTGATAAAAATGGATGTAGAGTGGATAAAAATGGATGTAGATTGGATAAAATGGATGTAGAGTGGATAAAAATGGATGTAGATTGGATAAAATGGATGTAGAGTTAATAAAATTGGATGTAGAGTGGATAAAATGGATGTAGAGTTGATAAAAATGGATGTAGAGTGGATAAAAATGGATGTAGATTGGATAAAATGGATGTAGAGTGTATAAAATGGATGTAGAGTGAATAAAATGGATGTAGAGTGGATAAAATGGATGTAGAGTGGATAAAAATGGATGTAGAGTAAATAAATTGGATGTAGAGTATATAAAATGGATGTAGAGTGGATAAAAATGCAGGTCGAGTGGATAAAATGGATGTAGAGTGGATAAAAATGGATGTAGATTGGATAAAATGGATGTAGAGTGTATAAAATGGATGTAGAGTGAATAAAATGGATGTAGAGTGGATAAAATTGATGTAGAGTGTATAAAATGGATGTAGAGTGGATAAAAATGGATGTAGAGTGGATAAAAATGGATGTAGATTGGATAAAATGGATGTAGAGTGGATAAAAATGGATGTAGAGTATATAAATTGGATTTAGAGTATATAAAATGGATGTAGAGTGGATAAAAATGGATGTCGAGTGGATAAAATGGATGTAGAGTGGATAAAAATGGATGTAGATTGGATAAAATGGATGTAGAGTTAATAAAAATGGATGTAGAGCGGATAAAATGGATGTAGAGTGGATAAAAATGGATGTAGATTGGATAAAATGGATGTAGAGTGGATAAAAATGGATGTCGAGTGGATAAAATGGATGTAGAGTGGATAAAAATGGATGTAGATTGGATAAAATGGATGTAGAGTGGATAAAATGGATGTAGAGTGTATAAAATGGATGTAGAGTGAATAAAATGGATGTAGAGTGGATAAAATTGATGTAGAGTGTATAAAATGGATGTAGAGTGGATAAAAATGGATGTAGAGTGGATAAAAATGGATGTAGATTGGATAAAATGGATGTAGAGTGGATAAAATGGATTTAGAGTTGATAAAATGGATGTAAAGTGGATAAAATGGATGTAGAGTGGATAAAATGGATGTAGAGTGGATAAAAATGGATGTCGAGTGGATAAAATGGATGTCGAGTGGATAAAATGGATGTAGAGTGGATAAAAATGGATGTAGAGTGGATAAAATGGATGTAGAGTTGATAAAAATGGATGTAGAGTGGATAAAATGGATGTAGAGTTGATAAAATGGATGCAGAGTGGATAAAAATAGATGTAGTGTGGATAAAATGGATGTAGAGTGGATAACAATGGATGTAAAGTGGATAAAATGGATGTAGAGTGGATAAAATGGATGTAGAGTGGATAAAACGGATGTAGAGTGGATAAAAAGGATGTAGAGTGGATAAAATGGATGCAGAGTGGATAAAAATGGATGTAGAGTGTATAAAATGGATGTAGAGTGAATAAAATGGATGTAGAGTGGATAAAATGGATGTAGAGTGGATAAAACGGATGTAGAGTGGATAAAAAGGATGTAGAGTGGATAAAATGGATGCAGAGTGGATAAAAATGGATGTAGAGTGTAGAAAATGGATGTAGAGTGAATAAAATGGATGTAGAGTGGATAAAATGGATGTAGAGTGGATAAAATGGATGTAGAGTGGATAAAATGGATGTAGAGTTGATAAAATGGATGTAAAGTGGATAAAATGGATGTAGAGTTAATAAAATTGGATGTAGAGTGGATAAAATAGATGTAGAGTTGATAAAAATGGATGTAGAGTGGATAAAAATGGATGTAGATTGGATAAAATGGATGTTGAGTTAATAAAATTGGATGTAGAGTGGATAAAATGGATGTAGAGTTGATAAAAATGGATGTAGAGTGGATAAAAATGGATGTAGATTGGATAAAATGGATGTAGAGTGGATAAAAATGGATGTAGAGTAAATAAATTGGATGTAGAGTATATAAAATGGATGTAGAGTGGATAAAATGGATGTAGAGTGGATAAAATTGATGTAGAGTGTATAAAATGGATGTAGAGTGGATAAAAATGGATGTAGAGTGGATAAAAATGGATGTAGATTGGATAAAATGGATGTAGAGTGGATAAAAATGGATGTAGAGTATATAAATTGGATGTAGAGTATATAAAATGGATGTAGAGTGGATAAAAATGGATGTCGAGTGGATAAAATGGATGTAGAGTGGATAAAAATGGATGTAGATTGGATAAAATGGATGTAGAGTTAATAAAAATGGATGTAGAGCGGATAAAATGGATGTAGAGTTGATAAAAATGGATGTAGAGTGGATAAAAATGGATGTAGATTGGATAAAATGGATGTAGAGTGGATAAAAATGGATGTCGAGTGGATAAAATGGATGTAGAGTGGATAAAAATGGATGTAGATTGGATAAAATGGATGTAGAGTGGATAAAAATGGATGTAGAGTATATAAATTGGATGTAGAGTATATAAAATGGATGTAGAGTGGATAAAAATGGATGTCGAGTGGATAAACTGGATGTAGAGTGGATAAAAATGGATGTAGATTGGATAAAATGGATGTAGAGTGGATAAAAATGGATGTAGAGTATATAAATTGGATGTAGAGTATATAAAATGGATGTAGAGTGGATAAAAATGGATGTCGAGTGGATAAAATGGATGTAGAGTGTATAAAATGGATGTAGAGTGAATAAAATGGATGTAGAGTGGATAAAATTGATGTAGAGTGTATAAAATGGATGTAGAGTGGATAAAAATGGATGTAGAGTGGATAAAAATGGATGTAGATTGGATAAAATGGATGTAGAGTGGATAAAATGGATGTAGAGTTGATAAAATGGATGTAAAGTGGATAAAATGGATGTAGAGTGGATAAAATGGATGTAGAGTGGATAAAAATGGATGTCGAGTGGATAAAATGGATGTCGAGTGGATAAAATGGATGTAGAGTGGATAAAAATGGATGTAGAGTGGATAAAATGGATGTAGAGTTGATAAAAATGGATGTAGAGTGGATAAAATGGATGTAGAGTTGATAAAATGGATGCAGAGTGGATAAAAATAGATGTAGTGTGGATAAAATGGATGTAGAGTGGATAACAATGGATGTAAAGTGGATAAAATGGATGTAGAGTGGATAAAATTAATGTAGAGTGGATAAAACGGATGTAGAGTGGATAAAAAGGATGTAGAGTGGATAAAATGGATGCAGAGTGGATAAAAATGGATGTAGAGTGTATAAAATGGATGTAGAGTGAATAAAATGGATGTAGAGTGGATAAAATGGATGTAGAGTGGATAAAACGGATGTAGAGTGGATAAAAAGGATGTAGAGTGGATAAAATGGATGCAGAGTGGATAAAAATGGATGTAGATTGGATAAAAATGGATGTAGAGTATAGAAATTGGATGTAGAGTATATAAAATGGATGTAGAGTGGATAAAAATGGATGTCGAGTGGATAAAATGGATGTAGAGTGGATAAAAATGGATGTAGATTGGATAAAATGGATGTAGAGTTAATAAAAATGGATGTAGAGTGGATAAAATGGATGTAGAGTTGATAAAAATGGATGTAGAGTGGATAAAAATGGATGTAGATTGGATAAAATGGATGTAGAGTGGATAAAAATGGATGTAGATTGGATAAAATGGATGTAGAGTTAATAAAATTGGATGTAGAGTGGATAAAATGGATGTAGAGTTGATAAAAATGGATGTAGAGTGGATAAAAATGGATGTAGATTGGATAAAATGGATGTAGAGTGGATAAAAATGGATGTAGAGTAAATAAATTGGATGTAGAGTATATAAAATGGATGTAGAGTGGATAAAAATGGATGTAGAGTGGATAAAATGGATGTCGAGTGGATAAAAATGGATGTAGAGTGGATAAAAATGGATGTAGAGTATATAAATTGGATGTAGAGTATATAAAATGGATGTAGAGTGGATAAAAATGGATGTCGAGTGGATAAAATGGATGTAGAGTGGATAAAAATGGATGTAGATTGGATAAAATGGATGTAGAGTGGATAAAAATGGATGTAGAGTATATAAATTGGATGTAGAGTATATAAAATGGATGTAGAGTGGATAAAAATGGATGTCGAGTGGATAAAATGGATGTAGAGTGTATAAAATGGATGTAGAGTGAATAAAATGGATGTAGAGTGGATAAAATTGAAGTAGAGTGTATAAAATGGATGTAAAGTGGATAAAAATGGATGTAGAGTGGATAAAAATGGATGTAGATTGGATAAAATGGATGTAGAGTGGATAAAATGGATGTAGAGTTGATAAAATGGATGTAAAGTGGATAAAATGGATGTAGAGTTAATAAAATTGGATGTAGAGTGGATAAAAATGGATGTAGAGTATATAAATTGGATGTAGAGTATATAAAATGGATGTAGAGTGGATAAAAATGGATGTCGAGTGGATAAAATGGATGTAGAGTGGATAAAAATGGATGTAGATTGGATAAAATGGATGTAGAGTGGATAAAAATGGATGTAGAGTATATAAATTGGATGTAGAGTATATAAAATGGATGTAGAGTGGATAAAAATGGATGTCGAGTGGATAAAATGGATGTAGAGTGGATAAAAATGGATGTAGATTGGATAAAATAGATGTAGAGTGGATAAAAATGGATGTAGAGTGTATAAAATGGATGTAGAGTGAATAAAATGGATGTAGAGTGGATAAAATTGATGTAGAGTGTATAAAATGGATGTAGAGTGGATAAAAATGGATGTAGAGTGGATAAAAATGGATGTAGATTGTATAAAATGGATGTAGAGTGGATAAAATGGATGTAGAGTTGATAAAATGGATGTAGAGTTGATAAAAATGGATGTAGAGTGGATAAAATGGATGTAGAGTTGATAAAATGGATGCAGAGTGGATAAAAATGGATGTAGTGTGGATAAAATGGATGTAGAGTGGATAACAATGGATGTAAAGTGGATAAAATGGATGTAGAGTGGATAAAATGGATGTAGAGTGGATAAAACGGATGTAGAGTGGATAAAAAGGATGTAGAGTGGATAAAATGGATGCAGAGTGGATAAAAATAGATGTAGTGTGGATAAAATGGATGTAGAGTGGATAACAATGGATGTAGAGTGGATAAAATGGATGTAGAGTGGATAAAAATGGATGTAGAGTGGATAAAATGGATGTAGAGTGTATAAAATGGATGTAGAGTGAATAAAATGGATGTAGAGTGGATAAAATTGATGTAGAGTGTATAAAATGGATGTAGAGTGGATAAAAATGGATGTAGAGTGGATAAAAATGGATGTAGAGTGGATAAAATGGATGTAGAGTATATAAAATGGATGTAGAGTGGATAAAAATGGATGTCGAGTGGATAAACTGGATGTAGAGTGGATAAAAATGGATGTAGATTGGATAAAATGGATGTAGAGTGGATAAAAATGGATGTAGAGTATATAAATTGGATGTAGAGTATATAAAATGGATGTAGAGTGGATAAAAATGGATGTCGAGTGGATAAAATGGATGTAGAGTGTATAAAATGGATGTAGAGTGAATAAAATGGATGTAGAGTGGATAAAATTGATGTAGAGTGGATAAAAATGGATGTAGAGTGGATAAAAATGGATGTAGATTGGATAAAATGGATGTAGAGTTAATAAAAATGGATGTAGAGCGGATAAAATGGATGTAGAGTTGATAAAAATGGATGTAGAGTGGATAAAAATGGATGTAGATTGGATAAAATGGATGTAGAGTGGATAAAAATGGATGTCGAGTGGATAAAATGGATGTAGAGTGGATAAAAATGGATGTAGATTGGATAAAATGGATGTAGAGTGGATAAAAATGGATGTAGAGTATATAAATTGGATGTAGAGTATATAAAATGGATGTAGAGTGGATAAAAATGGATGTCGAGTGGATGAAATGGATGTAGAGTGTATAAAATGGATGTAGAGTGAATAAAATGGATGTAGAGTGGATAAAATTGATGTAGAGTGTATAAAATGGATGTAGAGTGGATAAAAATGGATGTAGAGTGGATAAAAATGGATGTAGATTGGATAAAATGGATGTAGAGTGGATAAAATGGATGTAGAGTTGATAAAATGGATGTAAAGTGGATAAAATGGATGTAGAGTGGATAAAATGGATGTAGAGTGGATAAAAATGGATGTCGAGTGGATAAAATGGATGTCGAGTGGATAAAATGGATGTAGAGTGGATAAAAATGGATGTAGAGTGGATAAAATGGATGTAGAGTTGATAAAAATGGATGTAGAGTGGATAAAATGGATGTAGAGTTGATAAAATGGATGCAGAGTGGATAAAAATAGATGTAGTGTGGATAAAATGGATGTAGAGTGGATAACAATGGATGTAAAGTGGATAAAATGGATGTAGAGTGGATAAAATTAATGTAGAGTGGATAAAACGGATGTAGAGTGGATAAAAAGGATGTAGAGTGGATAAAATGGATGCAGAGTGGATAAAAATGGATGTAGAGTGTATAAAATGGATGTAGAGTGAATAAAATGGATGTAGAGTGGATAAAATGGATGTAGAGTGGATAAAACGGATGTAGAGTGGATAAAAAGGATGTAGAGTGGATAAAATGGATGCAGAGTGGATAAAAATGGATGTAGAGTGTATAAAATGGATGTAGAGTGAATAAAATGGATGTAGAGTGGATAAAATGGATGTAGAGTGGATAAAATGGATGTAGAGTGGATAAAATGGATGTAGACTTGATAAAATGGATGTAAAGTGGATAAAATGGATGTAGAGTTAATAAAATTGGATGTAGAGTGGATAAAATGGATGTAGAGTTGATAAAAATGGATGTAGAGTGGATAAAAATGGATGTAGATTGGATAAAATGGATGTAGATTGGATAAAAATGGATGTAGAGTATAGAAATTGGATGTAGAGTATATAAAATGGATGTAGAGTGGATAAAAATGGATGTCGAGTGGATAAAATGGATGTAGAGTGGATAAAAATGGATGTAGATTGGATAAAATGGATGTAGAGTTATTAAAAATGGATGTAGAGTGGATAAAATGGATGTAGAGTTGATAAAAATGGATGTAGAGTGGATAAAAATGGATGTAGATTGGATAAAATGGATGTAGAGTGGATAAAAATGGATGTAGATTGGATAAAATGGATGTAGGGTTAATAAAATTGGATGTAGAGTGGATAAAATGGATGTAGAGTTGATAAAAATGGATGTAGAGTGGATAAAAATGGATGTAGATTGGATAAAATGGATGTAGAGTGGATAAAAATGGATGTAGAGTAAATAAATTGGATGTAGAGTATATAAAATGGATGTAGAGTGGATAAAAATGGATGTCGAGTGGATAAAATGGATGTAGAGTGGATAAAAATGGATGTAGATTGGATAAAATGGATGTAGAGTGGATAAAAATGGATGTAGAGTATATAAATTGGATGTAGAGTATATAAAATGGATGTAGAGTGGATAAAAATGGATGTCGAGTGGATAAAATGGATGTAGAGTGGATAAAAATGGATGTAGATTGGATAAAATGGATGTAGAGTGGATAAAAATGGATGTAGAGTATATAAATTGGATGTAGAGTATATAAAATGGATGTAGAGTGGATAAAAATGGATGTCGAGTGGATAAAATGGATGTAGAGTGGATAAAAATGGATGTAGATTGGATAAAATAGATGTAGAGTGGATAAAAATGGATGTAGAGTGTATAAAATGGATGTAGAGTGAATAAAATGGATGTAGAGTGGATAAAATTGATGTAGAGTGTATAAAATGGATGTAGAGTGGATAAAAATGGATGTAGAGTGGATAAAAATGGATGTAGATTGTATAAAATGGATGTAGAGTGGATAAAATGGATGTAGAGTTGATAAAATGGATGTAGAGTTGATAAAAATGGATGTAGAGTGGATAAAATGGATGTAGAGTTGATAAAATGGATGCAGAGTGGATAAAAATGGATGTAGTGTGGATAAAATGGATGTAGAGTGGATAACAATGGATGTAAAGTGGATAAAATGGATGTAGAGTGGATAAAATGGATGTAGAGTGGATAAAACGGATGTAGAGTGGATAAAAAGGATGTAGAGTGGATAAAATGGATGCAGAGTGGATAAAAATAGATGTAGTGTGGATAAAATGGATGTAGAGTGGATAACAATGGATGTAGAGTGGATAAAATGGATGTAGAGTGGATAAAAATGGATGTAGAGTGGATAAAATGGATGTAGAGTGTATAAAATGGATGTAGAGTGAATAAAATGGATGTAGAGTGGATAAAATTGATGTAGAGTGTATAAAATGGATGTAGAGTGGATAAAAATGGATGTAGAGTGGATAAAAATGGATGTAGATTGGATAAAATGGATGTAGAGTGGATAAAATGGATGTAGAGTTGATAAAATGGATGTAAAGTGGATAAAATGGATGTAGAGTTAATAAAATTGGATGTAGAGTGGATAAAATGGATGTAGAGTTCATAAAAATGGATGTAGAGTGGATAAAAATGGATGTAGATTGGATAAAATGGATGTAGAGTGGATAAAAATGGATGTAGAGTATATAAATTGGATGTAGAGTATATAAAATGGATGTAGAGTGGATAAAAATGGATGTCGAGTGGATAAAATGGATGTAGAGTGGATAAAAATGGATGTAGATTGGATAAAATGGATGTAGAGTGGATAAAAATGGATGTAGAGTATATAAATTGGATGTAGAGTATATAAAATGGATGTAGAGTGGATAAAAATGGATGTCGAGTGGATAAAATGGATGTAGAGTGGATAAAAATGGATGTAGATTGGATAAAATGGATGTAGAGTGGATAAAAATGGATGTAGAGTATATAAATTGGATGTAGAGTATATAAAATGGATGTAGAGTGGATAAAAATGGATGTCGAGTGGATAAAATGGATGTAGAGTGGATAAAAATGGATGTAGATTGGATAAAATGGATGTAGAGTGGATAAAAATGGATGTAGAGTATATAAATTGGATGTAGAGTATATAAAATGGATGTAGAGTGGATAAAAATGGATGTCGAGTGGATAAAATGGATGTAGAGTGTATAAAATGGATGTAGAGTGAATAAAATGGATGTAGAGTGGATAAAATTGATGTAGAGTGTATAAAATGGATGTAGAGTGGATAAAAATGGATGTAGAGTGGATAAAAATGGATGTAGATTGGATAAAATGGATGTAGAGTGGATAAAATGGATGTAGAGTTGATAAAATGGATGTAAAGTGGATAAAATGGATGTAGAGTTAATAAAATTGGATGTAGAGTGGATAAAATGGATGTAGAGTTCATAAAAATGGATGTAGAGTGGATAAAAATGGATGTAGATTGGATAAAATGGATGTAGAGTGGATAAAAATGGATGTAGAGTATATAAAATGGATGTAGAGTGGATAAAAATGGATGTCGAGTGGATAAAATGGATGTAGAGTGGATAAAAATGGATGTAGATTGGATAAAATGGATGTAGAGTGGATAAAAATGGATGTAGAGTATATAAATTGGATGTAGAGTATATAAAATGGATGTAGAGTGGATAAAAATGGATGTCGAGTGGATAAAATGGATGTAGAGTGTATAAAATGGATGTAGAGTGAATAAAATGGATGTAGAGTGGATAAAATTGATGTGGAGTGTATAAAATGGATGTAGAGTGGATAAAAATAGATGTAGAGTGGATAAAAATGGATGTAGATTGGATAAAATGGATGTAGAGTGGATAAAAATGGATGTAGAGTGGATAAAAATGGATGTAGATTGGATAAAATGGATGTAGAGTGGATAAAAATGGATGTAGAGTATATAAATTGGATGTAGAGTATATAAAATGGATGTAGAGTGGGTAAAAATGGATGTCGAGTGGATAATATGGATGTAGAGTGGATAAAAATGGATGTAGATTGGATAAAATGGATGTAGAGTGGATAAAAATGGATGTAGAGTATATAAATTGGATGTAGAGTATATAAAATGGATGTAGAGTGGATAAAAATGGATGTCGAGTGGATAAAATGGATGTAGAGTGGATAAAAATGGATGTAGAGTGGATAAAATGGATGTAGAGTTGATAAAAATGGATGTAGAGTGGATAAAATGGATGTAGAGTTGATAAAAATGGATGTAGAGTGGATAAAAATGGATGTAGAGTATATAAATTGGATGTAGAGTATATAAAATGGATGTAGAGTGGGTAAAAATGGATGTCGAGTGGATAATATGGATGTAGAGTGGATAAAAATGGATGTAGATTGGATAAAATGGATGTAGAGTGGATAAAAATGGATGTAGAGTATATAAATTGGATGTAGAGTATATAAAATGGATGTAGAGTGGATAAAAATGGATGTCGAGTGGATAAAATGGATGTAGAGTGGATAAAAATGGATGTAGAGTGGATAAAAATGGATGTAGATTGGATAAAATGGATGTAGAGTGGATAAAAATGGATGTAGAGTATATAAATTGGATGTAGAGTATATAAAATGGATGTAGAGTTGATAAAAATGGATGTAGAGTGGATAAAATGGATGTCGAGTGGATAAAATGGATGTAGAGTGGATAAAAATGGATGTAGATTGGATAAAATGGATGTAGAGTTAATAAAAATGGATGTAGAGCGGATAAAATGGATGTAGAGTTGATAAAAATGGATGTAGAGTGGATAAAAATGGATGTAGATTGGATAAAATGGATGTAGAGTGGATAAAAATGGATGTAGAGTATATAAATTGGATGTAGAGTATATAAAATGGATGTAGAGTGGATAAAAATGGATGTCGAGTGGATAATATGGATGTAGAGTGGATAAAAATGGATGTAGATTGGATAAAATGGATGTAGAGTGGATAAAAATGGATGTAGAGTATATAAATTGGATGTAGAGTATATAAAATGGATGTAGAGTGGATAAAAATGGATGTCGAGTGGATAAAATGGATGTAGAGTGGATAAAAATGGATGTAGAGTGGATAAAATGGATGTAGAGTTGATAAAAATGGATGTAGAGTGGATAAAATGGATGTAGAGTTGATAAAAATGGATGTAGAGTGGATAAAAATGGATGTAGATTGGATAAAATGGATGTAGAGTGGATAAAAATGGATGTAGAGTATATAAATTGGATGTAGAGTATATAAAATGGATGTAGAGTGGATAAAAATGGATGTCGAGTGGATAAAATGGATGTAGAGTGGATAAAAATGGATGTAGATTGGATAAAATGGATGTAGAGTGGATAAAAATGGATGTAGAGTATATAAATTGGATGTAGAGTATATAAAATGGATGTAGAGTGGATAAAAATGGATGTCGAGTGGATAAAATGGATGTAGAGTGGATAAAAATGGATGTAGATTGGATAAAATGGATGTAGAGTGGATAAAAATGGATGTAGAGTATATAAATTGGATGTAGAGTATATAAAATGGATGTAGAGTGGATAAAAATGGATGTCGAGTGGATAAAATGGATGTAGAGTGTATAAAATGGATGTAGAGTGAATAAAATGGATGTAGAGTGGATAAAATTGATGTAGAGTGTATAAAATGGATGTAGAGTGGATAAAAATGGATGTAGATTGGATAAAATGGATGTAGAGTGGATAAAAATGGATGTAGAGTATATAAATTGGATGTAGAGTATATAAAATGGATGTAGAGTGGATAAAAATGGATGTCGAGTGGATAAAATGGATGTAGAGTGTATAAAATGGATGTAGAGTGAATAAAATGGATGTAGAGTGGATAAAATTGATGTAGAGTGTATAAAATGGATGTAGAGTGGATAAAAATGGATGTAGAGTGGATAAAAATGGATGTAGATTGGATAAACTGGATGTAGAGTGGATAAAAATGGATGTAGAGTATATAAATTGGATGTAGAGTATATAAAATGGATGTAGAGTGGATAAAAATGGATGTCGAGTGGATAAAATAGATGTAGAGTGGATAAAAATGGATGTAGATTGGATAAAATGGATGTAGAGTTAATAAAAATGGATGTAGAGCGGATAAAATGGATGTAGAGTTGATAAAAATGGATGTAGAGTGGATAAAAATGGATGTAGATTGGATAAAATGGATGTAGAGTGGATAAAAATGGATGTAGAGTATATAAATTGGATGTAGAGTATATAAAATGGATGTAGAGTGGATAAAAATGGATGTCGAGTGGATAATATGGATGTAGAGTGGATAAAAATGGATGTAGATTGGATAAAATGGATGTAGAGTGGATAAAAATGGATGTAGAGTATATAAATTGGATGTAGAGTATATAAAATGGATGTAGAGTGGATAAAAATGGATGTCGAGTGGATAAAATGGATGTATAGTGGATAAAAATGGATGTAGAGTGGATAAAATGGATGTAGAGTGGATAAAACGGATGTAGAGTGGATAAAAAGGATGTAGAGTGGATAAAATGGATGCAGAGTGGATAAAAATAGATGTAGTGTGGATAAAATGGATGTAGAGTGGATAACAATGGATGTAGAGTGGATAAAATGGATGTAGAGTGGATAAAAATGGATGTAGAGTGGATAAAATGGATGTAGAGTGTATAAAATGGATGTAGAGTGAATAAAATGGATGTAGAGTGGATAAAATTGATGTAGAGTGTATAAAATGGATGTAGAGTGGATAAAAATGGATGTAGAGTGGATAAAAATGGATGTAGAGTGGATAAAATGGATGTAGAGTGTATAAAATGGATGTAGAGTGAATAAAATGGATGTAGAGTGGATAAAATTGATGTAGAGTGTATAAAATGGATGTAGAGTGGATAAAAATGGATGTAGAGTGGATAAAAATGGATGTAGATTGGATAAAATGGATGTAGAGTGGATAAAATGGATGTAGAGTTGATAAAATGGATGTAAAGTGGATAAAATGGATGTAGAGTTAATAAAATTGGATGTAGAGTGGATAAAATGGATGTAGAGTTCATAAAAATGGATGTAGAGTGGATAAAAATGGATGTAGATTGGATAAAATGGATGTAGAGTGGATAAAAATGGATGTAGAGTATATAAATTGGATGTAGAGTATATAAAATGGATGTAGAGTGGATAAAAATGGATGTCGAGTGGATAAAATGGATGTAGAGTGGATAAAAATGGATGTAGATTGGATAAAATGGATGTAGAGTGGATAAAAATGGATGTAGAGTATATAAATTGGATGTAGAGTATATAAAATGGATGTAGAGTGGATAAAAATGGATGTCGAGTGGATAAAATGGATGTAGAGTGGATAAAAATGGATGTAGATTGGATAAAATGGATGTAGAGTGGATAAAAATGGATGTAGAGTATATAAATTGGATGTAGAGTATATAAAATGGATGTAGAGTGGATAAAAATGGATGTCGAGTGGATAAAATGGATGTAGAGTGTATAAAATGGATGTAGAGTGAATAAAATGGATGTAGAGTGGATAAAATTGATGTAGAGTGTATAAAATGGATGTAGAGTGAATAAAAATGGATGTAGAGTGGATAAAAATGGATGTAGATTGGATAAAATGGATGTAGAGTGGATAAAATGGATGTAGAGTGGATAAAATGGATGTAGAGTTGATAAAATGGATGTAAAGTGGATAAAATGGATGTAGAGTTAATAAAATTGGATGTAGAGTGGATAAAATGGATGTAGAGTTCATAAAAATGGATGTAGAGTGGATAAAAATGGATGTAGATTGGATAAAATGGATGTAGAGTGGATAAAAATGGATGTAGAGTATATAAATTGGATGTAGAGTATATAAAATGGATGTAGAGTGGATAAAAATGGATGTCGAGTGGATAAAATGGATGTAGAGTGGATAAAAATGGATGTAGATTGGATAAAATGGATGTAGAGTGGATAAAAATGGATGTAGAGTATATAAATTGGATGTAGAGTATATAAAATGGATGTAGAGTGGATAAAAATGGATGTCGAGTGGATAAAATGGATGTAGAGTGGATAAAAATGGATGTAGATTGGATAAAATGGATGTAGAGTGGATAAAAATGGATGTAGAGTATATAAATTGGATGTAGAGTATATAAAATGGATGTAGAGTGGATAAAAATGGGAGTCGAGTGGATAAAATGGATGTAGAGTGTATAAAATGGATGTAGAGTGAATAAAATGGATGTAGAGTGGATAAAATTGATGTAGAGTGTATAAAATGGATGTAGAGTGGATAAAAATGGATGTCGAGTGGATAAAATGGATGTAGAGTGTATAAAATGGATGTAGAGTGAATAAAATGGATGTAGAGTGGATAAAATTGATGTGGAGTGTATAAAATGGATGTAGAGTGGATAAAAATGGATGTAGAGTGGATAAAAATGGATGTAGATTGGATAAAATGGATGTAGAGTGGATAAAAATGGATGTAGAGTGGATAAAAATGGATGTAGATTGGATAAAATGGATGTAGAGTGGATAAAAATGGATGTAGAGTATATAAATTGGATGTAGAGTATATAAAATGGATGTAGAGTGGGTAAAAATGGATGTCGAGTGGATAATATGGATGTAGAGTGGATAAAAATGGATGTAGATTGGATAAAATGGATGTAGAGTGGATAAAAATGGATGTAGAGTATATAAATTGGATGTAGAGTATATAAAATGGATGTAGAGTGGATAAAAATGGATGTCGAGTGGATAAAATGGATGTAGAGTGGATAAAAATGGATGTAGAGTGGATAAAATGGATGTAGAGTTGATAAAAATGGATGTAGAGTGGATAAAATGGATGTAGAGTTGATAAAAATGGATGTAGAGTGGATAAAAATGGATGTAGAGTATATAAATTGGATGTAGAGTATATAAAATGGATGTAGAGTGGGTAAAAATGGATGTCGAGTGGATAATATGGATGTAGAGTGGATAAAAATGGATGTAGATTGGATAAAATGGATGTAGAGTGGATAAAAATGGATGTAGAGTATATAAATTGGATGTAGAGTATATAAAATGGATGTAGAGTGGATAAAAATGGATGTCGAGTGGATAAAATGGATGTAGAGTGGATAAAAATGGATGTAGAGTGGATAAAAATGGATGTAGATTGGATAAAATGGATGTAGAGTGGATAAAAATGGATGTAGAGTATATAAATTGGATGTAGAGTATATAAAATGGATGTAGAGTTGATAAAAATGGATGTAGAGTGGATAAAATGGATGTCGAGTGGATAAAATGGATGTAGAGTGGATAAAAATGGATGTAGATTGGATAAAATGGATGTAGAGTTAATAAAAATGGATGTAGAGCGGATAAAATGGATGTAGAGTTGATAAAAATGGATGTAGAGTGGATAAAAATGGATGTAGATTGGATAAAATGGATGTAGAGTGGATAAAAATGGATGTAGAGTATATAAATTGGATGTAGAGTATATAAAATGGATGTAGAGTGGATAAAAATGGATGTCGAGTGGATAATATGGATGTAGAGTGGATAAAAATGGATGTAGATTGGATAAAATGGATGTAGAGTGGATAAAAATGGATGTAGAGTATATAAATTGGATGTAGAGTATATAAAATGGATGTAGAGTGGATAAAAATGGATGTCGAGTGGATAAAATGGATGTAGAGTGGATAAAAATGGATGTAGAGTGGATAAAATGGATGTAGAGTTGATAAAAATGGATGTAGAGTGGATAAAATGGATGTAGAGTTGATAAAAATGGATGTAGAGTGGATAAAAATGGATGTAGATTGGATAAAATGGATGTAGAGTGGATAAAAATGGATGTAGAGTATATAAATTGGATGTAGAGTATATAAAATGGATGTAGAGTGGATAAAAATGGATGTCGAGTGGATAAAATGGATGTAGAGTGGATAAAAATGGATGTAGATTGGATAAAATGGATGTAGAGTGGATAAAAATGGATGTAGAGTATATAAATTGGATGTAGAGTATATAAAATGGATGTAGAGTGGATAAAAATGGATGTCGAGTGGATAAAATGGATGTAGAGTGGATAAAAATGGATGTAGAGTGGATAAAAATGGATGTAGAGTATATAAATTGGATGTAGAGTATATAAAATGGATGTAGAGTGGATAAAAATGGATGTCGAGTGGATAATATGGATGTAGAGTGGATAAAAATGGATGTAGATTGGATAAAATGGATGTAGAGTGGATAAAAATGGATGTAGAGTATATAAATTGGATGTAGAGTATATAAAATGGATGTAGAGTGGATAAAAATGGATGTCGAGTGGATAAAATGGATGTATAGTGGATAAAAATGGATGTAGAGTGGATAAAATGGATGTAGAGTGGATAAAACGGATGTAGAGTGGATAAAAAGGATGTAGAGTGGATAAAATGGATGCAGAGTGGATAAAAATAGATGTAGTGTGGATAAAATGGATGTAGAGTGGATAACAATGGATGTAGAGTGGATAAAATGGATGTAGAGTGGATAAAAATGGATGTAGAGTGGATAAAATGGATGTAGAGTGTATAAAATGGATGTAGAGTGAATAAAATGGATGTAGAGTGGATAAAATGGATGTAGAGTGAATAAAATGGATGTAGAGTGGATAAAATTGATGTAGAGTGTATAAAATGGATGTAGAGTGGATAAAAATGGATGTAGAGTGGATAAAAATGGATGTAGATTGGATAAAATGGATGTAGAGTGGATAAAATGGATGTAGAGTTGATAAAATGGATGTAAAGTGGATAAAATGGATGTAGAGTTAATAAAATTGGATGTAGAGTGGATAAAATGGATGTAGAGTTCATAAAAATGGATGTAGAGTGGATAAAAATGGATGTAGATTGGATAAAATGGATGTAGAGTGGATAAAAATGGATGTAGAGTATATAAATTGGATGTAGAGTATATAAAATGGATGTAGAGTGGATAAAAATGGATGTCGAGTGGATAAAATGGATGTAGAGTGGATAAAAATGGATGTAGATTGGATAAAATGGATGTAGAGTGGATAAAAATGGATGTAGAGTATATAAATTGGATGTAGAGTATATAAAATGGATGTAGAGTGGATAAAAATGGATGTAGAGTGGATAAAATGGATGTAGAGTGGATAAAAATGGATGTAGATTGGATAAAATGGATGTAGAGTGGATAAAAATGGATGTAGAGTATATAAATTGGATGTAGAGTATATAAAATGGATGTAGAGTGGATAAAAATGGATGTCGAGTGGATAAAATGGATGTAGAGTGTATAAAATGGATGTAGAGTGAATAAAATGGATGTAGAGTGGATAAAATTGATGTAGAGTGTATAAAATGGATGTAGAGTGAATAAAAATGGATGTAGAGTGGATAAAAATGGATGTAGATTGGATAAAATGGATGTAGAGTGGATAAAATGGATGTAGAGTGGATAAAATGGATGTAGAGTTGATAAAATGGATGTAAAGTGGATAAAATGGATGTAGAGTTAATAAAATTGGATGTAGAGTGGATAAAATGGATGTAGAGTTCATAAAAATGGATGTAGAGTGGATAAAAATGGATGTAGATTGGATAAAATGGATGTAGAGTGGATAAAAATGGATGTAGAGTATATAAATTGGATGTAGAGTATATAAAATGGATGTAGAGTGGATAAAAATGGATGTCGAGTGGATAAAATGGATGTAGAGTGGATAAAAATGGATGTAGATTGGATAAAATGGATGTAGAGTGGATAAAAATGGATGTAGAGTATATAAATTGGATGTAGAGTATATAAAATGGATGTAGAGTGGATAAAAATGGATGTCGAGTGGATAAAATGGATGTAGAGTGGATAAAAATGGATGTAGATTGGATAAAATGGATGTAGAGTGGATAAAAATGGATGTAGAGTATATAAATTGGATGTAGAGTATATAAAATGGATGTAGAGTGGATAAAAATGGATGTCGAGTGGATAAAATGGATGTAGAGTGTATAAAATGGATGTAGAGTGAATAAAATGGATGTAGAGTGGATAAAATTGATGTAGAGTGTATAAAATGGATGTAGAGTGGATAAAAATGGATGTCGAGTGGATAAAATGGATGTAGAGTGTATAAAATGGATGTAGAGTGAATAAAATGGATGTAGAGTGGATAAAATTGATGTGGAGTGTATAAAATGGATGTAGAGTGGATAAAAATGGATGTAGAGTGGATAAAAATGGATGTAGATTGGATAAAATGGATGTAGAGTGGATAAAAATGGATGTAGAGTGGATAAAAATGGATGTAGATTGGATAAAATGGATGTAGAGTGGATAAAAATGGATGTAGAGTATATAAATTGGATGTAGAGTATATAAAATGGATGTAGAGTGGGTAAAAATGGATGTCGAGTGGATAATATGGATGTAGAGTGGATAAAAATGGATGTAGATTGGATAAAATGGATGTAGAGTGGATAAAAATGGATGTAGAGTATATAAATTGGATGTAGAGTATATAAAATGGATGTAGAGTGGATAAAAATGGATGTCGAGTGGATAAAATGGATGTAGAGTGGATAAAAATGGATGTAGAGTGGATAAAATGGATGTAGAGTTGATAAAAATGGATGTAGAGTGGATAAAATGGATGTAGAGTTGATAAAAATGGATGTAGAGTGGATAAAAATGGATGTAGAGTATATAAATTGGATGTAGAGTATATAAAATGGATGTAGAGTGGGTAAAAATGGATGTCGAGTGGATAATATGGATGTAGAGTGGATAAAAATGGATGTAGATTGGATAAAATGGATGTAGAGTGGATAAAAATGGATGTAGAGTATATAAATTGGATGTAGAGTATATAAAATGGATGTAGAGTGGATAAAAATGGATGTCGAGTGGATAAAATGGATGTAGAGTGGATAAAAATGGATGTAGAGTGGATAAAAATGGATGTAGATTGGATAAAATGGATGTAGAGTGGATAAAAATGGATGTAGAGTATATAAATTGGATGTAGAGTATATAAAATGGATGTAGAGTTGATAAAAATGGATGTAGAGTGGATAAAATGGATGTAGAGTGGATAAAATGGATGTAGAGTGGATAAAAATGGATGTAGATTGGATAAAATGGATGTAGAGTTAATAAAAATGGATGTAGAGCGGATAAAATGGATGTAGAGTTGATAAAAATGGATGTAGAGTGGATAAAAATGGATGTAGATTGGATAAAATGGATGTAGAGTGGATAAAAATGGATGTAGAGTATATAAATTGGATGTAGAGTAGATAAAATGGATGTAGAGTGGATAAAAATGGATGTCGAGTGGATAAAATGGATGTAGAGTGGATAAAAATGGATGTAGATTGGATAAAATGGATGTAGAGTGGATAAAAATGGATGTAGAGTATATAAATTGGATGTAGAGTATATAAAATGGATGTAGAGTGGATAAAAATGGATGTCGAGTGGATAAAATGGATGTAGAGTGGATAAAAATGGATGTAGAGTGGATAAAATGGATGTAGAGTTGATAAAAATGGATGTAGAGTGGATAAAATGGATGTAGAGTTGATAAAAATGGATGTAGAGTGGATAAAAATGGATGTAGATTGGATAAAATGGATGTAGAGTGGATAAAAATGGATGTAGAGTATATAAATTGGATGTAGAGTATATAAAATGGATGTAGAGTGGATAAAAATGGATGTCGAGTGGATAAAATGGATGTAGAGTGGATAAAAATGGATGTAGATTGGATAAAATGGATGTAGAGTGGATAAAAATGGATGTAGAGTATATAAATTGGATGTAGAGTATATAAAATGGATGTAGAGTGGATAAAAATGGATGTCGAGTGGATAAAATGGATGTAGAGTGGATAAAAATGGATGTAGATTGGATAAAATGGATGTAGAGTGGATAAAAATGGATGTAGAGTATATAAATTGGATGTAGAGTATATAAAATGGATGTAGAGTGGATAAAAATGGATGTCGAGTGGATAAAATGGATGTAGAGTGTATAAAATGGATGTAGAGTGAATAAAATGGATGTAGAGTGGATAAAATTGATGTAGAGTGTATAAAATGGATGTAGAGTGGATAAAAATGGATGTAGATTGGATAAAATGGATGTAGAGTGGATAAAAATGGATGTAGAGTATATAAATTGGATGTAGAGTATATAAAATGGATGTAGAGTGGATAAAAATGGATGTCGAGTGGATAAAATGGATGTAGAGTGTATAAAATGGATGTAGAGTGAATAAAATGGATGTAGAGTGGATAAAATTGATGTAGAGTGTATAAAATGGATGTAGAGTGGATAAAAATGGATGTAGAGTGGATAAAAATGGATGTAGATTGGATAAAATGGATGTAGAGTGGATAAAAATGGATGTAGAGTATATAAATTGGATGTAGAGTATATAAAATGGATGTAGAGTGGATAAAAATGGATGTCGAGTGGATAAAATGGATGTAGAGTGGATAAAAATGGATGTAGATTGGATAAAATGGATGTAGAGTTAATAAAAATGGATGTAGAGCGGATAAAATGGATGTAGAGTTGATAAAAATGGATGTAGAGTGGATAAAAATGGATGTAGATTGGATAAAATGGATGTAGAGTGGATAAAAATGGATGTAGAGTATATAAATTGGATGTAGAGTATATAAAATGGATGTAGAGTGGATAAAAATGGATGTCGAGTGGATAATATGGATGTAGAGTGGATAAAAATGGATGTAGATTGGATAAAATGGATGTAGAGTGGATAAAAATGGATGTAGAGTATATAAATTGGATGTAGAGTATATAAAATGGATGTAGAGTGGATAAAAATGGATGTCGAGTGGATAAAATGGATGTATAGTGGATAAAAATGGATGTAGAGTGGATAAAATGGATGTAGAGTGGATAAAACGGATGTAGAGTGGATAAAAAGGATGTAGAGTGGATAAAATGGATGCAGAGTGGATAAAAATAGATGTAGTGTGGATAAAATGGATGTAGAGTGGATAACAATGGATGTAGAGTGGATAAAATGGATGTAGAGTGGATAAAAATGGATGTAGAGTGGATAAAATGGATGTAGAGTGTATAAAATGGATGTAGAGTGAATAAAATGGATGTAGAGTGGATAAAATTGATGTAGAGTGTATAAAATGGATGTAGAGTGGATAAAAATGGATGTAGAGTGGATAAAAATGGATGTAGAGTGGATAAAATGGATGTAGAGTGTATAAAATGGATGTAGAGTGAATAAAATGGATGTAGAGTGGATAAAATTGATGTAGAGTGTATAAAATGGATGTAGAGTGGATAAAAATGGATGTAGAGTGGATAAAAATGGATGTAGATTGGATAAAATGGATGTAGAGTGGATAAAATGGATGTAGAGTTGATAAAATGGATGTAAAGTGGATAAAATGGATGTAGAGTTAATAAAATTGGATGTAGAGTGGATAAAATGGATGTAGAGTTCATAAAAATAGATGTAGAGTGGATAAAAATGGATGTAGATTGGATAAAATGGATGTAGAGTGGATAAAAATGGATGTAGAGTATATAAATTGGATGTAGAGTATATAAAATGGATGTAGAGTGGATAAAAATGGATGTCGAGTGGATAAAATGGATGTAGAGTGGATAAAAATGGATGTAGATTGGATAAAATGGATGTAGAGTGGATAAAAATGGATGTAGAGTATATAAATTGGATGTAGAGTATATAAAATGGATGTAGAGTGGATAAAAATGGATGTCGAGTGGATAAAATGGATGTAGAGTGGATAAAAATGGATGTAGATTGGATAAAATGGATGTAGAGTGGATAAAAATGGATGTAGAGTATATAAATTGGATGTAGAGTATATAAAATGGATGTAGAGTGGATAAAAATGGATGTCGAGTGGATAAAATGGATGTAGAGTGTATAAAATGGATGTAGAGTGAATAAAATGGATGTAGAGTGGATAAAATTGATGTAGAGTGTATAAAATGGATGTAGAGTGAATAAAAATGGATGTAGAGTGGATAAAAATGGATGTAGATTGGATAAAATGGATGTAGAGTGGATAAAATGGATGCAGAGTGGATAAAATGGATGTAGAGTTGATAAAATGGATGTAAAGTGGATAAAATGGATGTAGAGTTAATAAAATTGGATGTAGAGTGGATAAAATGGATGTAGAGTTCATAAAAATGGATGTAGAGTGGATAAAAATGGATGTAGATTGGATAAAATGGATGTAGAGTGGATAAAAATGGATGTAGATTGGATAAAATGGATGTAGAGTGGATAAAAATGGATGTAGAGTATATAAATTGGATGTAGAGTATATAAAATGGATGTAGAGTGGATAAAAATGGATGTCGAGTGGATAAAATGGATGTATAGTGGATAAAAATGGATGTAGAGTGGATAAAATGGATGTAGAGTGGATAAAACGGATGTAGAGTGGATAAAAAGGATGTAGAGTGGATAAAATGGATGCAGAGTGGATAAAAATAGATGTAGTGTGGATAAAATGGATGTAGAGTGGATAACAATGGATGTAGAGTGGATAAAATGGATGTAGAGTGGATAAAAATGGATGTAGAGTGGATAAAATGGATGTAGAGTGTATAAAATGGATGTAGAGTGAATAAAATGGATGTAGAGTGGATAAAATTGATGTAGAGTGTATAAAATGGATGTAGAGTGGATAAAAATGGATGTAGAGTGGATAAAAATGGATGTAGAGTGGATAAAATGGATGTAGAGTGTATAAAATGGATGTAGAGTGAATAAAATGGATGTAGAGTGGATAAAATTGATGTAGAGTGTATAAAATGGATGTAGAGTGGATAAAAATGGATGTAGAGTGGATAAAAATGGATGTAGATTGGATAAAATGGATGTAGAGTGGATAAAATGGATGTAGAGTTGATAAAATGGATGTAAAGTGGATAAAATGGATGTAGAGTTAATAAAATTGGATGTAGAGTGGATAAAATGGATGTAGAGTTCATAAAAATAGATGTAGAGTGGATAAAAATGGATGTAGATTGGATAAAATGGATGTAGAGTGGATAAAAATGGATGTAGAGTATATAAATTGGATGTAGAGTATATAAAATGGATGTAGAGTGGATAAAAATGGATGTCGAGTGGATAAAATGGATGTAGAGTGGATAAAAATGGATGTAGATTGGATAAAATGGATGTAGAGTGGATAAAAATGGATGTAGAGTATATAAATTGGATGTAGAGTATATAAAATGGATGTAGAGTGGATAAAAATGGATGTCGAGTGGATAAAATGGATGTAGAGTGGATAAAAATGGATGTAGATTGGATAAAATGGATGTAGAGTGGATAAAAATGGATGTAGAGTATATAAATTGGATGTAGAGTATATAAAATGGATGTAGAGTGGATAAAAATGGATGTCGAGTGGATAAAATGGATGTAGAGTGTATAAAATGGATGTAGAGTGAATAAAATGGATGTAGAGTGGATAAAATTGATGTAGAGTGTATAAAATGGATGTAGAGTGAATAAAAATGGATGTAGAGTGGATAAAAATGGATGTAGAGTGGATAAAATGGATGTAGAGTGGATAAAATGGATGCAGAGTGGATAAAATGGATGTAGAGTTGATAAAATGGATGTAAAGTGGATAAAATGGATGTAGAGTTAATAAAATTGGATGTAGAGTGGATAAAATGGATGTAGAGTTCATAAAAATGGATGTAGAGTGGATAAAAATGGATGTAGATTGGATAAAATGGATGTAGAGTGGATAAAAATGGATGTAGAGTATATAAATTGGATGTAGAGTATATAAAATGGATGTAGAGTGGATAAAAATGGATGTCGAGTGGATAAAATGGATGTAGAGTGGATAAAAATGGATGTAGATTGTATAAAATGGATGTAGAGTGGATAAAAATGGATGTAGAGTATATAAATTGGATGTAGAGTATATAAAATGGATGTAGAGTGGATAAAAATGGATGTCGAGTGGATAAAATGGATGTAGAGTGGATAAAAATGGATGTAGATTGGATAAAATGGATGTAGAGTGGATAAAAATGGATGTAGAGTATATAAATTGGATGTAGAGTATATAAAATGGATGTAGAGTGGATAAAAATGGATGTCGAGTGGATAAAATGGATGTAGAGTGTATAAAATGGATGTAGAGTGAATAAAATGGATGTAGAGTGGATAAAATTGATGTAGAGTGTATAAAATGGATGTAGAGTGAATAAAAATGGATGTAGAGTGGATAAAAATGGATGTAGATTGGATAAAATGGATGTAGAGTGGATAAAATGGATGTAGAGTTGATAAAATGGATGTAAAGTGGATAAAATGGATGTAGAGTTAATAAAATTGGATGTAGAGTGGATAAAATGGATGTAGAGTGGATAAAAATGGATGTAGATTGGATAAAATGGATGTAGAGTGGATAAAAATGGATGTAGAGTATATAAATTGGATGTAGAGTATATAAAATGGATGTAGAGTGGATAAAATGGATGTAGAGTTGATAAAAATGGATGTAGAGTGGATAAAATGGATGTAGAGTTGATAAAAATGGATGTAGAGTGGATAAAAATGGATGTAGATTGGATAAAATGGATGTAGAGTGGATAAAAATGGATGTAGAGTGGATAAAAATGGATGTAGAGTGGATAAAAATGGATGTAGATTGGATAAAATGGATGTAGAGTGGATAAAATGGATGTAGAGTTGATAAAATGGATGTAAAGTGGATAAAATGGATGTAGAGTTAATAAAATTGGATGTAGAGTGGATAAAATGGATGTAGAGTTCATAAAAATAGATGTAGAGTGGATAAAAATGGATGTAGATTGGATAAAATGGATGTAGAGTGGATAAAAATGGATGTAGAGTATATAAATTGGATGTAGAGTATATAAAATGGATGTAGAGTGGATAAAAATGGATGTCGAGTGGATAAAATGGATGTAGAGTGGATAAAAATGGATGTAGATTGGATAAAATGGATGTAGAGTGGATAAAAATGGATGTAGAGTATATAAATTGGATGTAGAGTATATAAAATGGATGTAGAGTGGATAAAAATGGATGTCGAGTGGATAAAATGGATGTAGAGTGGATAAAAATGGATGTAGATTGGATAAAATGGATGTAGAGTGGATAAAAATGGATGTAGAGTATATAAATTGGATGTAGAGTATATAAAATGGATGTAGAGTGGATAAAAATGGATGTCGAGTGGATAAAATGGATGTAGAGTGTATAAAATGGATGTAGAGTGAATAAAATGGATGTAGAGTGGATAAAATTGATGTAGAGTGTATAAAATGGATGTAGAGTGAATAAAAATGGATGTAGAGTGGATAAAAATGGATGTAGATTGGATAAAATGGATGTAGAGTGGATAAAATGGATGCAGAGTGGATAAAATGGATGTAGAGTTGATAAAATGGATGTAAAGTGGATAAAATGGATGTAGAGTTAATAAAATTGGATGTAGAGTGGATAAAATGGATGTAGAGTTCATAAAAATGGATGTAGAGTGGATAAAAATGGATGTAGATTGGATAAAATGGATGTAGAGTGGATAAAAATGGATGTAGAGTATATAAATTGGATGTAGAGTATATAAAATGGATGTAGAGTGGATAAAAATGGATGTCGAGTGGATAAAATGGATGTAGAGTGGATAAAAATGGATGTAGATTGGATAAAATGGATGTAGAGTGGATAAAAATGGATGTAGAGTATATAAATTGGATGTAGAGTATATAAAATGGATGTAGAGTGGATAAAAATGGATGTCGAGTGGATAAAATGGATGTAGAGTGGATAAAAATGGATGTAGATTGGATAAAATGGATGTAGAGTGGATAAAAATGGATGTAGAGTATATAAATTGGATGTAGAGTATATAAAATGGATGTAGAGTGGATAAAAATGGATGTCGAGTGGATAAAATGGATGTAGAGTGTATAAAATGGATGTAGAGTGAATAAAATGGATGTAGAGTGGATAAAATTGATGTAGAGTGTATAAAATGGATGTAGAGTGAATAAAAATGGATGTAGAGTGGATAAAAATGGATGTAGATTGGATAAAATGGATGTAGAGTGGATAAAATGGATGTAGAGTGAATAAAAATGGATGTAGAGTGGATAAAAATGGATGTAGATTGGATAAAATGGATGTAGAGTGGATAAAATGGATGCAGAGTGGATAAAATGGATGTAGAGTTGATAAAATGGATGTAAAGTGGATAAAATGGATGTAGAGTTAATAAAATTGGATGTAGAGTGGATAAAATGGATGTAGAGTTCATAAAAATGGATGTAGAGTGGATAAAAATGGATGTAGATTGGATAAAATGGATGTAGAGTGGATAAAAATGGATGTAGATTGGATAAAATGGATGTAGAGTGGATAAAAATGGATGTAGAGTATATAAATTGGATGTAGAGTATATAAAATGGATGTAGAGTGGATAAAAATGGATGTCGAGTGGATAAAATGGATGTATAGTGGATAAAAATGGATGTAGAGTGGATAAAATGGATGTAGAGTGGATAAAACGGATGTAGAGTGGATAAAAAGGATGTAGAGTGGATAAAATGGATGCAGAGTGGATAAAAATAGATGTAGTGTGGATAAAATGGATGTAGAGTGGATAACAATGGATGTAGAGTGGATAAAATGGATGTAGAGTGGATAAAAATGGATGTAGAGTGGATAAAATGGATGTAGAGTGTATAAAATGGATGTAGAGTGAATAAAATGGATGTAGAGTGGATAAAATTGATGTAGAGTGTATAAAATGGATGTAGAGTGGATAAAAATGGATGTAGAGTGGATAAAAATGGATGTAGAGTGGATAAAATGGATGTAGAGTGTATAAAATGGATGTAGAGTGAATAAAATGGATGTAGAGTGGATAAAATTGATGTAGAGTGTATAAAATGGATGTAGAGTGGATAAAAATGGATGTAGAGTGGATAAAAATGGATGTAGATTGGATAAAATGGATGTAGAGTGGATAAAATGGATGTAGAGTTGATAAAATGGATGTAAAGTGGATAAAATGGATGTAGAGTTAATAAAATTGGATGTAGAGTGGATAAAATGGATGTAGAGTTCATAAAAATAGATGTAGAGTGGATAAAAATGGATGTAGATTGGATAAAATGGATGTAGAGTGGATAAAAATGGATGTAGAGTATATAAATTGGATGTAGAGTATATAAAATGGATGTAGAGTGGATAAAAATGGATGTCGAGTGGATAAAATGGATGTAGAGTGGATAAAAATGGATGTAGATTGGATAAAATGGATGTAGAGTGGATAAAAATGGATGTAGAGTATATAAATTGGATGTAGAGTATATAAAATGGATGTAGAGTGGATAAAAATGGATGTCGAGTGGATAAAATGGATGTAGAGTGGATAAAAATGGATGTAGATTGGATAAAATGGATGTAGAGTGGATAAAAATGGATGTAGAGTATATAAATTGGATGTAGAGTATATAAAATGGATGTAGAGTGGATAAAAATGGATGTCGAGTGGATAAAATGGATGTAGAGTGTATAAAATGGATGTAGAGTGAATAAAATGGATGTAGAGTGGATAAAATTGATGTAGAGTGTATAAAATGGATGTAGAGTGAATAAAAATGGATGTAGAGTGGATAAAAATGGATGTAGATTGGATAAAATGGATGTAGAGTGGATAAAATGGATGCAGAGTGGATAAAATGGATGTAGAGTTGATAAAATGGATGTAAAGTGGATAAAATGGATGTAGAGTTAATAAAATTGGATGTAGAGTGGATAAAATGGATGTAGAGTTCATAAAAATGGATGTAGAGTGGATAAAAATGGATGTAGATTGGATAAAATGGATGTAGAGTGGATAAAAATGGATGTAGAGTATATAAATTGGATGTAGAGTATATAAAATGGATGTAGAGTGGATAAAAATGGATGTCGAGTGGATAAAATGGATGTAGAGTGGATAAAAATGGATGTAGATTGGATAAAATGGATGTAGAGTGGATAAAAATGGATGTAGAGTATATAAATTGGATGTAGAGTATATAAAATGGATGTAGAGTGGATAAAAATGGATGTCGAGTGGATAAAATGGATGTAGAGTGGATAAAAATGGATGTAGATTGGATAAAATGGATGTAGAGTGGATAAAAATGGATGTAGAGTATATAAATTGGATGTAGAGTATATAAAATGGATGTAGAGTGGATAAAAATGGATGTCGAGTGGATAAAATGGATGTAGAGTGTATAAAATGGATGTAGAGTGAATAAAATGGATGTAGAGTGGATAAAATTGATGTAGAGTGTATAAAATGGATGTAGAGTGAATAAAAATGGATGTAGAGTGGATAAAAATGGATGTAGATTGGATAAAATGGATGTAGAGTGGATAAAATGGATGTAGAGTTGATAAAATGGATGTAAAGTGGATAAAATGGATGTAGAGTTAATAAAATTGGATGTAGAGTGGATAAAATGGATGTAGAGTGGATAAAAATGGATGTAGATTGGATAAAATGGATGTAGAGTGGATAAAAATGGATGTAGAGTATATAAATTGGATGTAGAGTATATAAAATGGATGTAGAGTGGATAAAATGGATGTAGAGTTGATAAAAATGGATGTAGAGTGGATAAAATGGATGTAGAGTTGATAAAAATGGATGTAGAGTGGATAAAAATGGATGTAGATTGGATAAAATGGATGTAGAGTGGATAAAAATGGATGTAGAGTGGATAAAAATGGATGTAGAGTGGATAAAAATGGATGTAGATTGGATAAAATGGATGTAGAGTGGATAAAATGGATGTAGAGTTGATAAAATGGATGTAAAGTGGATAAAATGGATGTAGAGTTAATAAAATTGGATGTAGAGTGGATAAAATGGATGTAGAGTTCATAAAAATAGATGTAGAGTGGATAAAAATGGATGTAGATTGGATAAAATGGATGTAGAGTGGATAAAAATGGATGTAGAGTATATAAATTGGATGTAGAGTATATAAAATGGATGTAGAGTGGATAAAAATGGATGTCGAGTGGATAAAATGGATGTAGAGTGGATAAAAATGGATGTAGATTGGATAAAATGGATGTAGAGTGGATAAAAATGGATGTAGAGTATATAAATTGGATGTAGAGTATATAAAATGGATGTAGAGTGGATAAAAATGGATGTCGAGTGGATAAAATGGATGTAGAGTGGATAAAAATGGATGTAGATTGGATAAAATGGATGTAGAGTGGATAAAAATGGATGTAGAGTATATAAATTGGATGTAGAGTATATAAAATGGATGTAGAGTGGATAAAAATGGATGTCGAGTGGATAAAATGGATGTAGAGTGTATAAAATGGATGTAGAGTGAATAAAATGGATGTAGAGTGGATAAAATTGATGTAGAGTGTATAAAATGGATGTAGAGTGAATAAAAATGGATGTAGAGTGGATAAAAATGGATGTAGATTGGATAAAATGGATGTAGAGTGGATAAAATGGATGCAGAGTGGATAAAATGGATGTAGAGTTGATAAAATGGATGTAAAGTGGATAAAATGGATGTAGAGTTAATAAAATTGGATGTAGAGTGGATAAAATGGATGTAGAGTTGATAAAAATGGATGTAGAGTGGATAAAAATGGATGTAGATTGGATAAAATGGATGTAGAGTGGATAAAAATGGATGTAGAGTATATAAATTGGATGTAGAGTATATAAAATGGATGTAGAGTGGATAAAAATTGATGTCGAGTGGATAAAATGGATGTAGAGTGGATAAAAATGGATGTAGATTGGATAAAATGGATGTAGAGTGGATAAAAATGGATGTAGAGTATATAAATTGGATGTAGAGTATATAAAATGGATGTAGAGTGGATAAAAATGGATGTCGAGTGGATAAAATGGATGTAGAGTGGATAAAAATGGATGTAGATTGGATAAAATGGATGTAGAGTGGATAAAAATGGATGTAGAGTATATAAATTGGATGTAGAGTATATAAAATGGATGTAGAGTGGATAAAAATGGATGTCGAGTGGATAAAATGGATGTAGAGTGTATAAAATGGATGTAGAGTGAATAAAATGGATGTAGAGTGGATAAAATGGATGTAGAGTGTATAAAATGGATGTAGAGTGAATAAAAATGGATGTAGAGTGGATAAAAATGGATGTAGATTGGATAAAATGGATGTAGAGTGGATAAAATGGATGTAGAGTTGATAAAATGGATGTAAAGTGGATAAAATGGATGTAGAGTTAATAAAATTGGATGTAGAGTGGATAAAATGGATGTAGAGTGGATAAAAATGGATGTAGATTGGATAAAATGGATGTAGAGTGGATAAAAATGGATGTAGAGTATATAAATTGGATGTAGAGTATATAAAATGGATGTAGAGTGGATAAAATGGATGTAGAGTTGATAAAAATGGATGTAGAGTGGATAAAATGGATGTAGAGTTGATAAAAATGGATGTAGAGTGGATAAAAATGGATGTAGATTGGATAAAATGGATGTAGAGTGGATAAAAATGGATGTAGAGTATATAAATTGGATGTAGAGTATATAAAATGGATGTAGAGTGGATAAAAATGGATGTCGAGTGGATAAAATGGATGTAGAGTGGATAAAAATGGATGTAGATTGGATAAAATGGATGTAGAGTGGATAAAAATGGATGTAGAGTATATAAATTGGATGTAGAGTATATAAAATGGATGTAGAGTGGATAAAAATGGATGTCGAGTGGATAAAACGGATGTAGAGTTCATAAAAATGGATGTAGAGTGGATAAAAATGGATGTAGATTGGATAAAATGGATGTAGAGTGGATAAAAATGGATGTAGAGTATATAAATTGGATGTAGAGTATATAAAATGGATGTAGAGTGGATAAAAATGGATGTCGAGTGGATAAAATGGATGTAGAGTGGATAAAAATGGATGTAGATTGGATAAAATGGATGTAGAGTGGATAAAAATGGATGTAGAGTATATAAATTGGATGTAGAGTATATAAAATGGATGTAGAGTGGATAAAAATGGATGTCGAGTGGATAAAATGGATGTAGAGTGTATAAAATGGATGTAGAGTGAATAAAATGGATGTAGAGTGGATAAAATTGATGTAGAGTGTATAAAATGGATGTAGAGTGGATAAAAATGGATGTAGAGTGGATAAAAACGGATGTAGATTGGATAAAATGGATGTAGAGTGGATAAAAATGGATGTAGAGTATATAAATTGGATGTAGAGTATATAAAATGGATGTAGAGTGGATAAAAATGGATGTCGAGTGGATAAAATGGATGTAGAGTGGATAAAAATGGATGTAGATTGGATAAAATGGATGTAGAGTTAATAAAAATGGATGTAGAGCGGATAAAATGGATGTAGAGTTGATAAAAATGGATGTAGAGTGGATAAAAATGGATGTAGATTGGATAAAATGGATGTAGAGTGGATAAAAATGGATGTAGAGTATATAAATTGGATGTAGAGTATATAAAATGGATGTAGAGTGGATAAAAATGGATGTCGAGTGGATAAAATGGATGTAGAGTGGATAAAAATGGATGTAGATTGGATAAAATGGATGTAGAGTGGATAAAAATGGATGTAGAGTATATAAATTGGATGTAGAGTATATAAAATGGATGTAGAGTGGATAAAATGGATGTAGAGTGGATAAAATGGATGTAGAGTGGATAAAATGGATGTAGAGTGGATAAAATGGATGTAAAGTGGATAAAATGGATGTAGAGTTAATAAAATTGGATGTAGAGTGGATAAAATGGATGTAGAGTTGATAAAAATGGATGTAGAGTGGATAAAAATGGATGTAGATTGGATAAAATGGATGTAGATTGGATAAAAATGGATGTAGAGTATAGAAATTGGATGTAGAGTATATAAAATGGATGTAGAGTGGATAAAAATGGATGTCGAGTGGATAAAATGGATGTAGAGTGGATAAAAATGGATGTAGATTGGATAAAATGGATGTAGAGTTAATAAAAATGGATGTAGAGTGGATAAAATGGATGTAGAGTTGATAAAAATGGATGTAGAGTGGATAAAATGGATGTAGAGTGGATAAAAATGGATGTAGATTGGATAAAATGGATGTAGAGTGGATAAAAATGGATGTAGAGTATATAAATTGGATGTAGAGTATATAAAATGGATGTAGAGTGGATAAAAATGGATGTCGAGTGGATAAAATGGATGTATAGTGGATAAAAATGGATGTAGAGTGGATAAAATGGATGTAGAGTGGATAAAACGGATGTAGAGTGGATAAAAAGGATGTAGAGTGGATAAAATGGATGCAGAGTGGATAAAAATAGATGTAGTGTGGATAAAATGGATGTAGAGTGGATAACAATGGATGTAGAGTGGATAAAATGGATGTAGAGTGGATAAAAATGGATGTAGAGTGGATAAAATGGATGTAGAGTGTATAAAATGGATGTAGAGTGAATAAAATGGATGTAGAGTGGATAAAATTGATGTAGAGTGTATAAAATGGATGTAGAGTGGATAAAAATGGATGTAGAGTGGATAAAAATGGATGTAGAGTGGATAAAATGGATGTATAGTGTATAAAATGGATGTAGAGTGAATAAAATGGATGTAGAGTGGATAAAATTGATGTAGAGTGTATAAAATGGATGTAGAGTGGATAAAAATGGATGTAGAGTGGATAAAAATGGATGTAGATTGGATAAAATGGATGTAGAGTGGATAAAATGGATGTAGAGTTGATAAAATGGATGTAAAGTGGATAAAATGGATGTAGAGTTAATAAAATTGGATGTAGAGTGGATAAAATGGATGTAGAGTTCATAAAAATGGATGTAGAGTGGATAAAAATGGATGTAGATTGGATAAAATGGATGTAGAGTGGATAAAAATGGATGTAGAGTATATAAATTGGATGTAGAGTATATAAAATGGATGTAGAGTGGATAAAAATGGATGTCGAGTGGATAAAATGGATGTAGAGTGGATAAAAATGGATGTAGATTGGATAAAATGGATGTAGAGTGGATAAAAATGGATGTAGAGTATATAAATTGGATGTAGAGTATATAAAATGGATGTAGAGTGGATAAAAATGGATGTCGAGTGGATAAAATGGATGTAGAGTGGATAAAAATGGATGTAGATTGGATAAAATGGATGTAGAGTGGATAAAAATGGATGTAGAGTATATAAATTGGATGTAGAGTATATAAAATGGATGTAGAGTGGATAAAAATGGATGTCGAGTGGATAAAATGGATGTAGAGTGTATAAAATGGATGTAGAGTGAATAAAATGGATGTAGAGTGGATAAAATTGATGTAGAGTGTATAAAATGGATGTAGAGTGAATAAAAATGGATGTAGAGTGGATAAAAATGGATGTAGATTGGATAAAATGGATGTAGAGTGGATAAAATGGATGTAGAGTTGATAAAATGGATGTAAAGTGGATAAAATGGATGTAGAGTTAATAAAATTGGATGTAGAGTGGATAAAATGGATGTAGAGTGGATAAAAATGGATGTAGATTGGATAAAATGGATGTAGAGTGGATAAAAATGGATGTAGAGTATATAAATTGGATGTAGAGTATATAAAATGGATGTAGAGTGGATAAAATGGATGTAGAGTTGATAAAAATGGATGTAGAGTGGATAAAATGGATGTAGAGTTGATAAAAATGGATGTAGAGTGGATAAAAATGGATGTAGATTGGATAAAATGGATGTAGAGTGGATAAAAATGGATGTAGAGTATATAAATTGGATGTAGAGTATATAAAATGGATGTAGAGTGGATAAAAATGGATGTCGAGTGGATAAAATGGATGTAGAGTGGATAAAAATGGATGTAGATTGGATAAAATGGATGTAGAGTGGATAAAAATGGATGTAGAGTATATAAATTGGATGTAGAGTATATAAAATGGATGTAGAGTGGATAAAAATGGATGTCGAGTGGATAAAACGGATGTAGAGTTCATAAAAATGGATGTAGAGTGGATAAAAATGGATGTAGATTGGATAAAATGGATGTAGAGTGGATAAAAATGGATGTAGAGTATATAAATTGGATGTAGAGTATATAAAATGGATGTAGAGTGGATAAAAATGGATGTCGAGTGGATAAAATGGATGTAGAGTGGATAAAAATGGATGTAGATTGGATAAAATGGATGTAGAGTGGATAAAAATGGATGTAGAGTATATAAATTGGATGTAGAGTATATAAAATGGATGTAGAGTGGATAAAAATGGATGTCGAGTGGATAAAATGGATGTAGAGTGTATAAAATGGATGTAGAGTGAATAAAATGGATGTAGAGTGGATAAAATTGATGTAGAGTGTATAAAATGGATGTAGAGTGGATAAAAATGGATGTAGAGTGGATAAAAACGGATGTAGATTGGATAAAATGGATGTAGAGTGGATAAAAATGGATGTAGAGTATATAAATTGGATGTAGAGTATATAAAATGGATGTAGAGTGGATAAAAATGGATGTCGAGTGGATAAAATGGAT